>OY728137.1:834848123-836048123 GCA_963277665.1 Viscum album
AAGCGAACAATTATTTCTTGATTATTAAATCAATGTCATATGACCAATTATTCACCCAAAACAAGATATCTCACTATAACTTCAATTACATAGTCTTTTCCTTGCATCAAATTACATGATCAAATAGTATACACTAATAATAATCTCAATTCTAGAGACCATTACATGTGTTCATAGATAGGAACTACTAATGAAACCTAAAAAATGTGGTATTCCTATTGGATGGTCCATTACCATGATATCATATATTTGATATCACTAATTGTGAACTTCATGAGAACAAGTCTCAATACTTATGATCCCCCAGGATTTGATGGTAAAACACCATCCGTTTCTAGTTAGAATGATGTACCTAGACCATAAGACATATGCTTAAGATTAATGTCATAGTATCTTGAGGTTCTCATTATATCCCGGGAACTTCTATAACCTTTTGTTAGGAAAAATAATCTAAGGACATTACCATGTAAATAGTGGATGTAAAAACATCAACACTATCATGGTAAGGGTACATTATACATAACTAACTGTATACATGATATAGCAATAAAAAAATATTTTTCAAGTTAGATATAGGGAACCCTCTATTAAAACACTACCACTTACACTAGATCTAACTTTATAACTATCCTTGTTATCTCTTACATGATTAGATCATTCTTCTACTGAGTTATAACTTTAGTCATTGGGTTTGGAACGTCTCCACTACTTGACTATTTTGCTAACTGCAACTTCACCTCTCTAAGTAAAATCCCTCAAGAGAAGATATCCCTGAGCATATAAATTTTTACCACTATCAATAGTTGAAATCTTGTCTAGTAATAGTATAAAAATTATCATAATTTATATTATGATAAAACTTTACTTACTAGGTATGATTCCAAGAACTGGAATAAATCATTTAATTTTATACTACTTATTTAGCTATATTAGAAGCCGCAAAGTACTCAGTATTTGTAGACATGGCTACTACTATATGGAATGAGATTATCTTTAACATTACCTTATCCTATATATAATATTATATCATATTTATCTAACTTAAAAATATTTTGTGTCCCCTTAAAACTATTATCCCTTCCTCTCTATATACCAAGTACATATCTTTTATACCTTTTCAAGTACAATATGATAGTTCTGACTGCTTCCCTTATAGTTCTCCTAGATACTACTAATATTTTCCTATCATATAATATATTTTTGAAACATAAAATTTGGTACATAACATGGAATATGTGATTAATCTATCATAGAAGCATATGAAATGTAACTTACCACATTAATCTCCTCCTATTTCCTCATACATGTATTCTTGGAGATATTTATTCCATGTGACATTGTTAACAATTCTATATTGAATTATTCCAACCTATATTTATCAATAATTTTTTAGTATATATAATTTTTGACTTGGTCCTCAATAGATATCATTCCCTAGAACTTAGGTTGTTACTTTAAGTCAATCTCTAGAGAGATTCTTTTATTATAGTCTCAACTAATTGTACGATTAATATTTGTTTTTCATATGTTATCAAACATATTTTCTTTGGAAAATAGTGGTTCAACCACTAACATTTTTATTCATATGGAAAAAATTTATTCCAAATTAATATTCTATGATCTTGTTAATTACATTAATCAAAAACTAGATTTTAGTAACTTTCACCCCTTTATTGGAATCCTATGGTGTTAACAATCCTTTCCAGTTGCATCGTATAGACTCCATCCAAGATTGGTGGTGTTGAAATCCAATGACCAATTTAATGATATTATAAAGTAGCTATGATAAGTAAAATTATAATAGATTTAGGCATGATGACTTGGTATAAACAACCAATCCTTATTGGCACCACACTTATACCACCCAATTATAGTCTCATGTGAATACCCACCGTAGTATTGAAAATAATAAGCCCTGGTACTTTGATACATGAAATAAATTATTGAATTTTAATTGATCTTGTTAATATTGGATTGTTTCCATTTACTTCTTACTTTTAGGATTCATTATTCTCAATGAATAATGTATCAATAACCCTAGTGAATATAAAACCATCACTATTGTTTCATCATTACTACACAATATGTATCTCTGGAACATTAGTTTTCCACAAGCTCTTGTGAAACTTGTTTCGATGAATACTATTTGTGAATCTTCAGAATTGACTAAAACCAAGTTAATATTTTACCACTATTTCAAATAGATATTTTCAACTTTTTATAAAAATATATTCTATCACTTAACTATATATTTTCTATGATAGGGGTTTCTATAATATTATTATAAAACTTTAAGAAAATTAATTTAGATGAAAAATATGTATTTATTGATGCAAGTTTGTTTATATCCTTAGTGAACAATTTTTATATATGCACATTTTATTATGACATGATGGATTTATAACATTATATTTGAAAAATGTGTCTCGAAAAATAATGGAGGTTTTTGCAATGTAGATTAGTTTTGACATTGATTATTTTTTACTTACATCATAACTCTAATGTGAAAAATCAAATGTATGTTTAGGAATTACCCCATGATACATTTTATTAATCAATGTTAGTATGTAAGACTCATCATTGATCCTCCTTAATAATATCACATCTTTTATGTGTATAAGGTAATGTATGTTTATAAATTAATCCATGCTACATTATAACAATCGATGAATTCTTGGTCAAGATATTATTTAACACATGAGCCCAAATATACTCATATATTTTAACCATTCATATTACATACTTAACTTTTACATTCATTAAAATATTTAAAGAAATATTTATGAAGTATATTTACCACTAGATTTACCTTGTAATAGTTCATTCTCTCTAGATAAACTAATTCTGAAATCTTTTTGAATTAACTTTATTTTTAAATGCTTCTTTATCTAAAACTAAGTAAGTAAATTGGTCAACAATACCTAAGGTATTTAACTCCAAACAGTCTAAAACCATATAGGGTACATCCTTGAAAACTACTTATGTTTACCAGAAAATACTTATCTTGCCACAATTGGGAATTGAAGTCTTACATTTTTTCTTATATTCATCAGTTATTGCCAATGATTCAAGTATTTATGAACTAGTTGTTGAGTATTATACTCCACAAAAAACATTTATTCCAAAATTAAAAAATGCCTCCTTGTGTACAATGGACATGTGAGGTAATTTTTTTTGTAATACTCAATAAATTTTCTACTAGAATCATTAATATTAGAAATTATAAGTTTTTCACTACTCATCACTGACTTAGGAATCACCCTTTCTTAGTCGCTTAGAGAATTCAACTTACCTCTTGTAATGTTTCTTTTCTTACATAGTTATTTCATTTAAATACACATATTTTATAGGCATATTGTTTTTAATACCCAATAAGTATGATATAAACATCACATACAATTGATGAATATACCAGAAGAAGAAGCGACTGTCAACTTATTCAATTTAGTTCATAGCAAATAAACTTCTATAGTCTTATCACATGAAATGAAAAGAAAGTAACCTCTTATTTAATGCCTTTCCTCTTTCCTTTGAAGAAAATTGTGAAGTTTTATTTGGAATAAAAATTCTCATTGGAATTTTTTCCTTTTCTTTCAACTTGTTGACCATAAGAACTAATGATTAATCCTTCTTCAAGTTATTATCAACTCAGAAAATCTTACTCAAAAGGTAATGGAGATTTTTATCCATACCATTTGTTCTATGATCTTAAAAAAACTTGAGTATTTGGGTGAAAATGATATAATAAAGGGTTTTATTGAAAGATCATGGTCCATTTTTCAATTTACACATATTTTGTGTAATCATTACGTCTTTTATATCATGCTTGACTTTATCCTTCCAAGCTTCTCGAAGATGAGACAACATGTGAAATCATCCATTTCCTGATGATGTATCCTTAACTCATCAGAAATTTATGATGGAATTATGATGTTAATATAAAATTAATTATACTTGAGTATCCAATAAGAATCTTTTACACCCTTGCTTCCAGAGGTAGATCAACAGGTATTGGGGACTCTAAAAACTTGTATTTTCTATATCATAGTAATTTGTGAAAGTTCTTATACTACTCTTTGAAAACTCATGCTGATTTGGATAGGTTATTTGTCTAATATTAATCAAAATATATCTGTGGTTTTATTTTCCATTTTCTATAAAAAATACTATTCTATTAGTACTTTTATCTTGATTACTAATTTAGACCTTATAATAAATTAAATCATCAAATTCCTCTCACTATTTTATCGAACCCTAAAATCCCTCACTACTAGATTCAGAATACTCAACCACTTGATTATTCTAGTGGAAAGTATCCATGAAACCTCTCCTTATAGTTAAATCTATGGCTTCGTCACTACTCAGAGAGTTTCAAGATAGGAATCTGACTGGACAACCATATTAACTCGTGGCTCCTTGAACTATTGAGTGAAGTTTGAGTTTCTAAAAATCATAAGCATGATTTATGAAATTATTTGAATATAAAGATGAAAATATATATCCATGACTGCTTAATTACTTACATCTTTAGTCAAGTCAACTCATCCTCTCATAAGAACTCACAGTAGTATGAGGCACCCTCAAATGGGGTTGACAAGTAACCCATACACCCAGTTTTGTTCAAATTCAAATAATAAAAGGGGTTTGAGACTTAATATTTATTTGAGGGTTTATTATTATTATTTCTCAATGAATTAAATAATTTTATATGTGACATAAACATACTATGTGATCTCACTCACAACTGGCCATGGAAAAATAGAAAACATTCATTGCATATTTAATTATTTTAATCCATGAATTTTTTTATTTAATGTGTTCTAGAAAACCTACACATTCATAAAAATAATAAAAAATGAATAAATTAACAAAATACCCAATTGATCTTAAGAATATATTATTGGTTGATCCATTTAAACTCATCGGACCAACCATGACCTATGAGTATAATACCTGAGTTGGTTCATGAATTGTATCTTAGCTTATTCCCCAGTCCAATTTTTCCATATCTATTCTAGGATACCACCTTTTATTGGCATGGTCTATGTCTTATTCTAGCCTCATCATAGTACATTAATATTCGCACATAAGTGAGGGGTATTGGGAGTGAAGAATGTAGATAAGTCACTTTTATCTGGGCGTGCATACCCTTATACATATTAAATGAGAAAAATGATGATTTTCAGTCTATATTATTTAAATAATTAATTACATGCAACACACACAATTTAATTAATTAATTAAATAAATAAAATCCAAGACATAAATTGACCAATCACTGCTCAAGATCTATTGACACACAATATTAAATGCACAATGAAAATAAATTCACAATAAATTTATGTTGATGACTAATAAATGAATTAAAATAATTGATTAATTATTTTTAAATTAAAAATAATATATCATACGATCTCTATTTAATTTAATTATATTTAAAAAATTAATCTTAATTTTTAAAATACACATGCACAAATATATATATAGACTTTTATTCTTGGGACAAGCGCAGCCTAGATTAGATCAGACGGGTCGGGAAGAACCTTTCCTTACCTATTTTGGAATGGGCAGTCCCTTCCCTAATCCATTCTAGATTAGGCCAAACCTGGCCTGACCCATTCTGGGTTGGTCCGTTTGGGTTGGGTCACATGTGGAGGAGTGAAACCCATAGGAGGAGGCTGACTTGTGGGTAGGGAAGGCTGTGGGTGATGATACTATCATGCAACAGGTCACTAGTGCATGATGGAGATGAATACTACAAGATGGATGACCGATGGTGGCAGTGGAATGAATGATATGGACGGAGAACAAGATGATTTTGATAGGGTCAATCGATAAGAGTAGATTTTAGGGTTCTGGAAAGTATGTTAGAGGCATGTGATTGGGTTTAGAGATGGCAGGGTTGGAGGCCAATGGAGGATGTAACGACCGAAAATTTCATTAATGAAAATTCCTCTTAATCTAATTAAATGTATTATTATGGTTATATAAAATTTGAACTTCATTGGTTTTATATTTATGGATTTTAAAATACTTTTAAGAATTGTGACCATTGCTAATATAGCCGTTGAACAATGATCACATGATTAGTATAAATATAGGGCTTTAACAAATCCAATTTACTCAGACAAAGGAAGTAATGGCCTCATCCAGTAGACTTGCCCCGTACGAATCCAATTTTTCAAAGCTCAGAAAGGAGGTGGCTTCATTGGAATCCACTCTTGACCAAGCCCAAGACGAGCTTGAACATGTTAATCTTGAGAAGAACCGACTATGGGAGAAGTGTAAGTTAATAGAGATTACCACCCGAGTGATGTTATCTGAGCCACCCCGAGATTCTATCACCATCACACACCTTACCCTTTTGTATTATGCGGGTGTTATAATGGGTTATGTAATGAATACCTATCACTATGACTATGTACATTAGTCTTGTATAGAGAATATACATTCTTTCTATTGTTACATTGTAAATAGTTTCTAAATCACAAATAGTATTTTTAGTTAACATTCGACTAAAAAATCTATTTTTGATGAATTAATGAATTTTTTAATTAAAAAATATTTTAATAAAATATTATTAACAAATTAATTTATATTAAATATAAATAATCATATAATTTTTATTAATACAATTGTAATTTTTATTAAGGTTTGAAAGCTATTTTTGTCAAAACCCATGAATTTTCGATAAATGTTGGTTTTTATTTTAAAAGTAAAAATTCACATATTTAGAAAATTATTTAGACAAAAGGAATATTATTTTTTTAATCAGGATGTAAAAATTATCCAATGGTGAATTTTTCATAATTTTATGAGACATTCGAATTTTTGGGTAAAAATTAAATACCATTTAAATATATAATGTGTTTTATGGAATCATAATGACCCAATAGTGATGTAATAAAATACTATAAATATTATTTTCAGAAAATATATGTTTTAAAATTAAAATAATGTGATTTTATATTTGTTTGATTTATTTTACAAAGCTTTAGTGGACCCTCCAAGACTTATAAAACATTTTGTCTTTTTAAATTGTTTTCCTTGAGATTGTGACTCACCTCCACATAAACAAAACTATTATTTTAATAAGTTCATCCATTTTAATCATAAAATATTTTTATCCAATCCCCTTTGGAAAAAACCATGGGCAAAAACCATGGGCTGGTTTGTGGTTTTGATTAGTTTAATGTGTGGTGTCCCAAACCTAAATAATAAAGAATTCCATCTCATTTCCTATATAAACCCACCCAAGCTCCCACTTCCTCTTCACTCAAAGCCTTTGGAGTTCATCCAACCTCTAACATCCTCTCTCTATAATCCTCCAATGGTTCCCTAAGCTCCCAATAATCCTCTCTCAAGCCTCTCCCAAGCCTTTGGAAGCACACTTCCAAGTAAGGGATTTCTTCCTTTCTCATTTTTGTCTAATTTTTTTAAGTTGTTATGCCTTTTTTTTCAATTACAAATGTTGGGGTATGATTTATCACCTCCCCCATAATTCCTTCTTTATTTTTGAATGATGAGATACCCCTTTCTCTCTCATTAATTCCTCCCATGTACTCTCGTTACTATGTCAAAATTCCGAAAGGAATTTCTATCTCCTCATTTACATTTAAGCAATTTTTTTGTATCAAGAATCTAAATTCCATTAAAATTATTGGGACATGTATCTATATAAACCCATTGCTGTACATTTCATGTACATATAATGATACAACCATTTATCTATCATCAACCATTTTTATGAATTCTTATGTCACGCCGTTATGCTGTCGAAATTGCACAACGTTTTTCCAAGCCAAAGTCATTGTTTAGTGAATACCATGCCCATTTTCTCTATCAATGGTATTCACCTTTATGCACATTTACTTATTGATTATATAGTTTCATGTATTAATTACACATTCCTTTATCATGGAATAAATGATGATTTTTAATGAATCCATGTTTTATGATCCATGTGGTACATTTATGCATGAAATGAAATGTTTAAAGAGGGTGCACCCTGATAGCACTCCAATGCATTGGGTAAAGTATAGTATCATGATACGTCATGTGAAATGAGTGTTGAATCATGCTAATTCAAGTGTAACAAGGGTTTACTCATGCTTCATGTGCAATGAGGGTTCACTCATGCTCTATGTTCAATGAGACTTGGATCATGCTAATTCCATGTTAAGTGTTGTTGCCACATTTCCATGTTATGATAATCATGATTTATCATGCCTTTATGTTCATTTTTATCTTGTGATCCATTGATATTCCTATTGTCTAACATGTATTGTATTCCTCATTTTATTCCATGTTTATTCCCTTACTGGGCTTTATAGCTCACCCTTTTCTTATGCATGTACTCAAATTATCCCATTCAATGCTAAGTACGAGGGAATGTAGTGGTGATGTAAAGTAATTTTTCAATAAGATGTTGAGTTCTATTTTTTAAGTTGTTATGTAATGTTCCTAATCCCCAAAGACACTATACCTCTCTATCTTCCATGTTGTATCAAGTAACAAGTTTATGTAATAAATCATGTTTATGTGTTTCATAAAGAGTAGGGTTTTTATAGTTGGTATCAGAGGATAGGTTTAGTTATTTTTGGGATTAGGATTAGAAAACCCTAGTGAAGCCTTTGAGACAATAATAAGTATAATAAAAACATCCCTAAGTTTTGGTGGGTATTTATTAAGTGGTTTATCAAGCAAATACATCCCTATCTGGATACGAGTAGGTAGAGGCAGCTCTGGCACAGATGTACCTAGGGGTGAAAACCCCGACAAGGGGTTTCGGGCTTGACCTGAGGTATCCTAGTACACTACAATGGGCATTGCTGCTCTCTTGGTTATGAAACTCCTGGGGGATATGAATTGGTAAATTCACAAGCTTAGTATAAACCATTATTAAGGGAATTAAAAAAATTCCCCTAAGAATATATGTTAGAAAGTAGATCATGGATAACATAGATTCAAGCCTATAGATTCACAAGTTAAGGAAATAAAAGCTATTTACAGGTCAAATATTTTATCCTTGGATTACCCTTTATGTTTTACCCCTAACTTTCCTTTTATTCCATCCAATAGCTGGTAATAGGAGGACTCGGGCTAACAACTGATGTGAAGATCAATGTGATGATTATGCTAATGAGATGCCCAATCTGATGGGAGCGGGAATCGTGAAATTTGTCATGATTATCTCTCAGTTAACTCAAGATTTGAATAGAAACATGGGTCAAGAGTAACATTCAACCCCCTAAGAAAGAACAAGTCTCTATCAAAAGCTTCATGAGACAAAGGCCTCATACTTTTAATGGATCATTTGATCCCTCAATAGCCAAACAATGGATCAACTCCATTGAAAAGATCTTCTCCATCCTTCAATGTTCTGAAAAAGAGAATGTTCTCCTGGTTGCTTATCGTATGGAGGGTGAAGTTGATCAATGGTGGACATTGATCAAAAATACATAGCCTAAGGATGAGATCGAGGCATTGGAATGTAAGGATTTCTAGAAGATGTTTTTTGATAAATATTTTCTACGCACCCTTCAGATTAAGATGGAAAGAGACTTCCTTTCCCTCAAGAAAAAAGACAATGAATATGTCAGAGTTTACGATGAAAAATTCACAAGGATTTCATAATATGCCTCAAACTTTTTCATTACTCATGAATTCAAGGTTGAACACCTCTTTGGTGAGCTGAAACCTAGCCTGCGGAAAGCCCCGACGATCCGTGACTTCGACAAACATGAGGAAATTTTATGATGTTCCCTCAAGGTCTAAATGGAGATCGGTGAATCTCAAGGGTATCATGAGGATAAGAAGCGTAATGTGGATTTCAATTCTAGGGGTTTGATGGATAAATCCAACGGTGCTAAGAAGATCCAGCACCCCACTTGCCAAAGGTGCGAAATGAAGGACCCAAAAATTTCTTAAAGGGGACAAGGAAATGATTTAGGTGTGGAAGAGAAGGACACCTAGATGTTAACTATCAACAAGAAAAAACCACAGCTATGATAGAGGAGAGGAATGGTCCATTATACTCTCAATGCATTGTTCATTTATTTAACTACAAATAATCAGAGCATCTTTCAAATAAGTTCCCTAAGCTAAGGCTTTTTATAGGCAATCAACAACCTCCAAGGTGGCAAGGGTGAGATTTTTCCATCACTACTGCTGAAGTGAACCCTAAAAATGAAGTGGTGGAATGTAATCTAGTTATTCATTCAATAATAGTGAACACACTTTTTGATTTAGGTTCTATGCATTATTTTATATCCCAAAAGTTTAGTAGAACAATCCCAACACCACCAAAAATCATGGAAGTAAAGATGTCAATGAGTATGGAAAATGGGGCAATCATTGCATCCAATGAATATAACTCCTCCCCTGTTATAATCGATGGATTTAACTTCCTGGAAAACCTCATAATACTCTCTCTCATTTAATTTTATGCAATTATTTTCATGTATTGGATTACCCTATATAGAGCCAACATAAATTTACGTGAGAGGGAAATCACTCTCCATGTGGAGAATCGACCCCCGATTCTATACAAGTGCAAGGGGGAAGATGAATCTTCTTTAGATCCATCATCTCAAGTGTAGTTATTACTACCCTATGATCATGTGTATCTAGATAACATGATTGAGTCTAATGAGGCAACCATCCTTGAAGACATGCTTATTGTGAGGGAATTTGCTAAAGTGTTTCCTGAGGAATTTCATGGTCTTCCTTCTAGAAGAGATGTTGAATTATCAATTGATATTATACCTGGGGCTATTCCAATATCAAAGACTCTATATAGAATGGTTTTTATAGAGCTTGAGGAGCTGAGGAAACAACTACAAGAGAATCTGGATAAAGGGTTTATATGCCCAAGTGCTTCACCATGGGGTGCACCAGTCCTCTTCGTCAAAAAGAAGGATGGGTCAATGCACCTTTTCATCAATTATCGCGAGCTTAACAAAATAATTATAAAGAACAAGTATCCTATACCAAAATTTATGACTTGTTCAATCAACTATAGGGATAAAAATACTTCTCTAAGGTAGATTTTTGGTTAGGATATTATTAAGGGTAAAGAAGGAAGATATCCCCAAGACTGCTTTTCATACAAGAAACAAGAACTATGAATTCATAGTAATGCCTTTCAGACTCACTAATGATTTATCAATCTTCATGGACTTGATGAATAGAGTCTTTAGAGAGTACGTCGACAAAAGTTTGGCAGTCTTTATAGATTATATTATTATAAACTTCAAAACCAAGGAGGATCATGAGGAGCATCTAAGAACTGTAATAAAGACCTTGCGAAAGGAGAAGCTCTATGAAAAGTACAAAAAGTGTGAGTTTTAGTTAAAGGAGGTGTCATTCTTGGCCCATATAATCACAAGAAATGAGATATATGTGGATCCCTCCAAGAAAAATTCAATAGAGGTATGGTCGAGGAAAACATTGGTAACAAATATCCGTAGATTTTTGGGGTTAGTTGGATATTATCAACGATTTGTGAGAAATTTCTCATGATTATCCAACCCTCTTACCAAGCTAACTCAGAAGGGAGTAATGTTTTATTGGAGTGATGAATGCGAAGAAAGCTTCAAGGAGTTGAAAAGGAGTCTTATCACTGTGACCGTGCTCATATTACCCACAAGTGGAGAACTTTTTGTGGTATTCAGTGATGCTTCGAAGAAGGGGATGAGTTGTGTGTTGATGAAAAATGAAAAATTAATTGCCTATGATTCAAGGAAATTGAAACTTCATGAACAGAATTATCCAACACATGATCTAGAGTTGGATATGGTGATCTTCAATTTAAAAATTTGGTGGCATTATCTCTTTGGGTAGAAGTGTGAAATATATACAGAACAAAAAATCCTCAAGTATATATTTACACAGAAAGAGTTGAACATGTGCCAAAGAAGATGGTTAGTACTGATCAAAGACTATGACTGATCAATCCATTACCACCTTGGGAAAGTGAACAAGGTGGAAGATGCTCTAAGTAGAAATGAATCAGCGATTCTATCATTGATGAGAATTGAAAAGGATCCAATCTTCTTAGATTTGATGAAGATGGACATACGAATCATACAGAAGGGAACATCTTCCATCCTTTCACAAATGATTTCTCAACCATTTCTTTTAGAGAAGTTAAAGGATGCTCAAAAGGATGATGTGGGAATTCAAAAGAAAGTGAAAACTATCAAAAAATGGAAATCCTTGAAGTTCAATGTTAATGAAGAAGGAATCGTGAGATTTGGGAAAAGACTATGTGTTCCATCAATTCTAGAGCTGAAGAAGGAACTTTTGGATGATGCACATAGTTCGAATTTCTCTATTCACCCAGGAAATACAAAGATGTATTGAGATATCTGAGAGCATTTTTGGTGGGAGAATATGAAGAAGGATATCAATGAGTATACATCAAAGTCCCTGGTGTATCAGTAAGTGAATTCAGAGTGGCAGAAGTCTAAGGGGATAATGCAACCATTTCCCATACTAGCATGGAAATGGGAGAACATCACCATGGACTTTGTCACTGGACTTCCAAACACATCCAAAGAAAAAATGCAACCTGGGTTATTGTGGATCATCTTACAAAGTCTTCACACTTCATTGTAATTCGGGAGTATTTATCATTAGATCAACTAGCAAAGATATATATCAGGGAAGTGGTAAGACTGCATGGAGTACCACTATCTATTGTATCCGATCAAGATCCAAGATTCACCTCTAATTTTTGGAAGATTCTTCAACATGATTTTGGATACTGAACTGAACTTTAGTACCACCTATCATCCTCAAACTAATGGAAAATCTGAGTGAACTATTCAAACACTGGAGGATATGTTAAGATCATGTTCTATGGACTTCAAAGGAGGGTGAGACCAACATCTTCCACTGGTTGAATTATCCTATAATAACAGTTTCCACTCAAGCATCCTAATTACACCTTATGAAGCCCTATATGGGAAGAGGTGCAAAACACTGACATATTGGGATGAAGTTAGTGAGCGTAAGCTGTTAGGACCAGAAATGGTCGAAGAAATGGCGGAGAAGGTGAAAACCATTCAGCATCATATAAAGGCATCCCATAGTCGACAGAAGAGTTATGCAGATAACCATCGATGATACCTTGAGTTTAAAGTTAGAGAAAATGTATTTCTATGTATATCTCCATGGAAAAAGGTCACGAGGTTTGGAAAGAAATAGAAGTTAAGTCCTAGGTACATCGGCCCCTTCAAGATTCTTGATCGTGTCGGGGCTGTGGCCTATCAACTAGCACTTACACCTACCATGGACAAAGCACATGATGTCTTTCATGTATTCCTCTTAAGAAAGTACATACCATACCCTTCACATGTACTCTCTTCAGAGGTAGTACAATTAGAGTATGATCTTTCTTATGAGGAGAAACCAGTGAAGATCTTAGATCATAGAGAAAAAGTTCTACGAAATAAGACAATGCCCATCGTCAAGGTGTTTTGGAGAAACCACAAGTTTAAAGAAAAGATGTGGGAATCAGAGGAAGTGATGAAGCAAAGTTACCCACATCTCTTTTAGTGAGGTAAATAGAAATTTCAAGGGAAAAATTTCTTAAGGGGGAAGATTGTAACAAACTAAAATTTCATCAATGAAAATTCCTATTGATCTAATTAAATATCTTATTATGGTTATATAAAATGTGAACTTCATTGGTTTTATGTTTTTGGATTTTAAAATACCATTAATAATTGTGACCGTTGCAAATATAGCTGTTGAACAGTGATCACATGATTAGTATAAATATAGGGCTTTAACAAATCCAATTTACTCAGAAAAAGGAAGCAATGGCCTCATCCAGTAGACGTACCCCATACGAAGCCCATTTTTCCCAGCTCATAAAGAATGTGGCATCATTGGTCTTTTCTATTAACCAATCCCAAGCCAAGCTTGAACACATTAAGATTGAGTAGAACTGACTATGGGAGAAGTGGAAGTTAATAGAGATTACCACCCGAGCGATGTTATCCGAGCCACCCCAAGAGTCTGTCACCATCGCAAACCTTACCCTTCGGTCTTATGCAGGTGTTATAAAGGTTTATGTAATGAGACCCTATCACTATATCTATGTACATTATTCTTGTATAGATAATATACATTCTTTTTATTGTTACTTTGTAAATAGTTTCTAAAGCAGAAATAGTATTTTTAGTTAATATTCAACAAAGAAATCTATTTTGATGAATTAATGGATTTTTGTATTAAATAATATTTTAATAAAATATTATTAATAAATTAATTTTTATTTAATATAAATGATCGTACAATTTTTATGAATACAATTGTAATTTTTATTAAGGTTTGAAAGCCGTTTTTTTCAAAACCCATGAATTTTTGAAAAATGTTAGTTTTTATTTTAAAAGTAAAAATTCACATATTTATATAATTATTTAGATAAAATGAATATTATTTTTGGAATCAATATTTCAAAATTATCTAATGATGAATTTTTCATAATTTTCAGAGACATTCGAATTTTTGGGTAAAAAATTAATACCGTTTAAATATATAATGTGTTTTATGACATCATGATGACCCAATAGTGATGTAATAAAATAATATAAAAATTATTTTAGGCCAATATATGTTTTAACATTAAAATAATGTAATTTTCTATTTGTTTTATTTATTTTACAAAGTTTTAGTAGACCCTCCAAGACTTATAAAACATTTTGTTTTTTAAATATTTTTCCTTCAGAGTGTGAATCACCTCCACATAAGCAACCATATTATTTTAAGAAGTTTTTCCATTGTCCTCATAAAATATTGTTTTCCACTCTCCTTTAGAAAAAACCATGGGCAAAAACCATATATTTGTTTTTGTATTTGATTAGTTTAATGTGTGGTGTCCCAAACCTAAATAATAAAGAATTCCCTCCCCTTTCCTATATAAACCCACCAAAGCTCCCACTTACTCTTCACTAAAAGACTTTGGAGTTCGTATAACCTCTTCCATAATCTCTCTATAATCCTTACAAGGATCCCCAAGATCCCAAGAATCCCCTCTCAGTCCTCTACCAAGCCTCTGGAAGCACACTTCAAAGTAAGGGATTTATTGCTTTCTCATTTTTGTCCAATTTTCTTTAAGTTGTTATGCCCTTTTGTTTTCAATTAAAAATGTTGGTGTATAATTTCAAACCTCCCCCATACTGCCCTATTTATGTTTTAATGATTATATACCCCTTTATATCTCATTAAATGCCTTACATGTACACCCATTACTATGCCGAAATTCCGAAAGGAATTTCTATCTCCTCTTTTACATTCAAGAAATTATTTTATACCATGAATATAAATTCCATTAAAATTGTTGGGACATGTATATATATGACCCCCTTAATTTAAATTTCATTTAAATATGATGATACACCCCTTTATCTCTCATAAATTTTTTTTATGAATTCTTTTGTCACGCCGTTATGTTGCTGAAATTGCACAACGTTTTTCCAAGCCAAAGTCATTGTGTAGTGAATACCATACCGATTTATCTATAAATGGAATTAACCTTTATGCACATTTACTTATTGATTAAAGAATTTAATGTATTAATTATAAATTCATATATTGTGGAATAAATGATGATTTTTAATTAATCCATTTTTTATGATCCATGTGGCACACTTAGGCATGAAATGAAATGTTTAAAGAGGGTGCGCCCTGATAGTTCTCTAATGCATTGGGTAATGTATAGTATCACGATAAATCATGTGAAATGAGTGTTGACTCATGATAATTAAAGTGAAATTATGGTTTAATTGTGATTCATGTGCAATGGGGGTTTACTCACGCTCGATGTGTAATAATCCTTGGCTCATGCTAATTCCATGTCAAGTGTTGTTGCCCCATTTCCATGTTATGATAATAATGCTTTAACATGCCTTTATGTTCATATTTATCTTGTTATCCATTGATATTACTATTATCTAACATATATTGTATTCCTCATGTTATTCCATGTTTATTCCCTTACTGGGCTTTATAGATCACCCTTTTCTTATGCATGTCCTTAGGTTATCCCATGTAATGCTAAGTACAAGGGAATGTAGTGGTCATGTAAAGGATGTTTTCAATAAGATGTTGTGTTATATGTTTTAAGTTGTTATGTAATGTTCCTAATCTACAAATACACTAGACCTCCCTATATTCCATGTTGTATTAATTGAATAGTTTATGTAATAAATCATGTTTATGTGTTTAATAAAGAGCAGGGTTGTTATAGAGGAGGCGACCCTCGAGGTATGTCCACACGATGATACTCAGCAATGGGGTTGACACTATGTGGTGGGGATGCGGTGGTTAGTGCCAGATAGAGAAAAAAATAATGGGAGGATATATGTAGATGGTGGAGGCCTAAGCTTGGTTCGACCACATAGTGTGATGAGAAGAGATGGCTGATCGGATGCTTTATCTATGAGAGGAGGCTGGAGGGGCTGCACAGGTCAAACCAGTAGGACCCTTTCATTTTTTTGTCTTAAGGGTTGGATTCTTGAATAAGAAGCCACTGATTTTTTAAAGGGATTGAAGTACCCACATTCCATCCATTTATCAAAAGTCAAAGAGTTTTTTTAACTTTCTTCCTATGACTATCTATCACCCACAAAACCATTTACCTTTTTTTAATGATTCCATCTTTTTCAAAAATCAAGACTATATGTTTAGGTTTTATAAAAACAAAAAAGATTTTTTTCATGATTTTCATCCACCACCTAGCCCCTTTAAATTTTTTCTTTTTTTAATTTATAAAATAAAAAATTATAATTTTACAAATAATTGGAAAATATGCCTGGACGGATAACACTATTTTGGCCACTAAAATACGGCCAAAATAGGTCGAGTATCATTGAAAAAAAATCCACTGGTGAAATTAAAACACACACACACACACCACTTTCTATATATTTTCTTCATTTTTATAACATAAAAAAACAATTTGAATCCATATTAAAAAATCTAGAAGGCCACAACTTGGCCATTCAAGGTCAGATTGAATTACCATCTGTAATGTTGGGACTGTTTCAATGCACTCTACACGAATTTAATACCAATTTAATTTTTCTTTTCTTATAATTTTATTCCTTTGATATAATACCAATTGATGGTACTGGGGAATGAAATAAAACCAAATAGGCTAGAGATTTAAAATTTTCCATTGGAAATCGATGTAACAACATCATCATTAGTGAAGCGTAGCTTTAGTAAAGGCTTGAAGATCTCACATGAAGTTTTTAAGAACACAAATTAGATAGATAAGTACCTCATTTTATTTGAATCCATGTTCTGAATCTTATTTTCACTAATGACTATTACTTGAAGGATCTAATGTTGAATCCCTCTAGATGATCCAAACATGATTTGAAAGTCCACAAGATAATTGATCATTGAATTCCAGGTGCTATCATGGAAATTGGATGATACCTTTAACATCTTGTTGATCACCGCTATGTCATTCCATCGATCAATGAAGAAGAATTGTGATTGAGAACTTAAAATGAGAGATCCTCTCTTTAAGAAGTGGGATAGGAGATAAATATTTTCATCGATTGAGTAGTGGGTACTTCACCATGTGAGAGCCTCCTATTCCTTTTATAGTGCAGTTCTAAAATACCCGAGAAAGGCTCCTCAGCCCCTAGATATTTATTACCCACTAAATAAACTATAAATGATATTTCATGAACACTTTAATGAGTCATAAATATCATCTATATTTTTATCACTTACTTGTAATATAATAAATATATTACATGATAAAAAAAGTAATTAACTCGACTCAATATTCCTGTAAATATTAAATGAACATTGAATATTAAAATATTATTCATTTGTATAATATTTTCCCATGTATTTAATTTAATATTTGTAAATAAATTTAATAAATAAATTAAATACTAATTATTATAAACTTGAATAACATTAATTTATTTGTTCCTTGGATATCATATATCCTCGGACATATCCCAAATGACGTGGTGGGACCCACTATTTCCTAAACTCCTATTTATTAGAATAGGGTATAATTTTGAATATGTTAAGTGTGTGACCCTATAGACCCTTGTCTTTATAGTAGTGAATATTATTCATTGACTAGGGGAAGATTCTAGAAATCTATCAAGGCCCCTAATAAAAGAAGAAAAATTCATAGAAACGACAACATTTCCTTCGAACACACGCTGTGTAATATAATCTCTTTATGCCATGATATCTCATAAAAGAGGATGCACACTTTATGTCATCATCCTTTAATTCTTTATTATTTGTTGACCTAACTAGATGAACATACCTTATTCTACCATGACCATGGATTTAGTGAAGGTACTAGAATCCTGATCAACTAGGCCCAAGATATCTCTTCCTATCTGAAACAACAAATTCTTTATTGATTATTCAATAAATGTCATACCACTAATGATGCACACAATGAAATATAACTCAATTTGAATTCAATTATATAGTTTTTTTCTTGCATCAAAGTACATGATAAAATGGTATACACTAATAATAATCACAATTTAGGAGACCATTATATGTGTTCGCATATTGGAACTTCAATTAACCCTGAAATAAGTGGTGTTCCAATTGGAGGTTAATTCTTTATGATATCATCAACTTGAGATCACCAAGTGTGAAATTATTGAGAAGAAGTCTCAATAATTATGAGATTTCTAACACCTGATAGCCAAACATCATCCATGTCTAGTCATAATGATGTACCTAGACCATAGGAAAGATATTTAATAGTAATTTTATAGTATTTCTAGGTTCTCATTACAGCATAGAAAGCACTATAATATTTTAATATAAAAAACAATATAAGAAAATTAACATATAAATAGTGGATATAGAAATATCAAAACTATTATGGTAAGGGAATATCATGTATAACTCATATTATACATGATATGGTAATAAACAAATACCGTTCAAGTTAGGTTTAGGTCACCCACTATTACAACCCGAACCATTGTCTCCACGAAGTGATGTGTATCATTTTTCATTATCTTCTCACATGGATGGTTATAAATATAGATCTAATGGATATATATGATTTTTATGACGTAATTATTATTATATAAATATAAGATATCATCTACCTTCTTTCCCATCCATCCACTGTAAAATGATAACGCTGCTTATGCGTACTTGTGGAATACCACCTCTACAAAGTGATGTGATTAATTTTTCATTTCTTATTTAAATGGATAAAAATATTTATATATTTAATGAATATATATTATATTTATGATATAAATATAATTCTATAAGGATTAATAATTATATAACTTCTTTCCTTTCCAACCATTAGGAAACTGAAAATGTCATCATTCACATGTGTGAACGACCACCTCCATGAATGATGTATTTTGTTTTTTTATTTCCACCTTGAATGGATAGTTATATTTAGCACCTAAATATTTTATGATATATTTATTTTTAAATAAATTTAATCTCTTTGATAACTTGCAATACACACAACCTTAAGTTTAAATGAACTTTAATATAGTATACCATTATAACATAGCCGTTAAATTGTTTTGTATGAATAAGATTAACTAATTTATGAAAAATGTTTAGTTTAAGCATTTGTAAAATAAATTATTTGGTAATTAATTGATTATAAATAAAAAAAATTAAATCATTTAAAGAAAAGATATATTTTCTAAATAAATTGTTTTTATGCATGTAATGTATTTTTATCTTAATAAATTAAATTAATCACTATTGATTAATTATTTTAATTAAATATATATATATATATTATATTCAATAAAATGTTTCAATATTCATATATTATTTTTACAATTCAGAGGATAATAATAAATCAAGTTTTATTATTGAAAAAATTATTTTTCAAAAAAGCAGGTTTCATTGCGTTTTTCATACTTGTTTTAAAATTAATTTACACCAATTATAGGTATTGAATTTGATAAAATTAATTCCATATTTTTAATTTGGAGATTCAAATTTGGTAAATTGTTCTTGTTTTTTATGCATTATGAAAAGTAACCATGGTAAAATTTATCACCCCAGTAAGTTAATCTAGGTTAAAACTAAGTGATAAGTTAGTATTTTTCATATAAATTTATATTGGATGAATTTTATTTTAATATTATCAACTTAGTCTCAAAATATAATTGTTTAAGAGACACTTTTACATGAAAATTACCTATATAATATTTAAATTAAAGAAAGTTACAAAATGTCACTCTCTTAGTTTTAAATAACTTTTTTGTGTTCACATAGGGAAAGAAGAAATGTTCAAATGAATATCAATTGTTATTTTGTGAATAATAAAATTATATTCATAATGTAAATTTATTTATTATTTTTTATGATTAAATAATTACCTTAAAATCTTTCATAAAACTAATACAATAATTATTCAATTAATAAAAAAATAAAATAAATGATTTTAAAAATATTAAAATTAATATAATTTTTGTATTTTATAGTATTCCAAAAATTTTATAGATAAATATAACATATTAGTGATGTTTAAAAGGATTATATTTTAATTTCATATTTTCCTTGGGGTATTTAAAGTCAAATTAAACGAATAGTTTCAAAATTGACATTAATGATATTTTATAATAAATTATATTTTATTAAATAATTTAAAATTAATAAAAATATTATCTTTGTCCATGTGAATGGAATATTGTTTAAAACATAATATGTGTTCCATTTATGAGGAACTTTTACATTTATGGTAACAATCCTTAACCTTTATGATTAAAATAGTTATTACTACAGTTAAGGTAAAAAATAATTAACAAGGGGATTAATAAAAAAATAATGTTTAAAATGGAACCAAAACTTGTGTAAATTTCCTTGTATAATATTATTTCAATAAAATAAACTTTTTATTCAAAATTAATGTCCATTTTTAAGCATTTTTCTTGAGAAATACTTTATTATATTTTAATCTTTTATGAAATTCCATGTGTGTCCTCTCCCTTACCTATAAAAGGACACCCCTATTTCCTCTTATTTACTAAACTTTGAGCCCTATAGATATATAATACCCTTAAAAATATATTCTAAACTTTATTAAATTTTTTTTAAAGGTTCTTTTATTCCCAAAAGATAAACCCTAGGACACTTCAAGGGAGATCCAAAGGAGTTCTTTCAACAAAGAGGTAATCACCTTAACTGATCATTTTTTTACTTATTATTTACTTCCTATGAATATATCGTATTTATAATAAAATAATAAATTTAGTTTCCTAAATATACTTAATTTTTTTTAAATTCTTAAATCACCATTATCCACCCTCTTTCCCATCAAATGGTAAGTGAAAGTATCTCTCATGTGTATGTACAACTTACCATCTCCACATAGCGATACAATTCATTTTCCACCACCATATTTCATGGATGTTTATTTTGATGGGTTTAATTTTTATATGTGATAATTATGAAATAATTATAATTTTTTAATTATAATATTACATATACCTTCTTACCTTCCAATCTATTGGAAAACAATAACTTCACTTGTACGTATGTGTGGACTACCACATCTATGAAAAAATGCTATTTTTTCATTTCCATTTTACATGGATGGTAATAAAAATAGATTTAATGAATATATATTATATATATTATAATAATTATTCAAAAAAGGTGAATTATTATTTACCTTTATTCCATTATATTCGTCAAAAAAATGAAAACAACGTTCATACGTACGTACGACCTACCATCTCCATGAACGAAACAATTCATTTTTTGTCTATAAAAATTATGGTTAAATATAAATATATATATAATGAATATATATGATATTTATTTCATTATTAATATTCTACATATGATTTAATGAATATCAATGTTCAAGGACTAAAACCATTGAACCAAAATATAATGAAAAATGAAGCAATTATTACACGAATAGTGATTTTAACAAATGATTATTAATAAATGGGTAATAAAATATTGTAATTAAATCATATATGGAATGATATATATGAGTACAGTTCTAGAACAGATATATAATAGATATATATTTATTATACTGGAGGTTCAGATACATATGAAGGTAGTCAAACTTGAGGTAAGAGTTTATTTCACAATCTCATCATTGATTATTTATGTTAAAGACCCTGATAGGAAAATTATTTATATATTTCTATATTAAAAACCATATATTTTATTATATAATAGTTATTTATAGAAATTAAAAGTTTTCCTTTAATTTTACACTCTTTATGTACTCAAGATACCAAAACCAATTTTTAAGGAAAACCAACTTTGTTTTTCTACTTGGTTAGGAATATTATTCTTCCATATGCATATTTTCCTTAAAATGTTTTAAATAATATTTTTACTATTCTCCAATGATTTATTTAATTAATTTTTACTCATTTTTTTACTTTTAAAAATGTTTTAAAAGGAATCTTTTTATCGTTTTATGAATGATGTACCTTTTGACTTTTATTACAAAACTATAAAAGGATTTTTTAAACTTATATAAAATGAATGGAATATTCTAACATCATGAAAACTTAATGTATTGAAGCTTACTTTACATTTTTATAAGGTTCTTTAAAAAAAATATTTTCTTAATATTTGGGAAATTTTTATTTCAAAATGAAAAAGATATCTTCCTCAATAAATATTCCAGAGATCATTTTAAAGTATATTCATCTATGTTTACATTCTTTGGATAATATTATGTTTTATTAGGTATGTAATATTTTGATACCATTATCCATATTACTCTGAATGTTTTATGATTATGTTTATTGATTGGGTAAATTATTATCATTTTGTATTCTAGTTTCAATACAAATATTTATGTTGATTATGTTTCACCCCTTTCATATGATGAATGCATTGGAATTAGTAAGTGATTTGAAGGGACTGAATTATCCCCTAGATGCAGCTATAGGTATCATGAGACAAAATATTTTCGGTATTTGGAATAAAATTACTTGTTTATATATGTTTCTTTGTCTTAAGGCATTGATGATAAGATTATGATGTCTAATATTATGTATTCAATCATTATGAAACTAGTTATTACTATCCATGTGATTATTTATATTATAATGTTATCCATGGATTTATTATCCTCTTTTATGGTATTAGTTATATGTAGTATTTTATTATTATTTATCTTTACCATATTATTCATGTTTTATTTACTTTGTGTTAGCTTCCAATGTATACATACACTTAACGAGCATCTGATCTCACCCCTTTCTTATGCTTCAATTCCCCAAGATTCCAATAAGTGTATTATGATTGATATAAAGGGATATTATAAAGAAAATAATGGTTTTATAAAAGAAAATAATAAGTTTTATTTTAAGTTTTCAAGTGTAATGTGAGATTCAAATATGTATCTATTTTTTGAAGACTACTAAACTACTCTTTCCTTTGGGATGTGAACGCTTGAATCTAGTACCAATGTAATGAAGTAACCACCGACCCTGAGCTACTTGTACCAGGGTTTTACATTTTAAAACTATATACAATGAATAAAATTTATGACATTATTAACATTATGGAAATGATATAATCATTTCATAACACCTTTGATGATGGTCAATATACCAAAATATTTTTTGGGGAAATTGATAGAACAACCTTAAGTGGTTGATGTAAGAAAGAACTACACAATTAATGAATTTAAAATTATTATAAAAGGGACTTTAAAATTAAATATATATGAAAAATCTTCTAAATTAAGTATTTAATAAATTTGAATCTATTATTCACGAAGATAAAATTCATCCGACCAAGCAAGAATTCACGGTAAGAGTTTTTCATCTCAATTTCACTCCATTAAGACATATTTTATATTATGAACTAAATTTATTTTATATAGTGTATATACTTCCCATTTAACATATTGTATTATTAATTCCTCTTTATTCATGGTATTTAAAGTTTAAAATCAGGTTTTCTCTTTTAATATATTTTGATCCAAAAGTTATGAAATCCATAAGGGTTTATTTTACAATATCACTCATATTCAGATTGTTTAAAAATTTAAAGAATTATATACTATTTATTTATTAAAAACAATATATATTATACTATTTTAGTTATTTATTGGGGTTCTATATTTTCTTCTAACTTTTACACTCTATTACTCTAAAAACAACTGAAGGATTGTTTATAAGAAAAATCGACATTTTTCTCTTTTTTTGGCTGAGAATCTTTCTCTTCCATATCCATATTTTTAATTTTTTTATGAAAGTTTTTACCTAATAAAATTATTGTTAAAGGTATTTATCAACCAAATTTTATTTTTTATTCAATTTTTAAAATGAATATTTTTAAGGTTATCTAAATAATTCAGTTTTTTACTTTTTACAAAAGTATGAAAGTAATGTTATTTTTAATACATATGGAATAAATGAATTTTTCCAAATCTATAACCATTATTAACTATTTATATTCCTATAAAAGTTTTTATGTTTTTATTCCAAATCTTCCTCTTTTTGGTAATCAAATACTGAAATATTTTTTTTAAATAAAACTTACCTTATTTCTCTTTTTCAGTTAGAAGTCTTTGTCTTCGATATCTATATTCTTCAAATTGTTTTATGAAAGTTTTTATATACTTTTAAATTATTGGTAAAGATATTTTTATATTACCTTTGAATTTATTTACAAAGTAATATTCCTAATTTTTTATTAACAAGTGTTTTTTGACCTTTTAAAAAAGTGTTAAAGTAGTGTTCTTTTTAACGTATACGACATGAATGAATTTTTCCACCTCCATGACCATTATTTGATATTTATTTACCTCTAAATTTTTTATGGGTTTTCAAACAGGGTTATTTTCCATTATTATATAAATTTTTAGCTTTTATATTAAAATAAAAGGCATTATTTTCTAAACGTTTGAAAATAATTTTGGTAAAGATAAGTTAATTTTTTTTAAGAAAAGTTCTTTTAAAATTGTCACATCTATTTTCCTCTCTAATTATAAAAATAATTTAAATTATTTCAAACCTTAATTTTTAATGAATTAAGTTATTCTATAATAATTTAATAATTTATGGATTATACCTTATTTTGAGATCCTCCACTTTATTATCATCATGTTCTTTTCCACTCTCCATTATTCATTAGACATTATTTTTATTTTCATGTCCATATTTTTAGTATCATCGATATATTTAATATCATTTATACTAATTTGATATTATCTTAACCATAGACCATTTTAATATATAATTTTAGTTTAAGGAATCTTATTAAGAAATTTATTTCATTTATAGGGGAAATATTATTGTTCTGTATTCTTGATTCAATATAGACATTTATTGATAAGTCTTGTTGATTATGTATTATATTATTGATTAAATATATGAGGAATTAAGTGTACATACATAATTTAAAGGTGGATACCAGTTATTTATAACCTCTCGATGCATCAATAGGTCTCATGAGACAAACAAAATTTGTATCTCTTGGTGTATGATGACCCATATAATGAAAATGTCTTGGAATAATTCCTTGATAATATGTAAGAATTATTAACACAAGGCCTTGATGATAAGTTTCATGATGTATTTTAATGAGTACTTAACAATATGATCATGATGTCTAAAATTACACATTTCTTTTATTAGGTTTTTTGTTTTTATCATCCATGTGATTGTTATGTTGATATTATCCATTTATATATTTTGAATCTCAAGTTATTGATAAAATGGAATATGCATTGATTATCCAATGCCATGTTTTTATCCATTATCTATTTATCATAGCATATGTCATATTCTACCCTTAAATAACAGAAAATATCACCCCTTTATTTTATTTTTATTTCCCCAGGATATCAAGAAGGAATATTTAAGTAATTTTTAGGGATGCAAGAAAGTTTTTCATTCTATGTTTTTAATTTACAATGTAATATGAAAATCATATATGAATTAAGTATCCTAATACAGATAAAATAATTGATAATTTTGAATGTGATCTCTTACATATTATACTAATATAATGAATTAAACACCAACTGTAGGTTATTGGTGTTGGGGTTACTAGAGTCATTGATCAACTGCTATCACTAAAAAATTTTTTCCCTTAGAATTAATAACATTAAAACAAGTAATGTTTTTAGAAAATATATTTTAAAAAAAGTATACCTCTTAATTTTTCAAAATTAAATACTTAATTCATAAATAGAAATTTAAATATGATAATACACATAATACTAAAAACAAATAATATAATATATAGTTAATTGATAAGTTAGTGGATGAATACACATATACTCATTTTCTATTTCAATGGTCATATCATTATCGTGCTCCATCACAACTTATTTTTCTTCATCCTCCCTTAAAAGATCAATATTCTTAATATCATTATAGAAAAACAATCCAATGACTTTATGAAAATAAGATTCAATTTCAAAAGTTAATTATTCCACTTCATCACCCATATCATGCAAGTCACTTTATTTCATGTACACAAATACAATTCACCATTCATCGGTTTCAAATTTCACATTATATAATTTTTTTTCTTATAATGCGAAGATATAAAAATAATTTTCTTCATGGTAATCAATATCCATCAATTGAGAGAAGCTCACAAAAATTAAATTTTAAGGAATCAGTTTTAATACCCATGATAATATTTATGCACTTGAATTTTAATAAAACAACTATAAAATGACCATGGTGTTTTAATTCGATAATATTAGTAAAATTTACATAAAATTATAGTTATATGATGGTAAATATACCACCATTCAGTGTTTTTATACCATATTCAAGATCAACTGTATAAAATTTGAAACCATTCACATTGTAAGCATCGAATTTCCTAACCCGATTTAGAGGTCCCTAAGGTAAAAACATCAATTTTTTTGAAACTTTAAATATAATATAAATATCCATGATCTATAAGAATTAATATAAATTATTACATTTATAGTATATATATGTCATCCCATTATATATAAGTTCAAATATTTATGAACTTACTTAACTTTAAAATCATTCTACCAGTTCTTTGTTATCAACTTTTGATATACTTGTCTCATTTTTTGTTCAAATTTAAAGACATATCTTCATTTTCATCATCATATCTTCAATGAATTTATTTTCAATTTCACTATTTATTATCACATATATGTTGGTTTGTAATAATTCCTGCTATGTTAGTGTAATATTTCAGTTCTTCCCAACTGGTCATCCAATAGTAAGAAATATTTTTTATTTCTTATCATGTTGAGATTGATTCAAAATATCTTTAACACAACTGATTTAATTGAATCTTACATCAATATCATCCAATTACTTAGAACAAAAGTTGAAATATTCCTTAACTGGGTAATATTTATATATAGAGACTTCTGGTTGGGATATATTTTTCACATATGATTTTAATTAATCGAGACATATTTAAAATAAAATTAATAAAACATAATTAACTATGTATTTAATGAATTTAAAATAATTATTTACATAATAATAAAATATATAAATAAATTTAATTTAAATTAGATACATCCATTGATAATGCATGAGACCACATAATTTAGTTTTCTTAACCAAATTCACGTTCAAATAAATTATGATAGTAAAAAATGATGGGGGAAAGGTCATCTATAAAAACAAAATTTTATTATAATTCTTTTCTAATGCTTGTTAAACACAATTTATTGTATATTTTTCTCACAAAGTTGTTTAAAGAATGTGAAAAAATATATTACAACTTCATTTACCATTTTAGGAAACAATTTATGCAATTCCAAAGGTCGTGACCACTTTAGAAAAATTAGTAAATCATGAATTTTCAATCCATGTAACCTTTGATTCTTAAAGTCAAATCATCTTGAAATTTTAATTGAATACCCAAAAGGTACTTTAAATTGTTTTAATATTAAAAGGAATATATCTTTCTCCTTATTTTTTATTGTAAAAAAAACTATTATAATATACTTTAAATTATCTTATATCCATTAATCATGCTTTATATTCATTTATTTTAAGTAATTCACAAAATTAATATGGTCCTTTGATTTTTCATGCTCATTAAGTAATGTGAAAACTATGTTTTCAATAGAAATTATTCATTATATGAATGAAATCAAGATTATGATGTAGAAAATTAAATTCCCAAAATTCAAGTTTAAAAAATATAATTTTTTATTCTATTATTGTTTTTTAAATTCAAATAATGATGTACTAAAAACTTGTTTCCCACTATCATTCAAATGATAGTCCCTACCAGATTCTCATTCAAAATTCACTAGTTGTGTAAATATTTATAAACCTATGAGAGACTTTGGTGAAGGTTTATAATCAATGACTTCATTTAATTCTAATATGTTTAACTAAAATCTATGAAATGATTTAGTAAATCTATTATGAAATAAGATACACCAATTTTTATCTAATATGGCCATTCAAGCTCAAAATAAATTTAATAAACTAGACAAGATAATCCATTGTAAGTGTTTCAACCAGATAAGTTTCAAAGTTCATGGAATTCAATAATGGTCTATATTATAATATCATTCATTTTGAACATTATCACAATATATTCATCATATGTTTCAACACCATTATTCCATAACTCTTGAAATTATTCAATCATAGGATAAAAATATACATCAATGTCTTTTTTAGGTATTTTTTTCTAGTAATAATCATTTAAATGATGATGTATGTTTGTTACATACACATCTAATGAGGTATATTTTAAGGGATAAAAACAATTGGCCAAATTCTATAACCATTATTCAAAGTCACCAATTGGTTGAATCCATTAGTAACTAATACTAACGACACATTCCTTGGATCATATGGAAAATATAGATGTAAATAATTAAATGTTTTACATGGTTTCAAATATATTGGATGTTGCACATTATCATCATTGTTATTTTCTATTTTATGGAAATTAAAGTGTTCAATTGTTTTAAATGGAATGAATAATCTCTAAAATTAGGGTTTTAAAAGGAATTAGTGAAAAAAATTGAAAGGAGTATTATTTCTATGATTCTTCATAGTAGTGTACCGATTAAAACTTTAATCATTACCCATTGAATTCCATATAGAAAATGGACATCTTTTTACTCTAATCTACTCTAATCATCTCCCTAATATAATATATAATCACTGAGAATAGAAGAATTTGTTTTATAATTGAGAAAGAGATTGTTAATAACTTTATTCGTGTTATAAAAAGACTCAGGGATATTTGCTTTAGGAAATTCATCATGAAAAAATTAAAATCTCATGGAAATTTCTTTATATAATTCTCTATAGGGATTTTATATTGTAAAAATTTAGTAGAAAAGAAAATTTTGAATAATTGATACTTATTCCATAAAGATTTTTATTTCTATCATCAACTAATTCATGAAATAAAATTTTCTTCTTGATATATTTATCTTGAATTTTTCTCTATAACATCATGGAGAGGATCCATTAATATGTAAAAATATTGATCTGGTTTCCTTGAAGTTTCAAGAATTAAAGGAACTTGGGCACATAAAAGAAGCAGATAGGCTATGGATTTAAATTTTTTCATCACTGGATCGATGTAACTATGTCGAATCTGGTGATACTAAGACACTCCAAACCTGCACTTTTGGATTTAGTGCTAAACATACTTACTCACATGAATTACAACAAACTCCCAAGATATAGATTTTGGTGTCTTTGGGAACTAGGTATATTTAGAAATAAACAAATTTTACAATATATATTTGTTCCATGAGGATTATCTAAATAGGTAATTTACTTACATTTATCCCTTTGATTGAAATTCCTAGGGAAATAGGGAAACATAAGAAAAGAGTGATCTATAAATCACTGTAAGGGATAAACACTGAAAATAGAGCATAAATAAACATCATTGGAAAAACATGAGGCATGATATGAGAACATAAACATGAGGGGAAGAGTCACAACATGATCACAATAACATGGACATAAGGAAAAGAGTTATAATATACAATAATCATGATCCATGTGATATCAATATTGATCAAATGAACCATTAAAAATTCATATAAAGTATAATTTTTTGGTATATTGGAACATCAAACATTCATAATGAAATTATATATATAGGTAATTCCAATATATCTTAAGAGTAAACTATAATTGGTAAAATCTGTCATCTCTTAGGAGTAACTTCCATCCAGCTAACTCTATCTCATTACCCAATGCATTAGAGCTCCATCAGGGAAAACCCTTTATATCTCTTAATTAATATGTGCCACATAAGGAAAAAATAAATAAAATAATCATATCATGATAAACCTATTAGAAATTAAATGAGTATCATGTGAGACCTAATAACTTTCTTGGTAAATACCCAACGATCAAGATAATGAATTATGGGTTATTTACACTATATATATAAAACAATATATATTTTATTTGATAATTTCCCTAGTTAATATATGTATGGGTATATAAGTGAATACCCTTTAATTATAATAATCATGCAAGGGTATTCAAATGGAAAGGTGTTGGAATAAAAGATTCTATTATGCATTTTTGATGATAAGGAGAGACAAAGGTAGTAATGGATCATTATCTATAGAGATCATAATTTCAAAATACAATGTAGACATAGGAACATGGGAATGTAGAAGAAAGGTAAAATAAATGAGGAATTTAGAGAGTAAAAGTAAAAATTTTAATTAGTTACAAATTGGGTGGTAAGGAAACCCTTTCATTAGATTAATGTGGATATCTTATTGAATAACTAACAATAAACTTAGGAACACTAGTATTTTTACATTGAAAAAAATAAGTACTCCAATTAAGATAATGATAACAAGAAGTAGTTAAGGATAAACTCAAGGAATAGGGATATCAATTGAATTTAAATATCAATCCATATATTCTAATCCTTTATTATAGATCATAAAGTGCTTGTGAATTATCCAAAAAATCCCATGAGAGTGTAAAACTAGGTGTGCAGAAAGGCCCATTTTTGTGCACTGAGTGATAACCTAGTCAAATCCAAATGAATACTTTTAAGAGTTATTACCCATATTTACAACTTTTCTAAAACCACATTCACTTTTAATAAGCATATAAGGATTTCTTTTCTCATAAAACACACATGATTTTCTTTAAAAATTTAGGATAGTTTTATGGCTATGAGAAACGTTGAGTATTAAAATGGATTATAAAGGTTGTATATGTAAAGACCCATAAATTTCAAGGAATGTTTTTTCTTAAATACTTTTTAATTTTATGAGTCTGTGGCTTCTGACAACAATTGATTCTGAGGCCCGGTGTGCTCAGAATAAATTTTTAAAGTTTAGCTCGGGTATATTCAGTAAACGAACGAGCGAGTTTTTATATCTTTTGAACCGGAGCTCGAAATTGAAATCCGAGGGCACCGGTGAACTCGCAATGCCGGTATTTACTTAGGAGGAATTTTACCATAGATTAATTTTCACGGGAGAATGAGTTAAATTTTGGGGTTTAAATAAGAAGTAAATAAAATTGTGTACAATTTTATTTTATTATCCATGGAAGTTAAACTCTCCCATGGGAAGTTTTTGGTGGGGCCCACAACCACCCAACTTACCATGTGTGGTTATGTGGGAGTTGGGGCCCACATGAGCCCCACCCTTTTCATATTCCATAACCCCTTAACCCCCTATGAACTCCCATGTTAATTACATGGAAACTCCCCATTAATTTTTTGTATCCTTTAAATGTGTAACTCTTTCTCTTCCCTCTATACCTCTTTAAAACTTGCCAACCTAACACTTAATTAATTAGACAAATCATGGTTTAATTAATTAAGTGAATTAGGATTTTCATTTGGTAAATTTGAATGCATGGCATGATTTAATAAAATAAGAGGAAGCCTTATTTTATTTTGGGTTAGAATTGTTGTGTAGGGAGAATTGGGAGAACTCTAGTATTTTTGAAGAACTCCATCCTCAACGAATAATTTCATCCTCTCTGTGAAGAATGTCATATCTTCGACGAAGAACGCCATCACCATAAAGAGAGACGACAAGCCTTTCTTTATTCTCTCCACAACTAGTGTGGAGACGTCGTTCCCTCCTTGGACGCACGCCAACATCGTCTACAAAACCTCGCCCCGCGACGCCATCTTCCGCGACGCCTGACGAACGATATCAATTATCGAGGTATGGGTTAAGTTCAATTTTAATGGATTAAAATTGTGCTTTGGTTTTTCGTTTAGTGTCTTGTTTACCTCGGCCATTTTCTATCATTTTATGTGGAGGGCGCGGGCCAAATGAACACGACCCGACGACCCTCCGCTGATCTTGTTTAATTTATTTATAATTGGCAAGAAAAGGCGGAGGAGGCAACACCATCACACCATGACGTGAATGTGAAAAAGGAGGCACGACACCGTCGCGCTATGCCGTGAATGCAACAAAGGAGGCCGACGTCGACACGCCGATTGTGCGGGAAGAACCGCGGCCCGCTACACGGGCCGCTTCGGCGGAAGAACCGGTAGGCCCGTCGGCTGGTCGGGTGAAGAGGAGCCGTGATGCCAGGAAGGAATTGCACTAGAGGACCGGCCGGGTGGAGCCGGACCGCGGCGTAAGGAGGGAACCGGGCCAAGAAGCTGCGGCCCGCCGTGAGGGATACGTGCGCCAGAGGTCCGGCCGACCTAGCCGGCCGGTTCGGGGTAGGGTGGCGCCGCCTGGAGCCGCTGGTGCAGAAGAGTGTCGGGGCCGTGCCCCCCCCCCTTGGAGCCCGCTCGGCTTCGTCCGAGAAGCTCGGCCAGCCAGCCGAGCTAGCCGGGCCGCGCCAGGACGGGCCGAGCCGGGCCGCGCCCCGTCGGGCCGGGCCGCGCCACTTCAGGCCGGGCCACATCCCTTTGGGCCGAGTTTAGTTTTTCTTCGGACCGGTCCGACACCCCTGCTGGGTCGGACCTGTCAAACAAGATCAACCCGACCCGTCGACCCACTGGGCTAAAACGGGCTGGGCCCGTTATTCACTTAAATGTGAATAACTTAAGGACTACGCGTCCGATCGACGCGCCGTTTGTGGCACTAGGACTCCTTCGACGAGACGACCCTTTTGCGATACTCTGAGTGAGTTTTGGATTGTTTTGTATATCGACCAGGTTAGAAATGAGCATATTTCTAATCGGGCCCCTGGGATGAAAAAGCCTATATCTCTCAGACCGGGCATCCGATTGACGCGTCGTCTGTCACGTTGAGTTCCTTTTGACGAGAAGGAACTTCGGGATACATGAAATCTGGACTTCGTGATAGTTGATGTAACGACCCCTCGGCTCGAGGAGCGGACCCTCCCAGAATCGAGCACACTGTGTGTGGGAACCCTAGAGATGGTTGCGACTGCGACGACGATGATGAATGTACTTGGATCCTACGTGAGTTCGACAGCGAGGACAACTGTACTTGGATCCTCAATGGGTTCAGCAGCGATGACGATTGTACTTGGATCCTACATGGGTTTGACAGTGATGGTTACTGTACTTGGATCCTACGTGGGTTCGACAGCGATGACTTCTGTACTTGGATCCTACGTGGGTTCGACAGCGGAGATGATTCTGAGGATACATCTATCATCTCCACCCCTCTTCGTGAGTAGTATACCTATGTGAGATGATTCTTGACTTTCAATCAATATCATCGATGTGATTGACTTAATTTCCTATGTGGACTGGGTTGTACTTTCTTGTGTGGACTGGGTTGTACCTGGGCTCTTGTGTTAGAGTCGAACTGGAATTGATGACTTAGGTATATGTATGGGCATATACCTAAGAAGAGTTGGTTGATACTTTGTGTTTGTATGTTTCCTTTGTGGTTTATTCTTCATGGATTCTGGGAGACCTTTGGGGTCTCAGGGTCCCTACTGAGTATCGTATACTCACCCCTGCATGGGCTATGCCCGCACTACGTGGTGTTGGTTGCAGACGACGGACAACACTGATTGTGGTTGAGGCTTGAGGAGAGGGATGGTATCCGGAGGTGGACTATCAGGCGGGACGTACACGGAGTGGACGGACGGATTCGAGGATTCGAGGAGACCATCTATACCCACCCTTCAGGTGGGGTTTCCGGAGGACGTCTTTGTGGTTGCTGCTTTACTTTTCAGCTGTTGTACTTTACTTTTATCAGTTTTACTATACTTTCAGTTGGGTTTGTATACTGGCCCATTTACTTTCCACCACTTACTTTTTTACTCATTTTACTTAGTTTTACTTCAGATTGTGTACTCTGTTGTATTTCTTTACTTATATAAAGGAAATTCCTTATCTTTTATCGGGATTTATGCATTTGGTGCTAGTCACCATCCCTTGGCCTATGGAAGGCAGGCTTGGGGTAGTCACGACATGGGCCCCGAGGACGGGTCGTGACAAATTGGTATCAGAGGAGTCGGTTCTACCACAGAACTTAGGACTATGATAATTTCTTTCTTTGAAGCAATAATGTTAAGCGTATTGAGTGTGGTTATCAGTCCAGGGAGTCCAGTGTTGGTGCGGCGGCCGACGTATCCATACACCAAGACCCTAACTTTTGATTTCCGACTCAGTGCATGAAAACACTGATTGCATGTGTGTTTCAAAAGTTTTCTTAGTGATTAATTTATGTCAGCTCACTAGGTATACTATATTAAACATGGCGCACCTGTTTCTTTTCAGTATGGCCCCACAACCGCAGCCAGCTAGGGTTCTGATTTACGTGCGATATGGTAGCCAACCGAGCGACGAGGCCTCGGTGCAGGGCCCCATTATAGTGGAGGCACCGGTGGTACCTCTACTCGCTGGGCCACCGATACCACCAGCCCCAACAGTGGGGAGTGCACGCCGTCTGAGTGCGCTGCACGAGTTTCAACGACAGAGGCCGCCCAGGTTCCGTGGAGAGACGGACCCTCAGGCAACCGAGGATTGGTTGGAGGCTGTTTTCCAAGTATTCAAATTGGTAGGGACACCAGAAGATCTTATGGTGATCCTTTCTGCGAGTCTCCTGCACGTAGTAGTAGGTAGATGGTGAAGCTTGATGCTCCAGGTGCATGATGAGGCATCTCTACTATGGCTGGACTTTGAGAGCCTCTTCCACTCAGAGTTCGTTCTAGCCACCCTCCGTGCGGTGCACATCTAGGAGTAACTACAGCTGTAGTAGGGCAGCATGACAGTATCCTAGTACTCAGTGAGATTTACCGATCTCTCGCGCAACTCCACGGACATGGTACGTGGCCCATTCTTTTGGGCCCAGACCTTCGAGTAGGGATTGAGTCATGATATCAGGGCTTCGATGATCTCCCTCATCATTCTGATACAGGCAGGAGTACTGGAGTGATCCCTACTTGTGGAGAGCTTCCTTGCTGAGCCTACGCTAGCAGTGAGGCCTACTGCAGGGTGACACGTAGCAGAGTCTTCTACAACCGGCAGTAGAAAGATGTCGTAGAGGTCTAAGAAGACTAGGCCATCAGGTTGGAGACCTCAGGATACTGGTTCGGAGGTGCGGGGAACACGCAGCAGATCCAGTCATACGAGAGGCAGACAGTGATATGCATGCGGCGGGCAGGGCCACATGGCTCGTGACTTCCCGAGCCGTCATGAAGAGGAGAAGCATATAGTTGAGGGACCACCTAGGCAGAGGTAGAGGTTTGACCGTGGTGGTCTGTAGGGAGCAGGTGGATGAGGTGAAGGAGCTGGCCGAGCAGCGGGTGGTGGGAGACGCTTTGAGGCTCTACCACCACCACCACCAAGAGGTCCACGCCGACCACAAGGAGCTGGCGGATAGAGGCAGGCTCAGCTTCAGGCAGTGGAGGCTTATGACCATGGCGCACCTGGGATGATTCGAGGTACTATCTGTGTCTACTCCACCCTTGCTGTATTTCTTATAGACATAGGAGCGAGTCATTTTTTATTGCCGCTTCCCTTGTTCGGAGCTCAGAGATTCCGACGGAGCCATTGGCTCGATCCTTACAACTAGAGACTCCTACAAGAGTAGACTCGATGATTACACACTGGTGCCGGTAGTGTGATCTTACTCTAGGAGGCGAGAGATTCACCTGGGATCTTCTTGTAGCAGTGTCGAGGCCTTACGACGTCATCTTGGGCATGGATTGGTTATCTAGAGTTCATGATCAGATCGACTGTATTAGGTGAAAAGTGCGGTGCGTCTGCACAGATGGGAGCAAGTTCACCTTCACTGGCGATAAGAGAGCCTTTGCAAATCAGGACGGACTTACGCAGAGGAGAGGGAAGCTGATCACACATCAGTTGGCTAGTCTCATCCTCGGAGCGGTTGATGTGCGGAGTTTGAGTTTTCCTATTGTGGTGGATCAGTACGCGGACGTTTTTCCTGACGACGTTCTAGGACTACCTCCTCACAGATAGGTAGACTTCTATATTGACCTGTACCCTGGGAAAGCCCTGATATCTACTCCATCATATTGGATGGATCCTGCTGAGCTTCGTGAGCTACGGGTATAGCTGGAGGACTTTCAGGGCAAGGGATTCATCCGACCCAGTGTTTCACCCCGGGCTTCTCTGATTTTATTCGCCAAGAATGAGGATGAGAGCTTACGACTATGTGTCGAATACCGTCACCTGAATTAGGTGATCGTAAAGAACAAGTATCCACTTATGAGGATTGACGACCTCTTTGTTTAACTCAAGGGAGCACAATGGTTCTCGAAGATAGACCTCAGGTCAGCCTATCATCATCTTAGAGTTCGAGACAAGGATGTGCATAAGACGACCTTCAGGATTCGGTATGGCCACTATGAGTTTTTTGTTATGCTTTTTGGCATAACCAATGCTCCAGCAGTGTTCATGGGTCTCATGAAAAGGATCTTCTAGCCTTACCTCGATCGATTTGTCGTAGTCTTCATCGACGACATACTGATTTACTCGACTACTAAGTATGAGCACACCTACCACTTGCGGGTTGTACTGGACACACTCCAAGAGCACCAACTTTATAGTAAACTCTTGAAGTATCAGTTCTAGATTTGAGAGGTCCACTTCTTGGGGCACGTCATCTCTGAGGCGGGAGTTTTTGTGGATCCTACGAAGATCGAGGCAGTACTTGCTTGGGAGCCACCCAGGAGCGTGACAGAGGTGCGGAGTTTCCTAGGTCTGGATGGGTACTATTGGAGATTTGTTCCAGACTTCTCCAGAGTTTCAGCACCGCTTTCAGCTTTGACGAAGAAGGGGAAACCCTTCGTATGGTCAGATAGATGCCAGCAGAGCTTCCAGGAGCTGATACAGAGATTGACCAGTGCACCCATCTTGAGGCTACCGGAGCAGGGCGTAGGGTATGTAGTTTACTGCGATGCATCAGGGACCGGACTCGGGTGTGTCCTGATACCGGAGTGGGCAATGATCGCTTACGGTTTAGGACAATTGAAGAAGCACGAGCAGAACTATGCTACCCATGACCTGGAGTTAGCAGCAGTGGTCTTCGCCTTGAAGGTGTGGAAACACTATCTTATGGTAGAGCGCTTTACAGTCTACTCTGACCACCATAGTCTCAGTTATATCTTCTCACAGAAGGACCTAAACCTGAGACAATGGCGATGGCTCGAGTTCCTCCAAGACTATGAATTTGAGATAGTATATACTCCTGGGAAGGGAAATGTAGTAGCTGATGCTCTCAACAAGAGATCTGGCATTAAACTACTTGGAGAGGCGATGGAGAAGCTAGCCGCATTGCAGATATCCTTCATGGATAGAGAAGGAGGATCCTTTCTACAGTCACTCACAGTCAATCCTCCACCACTTCAGCGGGTCAGAGAGGCACAACGTGGGGACGTTGACTGTGAGATGCGACGTGCATAGATATCCACAGGACATGCACCTTATAGATTTTCTATAAAAGGAGAGCATGTCATCCTCTTCAGGGAACATACCATGGTACCAGTTGCATTACAGGAGGAGGTGCTAAGGGAGTTTCACAGTTCCCCATTGGCGGTATATCCAAGGGTAGCAAATATGTACTAGGATCTCAGACGACAACACTGGTGGCCAGGTATGAAGAAGGCTGTGGTAGAGTTCATTTCACGATGCCTCACCTTCCAGTAGGTGAAGACGGAGCACCAGGTACCATCAGGCTTGGTGCAACCCTTAGAGGTCCCGGAGTGGAAGTGGGACGGGATATCCATGGATTTCTTGACGGGGCTCCCTCGTACTTCCAGAGGACACGACTCCATCTGGGTGATTGTCGAACGACTCACCAAGTCGACCCACTTCCTACCTATCAGAGAGCAGGGCTCAGTGGAGAGATTGGGACACCTCTACGTTCAAGAGATCGTACGAATTCATGGTGTTCCATCATCTATCGTCTCCGATCGAGACACTCACTTTACTTCCTGTCTTTGGAAGGGGTTGCAGGAGGCTTTTGGGACGCAGCTAGGCCTGAGCACCGCCTTTCACCCTCAGACGGATGGTCAGACGGAGAGGACCATTCAGACACTCGAGGACATGCTCCATGCATGTGTCTTTGACTTTGGTCGGAGCTGGGAGGATCACCTACCCTTGGTGGAGTTTTCATACAACAACAAATACCACTCAACCATCAGGATGACACCATACGAGGCATTGTACGACCGACCATTCAAATCACCTCTGTGCTGGACTGACCCTGGGGAGTCATCACTCGTAGGACCAGAGATGGTCCAGGCTACAATGGAGAAGGTGCAGATTATTCAGGAGCAGATGAGGACTGCACAGAGCAGACAAAATTCCTATGCTGATAGGAGGTGGAGACCACTAGAGTTTGAGGATGGAGACCTCGTTTTCTTACGCGTCTCACCTCGACGTAGATTACAGATATTTGGCCAGGGAGGAAAGTTATCTCCACGTTTCATCAAACCATTATAGGTTCTCAGCAGGGTAGGTGACGTGGCTTATCGCCTGGCTCTTCTACCTCAGTTGCACCGGGTGCACGACGTCTTCCACGTATCCCAGCTGAGGAGATATGTGCACGACCCGACGCATATCATTGATCATGGGGAGATGGACATCGATGATGGAGCTACATTCACGGAGGTCCCAGTGGAAATCGAGGATCGACAGAAGTGGGTTCTATATGGATGGTCGATTCCTCTTGTACGCATATGTTGGCAGCATGAGAACCTCCAGGACAGCACATGGGAGCGGGAGGCTCAGATGCATGCACAATACCCTCATTTTTTCCCTTAGTTTATGATGTATCTTTACGGGGACGTAAATCCCAGAGGTGGGAGTAATTTAAAGACCCGGAAATTTCAAGGAAACTTTTTTATTAAATACTTTGGAATTTTACGAGTCTCTGTCTTCTAACGGTAATTGATTCCGAGGCCCGGTGTGCTCGGAATCAATTTTTGAAGTTTCGCTTGGGTACGTTTAGTAAACGAACGAGCGAGTTTTTCTATATTTTGAACCGGTGCTTGGAATTAAAATCCGAGGGAACCGATGAACTTGCATCGCCGGTATTTGCTTAAGAGGGATTTTACCGTAGATGCGTTTTCACGGGAGGAGTTAAATTTTGGGGTTTAAATAAGAAGTAAATAAAATTGTGTACAATTTTATTTTATTATCCAAGGAAGTTAAACTCTCCCATGGGAAGTTGTTGGTGGGGCCCACAAACACCCAACTTCCCATGCGTGGTTATGTGGGAGGTGGGTCCCACATTAGCCCCACCCTTTTCACATTCCATAACCCCTTAACCCCCTATGAACTCCCATGTTAATTACATGGAAACTCTCCATTAATTTTTTGTATCCTTTAAATGTGTAACTCTTCCTCTTCCCTCTCTCATTCTTTAAAACTTTCCAACCTAACACTTAATTAATTATACAACTAATGGTTTAATTAATTAAGTGAATTAGGATTTGAATTTTGTAAATTTTAATTCATGGCATGATTTGATAAAATAAGAGGAAGCCTTATTTTATTTTGGGTTAGAATTGTTCTATGAGGATAATTGGGAGAACTCTAGTATTTTTGAAGAACTCCATCCTCAACGAAGAACGTCATCCTCTCCGTGAAGAACGTTATCTCTTCGATGAATAATACCGTCACTACAAAGAACAACGACATGCCTTTCCTTCTTCTCTACAAAACTAGTGTGGAGACACCATTCCCTCCTTGTACAGATGCCAACGTCGTCTACGAAACCTCACCCTGTGACGCCCGACGAATGACATCGATTATAGAGGTAGGGGTTAAGTTCAATTTTAATGGATTAAAATTGTTCTTTGGTTTGTCGTTGAGCATCTTTTTTACCTCGTCCATTTTCTATCACTTTACGTGGAGGGCGTGGGACGAACGAACATAGCCCGATGACCCTCTGTTGATCTTGTTTAATTTATTTAGAATTGGAAAGAAAAGGCGGAGGAGGAAACGCCATCGCGCCATGCTGTGAATGCGACAAAGGAGGCACGACGCTGTCGTGCCGTGCTGGGAACGCAACAAAGGAGGCCGACGCCGTCGCACTGATTATGCGGGATGAACCGCAGCCCGCTACACGGGCCGCTTCGGAGGAAGAACCTACCGGCCCGTCGGCCGGTCAGGTGAAGAGGAACCGCGATGCCGCGCTAGAGGACCGGTCGGCCCGACGGCCAGCCAGGCGGAGCCAGACCGTGGCGCCAGAAGTGCGCCACACCAAGAAGCCGGGGCCCGCCGTGCGGGCCGCGTGCGCCAGAGGGCCGGCCGGCTTAGCCGGCTGGTTCGGGGAAGGGCGGTGCCGCCAGTACAGAAGACCGGGGGGATGCGCCCCCCTTGGAGCTCGCTCGGCTTCGGCCGAGCCGCTCGGCCAGCCGGCCAAGCCAGCCAGTCCGGCCAGGCCGGGCCAAGCCGGGCCGCGCCGGGCCGGGCCGCTCCCCGCCGGGCCGGGCCGTGCCACTTTGGGCCAGGCCACATCCCTTCGGTCCGAGTTATGTTTTTCTTCGGACTGGTCCGACACCCCTTCTGGGTCGGACCCATCAAACTGGGTCAACCCGACCCATTGTCCCACTGGGCTAAAACGGGTCGGGCCCGTTATTCACTTAAACGTAAATAATGTAAGGACCGTGCGTCTGATCGACACGCCATCTGTGGAACTGGGACTATTTTGATGAGACGGTCCTTTTGTGATACTATGAGTGAGTTATGGATAGTTTTTAATATCGGCCGGGTTAGAAATGAGCATATTTCTAACCGGGCCCCTGGGATGGAAAAGCCTATATCTCTCAGACTAGGCGTCTGATTGACGCGCCGTCTATCGTGTTGAGTTCCTTTTGATGAGAAAGAACTTCGGGATACATCAAATATGGAATTCATGACACTTGATGTAACGACCCCCTTGGCTTGAGGAGCGGACCCTCTCGTAATTGAGCGTGCTGTGTGCGGGAACCCTGAAGCTGGCTGCGACTGCGACGACTATGACGACTGTACTTGGATCCTGCGTGGGTTCGGCAGCGAGGACGACTGTACTTGGATACTCTGTGGGTTCGGTAGTGATGACGATTGTACTTGGATCCTATATGGGTTCGGCAGTGATGGTTACTGTACTTTGATCCTACGTGGCTTCGGCAGCGATGACTTCTGTACTTGGATCCAACGTGGGTTCGACATGGGAGATGATTCAGAGGCTACATCTATCATCTCAACCCCTCTTCATGAGTAGTATACTTGTGTGAGCTGAGTCTTGAATTTCAATCAATATCATCGATGTGATTGACTTACTCTCCTGTATGGACTGGGTTGTACTTTTCTGTGTGGACAGGGTTGTACCTGGGCTCTTGTGTTGGAGTCGAACTGGAATTGATGACTTAGGTATATGTATGGGCATATACCTAAGTATAGTTGATTGATACTTCGTGTTTGTATCTTTCCTTTGTGGTTTATCCTTCGTGGATTCTGGGAGACCTTCGGGGTCTCGGGGTCCCTACTGAGTATCGTATACTCACCCTGCACGGGCTATGCCCGCACTACATGGTGTTGGTTGCAGATGACGGACAACGCTGATTGTGGTTGAGGCTTGAGGAGCGGGACGATATCCAGAGGTGGAATATTAGGCAGGACGTACACAGAGCAGACAGACGGATTCGAGGAGCTGAGGAGACCATCTGTACCCACCCTTCACGTGGGGTTTCCAGAGGATGTCTCGGTGGTTGCTGCTTTACTTTTCAGCTGTTGTACTTTACTTTTCTCAATTGTACTGTACTTTCAGTTGGGTTTGTATACTGTCCCATTTACTTTCCAGCACTTATATTTTTACTCAGTTTACTTAGTGTTTACTTGATCTTGTGTACTCTGTTGTGTTTCTTTACTTATATAAAGGCAATTCCTTCCCTTTTATCGGGATTTACGTCTTTGGTGCTAGTCGTCAGCCCCTGGCCTATGGAAGGCAGGCTTGGGGTAGTCACGGCACGAGCCCCGAGGACGGGTCATGACAGTATAATAATAGAGAATAGTGATATATCATTGATAAAAATTATGCATAATAATTTTTCCCATTGAAATTCTTAATGGATTTGGTTTGGAATGTGATGAGGGAATGAGGGTATTTATACTTGAGGATGGGTGGTTTTAAGAGCTAAAATATATGTTATTTTATTATATAAGCTAGGAAATTGTGGTTGAAATCAATTACAAAGAATTTTATGGATTATTAGAAATTGGGATAATGTTTTTAGACTTACAAAACATTCATAAACCCAAACACACCTCCCAACCAACTCATTTAATATGTAGAATCCAAAAATATTTTTTATCTTAAAATTCTAATTTTTGGTTCCGAAATGAAAGGTATAAATTTATAAATTTAAATTAATATTTTAAATTAATTTTTATACTTATTAAATTATATTTTGATTAAATAAAATGTCTCATAAATTTTTTAATCATGATCACATAATAACAATGTCATAAATTCGCAGTGCTTTGTAAAGCGACAATTTTCACTTTTTCACTAAAAAATCAACTTTGTCAAAAAATTACCAAAAAATGACCCTAAGATAATTTTGATGCAATGAATCTAAAAATAAAATATATTTTTAAAAAATAATTCTATAAATATGATAATTTTAACCTTTAAATATAAATCCTTATTTATTTAAAATTAATAATCTTTATAGCATAATAAACATTCTCGTCGTGATAAAAATTACTTTAGGCTTCATTAAAATATATTATCATTTTAAAAGGTTTTATAATATTATTTCATGAAATTAATTTTATTTAAAACTTATATATTCATCATAAAATATATTATTAATAGAATATGTTTATTATCTAAAAAAATAATATTTCGATTATATCATTAAATTATCCCTTTACTATTCCAAGTTGTAGTTTTCCATGATGTGTAAATTTATTATGAAATGTAAATGTATTTATATGTTCTTATAATAAAATATTCATTATAATATAATAGTTTTATTAATAACATAGAGGAATTTTGAGGCATTACATTCTTCCCACTTAAATAAATTATTTCCTCACAATTTTACACATTAAATAACACTTACTAAACCCAAATGTTTAAGTAAATGTTATCTAGAGAAAGGACTCATTATAATTACCTAAAATATGTTAATCATATGGGTCATACTAATTATACTTAACCTAGTACACTAGAGAAAATTATTATCTATCCAAGGCTCTATACCCAAATTTTCCAAATCCTAATTCCTAAAAATAACTAAACCTGCTCTAATATCAAATGATATGCCTCATACCTACACTTATTTATCTAGGGATAAAAATACATACTTTTTAATACATCACATGAATTATAATAAAATACCAAGATATAAAGTTTTATGTATTTGAGAACTATGTACATTTATAATAAAACACATTATATAATACACATTTCTTCCACAAGGATTCTCCATATAAGTTATTTTCTTATATGTATCCCTTTTATTTAGATTACTAGGGAAATGGGAGAACAAAAGAAAAGGGTGATCCATAAATCCCAATAATGTATAAAAATGAAAATGGGGCATAAATTAACATCATGGGTAAAACATGAGGCATTATATGAGACAATAAACATGAGGACACGAGTCATAACATGATCATAAGAACATGGACATAAGGATAACAATTATAAGATACAATAATCATGAGCCATGCGATATCAATATTGATCAAAAGAACCACAAAATATTCATAGAAATTATAAATAAAACATGTTGGTATCTTGTAATTTCAAATAGTCATAATGGATTTATCTATCTAGTTAATTACCAAATCTCTTAGGAGTAACCTATAACTGGTAAACTCCATCATCTCTTTGGAGAAACTTCCATCTAGTTAACTCTGTATCATTACCTAATGCATTGGAGAACTATCAGGGTGCACACTTTATATGTGTTAATTCATGTATATAATATAAGGAAAACATACATAAAATAATCATAGCATGATAAACCCATTGTAAATAAAATGAGTATCTAATGAAACTTGATAACTTTCTAGGAAAATACCCATTAATCAAGATAATGAATTATGGGGTATTTACACATATAGATAAAATGATATACATTTTAGTTTATAATTTCCCTAGTCAATAAATGTATGGGTATATAGGTGAATACTATTCAATAATAATAAGCATTCAAAGGTATTCACATGGAAAGGTATTGGAATAAAATATTCGATTAAGGATTGCTGATGATAAGGAAAAACAAAGGCAGTGATGGATCATTCTATATAAAGACCATAATACCACTATACAATGTATAAATATGACCATGTACATTTATAATGAAGGTAAAATACATGAGGAATATGTATAATTAAATAGAAAATTTTCATTGGTTTCAAATTAGGTGTTAAATAAACCCTTTCAATGGATTTATGCAAATATCTTAGTGAATAGACAACAATCAACATATGAACAATAAGATGTTCACATTGAAAAAGGTAGTGCTCCAATTGAGGGAATGATAACAATAATCAGTTAAGGATACATTAATGGAAAAGGGATATCAATTGAATGTAAATATCAATCCATATATTCTTATCCTCTATTATGGATTATAAAGTGCATGTGAATTATCCAAAGAAAATCCCTTAGGAGTGTCAAACCAGGTGCAAAAAAGGTACGTTGTCAAGCACTGGGTGATGATAAAGTCAAATACCAATGTTCCATTTTTGGGGTTATTACCCCTGTTTACAACTATTCTAGGGATACCTTCACTTTTAGTATCCATATAGGCATGTTGTTGCTAGGAAAACCATATACGCTTTTATTTATCAAATTTTGGATGATTTTATGGATATAGGAAAAATTGAGTATTAAAATGGCTTATAAAGATAGTATAATGATAGGGATTGGTGATATATCATTTATAACATAGTAATTAAATTATAACGATGATGAATAATAACATTTTCCATTGAGATGAGAAATAATTAATAAGGCTCACAAAAATAATGGGGAAAGGATGGGTGAGGATCCCTTGTTTCAGTATTGTAACAACTTAAGAAAAGGTTATAATGAGAGGTAATAAATAAAATATCATTTAAAAAATATAAAATGAAATATTATACCATATAATAACTATCATAGAAGTATATGAAAATAAATTTAAAAATATAACATAAGAAAATCAATGAACTTGAAAAGGGAAAAGGAGAATTGAAAAAAACCTTACATCAGGAAGATGCTTATTATATCTAGATAGGGACTCATTATAACATTATAACCACCTTTTAGATAATATTGAGATGTTAATTAAGAGATAAATAATTCTCAATGGTTTGTGTGTGGAATGTGAAGAGGGAATGGGGGGTATTTATACTTGAGGAGGGGTGGTTTTAATGGTTAAAATATAGGTTATTTTATTATATAAGCTAACCAATTGTGGGTGAAATAAATTATTTTTTATAGATTATTAATGAGTGGGATAAAGTGAGTGTATTTTTAAGACATGACCAAACCAAAACACACCTCCCAACCAACCCATTTAATTCATAGAATCCAATTTTTTTTATCTTACTATTCTAATTTTCTATTCCAAAATGTAAGGTATAAATTTATAAATAAAATTAAATATTTTTTAAATTATTTTTTATAATTATTAAATTATATTTTTATTAAATAAAATTTCTCATAAATTTTTTAAAAATTATCACATAATAATGATGTCATAAATTCATAGATCTTTGTAAAGCGATAATTTCACGTTTTCACCCAAAAATCAACCTTGTCAGAAAATTCCCAAAAAATAACTCTAATATAATTTTGATGTGATGATTCCAAAAAATGAATTTATTCTATCAAAATAATTATATAAATATGATAATTTTAACCATTTAATAAAAACCCTTATTTATTTAAAATGAAAAATCTTTATAGTATAATAATGATTATGGATGTTATAAAAATTACTTAGGGATTTGTTAGAATACATTAGCATTTAATTTTTTATAATACTATTTAATGAAAATAAATTTAATTTAAAACTTATACATTTATTATAAAACACAATTTTAATAGAATATGTTTTTAGTCACAAAAAATGACAGAATTTTTATTATATCATTAAACAATCCCTTTACTACTTGTAATTGTAGTTTTCCATGATTTTTGAATTTATTATGAAATATATAATTATTTAAATGTGATTATTATAAAAAATTTATTATAAAATAATATTTTTATTAATAATTTAATGGAATTTTCTGGTAATTATAAATACGCAACTCAGTATGAAAGTTGAGGGTCCCGTGTGAAGTTTTTAAGCACAAAAAATAAATCAAGGAATAACTCATTCCATTTAACGATGTGTTAAAAAACATTCATATTCGAAGAATACTTCTCAAAATAACAAAATCTAGATACCTATAGATTATCCACACACACTTTTAATGCTTGTGGGGTCATCGATCATCGTAATATAGGTGCTATCATGAAGATTCCATGATGCCTTTGATGCCCCAATGATCACCACAATGATGATCCATTGATCTGTGTAGAAGAACTCAGATCATGATCTCAGACCATATTCTTCCCTCCCTAAGAAGTAAGAGAGAGGATATAGAGGCTCTCAACAATTACGTGATGAATAGTTCTTTCATGGTTAGCCTCCTCCTCATTATACAACGAGTTATAAAATTATCTAGAAAAGGATCCCTGAGCCCTAAATATTTATCACCCACTAAATAATCCATAAAAAATATCATATGACTCTTTACTAAGTCATAAATTTCATTTATATTTTTATCCCTCATCAAGAGGGCCTCAGAGCGATATCTCTCCCAATCCCGTCGTGCCTAGGGTTTCTCCATTAGCTGAATTCCCTTCCCCCTTCGGCCAGATCTACTCGTGGTGGATGCTCCTGGTTCCAGCTTGGAGAGGGCGACGTCGCGCTTCCAGTTTCCAAGCTCGACGTCTTGGCGGGGCTCAGCGGCTTCGGTTTCTATCCACTCGGAGAGGCTCGCTCATGGCTTGGCGGCAGTGGATCATAGTTTGACCGTGATTTCAAAGACATAGCTCAACCCTTTAGGGTCTCTCGGCTCAGCTGGCATGACCTGGTGGTCTTCAGCGGTTCCAGTGCGGCTCGCCCAGATCTATGTTTCTGGGAGGGGGATGCATTGTTCTTTGTTTTCGGTTTGTGGTTTTCCAGGTTCTTTTTTTTTGCAGTCGATCTTGGTTTGGCGTTCAGCTTTGTTCACAAGCCGGAATTGGTCTCGGATTTTATGATTCATTCTTAGGAAGAGGTTTGATGTTGGTTGAATGTGTTGATGTTGATTGAGGTCCAGTTCCTCATTTGTTGTTGTGATCTTCTGCAGTCGGGCATCGCGGTGAGATGAGGAGTTGATGGCCAAGGATCCGAGGCTGGAACATTGGATTTTCTCCTCGTGAGGGATTTTGGATTTTTGGGTGACTTTGATTCTGAATCTGCTTAATGTTTTCATTTGGATGATTTTTGGTATGGCGATTTTTGCTCCAGCGTTCAGCTGCACTTCTTAAATTTTCTATGCAAGGGTTTGATGATTTTATGTATTGGTATGGAATGCTGACTGGTTGGGATGTGCATGATGGTTTTGCGAGGATGGTAGAGGAATGTGGTTTAAGGGAAAGGTGGAACTTCTGAGTTGTCTACGGACCAGGGTGCTAATGGTGTCAGGATCTTGTCATCTTCATTTTGGTTTCTTTGACGTCCTTTGTGGATGGATTCTTCCTGGAGGTCTATTTCATTTTTCTTGAAGGTTGGGTGAATTCCGGTTTGCCGACGGGAGGATTTGGGCCGGTGTTGATAGTCGCGTCGGGGGACGTTCAAGGTAACCCTTTCTGAGGTTTGGCCAGCATTTCAGATCTCCTTGGGCCCTGGTTCATGGTTTCTTGGATATTTCCATTGGTTTTTGATGTTTTTTGTAATGGTGAAAGTGGTTGTATTGGAGTCATGTAGTGGTGTACTGGGAACACATAAACTGGATTTTGACAATGGAAAAAAAATAATTAGCCCCCTCTCTTATAATATAATAAAATATTACATTATAAAATAGATCCATTAAATCAACTTATAATTCCCACAAATTTTAAATGAACTTTGATTACTATAGTAATATTCTGCTGTTGAATATTTTTACAATGTATTCACTTAATATTTGTAAATACATTTAATATATAAATTCAATGAAAGTTATTCATAACTTGAATAATTTGAATTTATTTATTCATTGTGATTGTATATTCCCGGACATCTCATAGACCCTAAGGTGGACCCCACCAACTCTTATACTCTTATTCATTAGAATTGGTTAGAATTTTGAATACGCTTCATGTGTGACCCTCTAGGACCTTATATTGATAGAAGTGAATATTATTCATAGACCAAGAGTGTATTAAATAAACCCATCGAGGCCCATAAATAGATAAGGAAAATTCATAGCAAATAAAAGATTTCCTATGAAAACACATCATGTAATATAATATATTTGTCTCATAATATCTCATTAAGTAAGACACACACTTTGTGTCATCATCATTTTCTTAATTTAGTATTCATTGAATTAACTGAACAAACTTACCTTCTTCTACTATGAATATATATTTAGTGAAGAAACTACCATCTTGATCAACTATGCCCAAGATATCAATTCCTTTCAGAAGATACAAATTATTTCTTAATTATTAAATCAATTTTTTTTTACCACTAATGACACACCCAACACAAGATACATTACTATGACATCAATTACATAGTTTTTTTCATGCATAAAAGTATATAATTAAATAGTATACACTGATAATAATATCAAGTCTAGAGACCACACATGTTAATAGATAGAAACTACCAATGACATAAGAAACATGTGGTTTCCTTATTGGTAGGTCAATCCTATTGATCTCATCTACTTGAAATCACCAAGTTCGAACTTCATAAGAAGAATTTTCAATGCTTGAGAGCCCCCAACTCATGACGGTCAAATATCATCTGTGTCCAATTAGAATGATGTATCTAGACCATAAAACATATATTTAAGATTATTATCACAGTATCTCAAGGTTCTTATTATATAATGAGAATTTTTATCACCTTTTGATACATCATGTAATCTAAGGAAATTACCATAAATAGAATATGTAGAAATATCAACACTATTATGGTAAGTCTACATAATATACAACATACTATATAAATGATAAGGTAATTAAAAAGTATTATTTAAGTTGGGTATAGGGAACCTATCTATTAAAACACTCCCACTTTAACTATATCCAATTTTATAACTATCCTTTTTAATTGCTAGATGATAAAACCACACTTCTTTCGAGTTATAGCTTTAGTAGTTGGGACTTCTACATCTTCGCTACGTGTCGACTCTACTTTTTTGACTTCACCTTCTTGAGTTAGACTCCTAAAGAGATGATATCCCTAAGTATATTACTTTTTTCCACTCTCAAAACTTTACATATTGTCTAGTATCATTAATAGGATTGTTATAATTTATACTATGATAAAACTTTACTTACTAGGTGTGATTCCAAGAAACAAAATAAATTGTTGTGAATTTTACACTACTTATTTAGCTACATCAAAAGATGAAACACACTTAGTATTTTCTAGATATGGATACCAATGGATTGAATGATATTCTCTTACTCATTAACTTATCCTAACTACAATATTAGATCATATTTATCCAAAGGAAGGCTAGTTTGTTCCCCTTTGTAACAAGTCTCTCTTTCTCTCTAAGTACTAGGAACATATCAATTTTACTATCTCAAGTAAAATTGGATAGTTATGACTAACTACCATGAAATTATCCTAGATTATACTGACATTGTTCTACTATAAATATATGTTTCCAATATATCATCTAGTATATAGCATGGAATATGTAATTAACCCATCACATAAGAATATGGAATTAAACTCACCACATTAATATCCGCCTATGTCCCATACATGTTTTCTTAGAGGGATTTATGCCACATGACATTAGTAAAAATTCTCTCTCAAATTATTCTAAATTTTATTTTTTCAATACATTTTCATTATATATAATTTTTACTTAGTCTAAGAAACCTATCATATAAACCTCAGTAGAGATCATTCCCTTGAACTTAGGGTTTTTACATTAAGTCAATATCTAGAGAGGTACTTTCATTATAGTCTTAACTAACTATAAGACTAATATATATTTTCCTTATATTATCAAACACATTTTCTTTGGAAAACAGTTTCCCTCCCACTAACCACTTGAATACATATGAAAAAAAATTATTCAAAAAGAATATTCCATGATATTATTTATTACTTTAATCAAAAACTAGATTTTAGTAACTTTCATCCCTCATTTTCTTTTATGGTGTAACCAAATCTTTCTGTTTGTATCATATATACACTTTACAAGAAATTTTGTCTTGACATACAATGATAAATAAAAGGATTATATAAAGTAGCTATGAAAAGTAAAATTCTAATGAGTTTAGGCATGTTGACTTGGTATAACCAATTGAGCATTATTGGTAACACTCTTGAACCAAAATTGTAATGTTTCTCTTGAATACCACTGTATTATCAATATATGAAAAATTAAAAATATTAGAAACCTGTATTTTGATACATGGAATCCATTATTGAATTTTAATTAATATTTTCTATCTTATCTTTTTACCATTTACTACTTACTTACATGATTCATTATTCCCAAAGAATAACACATCACCTAATGTGGTGAATATAAAACCACCACTATGGTTTTATCCTTCCCATGTAGTATATGTATCTAGAATATAACTTTTTGGAATTTATTATGAAACCTTTTCCTATTCCAACTACTTGTGCATTTACAGCCTTGACTTAACCCAAGTCAATGTTTCTCCCACTATCTCAAATATGGATACACACCCTTTAATAGAAATATAGTATATAACTTAAATATAACTTTACTATTATTAGTATTTATATAATATCCTTAAAAACTTTAGTATAATTACATAATATGTACATTGTGTTTTTCTTGATGAAAATTTGTCTATATCCGTAATAAACACTTTGCATCTAAATGTATGTTATTATGAAATGATGGAGTTATATCATACTATAACTTGTATGATATCCATTTTCTATTATATTTGGAATATAGTAATGGAATAACACTGCTATTTCCAAATCATGTATTGAAAAATAATAAAAGTATCTACAATGCATATAAGTTTCAACATTGATTCTACTTTCACTCACATCATGACCTTGATGTGTATAACTAAATGAGTGTTTAGGAATTACTCCATGCTACATTTTATTGGTAAATTATTCCATATAAGACTCATTATTAATCCCATTTTTTAACATCATAGTTTTGATGTGTATAAGGAAATGTGAGTTTAGGAGTAAATTCACTTTACATTTTAATGATTTTTGAATGATTGGTTAAGATATCCTAAACACACCAGCCTAAACCTACTCATATATTCTAACCATAAACATACCATACTTCAATTTTACATTCCTTAAAAAAATTAAATGAATCATTATAAAGTATATAAATTTACCACTAACTTAATTTTTGAATATTTTATGCTCTTTAGAGAAAACATTATAAATGATTTTTGGATTACATTATATTCTAAAGGTTTCTTTTTCAAAAACAAAATAATTAAATATCTCTATAATACCTTAGGTTTTTATCCCCAAAGTGTCTAAATACTATACTAGTTATATCCTTGAAAACTATATAGTTTTTTCTAGAAAAATAATTACCATGAAACAATTAGGTATACTAGAGTCTTCTATCTTATATTCATCTGTTATTGCTAATGATTCATGCATTACTAAAATATTAGTTGAGTATTAGATTCCACAAACAACATTCATTCCAAAAATAGAATAACTTATCCTTATTCCCAAAGGACATTTGTGATAAATGTTTTAGTAATACTTCAAAAAAATTCAACCAGAATCACTAATATTAGCTATTAGATTTTGTGTACTTCTCACCACCGACTTAGGAATCACACTTTCTAAAATGATTGTAGAATTCACCTTACTTATTGTAAAATATATTTTCTTACTTAGTTACTATATTTAAATACACATATGTGATAGACATATTGTATTTAATACCTAATAAGTATGATAAATACATTACATACAATGATTAATATACATTAAGTGGAAGCCTCTACATGCTTCTACTTCAGTTCATTGAATTTATTGTTCCATAGAATTATATCATGAAATGTGAAGAAAATAAACTCTTGTATGATGATATACCTAAGTTCTTTGAAGGATGTTGTGAAGGTGCCTTTGGTGTCACACTTCCCATTGGTCTTTTCACCTTTTTTTCATCTTGATCACCATAAGAACTAAAAATTATTCCTTTATAAGTTCTTATAAACTTGTAAAACCTTAACCAAAAGTAAATGGTTCCTTTTATCCATTTACTATTAATTTTTTAATCTTAAACAAAAATAGAGTAATTGGGTGAAAATAAGAAAGGGTTATATTGAAAGATCATTATTCATCTTTCAATTTACATGAAGTCATTGTAATCATCACCACATTTATATATTTGTTCATTTTATCCTCATAGAGTTTTCATAGATGAGACTACATGATATAATAATTTATGTACTCATGATGTATCCTCAACTCATTGGACATTAATGATGAAATCATGTTATAAACATTAAATTCATCCTGTATGAGTCCCCAATGAGAATTTTTTACACCCACTCTTCCTGAGGTGGCTCAATAGGTATCCAAGACTTTGGTACTTAAAATTTTAATTCATTTTATAGTACTTTTCACAAGAGCTAGTGATACACTTAGAAATTCATGGTGATGAGTATATGTTCTTTATCTAAATTGATCACAGTAAACTTGTGGTATTATTTTCTGTTGTATAAAAAATAAATTTAATCAGATAAGAACACATATGTTGATTAAAAATAGGAAATTATCTATTTATTAAATCATTACATGTATCCCACTAATTTATAAAACCATAATATCCCTCACTACAAGATTCTGAATACCCAGTCGCTTTAGTATTCTAGTGTCATGGATCCCTAGAACCTCTCCTCATAGTCCAAGATATGGCTACACCATTACTCAAAGTGTTTCATGGTAGGTGTTTGAATGAAGAACTATATTAAATCATGTCTCCTTGAACTGTTGAGTGAATTCCCATATTATAGAAATAATAACTTGATTTACTCAAATATTTATATCTAAATATGCAACAATATATCTATGACTACTTATTTTCTGTTATCTTTAGTTAATTAAACCCATCTCTTTCATAAGAACTCCCTAGTAGTAGGTCAATTATGGTTGACGATAACCTTGTACACCCAATTTTGTTCAAATTAAAATTATGAAAGGCATTATGAAATAATATTTCTTATAGGGTTTATTATTATTTCTTAACAAATAAAATCATTTCTATCTGATATACACATACTGTGTGATTACACTCACAACCTGACTATGCAGTAAATGGAAAAAATTTATCGCGTCTTAATATTATTTAATTATTGAATTTTAGTTTATTATTTAATGTGATTGAGAAAGAAATAATATCCAAAAAATAATAATAAATAATGCATAAAATAAATAAAAAATATTTTTGATTTTGAGCATTTGGTACTGGTTGATCCATTTATTATCAATGGATCAACCATGACCCTAGGGGTAAAATACTCGATTCATGCCTGACTCGTATTTTAGGTCACACCCCATTCAAATGTATCTACATGTTGTATAGAATACTGTATCATCTCAACATGGTCCACTTCATATAAATTCCTCATTATAATATATAAATATTCACACATAGTAGAGGGGGTATCAAGAATGTGTAATATACATGAAACACATCTCTCATGGACACATAGACTATTATACATATTAAGGGAGAAAGGATGACGTGTAGACCATATAAATATATTTATTCATTACATGCATCAACCATAATTACAATAAATAATTAAAGACATTAAATCCTGACATAAATTGGATGGTCTTTTCTCAAGACCAGTTAGATGATAAATTAAAAGTGCGATAAAAATTAAATTTATGATAAATTTATGTCGAGGACATTAAATGAATTAAAATAATTCAATTAATATTAATCCAAATAATTCATTTTGCTCAATACCACTTTTTAAATATTATTTAAAAAATTATTAATTTAATTTTGGAAAAGTTTAAATAATTCCTTTGGCTTGTGGTAGCCTGGGAAACCCTTGAAAGGTGTTATGAGACTAATCTGTACCTTGAATGGGAAATGTAAGTCTGAAAGGGCTGAACCCACCTTGTCCCGGGTCGGTCCGACCTGGATTGTCCATAAGTCATCCAGCCATGCTAAATCACAAAACTATAGTGGGTCTTTTCGTAGAGGAGGCCGTGTGGTGGGGTTCTAGTATGTAGGAGGCCATCTGATAGGGAAAACCCATGATGGTGCCCTTAGATGGCAGGGTTAGGCCTTGATTGGGTGCGATGGTGAAATGGTGGTGAGATGTTGGAAATAGAGGCTTTATGGGGAGGGTACACTGGTTGGATGGGCAGATGGAAGTGAGACTATGCAAGAGCATATAGTAACGGATGAACGTCTAGGTCGAGAAGGAATATAGCAAGTAGGTGGTTGCAGGTGGGGTCATCAGTATTGGGAGATCAGGCAGGATGCTAGGAAGGGGATCCAGAGTTAGGGGTGTTTAAAGGTAAGGGAGGTCAAGCAAAGGCATTCCAACACTGAAATAGGAGGGAGGGTGTTATTGATGGCATCTAACAACATGTGTTGCGATGGAAATCAATAGCAGGGGAGACGCCACTCCTAGAAGAAAAGTGTTACTAGTATTATTATTATTATTATTACTACTATTTTTTGTTGTTGTTGTTTTTATTTTTATTATTGTTATTTTTATTATTTTGTATTTTTTTTATGTACTGTTGGTGCCTCCCCTCTTAAGTTATTTTTTCTTCTACCTACTTGACAAGCGAGCTAAAACCCCCTCCCAAAAAAATTAATTTTATTATTTCCAACACAACTCTCTCCCTAAAGATATAATAGAATTATTTTTATTTTAAAAAATTTTATTCCATAGGATTTGGACTAAAATAATAATTATTATATTTTTGTTGTTTTTTACATATCCATGGAATAAATCACCTTCTAGAAAACGTTATTTCAGGCTTCACCAGAATATTATACCAAAAAATAAACATGAACATATATTTATCTATATATGTTCTTAAAATTTATACCTGTAATAAAATTTTAATCTGATTCAAAAATTCATATTACTGCAACTTGGTTGTCTGAAGTTGGATTGAAATGTTTTCTATGGTGACAGGGTTGTTGAGATTCTCTCTATATAAAAATATTACCAATTTAATTTTCCTTGGATTAAAATTTTATGTGCTCTCTCTGATATCAATCAAAGGTACCAAGGTGCATAGTGGAATCAGATGGACTAGAAATTTAAAATTTTTCACCACCAAATCAATGTAGCTATGTCGAATTTGATAACACATAGACTAGTATGGAATCAAAGGATCCGACTTGAAGTTTTTAGGCATGAAAAATAAATTTAATAATATGTCATTCGATTTGAAAAATCATTATACAATCGTTTATTTCCAATGAACATTGCTCAAAGGAATTGAATCTGGGTCCCTCTAGATCATTCACATGTAATTTAAAAGTTTGTGGTAGTGTCAATCATCATAATTTGGGCGCTAGAAAAAAGTTCCAATGATTCCTTCAATGTAACACCTGATATTTTTGATTTCTTTATTTTATTATTTTCCTGGATTTTGATAACTTTGTCGAGGTTCAGGATGAATCCTAGTTTGAATTTTTTAGTTTTTATTTAAAAATGAGTATTTTGAGCTTGGTGGCATCTGGAGCACAGGAAGAGCATGGTTTAGAGATCGGGCGGCTATACCCTGGTCATTTTTCAGCTTTCCCGGTGTTCAAAATAAATTAAAAGTTAAATAAAAAAAATGAAATGAAATTAATGTTAAAATAAAATAAGAAAAAGTAAAATAAAATTTAAAAGTATTGTTTCAATAATAATAATAATAATATTATTAATAATATTAATAATATTATTTATTAATTGATATTATCATTAATGGGAGTTTTGGGTGGGTTTTAGGATGGTGCACATGCACCATATGGTTAGTGGAGACCATGCAGTCACCCTAGGTACCCATGCGGTAGCTTCTAGAGTGGGAAGAAGCTACCACATGGTTCGTGTACGGTCTCTTGAGCCGTGTACGGATTGTGTGGTTACAATATTAAAATAAATAAAATAAAATAAAGTGAATGAGATAAAAATTAAAATTGAGTTAAATAAAATTTTTAACCATAATAATGATAATATTTTTTCATGGATAATAATAATAATATTATTAAAGAAATTGTTATTATTGTTATTGTTTTTAAAATTATTATTATTATTAATATTATTGTAATTATAAATTTGGTAGTTATTATGAATTATTATAATCAAGAATGTTACTAATAATTATTATTATTAAATTTATATAATAATAATAATAATAATAATAATTATTATTATGTGATTCATTTTTTTTATTTTATATATATTTTTATGGTTTCCTCCTCTACCCTCTCCCCCTTCTTCTATGCTACCCCCTTGGTGCTCACCCCCTATACAACGCAACCCATCTTAGTGTGTACCCCCCTACTCTAGCAACCCCCTACTCCGAAAACCTCCATCTCTAGCGTATCCCCCTCCTACATGACCTGCCCTGCTACATACTCCCCCATCAATGCTCCTTTAGCTGGTGTATCCCACCTCTTCGGTGCAATCCAACCGGCATCGCCCCATCCTCCGGTGACCTGCCCTGCTAGAGCTACCCCACTAGCACACTGCCTTGTCGACATGACCCTCCCTCGGTGGTGGATTCCCCTATGGTAATATCCTTTTCTTCCTCCTCTTGGTGGGGTTTTGGATTAGGAAAACCCTAGGGATGGATTAAATCCAATTTTAGTGTTTCTTCCTTGAATAGGGCGTGTGACTCATCTCTCAGGACTCCTTTGGGTGGGTTTTGGTGTTCTCTTACGAAGGCGAGGTGTTTTGGACCATTTTGGGTTGTCACCTCCATTCGAGGTGAAGGTTTTATTTCCGCCACTTGGTTTCTCACATTATAATTTAGAGTCGTTATGCGATTTTGAGTCCCTATCATTTAATTTGTAGTGTGTTGGATGTTACCGTGTAATTTCAGGTGGTTGTAGATAAGTCTATCAAGTGCCAGGTGTTGGCCTCTTTCTCCTTTGAGGTAGGATCCCTTTTCATATTTCCTTTAAATTTATGATTTCATTGGTTTCTTGTTTTTCACACTTTCCTTAGTTATTAAATTAGTGATGTATTATTTTTATAATATTTGTTCTATATGAAATGAAGTATTTTTCTTAATTACTTAAATGTGTGATTTGGATTTTAAGAATAGTGTATTCCATGTGTTTGATAAAACTCCAGTTGGATACTATAAATGGATGAGAACAGTTTATTTGAGTACATTATGTAAGGCATGTTTGGAACTTTTCAAGTGGTTTAATTATGATGTGAAAGATAAGTGTTTATCAAATGCCCGATTGGATCTTATAAATGTACTCTAGATTTAAATTGGTGGTTGTTTTTCCTTAAATTGGTTTCCAAGTTGGTTTTTGGCATTCAAAGTGGTGTACATATGGTTTTTTATGAATTGGTTTAACATGTGAAAATTATGTGAGGCTGAGTTTGTACTTTTTAAATGTTTTTTTTGGAAAACCTTATGGGGAGTGGGTATTAATTTTTTGGTTTCCCATGGGATGGGAGTGTCCTCGGTATGGGACCTCCCTTGTATAATTATTGTTTTAAGGAAAGGACTACTCCTTGATATGGCTGGGGTGGTGCCGGTTTATGAGTGTGATGTGTGATGGTATATATACAACTTGTTTCTTGATCTTGTTTGGAACACCCCTTTGAAAACATAACATGGGAACCTAGATTATCTATTAGGATTACTGAGAAAGATTGCTGCACTGATAGTTTATTCACTAACTAGTTCCCTATAGTAGGTAGATATTTGGGTTTATTGCTACAGGATTGGGCCCCTCGGTCTGTCCTAAGTTAGGGCAGTCGGGCATTTGGGAATTTTTATTTAATCATGTGTGTGATGCTACCAAGGATGGAGTATCATGTTTTAATATGTTTTGGTTCTTCTATGTGTTACTAGGTTTTCTCATATTTCTCTGATACTAGCACTATTAGTTCCATTACCCTCATTGTGTGGAATCCTGACCTTTTTTCTTGGTTTGGTGTTCTTTTGGTAAATTGTGAAAATGTGTATTTGTTAAAAATGTTTCAAGAAATATGTTTGAAAGAACAAGTATTTTTTTCTCTTTCTTGAAAAATAAATGTTTCTGAATTGGTTCCTTTTTCTTCCTCTATGTGAACCTAACTCTCCCCCATGCATGAAGCATATTTAAAAATTGTGAGGGAAATGGATTTGTGATTTTCATTCCTTAAAATGAAAAATGTGGAAAATGTATATTTATATATATTATTTAAAACCTGAAAATCAATGTTTCTTTATTTAAATCATGTGTATTAGGGAATAGAATTGTTCAAGACTACCTACTGAGTTTTAATACTTATGCTTATAGTTTTTTTTTTAATTTTTAGTTTCTGATGTAGGATCCATCTTTGGGTCGATCGCCTTAGGCGATGTTGGTATCGGATTAGAGAGTGACCCTAGGGGTCACATGGATACATCGTGGTTATTAGGTTCTATTTGGGTTTCCTTGTGTAGTTTATTATTCAATTTTTTTACTTTTCATTTGAAATGTATATGTTGTAAAAATATTAGAATCCATGTTTATGTTAGTTACTCTCAATTTATTTGGCTTCTTTTATTTAATCCATTGGGAGAAATATTTCCCACCATCCCTAATGATTCCCTTGGCATTTTTCACCAGCCTGAGAGGTTCAATAACATCTCTCAGGAAATTCCAAAAATTGTCTAGGTTGACCAGTGTAGGGTCGATCTAGGTTGGTTCGTGATAAAATGGCATCAGAGCAGGTCATCTCTTTAGTGGACCTTGATTTTTTAGAGCACTCATTGTTACTTGGAGATTTCAATATAGAAGGAGTAGGATTTTTAAGACTCAGGGTGTATGAATAAAAAGGGAATCAGGAACCCTTTCTCATTCCAAACCTTAGTTTACCATGAAATGTTCAGGTTTGTTGGTGTCTTTTGGTTTCTGTTTATTTTTTGGTGTTGATAGATAAAAAGGGAGTTGGGAAAGTGGCCTCTGTGAGCTCATAGGGCCTAGAAATCCATGTGGAACTGAGGAAATTACCCTATAATGCTATTTTTGATCGTGGTATGGCTGTAATATGACCTCCAACCATGTGTCCAAGTCACCCACCAACACTAGTTTTCCCTTTCGAATTGTTTGGATCTTCCTTAATTCTGAAAGTTTCTATGAAAAGCCTTGTTTCAAAAATTTGAAGGGTTGAATTTAAAATGGTAATGGCTTTGTTTTAAAAAATGGAAAAGGTTTTGTTTTTATCTTAAGTGTTTCCATGAACGAACACATGAATGGATTTTTATGAGAAAGTGGCTGGGTTCCCAGTATGGCATGAGGATATACATGGGTGAGGCTCTATGGGACACCATTGGTTGGTGTGAAACTTTTTTTGAGCTTGTTTCTTTTTCAAAAGTGATTTTAAAGGAAAATGTGATATTTTTATAGCTTAAAATAGTGTGGCGCGTTAACTATATTTTTTAGAATGATGTTGCTCTTGTGATGTTTGATATTGAGAATCCTTATTGTTGGATTGATCTTGACTGAGTTCCTTATTTCCTTGTTTTTAGTTTTTACCCCCATAAAGGTTTTATGGATACCCAAGGTGAAGCTTTGTGTGGTAAAAATTTGTAAAACACCCCAGTTGATCAACCCATTTACTATGTTCTTAAATTTATAAGGTTCAACCCTCCTCTATTTTATGGTCAAGAGGATCCTCTTGAAGTGGAGGAGTAGATGCAGAGGATTGAGAGGGACTTTAGTTTCCTTGTGTTGCCTAAGTCATTAAATGGAAAATTTTCTACCTTTATGCTCAAAGGTCCAACCTGGAAATGGTGGAAGTCCGTGTCTCAAAGAAATACTTGGTAAGATATTGTTTGAGTGTTCTTAAAGTCTTTATTCAACCAACATTACTTTTCTAAGATGACGATGGTGAGAAAGAGGATGGTGATGTGAGGTATTTATTAAGGTGTTAGATTAGTGATGGAATAAATCAATGTTTCTTGGAACTAGTCCCATATAAATTAGGGTATGTTGAAAATGATCCCATGAAGGCGCGATATTTTGAGTTTGGGCTCCATCCTGAACTATAGTCAAAAGTAGTAGAGCTCAACCTAAACACTTTCTATGATGTGGTGAGGCAAGCCTTTCATACTGAATCTGATTTAGCAATAGGACTTGGGATGGAGAATCCTTCTATGGTCTTTGGCAGTGGTAAAGAGGATGATGATAAGAAGAATGGGAAGCAAACTAATGTTGGTGGTACTGGTAGGGTAATTAAGAGGCCTTTAGACCTCCATTCAACTTATTCAGAGCACAATGTCATGATCTATCATTAGTGTGGTAAGTAGGGTCATAAGAGGTCGTCAGGCCTAAATTCTCCAAGAATCTTCCACACCTATGGCTACTTGGGTCACTTACACTGGTTTTTTCAGGTTGTTTCCAAGAAGCCCCGTAAATCTAGACCCATCCTTTTAAAAAACACACCACCTCGTTTGTAGGAGTAAAAAATGTTTGGGAATGGGTTCAAGTTATTCCTCATTATAATGTTATTTTAGTGTAATAGTTGTATTTTGTGGAGTTTTGTGGTGTTTCATTATTTTTCAATTGTAAGGATGGTTTTTGTCGAACCCTTTTTGAACTCCTATATTAATGGAAGTGTGTTTTGAAAATTCTTGATCCATGTGTTTAGTATGGGGGTTTATAATTCCTTTCTGTAATGTAGGAGATGCTTCAAACATCAGAGCTCCAGCCATATGTCCCAGAGTGAAGTTGGCGCGTAGTCAAGAGAACCCCAACGGTGTAAAAATACGTTAGTTTAATTTTTATACTTAGTGTGACATGGTTTGTGTTCTTTCAGTGGTGTTAAGTTATTGATATGTTGTTGGCTATGATTTTGATGACCTGTTAGTTAGGCCCTTCCCTCCCCTCCCTTTGTGGTGGGGGTTTCTAGTCTATGTAAAAAGTTTTAGAGTTCATTTAATTTTGTTGGTTCCTATGGTGGGAAGACCCATCGTGGGCCTCGTTGGATTCAATGTTAGCCTATTTCTTATGGTGGGGAGTCCATTCGGGTCTCCCCATGTCAGTATCAGTTTGGTGGTGGGTAGCCTCATGTAGAACCACCTAATTATATGTTCTTATTTTAGTAAATTTTGGGAGAGGTGTGTTCCCAATGGTTCCATGGAGTAAGGTTATAATAATATTTTCTATATGTGGTTTGAATTCATTTGTTTTTTTTTCCAGTTAATGGTTGAGTTATGTTTGATTATGTTTAAGGTATTCATGTTTCAAAGCTAGTTTGGGTGTTGTGAAAGGTTTTTACCATTTTGGATTGATCAGCTAGAGGTGTTTAATCTTTTAGGGGAAGGTGAAACTTAGCGGAGATTCCATTTTGGGTCTCCTCAGTTTATTTTATAAGTATCTTTCTCTGGTGACAGCAATTTTATCTCTTCGTATTTTCACATTTTTGGGGATCTCCTTAAACTATAAAGGAGTATCAATTTTTTTGTGTTAAACTTTATTGTGGCTTTCTGATGGTGTAAAGAATTATAATGGAGAGAATTTTCACACCCTGAACTTTTTGAGTTATTTATTTTATTATTTTCCTGGCTTCTGATAACTTTGTCAGGGTTCGGGATGAGTCCCGGTTTTAATTTTTGAGTTTTTATTTAAAAATAAGTGTTTTGGTCTTGGAAGCATCTGGTGTTCAAACATAGCATGATTTTAAGACTTTACGGCTATGCCCTGGTCACCATGTGGCCTGACCAGTGTTTAAAATAAATTAAAAGTTAAATAAACAAAAAAATGAAATTAAATGAAATTTAAAATAAAACAAGAAAAAGTAAAATAAAATTTAAAAGTATTGTTTTAATAATAATAATAATAATAATAATAATAATAATAATAATATTTATTAATTGATATATTATTATTAATGGGAGTTCTTGGTGGGTTAAAGGGTGGTGCACGGGCACCACACGGTTAGTGGAGACTATGCAGTCAGCCCAAGTACCCGTGCAGAAGCTTCTGGGGTGGGAGGAAGCTACCACATAGTCTCTTGAGCTATGTATGGACCACGTGGTTGTAGTATTAAAATAAATAAAATAAAATAAAGTGAATGAGATGAAAATTAAAAATGAGCTAAATAAATGTTTTGACCATAATAATGATAATATTTTTTTTTCACGGATAATAATATTATTATTATTAAAGAAAATTTTATTATTATTAAAATTTTAATTATTATTGATATTATTGTAATTAGAAATATGTTAGTTATTATGAATTATTATAATAAATAATGTTACTAATTATTGTTATTATTATGGTTATATTATTGTTATAATTATTATTATTATCATTAGGTGAATCATTTATTTATTTGTTTAGGGTTTCCTCCTCCACCCTCTCCCCCCTTATCCCACACTACCCCCTTGGTGTGAAACCCCTATACAGTGCAACCCCTATTGGTGCACGCCCCTTACTTCGACAATCCCTTGCTCTGGTGACCTCCATCTCTAGCGTCTCCCCCTCCTGTATGACCTGCCCTGCTGTGCACTCCCTCATTGGTGCTGCTTCAGCTGGTGTAGACTAGCTCTCTGGCGCGATTGAGCTAGTGCCTCCCCCTCCTCCAATGACCTTCCTGGCCGGCACGACCCCTCCGGCATGCTACCTCACCGGCACAACCCTCCTCAAGTGGTGGATTTCCCTATAGTACTCTCTATTTTTCCTCCTCTTAGTGGGGTTTTGGATTGGTAAAACCCTAAGTATGGATTAAATATGAATTTTTGTATTTCTTCCTTGAATAGGGCATGTATCTCATCTCTCGGGACCCCTTCAGGTGGGTTTCAATGTTTTCTGCCGAAGGCGAGGTGTTTCAGATCATTTTGGGTTGTCGCCGCCATTCGAAGTGAATGTTTTCTTCCTGCTAATTTGTTTATCACATTCTAATTTAGAGTCTTTATGTGGTTTTGAGTCCCTATAATTTAATTTTTATTGAATTAGACGTTACCGTGTGATTTCGGGTGGTCATAGATAAGTCTTCTAAGTTCCCGGTGTTGGCTTGGTTCTCCTTTGAGGTAAGACCCCTTTGCACATTGACTTTAAATTTATGATTTCATTGGTTTCTTATTTTTCATACTTTACTTAGTTATTAAATTAGTGATGTATTATTTTTATAATATTTGTTCTATTTTAAATGAAGTGTTTTTCTTCATTATTTTGAATGTGTGATGTGGATTTGAAGAATAGTGCACACCATGTGTTTAGTAAATAGCCTTATTGGATACTGCAAATGGTTTATAATTTATAGAAGAATGTTTTGTTCTTGAAAATGTATTTGAGATGTTTAAAAGAATGATTTGATTTTCTCAAATGAATTTCCAAAGTGTTTTGGGTTAAATGTGGCTTGTTGCAGTTATGTATGAGAACAGTTGATTTGAGGAAATTATGTAAGGCCTGTTTGGCACTTCTCAAGTGGTTTAATTGTGTTTTTCATGCTAAGTGTATCAAATGCCTGGTTGTCTCTTATAAATGTACTCTAGATTTAAAGTGGTGGTTGGTTTTCCTTAAATGGTTTTCCAAGTATGTTTTTGGCATTCAAAGTGGCATGTGTATGGTTATTTAAGAAGTGGTTTTACATATGAAAATTATGTTGGGCTTAGTTGGTACTTTTTAAATGGTTGTTTATAAAACCCTATAGGGAGTGAGTATTTCCTTGTTGTTTGGAAATGGGATGAGAGTTTCCTTATTATGGGACTTCCCTTGTTTAATTATTGTTTTAAGGCAAGGAATACTCCTTGAGATGGCTAGGGTGGTTTCGGTTTGTGTGTGTGATGTGTGATGGTGTATATACAACTTGTTTCTTGATCTTGTTTGGAACACCCCTTTACGAACATAGCATGGTAACCTACCATAGCTATGAGTATTACTGATAATTATTGCTACAATTTTTTTAAGCACTAACCAGTTCCCCATAGTAGGTGAACATCTTGGTTTATTTCTATGGGATTGGGCTCCTCGTTTTGTCCTCAGTTATGGTGGTCAGGTGTTTGGGTGTTTTTTATTTTATCATGTGTGGTATGATACCTGGGATGGGGTATCATGTATTAGTATGTTTTGGTTCTCCTCTGAGTTCTTAGTTTTTCCCGTGTTTCTCTGATATTAGTACCATTATTTCCATTTCCCCCGTTATGTAGAATCATGACCTTTGTGCTTGGTTTGGTGTTAATTTGGTAAATTGTGAAAGTGTGTATTTGTTAAAAAGGTTTCAAGAAATATGTTTGAAAGAACAAGTGTTTCTTTTTTTCTCTTGATTGAAAAATAAATGTTTTTAAATTGGTTCCTTTTATTTCCTCTATATAAACCTAACTCTACCCCATCCATAAAGCCTATTTCAAAATTTTGAGAGCAATGGATTTGTGATTTGAATTCCTTAAAATGAAAAGTGCGGAAAAACTATATTTATATATATTATTTAAAAACTGAAAATAAATGTTTCTTTATTTGAAGCATGTGCATTGGGAATAGAATTGTTCGGGTTTACCTACTAAGTTTTAATACTCATGCATATAGTATTTTCTTGTTTTTAGTTTCTACTATAGGATCTATCTTTGGGTTGATCACCTCAGGCAATGTTTGTATCATATTGGAGAGTGACCCTTAGGGTCACATGAAGACATCATGGTTGTTAGGTTCTATTTGGGTTTCCTTGTGTAGTTTATTATTCAATTGTTTTACTTTTCATTTGGAATGTATATGATGTAAAAATATTGGCATCCATGTTTATTTTAGTTTCTCTTCCTTTATTTGGATTATTTTTTTTAATTTTTTTGGTGAAACCATTCCGGTCATCTTTAATGATGCCCTTGGCGCTTGTCACCTACCCGGGAGGATTGGGAAAGACTCTCAAGCCTTTCCACGGATCGGCTCGAATGACCGGTTTAGGATCGACCCAGGTTGGTTTGTGACATTCAATGTCTCGATGACCAATGAAATAAAGATCCATCAATCTATGAAGAAGAACTCAGATTAGAAGTTTGGATCATTAGCTTATCTTCTTAAGAAATGGGAGAGGAGAGAGAGAGTTTCTCAACAGTCATGCAGTGAATAGTTCCCTCAAAGAAATCCTCCTCTTCCTTATATAGTAAGTTATAAAATTACTCGAAAAGGCTCCCCAATACCTAAATAATTATTACCCACTAAATAATCCATAAATGACATCTTATGACTATTTAACAAGTCATACATATCATTTATATTTTTATCACCTTCTAGTAATATAATAAATATATTAGATAATAAAAATGTGCCATTAACTTGACTTTTAATTCCTATAAATATTAAAAGAACCTTGAATATAATAATAATATTCATTTGTTAAATATCTTTCTATTGTATTCACTTATTACTTGTAAATAAATTTATTAATAAATTTAATAGCAATTATTATTAACCTGAATAATGTGAATTTATTTATTCTTGGTGATCATATATTCTCAGAAATCTCATAGACCTCATGGTGGGGCCCACCTTATCCAATACTCATATTCATTAGAATAGGCCAGAATTTTGAATACGCTTAGTTTGTGACCCTCTAGGACCTAATCTTGATAGTATTGAATACTATTTACAAACCAAGATCAGAGTCTAGAAACCCATCAATTCTTTTAAAGAGATAAGGAAATGTCTTAACAATGAAAACCTTTCCAACAAACACAATCTATGCAATATAATCTTTTTTTCTTGCGATATCTCTTAAAGAAGGATGCACACTTTGTGTCATCATCCTTTTATTTCTTTATTGTTCTTTGACCTAACTAGATAGACTTACATTCTTTTACCATGGCCATGGATTTAGTGAAGCTAATTCTATCCTGATCAATTAGGCCCAATATATCACTTCCTTTTAGAAGTGAACATTTTTATATTGATTATCAAATCAATGTCATACAACCAATGGCACACCCAATACATGATACCTCTCTATGAAATGAATGCCATAGTTTTTTTCTTGCATCAAAGTAAGTAATAAAATAGTATACATAGATAATAATCTCAATTCAAAAAACCATTACATGTGTTTGTAGATAAGATCTATCAATGAGAAAATAAACATGTGGTATTCTTATTTACGGGTCAGTCCTCATGATCACATTTACTCGAGATCACCAAGTGAGAACTTCATGAGAAGAAGTCTCAATTCTTATGATCCCCAACACCTGATGGTCATACATAATCCGTGTCTAGTGAGTATGATGTATCTAGACCATAATATATATATTCAAGATCATTATTATAGTTTCTTGATATTTTCATTATATCCTGAGAACTATTATAACCTTTTGATTTGAGAAGTAATATAAGGAAATTAACATAAATAGTGAAAATAGAAATATCAACACTATTATTGTAAGTACACATCATGAAAAACATACTATATACATGATATGGTAATTCAAATTTAGTATTTTAAGTTGGGTATATGGAATCCACTATTACAACAAAAACATCATTTATCAAGTTAATATCGATATCATCCTTAACTAGGGGTAATGTTATGTTATGATGCTGATGATGTTTCCCTATAATATTGAAAAAATCATTTATCATATTATTAATTTTATTATCCATTATTGGGAAAGTTTCATGTTCATTTTTATGATTAATATTCATACCAAATCCCACACACATATTGATATGATAATTGATTCAATATCAAGGTTTCATAAACTTCATATCACTTCAATGATATTTTTAAATAACATTTAGAATAAAAAAAATTTATTCTCCCATCCACAAATCGATTGGAAATTTCAAAATCTAAAAACCATTCCAAAACTTTATCATACTGAGGTGTGTTCCTAGGTAATATGATTAAACTTGTATCCATATATAACCAACTTCTTACATTCACAGAAAAAAAAATATAGTTATCTTGTAATATTGGAATAAAATAAAAAATATTAACTCATTATATGTTGGACAATGAGATATTAAATCCTTAATAATATATAAAAGATTTATCAGTATAAACAGTGAAGGTTGTTCCAATACTTTTTTTATTTCATAGATCCCTTAAAGTCACCAATTTTATGATACTTTTCACAAAAACGAGTTTGAGGTAAATATCCCATACCCCAGATAAATTTTAAACATACATTTATACTTGAACAAATAAATTGTAGAATATTTGTTACAAAGTTAAATCCCCATTTCAAGTTACTTAATCTCACATATATAATTAATCATTAGTGAGAAATCATGCACCACTTTATTATCACTTTACATTATTACAAATATAGAGTCCATCATGTATATAAATCATTACAGATTATCATCATTGAAAAAATAATTTTATACTAATCATAAAATATCCATTTAAAAAATAATCTTATATAAAAAACACTATATAATAGCTTCAAACATCACATAAAATTATATTGTGGTGTGAAACTGAAAAAAATGAATGTAATAAAAATTTCAATTTTTTTGGCCTAAAAAATTATCTATGATATGCCAAAATCTCTATAATTACTGATTTTTAGGAATTATAAAATGTTTTTAAAAACATTACCATTGTAATATATATGAAAAATAGAGTCAAATTAAGTATTCTTGTGTATCAAATGGGGACCATGTTAGTCCAAATAGTTTTTAAAAAATTTAGGATATTGAAGGTCATGTGGTAGGTACATAGTAGCACAACATAATGTAATTTACTAATTACATTTGGAATAGCCACAATAGAAGTGGCCATACATTACATAGAGAGGAATGTACATGGATATTACATCCCAGGCTTAGTCTAACAAAATAATAATCAAGAAGGGTTCAAAAAATTATCTCAGCCACAAAAAAAATTGTGTTGAAACCTTGTGAGAGGAGATCAAAAATTTCTAGGAAGGAGGGAACCATGATAATACCTAGTAAGGTGGGCAACTCACACGTCATTAGGAATCACTATCTAGAAAGGAGGATCCTTTGATCAGCTTTATTTTTCATTAATTGACCAGAGTGTGTTTAGGGTTAGGAAGGGGAGGGGAAGGTGGGTCTTAGGATTGGGGAAGATTTTTTTTTCATTTTTTAGATATTTAGAAGTAGTTTTTTAAAATCCTCCCCTAAATAAACATAAAATATTTTATGAGTAGTTTTATAAACCACTATTAAAAAACCTCCTTTAAATATCATAATTATTGTAGCGATAGTAGATTAAAAAACATGTAGATAGTGTGTTTTTAAGAAATAAAAGTAAATAGGAGTTTGAAGAGACCCTTCTAATAAATTCAAACTGATATAATGATTATTCCATCAAAATATAGTTAGTCTGAAAAATTTTCTAGCCAGTTTGGAAATTCTAATCATAATTTTGGTGAATGAAAACCACCATGTTATACCCATTGGTTGTTTGTATAATTTTTTTTTATAAATCATGTTTTATTTAAATTCATAAATAGTTAGAAAAAATTGGAATTTATAATACATTTATTCATTATATATATAACTAATAAGAATAGTTGGAGGGTTTGGAAGTTATGTCATATTTCTACTATTATGAAAAATAAAAAATAATGTGTTTGTATGTATGTATTTATTTACGTAAACCTATATATTCTAAAACTTAGTCTTATTCCCCAAGATCTACATTTCTTAAATACTTACAATTTTTTTATTAAATAGTAAATATTTTTTTAAAAATCAATTAATAATCCGATGATATATTTCATGGATTAAATGCATGGATATACAACAAATCAATCACATATAATAAATTTTTTGAATCAGTAATACACTATTTTCAACACTTTATATAAATTTTTTAATTATATGTTTTATAATATGTTTTAATAAGCTTGTTTTCTATAGTAGTGTGGCATTTACATATTGAAAAGTATATGGCATGAAAACACATAGTATGCATAATAAAACCATCTATTTCAATAAATATATAAGTATTAAGGTATATTTAATAAAATGTCACAATCATCACATATATAACCCAAAAATTCTTATATTTTTCATTACTTTTAAAGTGTTCTCAACAAATGAATAGTTATAAATGTGGTTATTATGTTTTTGAATTTATGGAAGATTTTATGAACCACCAAAAAACTCACACCCTTGAGAGATATTTATATGCTTTTTCTATTATTTAATAAATATAATTTTATTTAAAACAAATTTATAAGATGAAATATATTTTTCTAGGAATTAGTGGAAAAATTACTTGGTGTTATAGTGTTTCCTAATATCATGAAGAAGCATTTTTCTATCACTTATGTGGCTATTTTTTTTAATATAAATTCAAATATTTTTCCTTTTTTAGTATTATATAATATGTATTTTATTATATAAATTTTTCTTTTAGAAATATTAATGACTTATAAGTTCAAAAAAAAATCAATCAATCATAACCAAGAAAACAACCCTCAGTTATCATGAAAATTTTGGATAACAATTGTTGATTGATCTATGACATGTGGGAACAAACCGAATATAAATCCAATTTGTGAGTTACATGAAAAGATTCAAAGTTTTTATTACCAATTAAAAACCATTATAGTTATAAAATCATTTATAAAGTGATCAAAACTAAGAAAAAAATCTTGTATTATTGTGTAAATTTATGGTAATGATCATTGATTTAGTTGTGAACTATAAGAAAAAACCATATTCCAATCCAACATGTAATTTTTCCATAATGATAAAAAGTGTATTTTTATGATTAAAATTTTATTTAGTTTTATAAACATGTTCCAAATGATCATAAATAAGTAAAAAACTTGTATTTTTATAAATTTTTTGTAAAAAGATCATAGACCAATTTATCACTTGTATGGAAATAATTATGTATCAATCCGATATGTGATGTGATCAAAATGATTAAAAATATAGTTTAAATTTATATAAATGTGTATCAAATGATCAAAACCAAGAAAATATACTCATATGTCCTAAGAATTTAGAACGATAATCACTGATTCATTTTTGATATATTTGAAAAAATCATATAAAAATATAAAGTATGATTTTTCTAAAATGTTGAAAAGTATATTTTTAATATTAAAAATCTATCTAGTTCAATAAAAACATGTGAAACCTTCATAAATGAGTAAATGAACTCGAATAGTTTCAAATATTTAGGACAAAAATAGTTGACTTGTTTTTCACCTGTATGAAAAAATGCGCATCAATTATACATGAAAAGTGATCATAATTATTTTAATTGAATTTTTAAGTTTTATAAATGTGCATTAAAAGATAAAAACCAAGAAAAAATTATATATTATCGTAAAAATTTAGGTTAATTATTTTTTATTCATATATGTCTTTTCAGAAAAAACCAAATTTCAATTAGACATGTCATTTCTTTTAAAATGATACTAAGTGTATTTTTACTATTTTTTGAGGAAAAAACATATTTTTACTAATAAAAATATTTGTAGTTCTATAAATATCTGTTAAACGATCATAAATTGAGAAAAAAGCCTCATATTGCAACAAAAATTAGGGTAATGACTCTCGACTAATTTGTCACTTGTATGATAAATCACACATCAATATGATGTATGATGTGACTAGAATGATTGAAATATAATTTTATGTTTTATAAATGTGAATCAAATAATAAAAACTATCTTGACCTAACATATTATAGGGCTTGAGCCACAACTACCCCAAGCTCGCCTCCATAGGCCAGGGGGTGGCGACAAGTGCGAAGACATAAAAAAATAAGGGAGGCCTTTGCCTGAGTACCTGTACACATGCACACAACCACTCAATGAAAAAGTGAAGATGAAAATGAGTAAAAGATGCAACACTGTTATAAATAAACAAAACATGCATGGAATACTAAAAAGTATGAGTATAATAAAGTAAACTAAAAGGGAAAAGGTAAAAATACATTCCCAAAAATAAAAGTGTCCCAACCTGACAAAAACTGGAAAAGTAAAATAGTCTAGAGATCCCCACTCCTAGATCCCAAGATACAACCACTGTATGTGGTCCAAGAACCCATATCCATGAGCTCCTCTAAAGTCACGATCAAACTTTTCTAGAATATACATAAGGCATGATACGTGTGGAAAAAGCCCATGCATGGGTGAGTATAAACTTACCCAGTAGGATGCCCTGAAAAGGTGAAGGGGGAGCAGTATGGGATACACTGAAGAAGAAATAAGTAAATAGAATAAAGTTCAATAAAAGAGTGTAGATCAATCCAACAAGAGAGTGAAAGAAAACTCACCCAGACACAAGGAGCTAGAAATGGTGAGAATATGAACTTCTCATTGAGCCTTCGCTACCTATAGTAGGAGAGTAGACTTATCCAATAATGAAAATCTTGATTGGGAAAACACGTGGCATACCCCGTACGTCTTCACCTCTCATAGAAAGAGAGTAACCAAAACCCAAGGAGTGGGTACTGAAAAATTTTATATATATATATGCCCAATCAAAAGAAACCCAAATAAAAGAGTAAGGGGATCTCCATATCATATCTCAGTCCAAGAAGAAGAATCATTAATAGTTCCAGAAGTATACATCAATAATTCCCAGCATCCCACACATCTTCCCTGAACTTGCAAGTCAGAGGGGCCCAACCACCACACCATGATACTATCCACTTTGGGTGGCACTAACCCCCCCTCTTAGTTTTAGGTCACATCACAAGGACAAATCTTAGTGGGAAAAGAGTCCCTCTTTCTCGTGAGTCTAAAGGTATGTCAAACCACGTCTCTCCACTAATCCATATTATCGGATGGTCCATACTCAAAGTAGAGGTCCCATTCCCTAGTACGTCAGGGGGGATCCACTCTAATAGCAGTCGTAGCGGACCCTCACCCTAGTGCATCAGGGGGATTCCACTATAGTCATCAAGGATATGTTCCCTAGTGAATCCAGGGGATCAATACCTAGTAGTTGACGGGAACCCACTACCCTGCCCCACTGAAGGGTAATACACTAGTGGGTAATGCCTGAAATGTAGATGTAGAGGACCAATTCCCTAGTGCATCAGGGGGATTCCACTCTGGTCATCTAGGATTCATGCCCTAGTATGTTAGGGTTATTAACACCTAGAAAGAAGAAACAATGCTAACCTAATCCATGGATTATCTTCAACCCATCAAAATGATCTTCCATTGATATTACTTTCATGATTCCACATTTAATGATATCATGAAAAGGCTCCACACATCTAAACAGATCACACCATTGCGATCCTTACAGAAAAATGAACAATATCAACTATTCATTCACCCCAATCGGATACTCGATAAAAAAGTTGCATCTCTCAGCATCATACAGAAACGATGCTTCGTGGGACCCATGCAAGATCACACCACTGCGATACTCATTGAAAAATTTATGGGATCAACTATTCATTCATCCAAAATGGAAACTCGGTGAAAAATATGAATTTCACCACAAGATGCCCGAACCGAGATTCATGGGGCCCACAAATCAGTTTTAGTTTAAACTCCCAAAATTGGTCTTTAAGAATCCACCTAAAATCCACTATCAAGACACCTCTGACGACATGTCAATTGGACGTCATATGCAGAAGTTACATCTTATAAAAGATTTCTCAATAATAATAATTATGTTATTATTATTATATTTCGGTGTTTCATGAAAACAATTCATGATAAAAAATCTTAAAATTACTAAACAAGCCTCAAAAGTTCTATCTCAAAAGACAGACCACATTTCCATAGACAAAACATAAAATTTATGCTCCATTTAAGTGTTATGGCAGTTTGAATCCACAACTTGAAGACCCTCTTGGCTTGCTCAGCCCGACCTGGCCTACCTCAGCCTACCTCACCCCACTCGACCTATTTGACTGACCTAGAACACCTCGGCCTGCTCATCCTGCCTTGGCCCGCTTGGCCTGGCCTACTTGCTTCTGATCCTCCACTGTCACCATGTCAAAGTGACTGCCTGCCACAAACCACGACACCTCTTGCCACCTCTATCCATCTGCTGCGACACCTCACCGCTAGCCGTCTCACTCTCCATCCACCTTGCCACCAGCCTACTCATACACTAGCTACCTCTAGCTCACCACACATGCCTTAGCCACCGCTAGCCTATCAGCTGTCCCGCTCCACGTGGCCGACGCCACCTGATCCTGCAATCACCACTGTGCGTCCCCCTCGCTGGTGGTGCATTCTGAGGACCCCTGGGTCTCCTCTAGTTTCCTAAAAAATGTGTCGAACACATATTTGGAAACCTTGGGTCAAGATCTTCATAGACCTAATCATCACTTAATGATCCATTTATAATTCAACATGCCAAAAATTTAACGATGAAAACCATGAAGAACATGAAAATATGGGATTGAAAATGGATGTCAATCGATGGACATGTTTGTTTGGAAATCACTGTTGATTTTAAAAGTGGATAAATCTATGATGAATTAAATTATAATTTAGTAATTGAAAATGGGGGTGTGAAAAACCAAAAGAATCCTAATTATATTCGTTCATCATTGAAGAAAACACCCACCAATCCTTCATCATTGATCCGTATAAGGGAGGGGAGGAGGGAGCTTGTCAGTGGTGGGAGGAGGAAGAGGAAACCATAACCTAGAATTCATAAACATGTATTTATAGGTTTTAACTAGGTTTAGGGTAGACCTCTTAACTGTACCTACCAACGGTCACGAAATCCGAACATCCCGCGCCCTCTCATTATAGGTCGCTCTTAGGTAAAACACCCCATCACAAACTTAATGGTGGTCTCATATTTTTTATCTAAGTCCCCATTCAAAATTTATTTGATTTTTCATCTGAGATAAAATAATTAATTTTCATTTTTTTATTTACGATTAATCCCCTGAGTGACTTTTTTCATAGAAGTCCCGCACTGATAAAAGTTATAACCCACTTAGGGTAAATACCAAATTCCAAACTCAACTCTGCCCTCAGATTTCTAATATGGGCTACCATTTAAGAGTTATCCCATTTCATTTGAATGAATAGTATAAAATATACTTAATATTTTTTATAAAATTTATTCCAGGCACACCAAGCCTTGGAATCACACGTTGTCTTAGCACCTAGCTCTGTAAATATGTATAGAAATATTTCAAAGTCTTACAAGGAAAAAACCATGTCTCTACAAAAACTTAGAAATAAAAATTGGATCAATAGGAAAATATTTTGATAATGATCATTGATTCATTTATGACTTGTATGAAAAACCACATTTCAATCTGATATGTGATTTTCCCAAAATAACACAAATTTCCTTTTTTATTATTAAATGTATTTATAGTACTATTTTTTTTCAAATGACCATAATTGAGTGTAAAAACCTCAATTATTAAAAAAAATTATGACAAAAATCTTAAAGAAATTTATTTATTATAAAAAAAAAACCATCAATATTATGTAAAATATAATATTAATGATCTAAAGTGATTTTTAAGAATTAAATTACTTTTATGTTTTATAAAAATTAGTCAAATAAAAAAAAACAAGAAAACAAACTCATATTTTCTGTAAAATTTCCAAAAAAAGTCATTGATTCATTTATGAATTTGTTAAAATAAACTACTCCTAAATATAATGAGTTTTCTATCCATAATGTTTTAAAGTTACTTTTTAAAATTATAATCGTTATTTATTATAATCATTATTTATTACTTTTTAATATGTATATTTTATCTATTATGTTATCAATTTTAACTATATATCATGTCTTATAAAGACAATAGAATGTGAAACACTAAAATTTTATAATGCTTATATAAAATTACAATTATAATTAGTTTTCATTTTTTAGTAGTATTATTAAAACAATTTTTTTATTACATACACATACTTCATTGGTTCAAAAAAAGTTAATGGATAATTGATCCTTCGGTAAGCTCAGCTTTATGTGTATCATTGTAGAAGGGTTTCAAAGGGATTCTAATCTAAAAAATGAAATATAAGAACAACCAAAAAACACCATTAATACCAATATATATATATATATATATATCTATGTGTGTGTGTGTGTGTTTATGTGTGTTTTTTTATTTAATAATAAAATTATGAAAAAACTATACCTTTCACCTGGAAAATCTATTCTATCCAAGATTCAAACATGAATTTAATCGATATAACATAGGAGAAACCAAAGGGTCATCCCTCCTTGGGTATCCACATATCATGGGAATCTCCTAGCCCTCGAGAAGGACCTATTCTAACACTACGGTCTTCTAGAACCTTATTTGAAGGTGGGATAGAAATGATATCTCAATTGTTTTTTCTAGGAGGAGTTATAATGATTGCAACATGTTGCATGTTGATCGACCTAACTTATATAGGCACCCAAGAATCTAAAAAAACCATCCTTCATTCATGAGGCATTACATAAACATATCTTAATGTTAAAACTCTTTTGTAACATTCAAACTAATCCTCCACTAATTCCTTTAATTTTTTTAAAAATATTTTGAATTTTCAAACTCCTCACATTAATCATCATATGGTGATTTTAATCGATGTATGATAGATGAATAGGAGAAGAATATATGGCCTATGTGATCTCTCATATCACGTAATTCACAATGAAAATCATGATAAACTTGTGAAACACACTGTGTTATGGTGAATTCCAATATAGACCATGATTTGGTCTAAAACACCACACTATAGTGGCTATTCTAGTGCCCAATTCTAGTAATATATCACTTTCACTAAAGCCTCATAGACTTAACACACTTTCATCTTATGTCACATTATATAAAACAACTCATGAACAAATATCCAAAACTCTTTTTTATATCCTCCAAAACTATTTTTGGAAAATATATCATACATTTTCACCTTAGTATAAACAATATGTAACAAATTGTGAAAATCCATCTAGAAATCCATCCAGATATCCTTTAAATTTATTTTTGGGTGGCACTAAAAGTTTTATAAACTTGGTCCTCATTCTCACAACTAAAAAATATGACCCCACAATAATTTGTATCATTGAAATCCATTATAAATTCCTAAATCCATAAAAGTAATAAAAAAGAAGCCTCTAGAAAAGTGTCAATGATATACAAGATACAAATGGATCTAGAATGATCTCTATCAAACACATGTATCTTCATACCTGTGGCCAACTACTATATCATATACTAGTATTCATAATTATATAATTTCTTTATCCAAAACATCAAGTGACCATGGGACACAAAGTATGTTAATCCCATATAGCCAACTCACACATTCTCAATTCTCTGAGTATAGATTTACCAGGTCAATGAATACATCACATGCCATTCATCTAAGTGGATAAACACATAACATTCCTCTAATAAAATTAGATTATCACATCACATGTAACTTATCTAGGTATGGCTATAAACATCCTTAGTATACCTCAATTGAGGGATGTTACATCATATTCATCATTGGAGAGGAAAAGTCTCATCTTGGTTAAGACTGAACACATGATATGACCAATGAAATACCCAAAAAACCCATGATTATCAATTCATAAAAGATTAAATAATAAATTCATCAAATTATAAAGGTTATAATTCTATGTATCTTTACAAACTCAAGTACTGGGGTTCAATATAAAACATGCACCCCTAACATATCAAATACATAGTGTGTGACACTCTATGTAATATACTTGGCATGTCATATAGTGAAAAAAACTCTTTTTATACCTCATGAGTATATCCCATACCTCTATAAAAAATATTACCCATTCTAACCTTAACATTTCATCATAACCTATAATACTTCCCAATGAATATTAGTTAACTGTAACTAAAAGGCATACTTTGAGAGATAAATTATCATTAAACTTCAACCAATATATATAACCAATGTGAAATAATGATAAAGTATATATTTCATTTCACATAAAATTATACATTTTATATTATTAAATTATTTAATAATACTAAGAAAACCATACATAAGAACCCTTAAAATCATATCCCATATGATAAACCTCTAGAGAGGCCATATGTTTTATAAACTTTTAATGTATTGTTAAATCATTACATCTCTATGTGACTATATGATAAAACCAAACACTAAATTATTTTAGTGAGTAAAATTTTATAAATAAATATAGTTTGAATAATTATGAGATTTAAGAATCATATTCATAATGTTAAAACCCTGTAACATAGAATTCAAACTTCTTAATTTTACAACATTATATGTTATAATATTAATAAATTCTATCATAAACATAAAAACTTATCAAAATAAGAAATTTATTTAGGGGGAGGGATCTCATATTAGGCCAAGAGATCTCTTATTCTATTTATGGTTTAATCCCCTGGTATTTAGATCCTCTTTGGAGGTGGCTCCCTATGGCCTGAATGTTTTTTCCCGACATGGATTCAACAATGGTTCTTTAGAGAGGATGGAAAGTCAACCATTAGGTGTTATTTGGCAGTGATGATCAATGGAATTTATTTATAGGGTGTACTAGGTGGGCTCGGTGGTGGATCGTTCTCATGGAGTTAGGGTCAGTGATGCCACAACGGAGGTGGGATTCAATGATGGAGGCATGCTTCTCACGGGGTCATCGGTCGAGCCTTGGCGTTGGGTCCATTATACACACGCGGCTGATAGGATGTATTCAGTGGTTTCATTGGGTGTTAGTTATGTATTATTCCATTATAGTGGTATTTTTTTTGGTGACGGTGAGGAGCACCAGTGGTGTCTTAGGGGTGGGCTCGTTTGTAGGAAACAATGAGGTTTTCATGAAGGCTTGTGCTGGAAATATGCATATGGTTGGATTTTTGTTTTGGACCTTGATTTACTCCAAGGAATATTCATATGAGGGCTTTAGGGAAGTTGATCCTAGCTTTACTGGGCTACCAGATTATATGATTAAGGGGGTATGGCTTCTGCCATTGGTACCAGGTTTTGCGTATCTCTGCATGGGGTATTTCTTACTGGGCAGTCATGCAGGGTTGGAAGCTAGTTTTTTTATACTTTATTGGTTGGATCTATTATGTTAGTGTAAGGTCTTTGGGGCCTTTGGGTCATGGTTTTGGACTACGTTTCACTGGTATTTCTATACATATAAGGTTACCCCTCATCCCAGTTTAAAAATGGGGGAAATAAATAAAAATTTATGGCCTTTAGGCTTAGCATTAAAACCTTTTCTAAATTCATCATCATCATTATCATTCTTGGAACTTTTCCAATACAAATTTCTTTTGATATCATTTTTGGAAACTAATATACTTATTTAAATTAGTCTTTACCAATAAATCCTAAACTTCTTTAGGATATAAATTGACATTTACTTTGTTATGATAAATAAATACAACTCTTTACATTTTTATTTACTGATATAACAAAAAATTCTACAGGATATTAAGTGAAATTTTCTTTGATTTTGACTGGTATAATATTTTATTTGTTAAAATTTGAATTTATCTATGTCCAAACATACTCTCACTAGCCTCTAAAAAACTATATTATTTTTGTAATATTATAAAAATCTATAAAAACTCATTTGTGTTTAAGAAATATCAGTTATTTCCTTTTAGTGTCTATATTTGAAAAATAAACTATCATCATTCATATATTATATGGAATTTTATGTTCTTGGATAAATGTAACAAAAATAAAAATCTATTCTTTAAAATATTCTATTGTATAGTGTTGGGAACTATTTCCCTCTTATTTTAATAATTTTCATGGATAAAATCCTTTATCCTAGATATTTTTTTATCTTTATCTTATATGTAGACATGTTATTGAATTGGATCATTCACAACCATGAGAATTAAAATAATCATATCATTTATTGATAAAAAAGTTGTTTACAATAACATCTCTTATTATATAAGAAAAAAAATATTAAATCACACAATCTTTATTTATATCCACTAGATCGTTGAATTGATCCACTACATCCAATTCCTAGATATAAAAACCCCTTTCTTCTTCACTTGAATGCATACTTTAATATCTAAGAATCAATCCTTATTTAGTTTTTAACTATTTTACATGTTTTCAAAACTTATATAATGTATAGTTGGTATCTTGCTATTTGGTTTCATAGGGATGTTTAACATCTAAACATAGCTGAAGAACACTGAAAAAATTGATTAAAACTATAATATATTTATACATGTAGCATGAGTAAAATGAAGAATTAGAACAATTTACCTTACAACAATTGATTCATATTATTGAATCTTTTAAAATGAGTTTTATTAAGATCACTTATAAGAATTCAAAAGACTCATTTCTCTTAAGGTATCCACATATCATGGGAATCACCTGATGCTTATGTAGGAACTCTCTCATTACCATAGTTTTTTGGAACCCTTTTTAAATATTAGAGAGAACTAGAGAATGGTATTTTTGGATATGAGGAGTTATAATGATAATAGTACACTATATGAGTATTGAACCTATTTATATACACCTCCAAGAACCAAATGTTAGGATATATAGTTATTTAATGTTTCACTAAATGTTCTAATGATTCAACTCCCTTGAAATTTATAGTTTAATCCCTATAATAAAATGTTATCATTTAAAACTTCGTGGATAATGTTAAAAATACTCAATATCATCATCTCACGATGAAAAACCTAGTATGATAATAGTTAGTGATAAATTGGAATGAGTCCCACACGTTATCACATAATGTGAAGAAATATACACCTTGATATAACTTGGTGTCACTCTCAACATATTGGCATATCCCAAGGTAGAACATGATGTGGTCCAAAACACCATTAAATAGTGGTTCTTTTAGTGTATAATTCCATCAATCACCCACTTTTACTAATGCCTCATAGACTTAGTGAACTTTCACCTTATGCTGCATCATGTGAAATAAATCATGAAGATATATCAAAAACACATTTTGGAAAATTTATAATTTATTTTCACCACATTCCACATCATATGTGAAAACCTATGAAAATACATCTAGAAATTCTTCCAAATCTCCTCCAAAATACTTCTGGGGTAGCTCTCAAAGTTTTATAAACTTTTTCCTCATTCGCATTACCAAAAAGTTTGAACCCACAATACTTTATCAAATTGATAATAATTATGAACCCCTAAATCCATAATTATAACAAAATATAGGCCTATATAATAGTGTTAATGCTACTTGAACTATAAAGGGATGAAACATGATATCTATCAAACACATGTATCTCCATATCCATTTAACCAACTGTATCATATGAAAGTATACATAATAATATAATCCATCTTTTCTAAGACATCGAGTGACCATGGGACATGGAGTATACCACTCCCATATTCCTTACTCATATATTATATATTCTCTGGGTATATAATTAATAGGTATATGAATAAATTAAATTACATTAATTTTAGTGAATGATCACATCACATGACCCTCACCTATGTAAATCAACACATCATATTTACTCAACTAGGTATGACTATACACTTCCTCAATCTATCTCAATCAAGGAACCATATTTCATACTCATCATATGTGAGGAAAAATATCATATTGGTTAAGCTATAATTGATGACATGATCAATAATATACCCAACTAACCCTTGATAACTATGCCTCAAATCCTGTTTAAGAAGTTATCAAAGTATGGAGGTTATCATGCTAAGTATCTTTGCAAACTCAGGTTTAGGGATTAAATATGAAACATTCACCTCTATTATACCAAAGACATAGTGTATGAAACTCCATGTGGTATATAATTAATGGGTAATCTAGTTAAAAAACCCATTTTGTGCCTCATGATAATATTCAGACAAGAATCCTAATCATGCCAACCTTAACATTTTTTGAAACTTAAAATACTTCTAGACAAAAAATGGTTAAGGATTACTCAAAGTTGTACTTTAAGAGGTCAATTATAATTTCACTTCATGATATATATATCTATGAATTCAATGTGAAATAATGATAAATTGGAGATTAAATTTTGTATAACACACTATATTTTATATATTTAAACTATTTTAAGAATACCTTGCACAACCATACATAAGATTTGTTTAAATTATCAAATATGATAGACTGCACTATTATCCCTATGTTTGTTGCACATTTTTTTATTAAAATCATCACATAATTATGTAATTTTTTTCACATATCTATGTGGCCATATAATAAAACCCTCTAACTAAACTACTTTAGTGAATAATATATTTGAATAAAGTCATTTTGAATAATGGTGATACTTGGGAATCATATTCTTAATGTTCAAATCCATGAATATAGTATTCAAACTTCATAACTTTAAAAAATCAAATGATATGATATTAATAATTTTTTTCTATATATAACTCTTTATAAGTTCATCATGATAATAATTTTTTAAACCTTTCCCTTGTAATCTTCTAGTATAAAATATTACTATTTATATTAATCTTTAACTGATATACTCTTCACTTTTTATGATACAAAGTGACATTCACTTTTTAATACTAGAATAATCTTTTATTTGTTAAAATTTTAACTTCTAAAAGTCTAAATATAATCCTAATATCCTTATAAACATTATTTTATCTTCATAATATCATTATAATATACAAAAAATATTTTGTGTCATGGTAGTAAGACTTATTCCATTTTATGTGAATATTTAAAAAATAAACTATTGTATCTATATCATATATGGTATTCTATGATCTTGGAGAAATATTCTAAAAATAATACTTTATTATTTAAAATATTTAATGGTGGGGTGATCAAATGCCTCATATTTTAAAAAAAATGTCTATAAACACTTTTATCCTGGATAAAACTATTTTTATTCTTGTTTTCTTTTTAAATCTATTATATAATCTGATGAATCATAAATCATGTGTATTGAATCCATCATCCCTTATTATTCATAAAAAATATTTGTTAACAAACAATTTATCTTATCAAATAAAAGAACTAAGATGGAAATACATACCCTTTACTTAGATTTATTTGAGAATGATATATTCCATTGTATTTAACTCTTTGATATAACAAATATTTTCTTCATTATTTAAATGAAAACTAAAATCTCTATCAATTATTTCCTTGATTTTTAACTCCTATATATTTATAACATTTTTAAAACATAAAGTTGGTAATTTAAAATAAAAAAATGATTTATATAACATTGGTACCTAGCATAGAAATTCTATAAAGTTTTATAAACACCTTAGGTATCCTAGAAAATTTTATCCTTATAAAATTATTAAATATACCTCTTGAAACCTCTTTTAGGTTTCAATTCACTTTTTTGGCTATTTAAAGAAAACTTATTGGACTTTACAACTATTTTTTCTTCTTTAGTTTAAACTTTTACCTACTTGTAATATAAATACAAAACCAAAACAAAGAAATGAAATGTCCAGTACATCTATCTTCAATTATTTGAGAAAATGGGTTAAAAATTTCTTAAACTCACTCACATTGTCACACTATAAGAAAAATAAATATTAACAGAGGTTAATAAAACCAATACTAAATAGAAGGTTTTTTTATTTTAAACTACTCGATTTATGATACAAACCCATTAACTCTTATCATTCTCACTAACCCCTACCTTCTTACCTTAACCCTTGACCCCGATCACCCATCCCCCTTACTATCAACATCGAACCTGATACCCCTAACCACGATCCCTTTTCCATCCATGAATATGTCGAACCTAATCCCCTATGACCTTGATCTCCCATTCCTCCCCGCTTCTAGTGATGTTGGCCCCCTTCTACCCATGACCTTGATCCACAAAACTCCCATCCCCCTCCTTTCCCATTTTCACCTACCTCAATCCACTGACCCCTATTTATCTATGAGTTAGAAATCACTGCCCTATCTTCACTAAACTCTACACTAGGCACTTCCCTCTCCTCATCAGACATTATCCCCTTGTCTCACTACCCTTATCCCATGAAATCTAACCCCTAACCCATTAGGAAGTGTTTAAGGGTTTGTAATTATCAATTATTCTTTTGATTTTGGAGTAACATAGACTTATTCTAATCATTATATAGTATATTACAGATAATTTTAATATATTTTTCATATTTTAGTTTAAACTAATCTTTCCTATGAGTATAATTTTATTAAATAATGTTTTTTGAATAGTGATGTTAAAATATGATTATACATGTTTGATTAAACATTTATATGTTTTTTTTAATTTATAGGGAGAAGATTGGTAATCCAATACATATGAGTAAAATTTGGATTAATATACCCTGAAACACACCTCAATATGCTAAGGGTTTAGAATATTTTTTATGTTTAGAAATTTAAAATAGATTAGTGGATGGTAGAATAAAATACCCATTTCCTGATTGTATATTTAAGTTATTATTGAATAAAAATGAATTATATGATAAAATAATATTGAAATAGGTTCCCTCTTATTATGTACATTTTATTTGGCATGGTGATTCAAATTTTATGGAAAGAAAAAGTAGTAATTATCCTTTAAACAAAACATAAAGTGGCCCACCATAAGATAATTCCATTCAAAACTTGATAAATGATTCATTTTTGTTTATAGGATACAACGTATAAGATTTTAATAGCTCTACAGAACTTTTATTTGATCCTAAACATGTTAATATTTCACAAAATTCTAGTGATAAAGAAATGATTTTTATGAATTGGATGAATATGGAAATCAAGAATTATATGAAGGGTGTGACAAGTGTTTATAGATATCTTTTCTACTCAATTTTTACCATATCAAGCGTCTCTATGGAATTACTAACAAAGAAAATTCCATGATTTTAGAGTTTATTCATAATGCATTTGGAAAAGCTAATAACCCTACATCATTCCATGTGGTAAATAAAATCATCAAAAATCGTAGACCTGATTATATAAAAATACATTTATTCTCTAATGATTTAATGATTTACTATGGAGAAGATTCTGATAAAAAAGAATGCATAATACGGCTTATAAATAGATGGAAATAAATGAGTTATATTGAGATTAAAAATGAATGTAACACTAGTAAGAAACATAAGAAGAAAACTCCCATTAAGTAATTTCATTGTCTTCATATAAAACCATTCTTTCAAAGATTATTCATGTTATATAAGACCACATACAATATGAATTGGCATTATTTAGAAAGTAAAAATGATGAATTACCAATACATCCAAAATATTAAATGTTATGGAAGGTGTTCAATCCATTATATCTATATTTTTATTTAAATCCTTGGAATATATGTTTAGGAATGAATTTTTATGATTTTAACCCTTTCAGTACTTTAATTACTAATTATAACATATGAATATTTGTTTCGATCCCCTATAATCTACCTCCATGAATGTGTATGAAGAATATTTCTTTTGTTATTTAAATGATTATTATATAAAATTAAATGCCTAGAAATGAAATTGACATATACCTTTATCCTTTAATCAAATAATTGTGAGAATTATAGGATAATGACTTGGAAACATTAGATATATCAAAGAGATTTTTTTTTAAATTTCATGATACTTTAATTTTAAAAATTTGTGACTAATATGAAATTGAATACTTATTAAGTTGGAATACTCATACTAGTTTGTCTTGTCAAGTTTTCAATTTTGATTTTGAACCTCAAATATTACCCCATAGAAGAGAATGGTTCATTATTCATCATCACCTGATTGAAAATAAAAAATTTAATTCAAAGGAAATCCAAGTATAAACATAGTCATGTGGGGTGAAAGTGATGAAGAACAAGGGAATCCCATTAGATAATTTCCAAATAATCAAAAGGAAAAAAACCAAAATTCAAAAAAATTAGTAATCTCTCTACATCACCACCTTTAGAAGCAAGAATACCATACACCCTATTACCCTACCACTAGGTATGCACAATAATTTATGTGGCATCACTGATTTCATAACACATATCCAAAATTAAGGTTTAATAATATATAGTTCAATGGATATATTGAATTGAGAAAGCCACAAAAGGTTTTATCTACTTTATAAATCTTTGTAAAATTAATGGATTTCACTATAGAATTTGGGAAATATAATCATTTAAATGATTGGGGAGAGGGTATGAGGTAAAATATCTAAAGAATTTGGAACCTAATAGTGGAATAAAATGACTATATTTTTCAAAATTTCCTATTGGGAGTTTAATTTTCTAATCTATAATGTTAACATAATGTATATTGATAAGAAAATTTATGATACTATAATTTTTACATTACTTAATGAGTATGGTAAATCAAAGGATTGCCTTAATACTTGTAAAGACTTAGTGGCAATGAATATAAACCGTGGTTTGTGGGAAAATGAAAAGTGAACGTATCCTTCAAATATTTTTCAATAAAAAATCATGATAAAAACATATTTATTTGAACTTTAAAGAATGAAAAATTTCTATATGGATATTTAAGTAACATTTGAAGGTATGTTGACTTAAAAAATATAAATTTATATATATTGAAAAGTCATGAATCACATATTCTAATGAAGGAGTTGCTACCATTGGCTTGTGTAATGTGTTATCTAAAAAAGTAACTGCATTTCTAGTTGAGTTTTCAACTTCTTCAGAGTGCCTTATGAAAAAAATTCTAAATTCAACTGATCTTGAAAAACTTCAATATTGAATCATGTTGATAATTTTCCATTTGAATATAATATTTACCATTTTATTTTTCACTATCATGATTCATTTGGTTATTCATCTGGTTGAGGAAGCCAAACTTGGTGGACCAGTGTAACATCAATTGATATATCCAATTAAGAGGAATGCTAATATTATTTTTATTTTTATTAAGGAATTAAATTTTATCAAATCATTATGTAATTTTTTTCAAAATGTTTATTATATTTTTCTTCATCGGGTACTTAGGTAATTTAAAGTCATATGTGAGGTAGAAATCTCAACTAGATGGCCCTATGATGGATTTTACATAACCAAAGAGTGTATGAACTTATATTCTAGGTATTTTAATGGAATTAAGACTAGATTCAATCGTGTCAGACATGTTGATGAAATATTTAATAATTCCCATTTTGAAAAATATTAATTGGTATTTTACTACTACAAAATAGGTCTTTAGCAGCACTAAAAATGGTCTTTATCAGCGCTAGAGAATAACTAACTACTAGAGCGAGATTATAATCCCTAGTATTTCATTTGTGCTGAGAAAGGGGTCCTTTATCATTTCTTAGAAAATAACTGATAAATGGGTCTTTTATCAAAGATTTTAGAAGCACCGATAAAGGAAAACATTTTTTATCACTTTTATTTAGAGTCAATAAATTAGTCCCTTATTGGTGCTTCAAAAAGTGTTAATAAAGGGGAATACTATAGTGTGCTATATAAACACACTACAACAAAAGTACAGTGTGCTATAATAGCTCACTGTAGCACCAAAAATACCACTAAATAAAAAGAATAAAGTAATTATATATAAGTTAAATGAAATAAAATTTACAAACCAAATACAAGAAAAAAACTATATTATAGACATTTCAAACATTGGTTTATACAATTACATAAGTAAAAATTATTACATACATTAAAAAACATCAATGTTCCTTTGTATTTTGATCTTAACCTCTACTCAAGAAAACAAAATCACCTGTATAATAAAACAATTATTATTTTATAAAAAATATAAAAAAATAAATTAACAAAAAGTGTTAATTTCAAACTAAAATTTTAGTCATACTAAGAACATTGTGTATCAGATTGAGATGCGGTTGATTCTTGCACTTTAGACCATTTCTTGTTCATCTTCAAGAATTATCTCTAGTAAAATTAACTAAAAAAGTATAAGGTAAAAATGACAAGTAAATTAATTAAGTAATAACAGAAGGAATGATGAGAAAACAATACAGGCTCGTTTTTTGGTTTTGGTGATGCGATGCGTGTTTTAAACTAAAATGACACTTACATATTGAAAAGATTCACTTGGAGTCATACTGGTCACTCCATGAATCATATTGAGGTGCAAATTATTTTTACACATCTCAAATGACTTACGGATCATTTTCCAAAAGTATGAAAACAATCCAAATGTTTTTTCTCAGTTTTGAGTATGTCAGTTGTCTTTTTTACTAAAATTTTATTTTAAACTGGAAACACACACTTTGACCTATATCGATTAAATCATGTGTCAGTTTAATGTGATACCAATTCCTACACATCAAAAATGAATTATGAATCTATTTCTTAAATTATCCAGTTAATCCCAGAGTGTTTGGTTGGTTATAAATGAGTGACACTTTTTGAACTAAAATATCGATTTTAAAATGATAACAAACGCATTGAGTCGTACCAGTCAAACAAGGTGTCAAATTGATATGTGGATGATTACTATATATCCCAAATGACTCATAGATCATTTTTATAAAGTATAAAAACAATCTGATTGGTTTTTTCTTGGTTTTGAGTTGGTCAGTTGACCTTTTTACTAAAATTGATGTTAATTTTAAATAAAAAGACACACTTAGAGTCATATCAGTCACACTACATGTCAGATTGAGGTTTAGATGATTTCTAAATGTACCAAATGACTTATGGAATTTTTTTATAAAGTATCAAAACAATTAGAATATGTTTTATTAGTTTTGAGTATGTCACTTTTCTTTTTTACTAAAATTTCATTTTAAACTGGAAACATGCACTTTGAATCATACCAATCACATCATGTATCAGTTTGATGTGAGACTGATTCTTACACATTAAAACTTATTTATGAATTGAGTTCCTAAATTATCAAGAAAATATGAGTGTATTTTCTCAGTTTTTAGTGTGTGACTATTTTTGAACTAAAATTTTGATTTTAAACTGATAATGGACAATTTGATTCATACTAGTCACACCGTGCATCATATTGAGGTTTTGATGATTCATACATATCCCAAATGACTTATTGATAATTTTACTAAATTATCAAAACAATATGAATGCTTTTGATCAGTTTTGAGTAGGTCACTTGTCCTTTTGAATAAAATTAATGTCAATTTTAAATAAAAAGACGCACTTAGAGTCATACCAGTCAAACCTTGTGTCAGATTTATGTGAAGATAATTCCTTCATGTTTCAAATGACTTATGGATCACTTTAATAAAGTATCAAAACAACCTTAATTCATTTTATTGGTTTTGATTATGTCTCTTTTCTTTTTTACTAAAATGTCATTTTAAACAGGAAATATGTACTTTGACTCATATCGATCATATAGTGTGTCAGTTTGATGTGATACTAATTCCTAAACATCAAAAACGACTTATTAATCAATTTCTTAAATTATCAATACAATCTAAGTATGTTTTCTCAATTTTCAGTGATTGAAATTTTTTGAACTAAAATATCAATTTTAATATGATAACAGAAAAATTGAGTCATATCGGGAACATCGTGTATCCGATTTAGGTGTGGTTGATTAATAAAAATAAAAAATGACTTAAATATCATTTCCATAAAGTATCAAAACAATTTGAATGCATTTGGTTTAATTTGAGTAGGTTGGTTTTCTTTTTTACTAAAATTGATGTCAATTTTAAGTAAAAATAGGCACATGGAGTCATATCAGTCACACCATGCATCAGATTGAGGTGAGGCTAATTTATACATGTCCCAAATGACTTATGTAACATTTTAATGAAGTATGAAAACAATATGAATGTGTTTTCTTAGCTTTTGAGTATATCACTTGTCTTTTTTTACAAAAATGTCATTTTAAATTGAAAACACGCACTTTGACTCATACCGATAACATATTGTATCATTTTTACTTGAGACTAATTCCTACACATCAAAAATTATTTATGAATATATTTCGTAAATTATTAAGAAAATACAAGCGTGTTTTCTTAGTTTTCATTGAGTGACACTTTTTGAACTAAAATGTTGATTTTAAACTGATAACAAACACATTGAATCATAGAAGGAGCATAGTGTATCAGATTAAGGTGAAAATAATTATTAAAAATCACAAATGACTTGTGGATATTTTTATTAAAGTATAAAAATAATATTAATATGGTTTCTCAGTTTTGAGTATGTCATTTTTCATTTTAACTGAAATTAATGTCAATTTTAAATAAAAATAAGCACTTGAAGTCATACCAGTCTCATCATGTGTGTCACGACCTGACCCAACGGGGCTCGAGCCGCGACTCCCCAAGACCGCCTCCAATAGGCCAGGGGCTAGCGTCTAGCGCTGAGTAGGCTATCAAACACATGGGAGGCGTTAGACTAAGGTACCTGTACACACGCACCCACATAAACCTGCATGAAATAGTGCAGAGATATATAAAACTGAAAAGAAAATGCATGCATAAACTATCCCAAAACCAGAGTACAACAGAAGTACAAAGGGAAAAACAGGGCCCACCAAAAGAAAACTACAAAAGCGCATCCAACCTGCTCTGAAGAAGGGGAACACTGCCACAAAAATTGCAGGAAAGCTCCCTCGGCACCTCACCGACAAACACCTCGGTTAGTCTCTCTCACTCAGCTCCGCCTACTCCAGGTCCTCATGGGACTCCGTCGAAAGTCATGTGGTCTGCACAAGACACAAAAATGTGTGGGAAAAGCCCGTGCAGGGGTGAGTATAAACATACTCAGTAGGCACCCCAAAAACCCAAAGAAAAAGAGAGAAACTGAAAGGAAATAGTCCACTCATCCCAGCCAGAGGGAACCCAGATGAGAGAGAAACTCCATCTCGTGACCATCCTTGACTAAACACAACTAGTTAGCTTAGCTCAGGTGTATTCCCATACATACACCTTGAACAATCTAGATATACCCAGCTCACGCACCGAGCCACAAGAGGTACCGACCTCATCACCAGCAATTGACCACAACCGGGAGAGTACACCACACAATTGTTGTCATCCTAGATGACACTCATCTGAGAGATACACTCCATCGGGTTTCTCACAAACCTCTTAGATGCTCACTCAAGATATCATGCTCGTTGGGTACCGTCACTGAGGAAAACTCACCGAAACAACATAACAACCAAACTCCTCGGATAGGGGATCAATCCTAGGGTCCGCTAGGGGATACCAGAACCCACTCAGATAGACAAAGATCTCACAGATAGGGGATCACTCCCAGGGTCCTCTAGGGGATAACACATCCCGATCTGGCATACGTAGTCCTCACAGACATGGGATCACACCCAGGACCTGCTGGGGGATACCACAACCCGATATGGAACTCGATAGAAGCACGACACTCAGATAGAGGATCATCACCCATATAAAGGTGGACACGACGATACAGGAACCCTGTCTGGTATAACTCGCGATGTAGGGGATCGAACTGACGAAGCCGCAACCCTACAGAAACCACACACTGAGTAGGGGATCGCATAACCAATGATACTGCAAACCTACTATACACCTCATGCTTTGTATGGGATCATATACCTGACGATTCCACAACCCTACTGAGTACGGCCACCCGCGTAGGGGATCATAATCATGATGATGCCACAACCCTACAGGGTTAACCAGCTAGATAGGGGATCGCCGCCCGTGAATAAGCGGTCACAATGATACCAAAAACCCGATCTAGGGGAAAGATTCTAGAGGATCCCACTCTGGGACCACCAGAGGGATTCCACAACTCTAACAGTTTAACAATCCCATCGAGAGGATCAAAAACCTATACGAAGGTTGTGATGCCACAAGAACCCTCGTGGGAATGAACCAAGGGAGTACCCTCAACCACTATTGGTCCAAGACGTCGCTAACCCGAGCGACCTTCAACAACGCCACACTACACACCTCCAAGGCCAATACCGAGGCCACCATCGTGATCTACGCCAAAAAACACACAGGATAGGCTGCTTACTCGCCCGAAACAGAGCACCGGTGAAAAAGGTACTATTCACTGTAGCTAGCTCGTGCGGGGCCCACACAACAATCCTGGAACCCATCGAGCGGATCATACCACTGTGATCCCCTCGAAAAAATAAGCAGAATCGATTACTTGTTCGTCCGAAACAGACACTTAGTGAAAAATGCACTATTCACCGAAGCCCGCTCGGGTGGGGCCCACGCCTCGATTTCGAAACTCAACGAAAGGATCTCACCATTGCGATCCTCTCGGAAAATCGCACAGGATCGACTATTCACCCGCCAAAATCGGACTCCTGGAGCGAAAGCTGCGTTTTTCCGCAAACGCCAAAACCCGGCCTCGTGGGGCCCGCACCCCGTTCTCAGTCCCAACACCCAGAAACCATCTCAAAAAGTCCGCCGTATGATCAGGGTATCAATGCCACTGACGGAACGTCATTCGGACACTCCGGGTAGAAGTTACAAGGGCCCAGAGTCGTAAAATAATAAAATAATATTATTTTATACGACATTTCTAACTCTCGGGCGACGGTCTTGAACCCTTAAACTCTCGAACCCACACCGGAGGGTTTGACTCGTTGTCAGGGTCGCATCGCCGTAAACGGAACGCGAATCCGACTCCCGGATTGCAAGATATGGGGTTTTAAAGACCCCCCGTATGACAAAAGTGGTCGGACCGGCCGCCGCCGCCGGCCCGCCCTGGCCAGCGGCCCTCCGCCGCGCGGCGCACAGCACTACCGCTCTCCGCCGCGCTTCGCCGCAGACCTTCTGTGGAGCGCTGGGGGCACCCCGGTGGTCCGTTTTGCGATCCGAAAGCAGCGGTGCGACCCCCGGGACGAGATCTTCCCTACAACGACCTCAAAATGAAGCAATTCGCAGTAAAAACATGATCGGGGGATTTAAACGCAAACCGCCTACATCGTGGGAGAAACGCCGAAGCTTCGGGTGCAGATCGACGCTGGCGACGCCCTGAAGCTAGATCCTCTGACGATCGGCGCAGAAAACGGACGATTATGGCTCGATCTTGCGATGAAATGGAGGAGGGAGGAGGGGTTTCGTCTGCTGCGCGTTGGAGGTGAGTGGGGAGGAGACAGGTTTTTTCTTTTTTTTTTAAATTTAAAAACCTCCAGCAACGCAACGCCCCCGACCTCGCGCCCGACACAGACAAAGTTAAGGCCACCCTTAGGGTAAACACGACGTTCTGAACGCAATAGCGGACTCAGATTTGGGATCCGATATTCCGTTCAGAAGTTATTCGAGCCGACACTCGTAAACCAACTTTTCTACTTATTTATGAAAACGCCCCTGGTGGCATTTTCCACAGCAGGTCCATGCCCGCGAAGTTTACACCTCTCCTAGGGTAAACGGCATGTTCCGAAAACAAATTTTCCCTCGGATTTCCGTTCTGAGATACCATTTAGGAGATATCACACCCCCTCCATGTGCATAGTATAAAAATACTTAATATTTTTATAAAATTAATTATGGGCACACCGGGCCTTGGAATCGCACGCCGTCTTCGCGCCTAGATCTGGAATTATTCATAGAAATATTCCGAAGTCTGACAGGACCAAAAACCCGAGTCGATACATCCTCCCCCCTTAGAACTTTTCTTCCCCGAAAATCCCTAAGCTCAAGGCAAGCGACGAGACTCTCAACTGGGTCTCACACACTAGCGAGTTCGACAACAACACCTATGCCAAACACATAAGTCAGAGGGGCTCATCCACCTCACCTCGATACTATCTGATTTGGGAAGCACTGAATCACCAGCACAGTTTTAATCACATCACAAAAATGTGTCTCAGTGGGGGAAGGATCCCTCTCCCTCACGCATTCAAAGCATGACGAACAACACCCACACAGGGTCTTACCAACGCCCTGAACAAAACTCAAGCAAGCAACAGAAATGAAGGGTACCACTAAACAATTTCTATCAAACTACTGCAGAAATTAGAAAGGACACAATGCGCACCTCTATCCATCCACAAAGCCTCTGGGTCAACAGACTCCAGGGCATGAAACTATCCTCGCCCTCGGCCACCAGATCCCTGAGTTTGGCGTGGACCACCAGGGGGTGGGGGTGGTGGCAACTGATACCGCCTACCACCTCCTCCTACTGCACCCGCTCCGCCACCTCGACCGCCACCCTACAGACCTCCTTGCTCGAGACGCTGCCTCTACCAAGGCGGTCCATCGACCAGCTCCCTCTCAGCAGCTCGACGAGTCGGACAATCTATAGCAAGATGTCCCCGACCGTCGTAAGCATAACATCGCCTCTCATGCGGCTGAACAAAACTGGTCTGCGAGCCCTGCAAGCCCTGCAAGCCCTGATCCTTAGATCCTCCATCCTGGGGTCGCCTCCTGAAATGTCGGCCACATCCAGACCCCTGAGTCTGTCGTTGGCTACCAGATGCCGACGTCTCATCTCTCACGTTCCCATCACTAACAGGCAGGATCTACTCAGCCAGAAAGCTCTCCACCACCAATTCTCACTCCAGTACTCCAGCATAGGTGGGAAGGCATAAGGAAACCACACCTGCTCGGATTTCCCTGCGTAAGACCTACTCTAAGGTTTTATCCCTAAAGAATGGGTCTCGAACCATATCTAGAGAGTAGTGTGACAGGTCTATAAACCTCGCCGAGTACTCCGACACAGTCATGCCCTCCTGTCGAAGCTCCAGAAGCTCCTGAATCCTCACTGACCTCAGCGTCAGGGGATAGAACTCCTCCCTGAAGATCCGCTCAAACTCTACCCACGTGAGCATCTCCTCATCATGGGACTGCGTCAACAAACTCCACCATCACCCGACCGAACCATACAGAAGGCTCTCTGCTAGGACCACCATCTGATCTGGGGGTGTCCTCACCAGGCGGAAAACTCGGGTGACTGCCTCAAGCCAGTCATCAGCTGGCTGGGGGTCTGGATCACCCTGGAACCTCAGAGGTCGCTACCTTTGGAACTCATGCAGTGCACTCAGCCTGCGCGCAACCTCGTCCTGCACTGCTGGCACAACTAGCTGCTCGACAGGTGGTGGCTCAACTGGAAAACCACGTGGAGGTCCAGCCCCAGAACCTGCGCCCTGGTCTACACCCTCTGCATGGGGCGGATCGTCACCAAAATCCCGTTGTGGAACCCTCGCTGGCTGTCGTCGTGGATGCATCCTGAAATAAATTCAATACGCACCACAATCAAAGATTATATCTAGAGATCTGACTCAAGAAGGACAAGGAAATCCCAAAACAAAACCCTGTCCTATATGATGCATGTACCATGATGTACCTGTGACCAGTGTATGAATGTCCCGAGTCTAAAGGCAGGTTATTAGAGTCCTGGTGTATGGATACGTCGGCCGTCGCACTAACACTGGAGTCTCTGGCCTGAATTCCGAGCTCGAAACACCCTAACACTGCCACTATGCAACCCAAACCAAACTCACAGCTAGACTAGCTACGCTCTGAGATCCCAAAGGTGGAACCTCCTTTGATACCACTCTATCACAACCTGACCCAACGGGGCTCGATCTGCGACTCCCCAAGCCCACCTCCAATAGGCCAGGGGCTGGTGTCTAGCGCCGTGTAGGCTATCACACACATGGGAGTCATTAGACTAAGGTACATGTACACATGCACCCACATACACCTCCATGCAAAAGTGTAGAGATATATAAAACTGAAAAGAAAATACATGCATACACTATCCCAGAACCAGAGTACAAAAGAAGTACAAAGTGAAGAACAAGGCCCACCAAAAGAAAACTACAAAAGTGCATCCAACCTGCTCTGAAGAAGGGGAATGCTGCCACAAACACCGCCGGAAAGCTCCCTCGACACCGCACCAACAAACACCCCGGTCAGTCTCGCTCACTCAGCTCTGCCTGCTCCGGGTCCTCCTAGGACCCCGTCAAAAAGCCTATGGTCTGCACAAGACACAAACATGTGCGGGCGAAGCCCGTGTAGGGGTGAGTATAAACATACTCAGTAGGCACCCCAAAAAACCCAAAGCAAAAGAGAGAAACTGAAAGGAAACAATCCGCTCATCCCAGCCAGAGGGAACCCAGACGAGAGAGAAACTCCATCTCGTGACCATCCTCGGCTAAACACAACTAGTCAGCTCAGCTCAGGTGTATGCCCATACATACACCTTGAACAATCAGATATACCCATCTCACGCACCGAATCACAAGAGGTACCGACCTCATCACCAGCAACTGACCACAACCAGGAGAGTACACCACACGATTGCTATCATCCCAGATGACACTCATCTGAGAGATACACTCCATTGGGGTTCTCACAAACCTCTTAGACGCTCACCTGAGAGATCATGCTCGTCGGGTACCGTCACTAAGGAAAACTCGCCGAAACAACATAACCACCAAACTCCTCGGATAGGGGATCACTCCTAGGGTCCGCTAGGGGATACCAGAACCCACTCCGGTTGAAGATCTCACAGATAGGGGATCACTCCCAGGGTACGCTATGGGATACCACAACCCGATCTGGCATACGTAGTCCTCATAGACAAGGGATCACATCGAGCACCCGCTGGGGGATACCACAACCCGATCTGGTGCTTGACAGAAGCACGAAACTCAGATTGAGGATCATCGCCCATATAAAGGTGGACACGAAGATACCAGAACCCTATCTGGTATAACTCGCGATGTAGTGGCTCGAACTGACGAAGCCACAACCCTACAGAAACCACGCATTGAATAGGGGATCACATAACCAACGATACCCCAACCCTAATATACACCTCATGATGAGTAGGGGATCGTATACCCGATGATTCCACAACCCTACTGAGTACGGCCACCCGTGTAGGGGATCATAATCCCAATGATGCCACAACCCTACGGGGTTAACTAGCTAGATAGGGGATCGTCGTCCGTGAATAAGCGGTCACAGCGATACCAAGAACCCGATCTAGGGGAAAGATGCTAGAGGATCCCGCTCTGGGCCCACCAGAGGGATGCCACAACTCTAATAGTTTAAACATCCCATCGAGAGGATCACAAACCTATATGAAGGTTGTGATGCCACACGAACCCTCGTGGGAACGAACCAAGGGAGTACCCTCAACCACTACTGGTCCAAAACGTCGCTAATCCGAGAGACCCGCAATAACGCCACACTGCACACCTCCAAGGCCAATACTGAGGCCACCATCGCGATCTACGCAGAAAAACATACAGGATAGGCTACTTACTCGCCCGAAATGAAGCACTGGTGAAAAAGGAACTATTCACCGTAGCTAGTGCGTGCGGGGCCCACACAACAATCCCGAAACCCATCGAGCGGATCATACCACGACTATCCCCTCAGAAAAAAAACGGAATCGAGTACTCGTTCGTCCGAAACGGACACTAGGTGAAAAAGTAACTATTCACCAAAGCCCGCTCGGGTGGGGCCCATGCCTCGATTCCGAAACTCAACGAAAGGATCGCACCGTTGCGATCCTCTTGGAAAATCGCACAGGATCAACTATTCACCCGCAAAAATCGGACTCTTGGAGCGAAAGCTGCGTTTCTCCGCAAACGGAAAAACCCAGTCTCATGGGGCCCGCATCCCTTTCTCAGTCCCAACACCTGGAAACCATCTCAAAAAGTACTCCATACCATTAGGGTCTCAACGCCACTGACGACACGTCATTCAGACGCTCCGAGTAGAAGTTACAAGGGCCCGAAGTCGTAAAATAATAAAATCATATTATTTTATTCGACGTTTCTAACTCTCGAGACACGGTACCAAACCCTTAAACTCTCGATCCCACACCGGAGGGTTCTCCTCATCGTCAGGGTCACGTCTACACAAACGGCATGTGAATCCGACTCCCGGATTTCAAGATACGAGGGTTTAAAGACCCCCGTATGACAAAAGTGGCCGGACCGGCTGCCGCCGCCGGCCCGCCCTGGACGGCAGCCCTCCACCGCACGGCACACAGTGCCTATGCGCTCCTCCAGCGCCCCGCCGCATTGGGAGGCCGGCCTCCGCGGTCTGCCACGCTCTGATGGCGCCGACAGACCTTTCGCGGACCGCCGGGGGCACCCCGATGGTCCGTTTTGCGACCCGAAAGCACCGGTACGACCCCCGGGACGAGATCTTCCCTGCAATGACCTCAAAATGAAGCAATTCACAGGAAAAACGGGATTGGGGGATTTAAACACAAATCGCCTACCTCACAGGTGAAACACCGAAGCTTCAGGTGCAAATCGACGTCGGCGACGCCCTAAAGCTAGATCCGCTGACGATCGGCATAGAAAACGGACGATTCTGGCTCGATCTGGTGATGAAATAGAGGAGGGAGGAGGGGTTCCATCTGCTACGTGTTGGAGGTGAGTGGGGAGGAGATAGGTTTTTTTTTAATTTAAAAACCTCCAGCAACGCAACGCCCCCGACCTCACGCCCGACACAGACAAAGTTAAGGCCACCCCTAGGGTAAACAGGATGTTCTGAACGCAACGATGGACTCAGATTTGGGATCCAAGACTCTTTTCAGAAGTTATTTGAGTCGACTCTCATAAACCAACTTTTCTACTTATTTACAAAAATACCCCTGGTGGCGTTTTCCACAGCAGGTCCGCGCCCGTGAAGTTTACACCTCTCCTAGGGTAAACGGCACATTTCAGATGCAACTGTGCCCTCAAATTCCCGTTCTGATCTACTGTTTAGGAGATATCACACCCCCTCCACGTGCATAGTATACAAATACTTAATATTTTTATAAAATTAATTCCAGGCACACCGGGCCTCGGGATCGCACGCCGTCCTCACGCCTAGCTCTGGAATTATTCATAGAAATATTCCAAAGTCTGACAGGACCAAAAACCCAAGTCGCTACAATGTGCCAAATTGAGGTGCAGCTAATTTCTACACATTCCAAAGTCTCAAAAATCCTAACTACCAATGTTACCATGATTTAAATTTTCTTTCTTTGTCTAACTACCCATAATGAATATTGACTCGATGTTCTTAGCCGAAAAACCTTTCTTGTTATTGAGATCCAGAAGAGCATAAGAAGTTCATATGACCATTATATCATGATAAGTCACCACAGTAGGCACATGATATTCCTATACAATTTTATATTTCAACAAAAATAATAGTTTTTATTCTAATAACATTGACTAAATATGTAGTGTTGGAAGTTTGAAAAAGAAAGGTAATGGAAATAATGGTAACATTGGAAGTTAGGAACATTTTACCTTTTTATGGATTATTGCAGATAGTTGAACGTAAAATATGACTTCCCAAAAGATCTGTAAAAAAATTATTTGATAAAAATGAGAGGTAAATTAACTTACAAATAGTAGATAAAATGATGACAAAATTAATTAAATAAGTATTAGGAATTCACCTTTTCATGATGGTTGTATGCATTCTTGATGCATTTCCTTATTTTCATTATCTCAACTATAAGACCAAATAAAATAATCCACATGTATAATAAAACAATTCTAATGTGAGTAATACTTAAATGCAGTAAATTAAACATAAGTATGAAATAATACATTCATTATATGGACAATGATTTTACTGTGAAAACATCAAGATTACCTCTGTGATTGAGTAGTGGAGGGAACTTGAAGGAAAGTGATAAATGAAAACATTGTAGGGGTGAAATTGTTTTAAGGGAGAATAAGTCTGTGGAAGTTTTGGTGTAGAAAGACATAAAACATGGACATAACCCCAAATATCAAACAGACAAATCCATCGGTATAAGAAAAAAATTATTATGTGAGTAATAATAATAATAAATAAATTAAACATAAATTTGAAACAATTCATTAATTATATAAAAAATTATTTTACTATTAAAATATCAAGATTACATATGTGATTGAGAAGTCGAGGTAACTTGAAGGAAAGTGATAAATGAAAACACTAAAGTGGTGAAAAATTTTTGAGGGAGAAGAAGTATGTAGAAGTTTTGGTGCATAAAGACATGAAAGATGGACATACCAACCCAACTCGAAAAAAATAATCCACCTATATATAAAAACAATTATTATGTGAGTAATACAAAAAATAAATAAATTAAACATAAATATGAAATAATAAATTAATTTTATGGAAAATTAATTTACTGTATAAACATCAAGATTACCTCTGTGATTGAGCAGTGGGGGGAAATTGAAGGAAAGTGATAAATGAAAACACTATAGGGGTGAAAATATTTTTATGGATAAGAATTCTGTAGAAGTTTTGGTGCAAAAAGATAGGAAAGACTGACAGACCTCCCCAAATCAAACAAAATAATCCACCTGTATAAGAAAATAATTCTTATATGAGTAATAATAAAAATAAATAAATTAAACTTAAATATAAAACAATACCTTAATTATATAGAAAAGTATTTTACTATTCAAATATCAAGATTACATCTGTGATTGAGTAGTGGAGGTAACTTGAAGAAAATTGATAAATACAAACACTACAAGGGTGAAAATTTTTTGAGGGAGAAGAAGTATGTGGAAGATTTTGTATAGAAAGACATGAAAGATGGATAGACCACCCCAACTCAAACTAAATAATCCACCTATATAAGAAAACAATTATTTTGTGAGTAATAATAAAAATAAATAAATTAAACATAAATTTAAAACAATACATTAATTTTATGAACAATGATTTTACTATTCAAACATCAATATTACCTCTGTGATTGAGTAGTGGAAGGAAATTTAAGGAAATTGATAAATGAAAACACTACAAGGGTGAAAAGGTTTTGAGGGATAAGAAGTCTATGTATGTTTTGGTGCAGAAAGGGATGAAAGATGGTTAGTCCACCCACACTCAAACAAAATAATCCTACTATATAAGAAAATAATTCTTATGCAAGTAATACTAAAATAAAATAAAATAAATATAAATATGAAACAATACATTAATTATATGGACAATGGTTTTACTATGAAAACATTAAGATTACCTATGTGATTGAGTAGAGAAAACATCATTTATCTTACTATAAAGATAGTGGAGGGAACTTGAAGGAAAGTGATAAATGGAACATTTCAGGGGTGAAAAGTTTTTAAGAGATAAGAAGTATATGGAATTTTTGGTGAATAAAGGCATGAAATATGGGTAGGAATATTCTAAAATAAACAAACTCTTCAAGGAATAATGAAAAAAATCAAAGTTTCATTAAAATAGATTAAGTATATCATAACATTACTTTTACATCTTTCCAAAGGGTTTCCTTCGTTATAGTTTATTCTTATGAGGGATTGGTAACATCATCATGTGCATAATATATTGTCTGCATGAGTAGTCAAACATTTAATTTATATCATGTTAATGCAAGAGAGAACATATAATATTATGAGGAAAAAAATAATATATTAAAAAACAATTTCACATTCTCATTGAACTATCTTTATTTTTTAATGGATTTAGGGATTTGGTTCCTCTATCTAGAATCCATATCCCCTCTTTGTGGTCCCCTATAACATATGATACATTTTCAACATTAGCATTATCATGAAATAATTATCATCTCCTAATGAAAGGGTGATCCTCAATTAAATTTTCCTCTGACCAGACATTTGTTTTAATAGCCAGCAGGACAATCGACCAATTCTTGATATCTGGATCTGAGGCATAAAATACTTGCACTTCTTGTGATACCATTATGAACAACTCTTCTTTTCCCCCTTACACACGAAAATTCACCTTCACAAATCCCATTTCATTAACTTTCACTACACTCATATTTTTAATCTATTTGTAATGGAAAATTAGCACTTGAAATTTTTTATAATATAATTTGTATATCTATCAGATAATTCCATAATATGACACCCTTTAAAAAATTTAATATACCATTAAATGGGGAACATCCATCCGTAATGGATAGGATCACATAGTAGAACCTCTCTAACCAAGTGAACCATCAGGTGGACAATTATATCAAATAATGATAGTGGGAAGAACATCTCTAATTCACACAGTAAGACTGCAACCTCCTTATTCATTATTGGGAAATGCATTAGTTATATAAATTTACTACATATGTATTTAAAAAGAAGAAATTTTGTGTTAATGTATGTCATAAATTTTGAGACAGAATGCAACAAAAAGTAATATGCATCAAATCTTGCATCAAAATATGACAATCATGTGATTTTAGTCCTTGTAACTTCAAATTAGTCATTTAAATGACTTTCTCTATATTTTATGAATACCCATTAGGAAATTTTACACTATTAATTAAAATAAAAAATTGATTTTTTATCTGGATAGAGTGTATGCTATTGGGGGAAGAAAATTATGCCCTTTACCCTTCACTATTGAAAACTCTTCCCTTATCCCAATGTCAATCATGTCCAATATAACATTTATTCCATCTTTCATTTTTCTAGGAACATTTAGTAATTTAACAATAACAATATCAAATACATTATATATATATATATATATTCATGACATCAAGAAAATGTTTGACATTCAAACAATTATAATACAATAGTTAAAATAAAATTGATCTCTTCTTCCAACCAAATTTCATTAGATTTTTCAAAAATGGTTTACAGAAAATAGTGTCAACATCTTTTAATTTATTTAATAGTTAGTCACCCATTATTGGAGATAGTGTTGTTCCTTTTTTTATATTGCCATTGAATACTGTCATCTAGGATTAGTATTTATGTCATTAAGGTAAAAATTTATGATGTCCTAAAAAACAAAGGCTATGAAGAATGCTTCAACCGAAATGACTATGTGAGTTTTTCATAAATGGGACACCCCAACATTCCTTTAATGCTATATATTGATAAATTTCCATAACTGAGGATTTCATTTATCACCTCATACAACATGGAACTCAATGTGAATTCTTCACTTCTATGAGAATCATACATTGTAACACCTATATCCCACATCAATTTCAGATCTTCGATCAATGGAGCCAAATATACATCAATATCATTACCAGGTTTCTTTGATCTAGATATAAGCAGAGGCAACATAATGTATTTGAGCTTCCTGCATAACCATTGTGGAATGTTTTAATTTACCAACATGATGTGACATGTACATTAAGTACTAATCTATAAACCAAAATAATTTATTCCATATATAGATAATGCATGATTAATGTTTCTTAGCTCATTTCCTAATTCAGGATACTCGTAATAAATTTTCTTCCACCAAGGAGAATCTATTGGATGAAGTAGGTTCCTCTCTTTAATTCTTGTATCTAAATTCCATGTAAATTGTCTCACAATTTCTTAAAATCTATATATTCTTCTAAACTATGTAATGATAGGAAATTACCATACATATTTGGAAGGACTTGATTCATTTTTCTTTTATTTATTTGTGCCACACTTAGGGAATTTTATGAATGATTCATAGTCCTTGGGAAACAATATGCAATCAATTGGACAAGCATGATTTTTTAGAGATCATTCCCATTGAATGTAGAATCCATTTAACATCATATGTTTTACATGGTAGTTCATTTTATTTTGGTAACATATCATTCATGAGACCAAGTATTTCTGTAAAGATTATGTCACTCCATCCACTGCTAGCTTTCAAATTATATAACTTCAATAAAGTTGACAATGTTATGTATTCAGTACAACTGGTATAAAATAATCTCTTAGAACAAATATTTGTCTTATCCAACAACTTTGAACAATCATCAAGGTCATATTAAACTTTCATTGTCATTTCTTCCATGTGATATTCGTTATCATTTAAACTAATATTCATTTCAAATGATTTATAAAATACAGTATTATCCCAATCGGAGTGTACATTCAATTTTTCCCCATGTTTATTAAAAAATTTATAGTTATGATCTATTTCATGAAAAATAAAATGTTTTCCCAACTCTTCTGGAATAATTTTTATTGAATAAAAAATAGTGTAAACATAGAAAAAGGATTTGAGAAGGGTCGTATGCATGCTCTACTGCAAACTTGATGAACTATTTTACTCCATATTCACACTATTTTTTCAAATTATTAGCATGAATCTAATTTTGGTTCATATAAATCCTATTGGGTTCATAAAATATTCATTTTGTATAATAAATAAATAAATACACATAATTTATTCATTATCAAAGGTAAAAATTATAAATAATTATAATAAGGTAAACCCAACATTTGATTCTTTTAAACAATTTCAGTATGATTTGAAGAAAATGGGTAATTGAATTTAATAAAATAATTACTCCACTATGGTAGGTGTTATCATATGAATTCATCCAAAGGTGAAAGTTATAGACAAATTTCATCCTCATCATCTCGTCTTCCGAATAGTTATCATTGAATTTTGTTATTTGTCACTCATCCTCCATCTCTTATGGACATGAACCAATGTTTCTTGAAATACTCTAATCAGTAGTCATCCATAAGATGAATAGTCCTTATAGTATTTCAAAAAATATAAACGATATAGGGGATGAGTCTTAAAAAACAAATTGGAATAATAACTATTCGTGAGATAAAGCTGATGAGGATGACAGTTGTACTCCGTTGTGTTCTCTAAAACGGGTAATGCCTCCCATTTGTGAGAATTACATGGATGGTAATTATAGATTCCTAAGGGTGGAACCAAAAGGAAATGTTAAAGAATAATATATTTTTATATGGATTAAAGTAAAACATACATAGTGTTTATTAGTTGTGTGATGAAATAAATGAAGTGATTTTTAAGAAGTATTAATGAGTGAGTTATCATTTCAAAGATGGATATATTTTTACAAAAGGTATAGAAAACTAGCCGAACCATTTTTTGATTTTGGGTCGATAAAAATTTATTTTAATTGTGTTTGAAAGAGGAAATTGATATTTGGTAGTAAATAGTTGATCATATTAGATAATTATATAATTAAATATTAACTTTAAAAGGTGGTTTGAGTTTATTTTTTTAATACAACATAAAATTTATAGATATTTTTTACTAATTAGAATATGGATATTGTTAATAATTAAAATAATGATGAAACATTGGAGGAAATTGATGTTGAATTGAGTAGCAGAGGAGGGAGAACATGAAGATTATGTAGATTCAAAATAATACATTGATGGTGAGGAAAATTAAAAAGGATTATCAACTAAAATAAGTAAAGAAAATGATGAAATCAATGAATAAAATTTCATTGGTGATCAGATAGTTTCAATGAAAACTCAGAGAATCAAGGATCTACAAAAGCCTCAATTTTTTCCAAGAAGAGCCTGAATCATTTGGAGAGGCTAAAAAGGACGATAATTGGGTCAAATATATGCATTAGGATCTTGATCTGAATAAGAAAATGTGACATTGGAAATTGTTTCAAGGCTGGAAGATATAAATGTTATCAGAACCAAGTGGGTGTTGTGTAATAAACTCATTGATTATTGAAAAGTGGATCAAAATAAATAATAGATAGTGTGCCAGGGGAATTCCTAGATCAAAGGAATTTATATTTATGATAAATTTACTCCGATATCCTGGTTAGAAATTATTTGAATTTTCTTATCTATTTCAGTGAAAATGTATTTAAAAGTATACCAAATGGATGTCAAATCTATGTTCCTCAATGGAGTTCTTAAGGGGTAGTATACATTGAAAAACTAGATGGTTTTATTATGGATGAAAATGATATAAAGGAATGTCAGTTAAATAATTATTTATATAAGATAAAAAAATTCCTAAGGACCTGGTATTTAAGGTTGGGGTAATACCTAAGAAAGCTTTGTTTTTAGTGAAGTAGAGTTGATCACAACCTCTAAATCAATAAGGAGAATGGTAAAAGGATATTGGTACTCATATATGTTGAAGAAATAATATTTGAGTATTAGAAAAAGCACAATGTATTTTTTTTGGATTATATGAGGTATGATATCTAGATGTCGATGATTAGAGAGTTAAACATTTTTCTTGGTTTATAAGTGAATCAAAGAAATAAGAACACATTAATTTTTCAATCAAAATATAAAAAATAGTTTCCCAAGTGATTTAGAATGGAATATTCCAAACCAATGAAAACACCGACCGCTATATGAATAAATCTTTCAAAAGTTTATGATTACAAAGAGTTATATATTAGGGAATATCGGTATTGGGATTCAATTATACCTCAAAACAACATGACCTAATATTAGGTTTGATATATTTCAAGTCGCACATAAGAATGTTGTCCCAAGTAGATCCAAATTCTATCAGGGAAAATGATACTTCAATATATCTAAAAAAAGTGAATTTTGGGCTTTTTTATTATAGGATAGTGCAATTGGAGTTGTGGGGATACATGGATGTGGGATGTGAAGGTTCAATGGATAACCAAGGTAAAGTAGAGACATCTAAAAACTAGGATTTCATTCAAGCCTTGGTTTTGTTCAACCCTTGAATCATTCAAGCCTTGGAATAGTTGGATACTTGATTCTAGACTATATTCGAGCTTGGATTTGACAATGAGGAGCACCGGTAGTAGGTGGATTTTGCAAAGAGCTTCAGATATCATGAACTGAGTTTTTAAAATAGACCAAGACACTTTTTTCAGTGCTTCCAAAAAAAGCACTCATAAAGATCCTTTTTATCAGTCCTAAGTTAATAAGTGTGGATAAAAGGAATATTTATTAGTGATTTTTCAGAAGTCATAAATCTTTATCTTTATCAGCACTAAAAAAACATTGATAAAGATTCCTTTTATCATCACTTATTACTTTAGCGCTGATAAAGGATTTATAATTATAATTATATTTTTTTGTAAATATATTTATATAATTATAAATATATTTAATAAATAATTAAATAAATATAAATATAGTAAATATATTCTATATTTAAATATATTTATTATAATTTTTTAATTATTTTTATCTATAATTATTTATTTATAATTATATAAATACTTTTTAAAGAAATAATATTTATATCCTTATTTATATTTACATAATTATATATATATTTAATATATATATATATATTTAATAAATATATATAATTACAATTATAGTAAATATATTAATTATTTAAATAAAATTATTATAATTTTATAATCATTTAAAAATATATAATTAATTATTTATAATTATATAAATAATTTTTTTAAAAAAAATATTTATTTATTTATAATTAGAAATGTATAAATATATTAAGTATGCATTTATAAATAAATTTTTTAATAAATTTTTTTTAATTTTTTTAACATTATTAATGAATATTTAATCTCAAGTGCATGCATATTAAAAATAAGTGAAATTGAATAATTAAAAATGAGTACACTTTAACAATATTGAAAAAATGGATAAGTTTTATCAATTAAATATAAATTATTAAAAAAATATGGATATATATTAAAATAAAGATGAATACATATTGAAAATATTAAAACATAGTAAATAAATATATATAAAATAAAACATATTAAAAATTTATAAATAATACTTAAATTTAATAATTTTAAAAATAAATAAATAAAATTTACTGATTAAAAAAACAATTAATTAAATGTTTCATGTTATAATAAAATTCTAAAATGAATACTAAAATTTAAACAAATTACATAAATATTAGGTGTATGTGTTTCTATATAAGATTTCATTAATTACGTAAATATTTGTGTGTGTCTGTTGCATATAAAAATGCATTAATTACATATATGTATAAGAAGTCAATATAACACATGTTTGATCTATATTAAATTGAAAAATCAAACAACATTCAATTATGTCCATTACTTGATGTAATTAGTCAATATTTTTAATTCATATTAATTTTTAATTATGAACCATTATTCACTAAATATTTTACTATTTAATGTAAAGCATAAATATTTTTTGTTATATAAATAATTTTTATATACATTCATATATATATATATATATATCTGTATATTTAATATATACTATTTATTAACATTATCAATAATTATTTAATTAATAAAATGTTTAATATTTTTCTAAATTTATTTATTTTTTAATTTTAATTTAACATATATCTATATATTTAATATATACTATGTGTTAGTATTTATAATTTATATATAGTATAATCAGTCTATTCATTTTTATCAATAATTATTTAATTAATGAAATTTTTATTTTTTTTAATAAACTCATTTTTATTCATTATTTATTTAATTATTTTAGTTTTTTGGACCTTTATCAATACAAAAAAGGTTCTGATTAAGGATCCCTTTATAGGTTCTAAAAGTAAATCACTAATAAAGGGAATCTTTTATCAATGCTATAAATAAAGCACTGATAAAGTGACCCTTTATTAGCGATTAAAAAAATCACTGATAGATGATACCCTTTATCAGTGCTCAAGACACTAATAAAGGGTACCTTTTATCTGTGCTAAAAAAACACCAATAAAAGGTACCCTTTATGAGTTCCTTTTTCTAGTGGTGATAAAGGCCAATGCTGTTAAAGGCATGTTTTGTAGTAGTGTTTCCAACTATAAAATGACCTGTTGGAAAGGGATCAAACTTTACACTTATTGAATTTGAATTACTATATGCACATATATATTTGATACTCAATAGTTTTATTGTATATCAATTTATTGAAGAGTTTTTATTACAAACAATGATAAAAATAAGGGTATGAGATCAAAATGATATAGAATTAGAAAAATATGTTAATAAGAATATTTTCAAACGGTTCACTCGTCATGTAAATAGATACTCATATTAATATTATTGAAATGTTGTTTTATTTATCTATATTAAAATTAATACAGTACATATTATTGTGTATATAATGAATATTGAAAATCAAGATTAAATGTCAAATGATTTGATGTTTTTAACTCAAGGTCCTCTAAGGTGGGTTAATAACTTTGATGCCTAAATATTAATGGATTCAATTTTCATATAATTAATCATGAAGAAGGCTAAAAAACTCAAACATATTAGTGTATTTACACTTTAATTGGAGGGATACAATGAAAATTTGGTTTATATCATCAAATTAAACTATCATGGACAATTTTTTGTTCTCTTATTCAAATAAAAGCAATTAAAAATTAGTGGGGGTATAAAAAAGGATTTTTACATTTTACTTTTGTCATATTCTATCTCTTGATCCATATCGATGATCATGAAGGGGATGATCCATTTATCTTATCTTTACAAGAGAATATGTTTTATTATGTAGATGATAAAGTATATTAAGGTTGGAGTGTCGTTGTACACTAAAAATAAAGATACCTATATGATATGGTCGATGAATCTCAATTGGTAATTTATGATAGTTATCCTCATCAACAAAAAAACATTCATCAAATTTTCCTTGATAATATAGAAACAATAGAACATTAAAGGGATAATGAAAATAAATAATTACTCAACGCAATAGAGTTTGATAACAACATGGACTATAGAGATGAAGATAATTGAATATATAAATTAGTAATGAAATCATAATACAATTTTACATCTATATGTGTTTCATATATATATACATTATTATATTTTGTTTTTCTTTTCTTTTTATAATTATTTTAATTTTTCTTTTTTAAAGATTGAATATATTCTAACCCATTTGCAATGTAGGAATATAGAGAACAAAAAAATTGAGATCCAAACAGATCATTATCTTGGATCACACTGCCTCTATTTTCACCTTCAGTGGATAAAAGTTACTTCACTATACCATAAACTTTTATATAGCAAACATATTCCCAAGATGTTTTTATTATCTCACTATATAATAAACCTCTAATGGTGGAGAAGCTGGTCACTCCTCAATATAGGGGATATTAACATGTTTCCTTTACTCGTATATATGTCATTGTAAAAAAACTATATATTTTTATTAAATATTTAATGCATTTTTTAAATAAAAAAATGATGATTTAAGAGATAAAAATATGAATACAACATATGTATGAGACATGAAATTATTTAAAATTAACATTCCATTTGACGAGTTCAGGGTTCTTATTGGTGATGCTGCCAGAATCTATGGATGGATTCTTGGATAGCTTGCTTATGAGACAGTGAGCCTTCCCATTAACTATATAGGATGGAGGTATATTCCTATAACTTAGAATAATGAGGTGTTTGAAAACTAATTAAGGTAATAATTATTTAATATTCATTTATGAATAATTTAACAGTTGTTAGTAAAATTATTAATAAACTTATAAAGTGTTATGTTTTTTATTTCTAGATGTTTTTCATTTCGATGTCCCTAACTCCATTTCATGCCCATGGACCATGAAAAACTTAGGAAATAAATGGAGAGAATTTAAGTGAATATTATGAAATGAGTTTAATGACACTTCTCTAAGAACTCAATAGATATATGAGGAAGTTTCTAAAGACATTCCTCATGATAAGTGAAAGTTGTTTGTTGATATTAACAGGTATGTATCTTATGAGGTATTTAAAAAGTTTAAAGTAACTTAATAACATAAACATAATAAAATTATAAATTTTATTATTGTTAAAATTTTAAGTCATTATATAAAAAAAATAAAATGAATTATGAAAAACAAGTCATCCTCATATCACTGGGTCACATATTTGTTTTCTAGAAAAAGATAAATCTTTATTGTATTTTATTCATTATTATTTTTACTTTTTTTATACCTTATTTTTTTTAAATTTATATTTATATACACACATATATATAAAGGATCATGATTTAGGTAACCTAGTTAGATGAAAATATATGTGTCTTAATTTTCTTTGGGGACCTATTGTAATGCCTTGATATTTTAGAAAAGAAAACTATGTTCGATAGCGTGTTCGACACACAACACCAAACTTAAACGACATGCGGAATATATAACTATTATAACATAACTGTTAAATTAGAGAGTATGAATTATATGAACTAATTTATGATATATATATATATATATATAAATTTACTACTCAACATAAATTATTGATAAATTTTTATCAAACAATCAATCATTTTTTAGTAAAGTAATTTTATTCTTCAAAAATAGATTTTCTTCAAAAATTATTTTTATTTATTTTTGTAAGGAAATATTATAATTTTTTTTGAGAAATTTTAAAAAATTTATTTGTTAAAATGAAATTTATTTTTTAAATCATAATATCAAAATTTAATTGGGTTGATATTTTTTGGAAAATATTGATTTTTGAGTGAATAGTGAAAAATATTGATTTTTGCAAAAATGTCATTTATTTTCAATAAATTAAGTGATTTAAAATTAAAATTATGTTTTGAATTTTATTTAAAGTAACATAAGTATAATTTAATTATATTTAATCTAATTAATTACTTTTTAATCAAATTTATATTGTATTTTAGTGTAAGTTTTTTTGGGTTTAAAAATGATATTTTTCTAAAAATTGTTTTAAAGGGAATAATGTTTATTTATTTTAATTAATTAAATAATTTCCTAATGATAAATTTTTTAAATTAAATTTATAGAATATATATCAATAAATATTAATTTATATTCATAAAATTACTATTATTAATCATAGAGTTAATATAAAATCATATTTTCCTTGAAAAATACACTTCCTGAAAACCCGCTTTTTCATCGTGTCTATGGGTTTAATCTTAAATTAAGATTTCAAACCTCTATGAATTTAATTTTTTCAAATGGATTATATATTTTTAATAATAATAATTTATATTATATAATAATTTCAACTTAATTTTTGACCATAATGAATAGTGAAAATAATAAAAATTAATTACCATGGTTATGGTAAAAATGGATTTACTCGGGGTTAAACTAAAAAGATAAGGTTAAAAATGAACTAAAAAATTATATAAAATATATTTTATGTTCATATTTAGATATTATAATATACAATTATCAATAATAGTCCATTTTGGATCCTTCTATCTTGTGAAAAAATGTGGGTACACCTTTTTCTTTTAAAAAATTACTGGTGTGACCCTCACCTCACTTATAAAAAGCAACCCTCTCCCCTCTTATACACACCTTAAAGTCCCTTAGTATTGGAAAAAACTTACCAAATATATTACTTAATTCCATAAACATATCCCAGAATAAGTTTTTACAATAAATCCATCCCAATAAGGATTTTAGTGCTTAATTAAGTAGGCTGTCTGAAGAAGAGGTATCATGTTTAACCGAGTATCTTTATTTTATTTTTTATTAAAAATCCTTCAAATATTCTCCAATTATGATTATATAATAATAAAAGTATTTAAAATATACTTATATTCTATTATATTTACTTCATCACCTAAATACATTTATTTTTCCATCAAATGGGATACAAAATCACCATTCGTGTGTATGATGGACTGTCGCCTCGTGAACCGTTGTCATTCATTTTCCATCATCACCTCTCATGGAATTTTTAGTGATTGATTTAAAGTATATATATAATATATATAATATTTTTAAACTTATTTTGTTATTATATCTCATATACCTTCTTACTTTCAATTCTGCAGGGGATATAATAACGTAACTCGTGTGTTCGAAAGATCACCACCTCATGAAGCGATGTGATTCAATTTTCACTAATGATTTACATAGAAGAAAATAAGAATAAATTTACTAAATATATGTGATATAAATGCCCTAATAATTATATTAATTACATATTTATCATTATAAAAATATAATATTTCATTTTATTTTCAACACTGGAAAATTATAACGTCGTTCGTGTATGCGTGGACTACCATCTCCACGTAGCGTTGTGATTCTTTTTTTCATCACCAAAACAAATGAATTATATATAAAAGTATATTTAATGAAATAATATGATATTTATTATATTATTATCATTATTTAATGATAAAATATTACTTACCTTTTTCCATAATGATCATTGAAAAATAGAAATGTTACTCATGCGTACGTATGACCTTCCATCTCCATGATTGTGACATACTTTATTTTTCATAACCATATTTCATGATTGGTTTTAAAACATATAATTAATGTATAAATGTGATAAAAAATTCCTAATAATTATTATTTATATGTTTAATAATTAACTCTTTGACCAATTTTTAACCTACCAATGTAATTGTTGATACAAAAGCCAAATATCATCGAAAGACCCAACATAAAATTAATTGATTAAGTAATTGCATATAACATAGTAATATGTGATATTAAAGGAATAATAATATTGAAAAAGGTTATAAATCAAGTAAATAACTAACATGATTTTATTATTTAGGAAGATAAAGAACATATGTGACAAGTCCAACTCAAGGTAAGGGACCTCGTCTCAATTTCCTTATACTGAGGAACATTTTGAGGTTATACACCTATATTATTTTATAAGGTGTATATAAAAAAACTTATAAATGTTATATAATGAATATATCTATTATCATGATATTAAAAGTTTTTTAGTGTTTTTATTTCATGGGTATTATGATTAAAATGTTGTTGAAGTGGGAATGTACTTTATTTTAAAAACATCCTCTTAAAGTTTTCCTTCCAACTCATTATCTTCCATTTCCATGTATTTAAAATGATTTGATTGATTTTTTTATATAAAAATAAAAGATTTATAAAGTAAATTTTATGTATCTTTCTTAATTTATTTTAATGTTTCTCAAAAAAAAAATATTTACACGTTTTATACAGAATATTTTGACAAATGACAAAAGAAATATCTTATTTTTAATGTATACGATGACAATGAATTTTTATACCACCATGGAAATTATTTGATTTCTTGATTCCATTGAAATATTTTATGTTTTAATCAATGAAAACCCCTATTTCCATTTTTATAGGTATTTTTGTATTGAAAATGGTCTTTTAATAAAAAAATGTATTTTGATGTCTGAAATTTTTTTATGGATTTAAAAGTGTTTTTAAAAGGGTTTTATGATGAAAAGGTGAAAGCATAAAATTATTTTTTCATGATATGGTACTTGATAATTATATGAAAACAAGTGATGCTAATATAGGTTATATGAATGACTGAGCCCCATTATAGCTCATGGGTGAGCTTGATATAGATTATACAAAGGGTCGATCCCATTATAGCTCATGGGTGAGCCCGATATAGCTTATATGAAGGTTTAGGCCCCATTATAGCTCCTGAAAAATGGGTGATCCCAATATATCTTATACGATGGGATATTCCCCATTATATCTCATGGGTGAACCTAATATAGCTTATATGAAGGGTTATCCCTACTATATCTCTCTAATCTATTGGGTAATGATTATATTGGAAGTTGGCCATATTATTATTTTAATTAAAAGAGTTTTGAAATAATTTTATTAATATTATTCTTTAAGTTTTCAAAACGGTTTTGAATTTCTCACTATGGATTTTAATGATTTTCTTTGGAAAAAAGTGTGTGTTTTTAATGTGAAAATAATTTATTTATTTCACTCTAAGAACTTTGAGATAAAGGTAAAAAATTTCATGAGTTTTCACAGTTTTCAATGGACTAATTGTTTTATTTCTTTTTATGCCCCTTATCCAGCTTTTTGTGCTCATGCCACATTTTAAAATGTTTTTCAAATTGTTTGTGGATAGGTAAGGGAAAATAAGAAGTCAAGTAGAAAGTTGTGAATATTTTCCATGAAAATTAATCATTTTTTATTTTAAAAGTTTTAAATTTTTGGAAAAATAGATACTAATTAGAAGTTTCTACTTTGTATTATTTGGTTTTGTTATGTATGAGTTCTGACCTAATTATCTAAAACTATATACATGAAAAGATCTTAAAATTAAAAAAAATTGAATTCTTGAATAAAACTAAATATTATGTTATGTATAATGATTGGTCTATTATAGTTGGTATCATGGGTTGGTTTAGATAAATTTAGTGTTTATGATAATTATAATATCATGCAATTGAAATATTTTACCTTTTTGTTAAGATAAAATGATATATCATTTAAAGATTACCATGTTGTTTCATTTAAACTATGTCTATTAAGAATGGTTTTACATATAGGAAACCTGGAAGCTATAGTGGGAAGGCACTGAGATGAAAATATAATTTCAAATAAGCATCTTGATATGGATGAAATTGGAAAAAAATAGTTTATTTCAATGATGGCTTAGTTGACACAAGATATTAATGGTGGTGGTATCCATGCCAGAGAGGAACCTGATCTACCCCGAAGGAACATGTATATAGTGGGGAATTTCATGAGGAAAAATCCATATCATTTAGTGGATCATTTAACTCGATGGTATCTAAAGGATGGATCAATTCCCTATAGAAGATATTTAAAGCCATGGGATGTTCATAACATTAAAAAGTAATACTTTCCATTTATCATTTTGAAGGTGAAGTTGATCGATAGTGGTGTTTGATTAAGAATACCATAGAGAAAGATGATTTTTATGCTATGGAATAAGACACATTGAAGAATATATTCATTGATAAATATTTCTCTAAGGTTGTTTGTCTTAGGATAGAGAAATAATTCTTGTAATTGAAGAAAAAGGATGAATATTTAGTGGCCACATATAAAGAAAACTACACAATTTTTGCCAGGTATGGGCCAGATTTTATTTAGTACACTGATAGTTAAGTTAATTAGTTTTAATCAGGATTGAAACCAATTTCACAAATATAACTGGCTGCATGATAATTTAAAATTTATGAGAAAGTTGTTCATTATGTTGAGAAATTTGATTTGAAGTTTGCATAAACTTGTGTTCCATGAGATGAAAAGAGTAAGAAATGGTGAAGGTGTAAGGAAATGGATATGAAACCAACTAAAAAGTCTAAAGGTAATCCAAAAACATGTTCCAAGTGTGGTAAAATATATTTTGGTGAATGTTTTTTAGGATTTGGAAAGTGTTACCAGTGTAGTAATTTTGGTCATAGGGTTCTTGATTATAAAGAAAAGAGTATTAAAAAATCAAGTAATGTGATAATAGATATCTAATAAATGGTGAGATGTTTTAGTTATAATGAGTTGGGAAATTATTCTAATTTTTGTCCAAAGTTTTTTACTCAATGTGGAAATAATGATGATCAAAAACAGAAAGGTGTGGAAAAATTATTTCCTGCAACTATAGTTGATGTTGGTATATCAAGTGAAGTGGTGAAAACTCCTGGGAGCTCAGTAATTTTTAAAGTTTCTTCACAATATTAAAGTATTAGACACTCTAGATATTTTAAGTGATAAGATCTTAAAGTGATTAATGAACTTTTGGGAGATGTTTTTTTGGGATTATGTACATGTAAAGATTTGGTTTAACATGAAGCATGCCTTAACTTTTTTACATGATTTTTATGGTTTTGATAACCATTAGGGTTTATAATATCTTTTATGATTAAGGTTATTTTTAAGGTTTTTTATCAAATTTATAGAAACTTTATAAGGATGAAATTTTATGAAAAATATTATCTCAAAGGTCATGTGACAACCCATCATAACCAGTAAGGCCTGATATACAATAGAAGGGAGACATGGATAAAATGGCTACCACTGGCCTATGTTATGTCTTGGTTAGTATGAAATCATTATTTTAAAATAATAAATTTTAAATATAATGATAAAATTTATTTTTGGAACATATGTGTTATGATATATAAAACCATGGGTTTAAAAATTGATTTGGTGATTAGTTAATTACAGTTGTTTCAGAAGGAGATCACTATAATTTTAGGAAACATCTTACTTATGATAAATATTTTGGTTGTAGTTAATATAAAAATATTTTATGAATATTTGGTTATCCTTTTTGTGATTATGTTATCCATTATAAGTTGATTCTAGTGCTCCAGATAAGAAAAAATCAGTTTGGATACTCATCATTGGAAAAAAGATGAGAGTGTGGTGGAAATTGATTAATTGAGGAAATTATACTTGACAAGTATATTTCCTTTATTTTAGTCAATATGGTAAATAAATTACCAAAATATAATAAAAATATATTTAAATTGAAAATATTATCTTATTACCTTAATTTATGATAAAATAAATTGTATTTTAACTCATCATAGATTTATGGTTTTGTGGTCCTTAAATTTATATTGACCATTCAATTTCTTGTGATCAATGATCTATATCACTATCCATACTTTTTTGGACTTTAAAATTTTATTCAATGTATAAATATTCATTTCCCAACTATGTTCTCCAACTTGTAAACCTAGTAATGCATTATTCCAAATAACCTCTATAGTTCCTTTTCTCACTTATCAAAAACTAAGTTTTATTGACCCTTTTTACGATGTGGGTTCCCATAAAAGGTATTTTAAAATATAAAAAATTTTATTACGAAGATAAATTTTCAATTATGATGATGAAATTTTTTAAAGGTTGGGGGGATTTAACACTATGATATTTTAGAAAATAAAACTATGTTTGATAGCATGTTCAACAAACATCACCGAGCTTAAATGAAACATAAAATATATAACAATTATAAACCAGAAGTTAAATTGGTGGGTATGAATTATATTAAATAATTTATTATTTATAAATATAAATTTACCAATAAATATAAATTATTTATAAATTCTTAGTAAATAATCAATCAATTTTTAGTAAAGTAATTTTATTCTTAAAAAATGGGTTTTCTTCAAAAATGATTTTTGTTTCCTTTTGTAAGAAAATAGTATAATTAATTTTAGAAAAATTTAGAAAAATTTATTTCCTAAAATGAAATTAATTTTTTAAATCATAATATAAAAATTTACTTAGGGTCAAATTTTGGGATTTTTCGTAAATTATTGTTTTTTCAGTGAATTGTGAAAAATACCGTTTAAAAAAATGTCATTTATTTTCAATAAATTAAATAATTTAAAAGTTATATCATGTTTTTTAATATTATTTAAAGTAAAATAATTGAATTTAATTTATATTTAATCCACTTAATTACTTTTTAATCTTATCTCTATTGGATTTTAGTATAAGTTTGTTTTTGGGTTTAAAAATGGGATTTTTCTGAAAACTGTTTTGAAGTGAATAATGTTTCTCCATTTTAATTAATTAAAATAATAACCAATGATAAATATTTTAAATAAAATTTATATTTTAAAAATAAATAAATATTAATTTATTTTAATAAAATTATTATTATTAATCATATAGCTAATATAAAATCATTATTTTATTAAAAAATACACTTCTTAAAAAACCACTTTTTTCACAGCGTCTGTGGTTTTAATTTAAAATTAAAATTTTACACTTATATTAATTTAATCTGGTAAAAATTATTCTATATTTTTAATAAAAATAATTTATATTTTATAATACGGTCAAATTTTTCTACCATAATGAATAGTGAAAAGAGTAAAAATTAATTTCTGTGGTTAAGGTAAAAATGGATTTACTTGGGAATTAAACTAAAATTATAATGGTAAAAATGACCTAAAAACTTGAATAAAATATATTTTATGGAAATATTTAGAACTTATAATTTCTAAATATTGAAAATGGCCTATTTTGGACCCTTGTGTCATGTGAAAAGTGTGGGTACATTTTTTTCTTTTCAAAAATTTTAAGTGTTCCACTCACCTCACTTATAAAAGGCCAACCCCTATGCCCTCATATTCACTCATTAAAATCCATTTATTATAAAAAATATCTTCCCAAATATCTTCCTTAATTCCATACCCACATACTGAAATATATTTTTTATCATAAATCCATGCTAATAAGGATTTTGGTGCTTTTCTAAGTAGGTTTTCCGAAGAAGAGGAATCATGCATAACCGAGCATCTTTATTTTATTTATTCTTCTAAATACATAAAATCTTATCCAATTATGATTATATAATAAAAAAATTACCTCAAATATAATTATATTATATTTTTTTAATTTAATAACCTAAATCCATATCGTATTCCATCAAATGAGTTACGAAATCATCATTCGTGTGTACGGAGGACTACCACCTGACTAACCGATGTAATTAATTTTCCATCACCGCCACTCTTGGATTTTTTTAATAAGGTATTTAAATTATATATATGATATTTGAAACGTATTTATACTTTTTGGGTTATGATATCACATATAACTTCTTACTTTCCATTATGTATGGGATATGATAACATCACTCGTGTGTACGACGAACTACTACCTCACGAAGTGATGTGATTCATTTTCACTAATGTTTTACATGGAAGGAAATAAGGATAAAGTTAATGAATATATGTGATATATGTGAAATAATAATTATATTAATTACTATTTTATCATTATGAAAATATAATATATCATTTTTTCTTACACTAAAAAATGACAACGTCGTTTATGTACATGTGGACTACCGCCTTCACGAAGCGATGTGAATATTTGTTTCATCACCACAACACATGGATGATATATACAACTACATTTAATAAAATAATATAGTATTTTTGATATTATTATTATTATAAATATATAAAATATTAATTTTCTTCTTTCCACAATGATTATTGAAAAGTGGAAATGTTACTGATGCGTATATATGACATATCGTCTCTATGATTCTAACGTGGTAAATTTTTCATAATCATACTTAATGATTTTTTAATGTATAATTTATGTATAAATATGATAATTATTTTATGATTATTATTCTTATGATATTGAATAATGACCTATTTTAACAGTAGTCAACCTACTTAAGTAATTTTTGACACATAATCCAAATATCATCAAAACACCTAACATAAACTTAATTGATTAAGTAATTGTATATAACATGGTAATAAGTGAAATAAAAGGAATAATAAACTTGAAAAAGGTTCTAATAAAATTAAATAATTAAAATAATTTTATTATTTAGTAATATAAAGAACGTATTCAAAAAGGGACTTTTTTTTAAATTCCCCTTTTAAAGTTTTCATTCCAACTATTTTTCTTCCATGTCCATGTTTTTAAACTGATTTTATAAAAGTTTTTATATGGATATAAAATATTTATGAAGTAAATTTTATGTATCTTTTTTACTTTATTTAAAATGCTTTCAATAGTAATATTTTTATGTGTAATATTTTTAATGTTTTGAAAAACGATAAAAGGAATGTTCTATTTTTAACGTATTCAGAGACAACAAATTTTTCTACCACCAAGATCATTATTTTATTTCTAGATTCCTTTTAAAAAATTACTTTTTTTATTAAATGAAAAATAATATCTCTCTTTTTTCTAGGTATTTTGGTATTTAAATTGGGGTTTTAAAAAAAATTCTATTTTTTATCTAAATCGTTTTTTACATGGGTTAAAAAGTGTTTTTAAAAGGTTTTATGATTAAAAGGTGAAAGCATAAAATGTTTTATTCATGACATGGTACTTAAAAATTATATGAAAAATGGGTGATCTAGATATAGCTTATACGAAGGGCTGATCCCCACTATATATCATGGGTGATCGAAATATATCTTATATGAATGGTTGATCCCCATTACAGCTCATGAGTGAGCCCGATATAGATTATATAAAGGGTTGAGCCCCATTATAGATCATAAAAAATGGGCGAGTCTGATATAGATTATATGATGGGTTAAGCCCCATTATAGACCATGGGTGATCTTGATATATATTATATGAATGGATATCCCCATTGTATCTCTCTAATGTATTGGGTAATGATTATATTGGAATTTGGTCGTATGATTATTACAATTTAAAGGGGTTTTGAAAGGGTCTTGTGAAATGATAGGCTATGTTTCCAAAAAGGGGTTTTAATTACTTGATATAAGTTTTAATTATTTTATTTTATAAAAAAGTACATATTTTTTCATGTGAAAATAATTTATTTCTTTAACTCAAATAAATTTGAGATAAATGTAAAATATTTCATTGGTTTTCACATTTTTCACTGGACTAATATTTTTCTTTCTTTTTTATGTCCCTTACTGAGAATTTTTTATTCATACCAAATTTTAAAAAGTTTTTCATAGTGTTTAAGGATGGGTAAGGTAATGGAAGAAGTCAAGTTGAAAGTCGTGAATATTTTTCATGAAAATAAATCCTAATTTATTTTAAAAGTTTTATATTATAGAATAAATGGATACTAATCAGAAGTTTCCACTTTGTATTATATGGTTTTGTTATGTATGAGTTATGTCCTAATTCTATAAAACTATAAACTTAAAAATATAATCAAAGTGAAATAAAGGTAATTATTGACTAAAACTCAAGATTATGTTACGTATATGTATGAGTCCTTAAATATGAGACCATTTTCATGAATAAACCTATCAAATACATTAGGGTAAGTACTTATCATTACTATAAAAAAATAATGATAACAATAAAATAAATTAATAATATAATATTATTAAGCTCATATAATTTATAAAACCATTGTAAATTTTGTTGTATTATCAGGGTAACATTCTAGAAGTGTGTTATGAGAACCATGCACAACCATAATTGGTTTCCTAGAATGACGAAGTTTTAATATTTTTAGTGAAAGAGAATACTTGGAGTGTATAAGGGATTGGTTCTGGAATTACTCCATACAATGTACCTGGTAGTTAACTATTATCCTTTACTTCTACACCATATAGTGTGGGATTAAACAAAAACATTGATCAACAAGCATATAGGGACATTTTGAGGATGAAATAAAAAGAGAAAGAACATGACTACTACATTAAAACATAGGATCAATGGTGGTCAACAATGAAAAATGATTTACTTTATATTTTCTAGAGGATGAAGGAAACAATCCCCAAAGAAATTACTAGTCTTATAGTTCATTCTATAGTGGTAAATTCTAAACTCAATCCATGACACATATAAATGAATTTTTTCTTTATTTATATGATGATATTGTATCTTGATGGGACTGTTTCTATTATTGGGAGTTGAGGTAGTTTGAGATGAGTATTCTATTTTATTTACATGGGTGTGTATTTGTGATTGAATTTTTTTCTTATATTTTTATTTGTTTGATATTAAGAAGAAGAAAAATAATGGATGTTAAAAAAAAAACTACAAAAAATAATCCAATAATATTTTTAATTCTCTCCCCAAGCCTCTAGGACGATCTCCACCAATATGTAAGGTCAACTAGACTCATTGGACAACCCACACCTTTCCCCTAGGTGATTAAGAGAAAACAAACATCAATCTGGCATTAGGTGTTCTCAAATTGATAGAATAAGAAGTTTTTAAATATTTAATAGTCTTTAAAAACATTAATATAGAGGTGAAAACCAAGAAAATAACCTCTTATTTCCATGAAATTACATGAATATCACTGTATAATAATTTTTAAAATTTAAAAATTCACACCACATAAATCAATGTTTTTTGTTTTCTCGGGATGTTCAAAAACAGATTTTTGGTGTTTTAAAAAACTAAAACATTTATTTGAAGGTAAAAACCATATAAAAAAAACCTAATATTGTTGTTAAATAAAAAAATATATTTTAGCTATTTTTGATGTGGGTGAGAAGATAACATGACAATCCTACTTGCAATGTGCTTAGAGTAATCGAATAAACAGTTTTAAAGATTTGACCATCTTTAAAAACATGCATTAGGGGAAAAAAATAAAAAGCAGACATATTATTTCCATGAAATCATAAGAAAACAATTGTATATTGATTTTTGAAATGTTGAAATTGACACCATGCCGATCTAAGTTTTTGTTTTCCCAATAAGGCCAGAAATTCATTTTTAGTGTTTTAAAACACTAAAACATGCGTGTAATTTTCAAAACTATATAAAACAACCTCTAATTTTTTTTTCAATCATAGAAAATATATGTTTTAATTATTTTTGACATGCATAATAAAAATACATGCAAATATGATGTGTTGGGTTCCTGAACTAAATTAATGAATAGTTTTTAAATATTTCATAGTCTTTAAAAACATGTGTCAGGGTATCAAAACTAATCAAGTAACCTATGATTTGAGTAAAATGATAGTGAAAAAACCATATATTTTATTTTGAAATATAGGAACTTAATCCATATCAAATTGAGTTATAAATTTCTTGGGATGAATGAAAACATATTTTTAGTGTTTTAAAACACTAAAACGTGTGTGTAACATTTAAAACCATAGAAAATAGCCATAAATTGATATTAAATCATAGTAAAATGGTGATTGAATTATTTTTAATGTGTATAAGTATAAATAACATCAATTTGATGTGTGATGTACTCAAAATTATTTAATAATCAATTTTTAATGATTTGATAGATTTTTAAAATAGAGAATTGGGGGGTTAAAACAAAGAAAAATATCTTTAATTTCAATGAAATCATAGTAAAAATAAATAGATATATTTTTTAAAATTTTGGAATTTATGAAACATTAATTTCATGTTTTCATTTTCTCAAGATGAATAAAAACACATTTTTGGTGTTTTAAAACATTAAAACATACGTGTAATGATCAAAACCATATAAAATTACAAAAAAATTATGTGAAATAATAGAAAAAATTTATTTTAATTATTTTGGGTGATAAAGATTAGATAGAACATCAATCTGAAATGTGGAGAGCTTAGATTGACATAATAAAAAAATTAATGATTTGATGATCATTAAACACACGAGTTAGGGAATCAAAATCATGAAAAAGACATATAATTACTATTAAATCCTTGAAAAACAACCTTAGATTGATTTTTGAAATTTATAAACTGAATCTAGGTAAATATAGGTTATCGTTTTCCCGGGATGAAAAAAAACACGTTTTAGTGTTTTAAAACACCAAAACCTGTGTTTAATGGTAAAAAACATATCAAAAAACATCGTATTTACAGGAAATCATATAAAAACTATGTTATAATTATTTTTTATGTCTATAAGTAGAAAAAAAATCAATCCCACTTGGGATGTGCTCAGTATGACTGAATAATTAGTTTTTAAACATTTTATAGTCTTCAAAAACATGTCTCAAGTGGTCAAAACCAAGAAAACGTCATTAGATTATTGTGAAATCATTAGAAAACAAAATTAGGCTGGTTTTTGAAATTTAGGAACATATTCAACATCAATAGAAGTTTTTTTTTCTCAGGATGACTAAAAAACATTTTTAGTTTTTAAAACACTAAAACATGTATATAATGACCAAAACCATAGAAAATGACCTCAAATTGATAGGAAATCACATATTAAATGTATTTTAATTATTTTAAAGTTTATGTTTTTTTTAATTTATAATATTTTCTTGGGTTTTTTAATCTATGTTCTTGATTTTATACTCTTAAACTAGTAAATTTCCTAGAGGAAATGAGTGATTTTGTTTGATGGTCACACTGATTGAATTTTGTGAAATAAAGATTTAACCATATATAATTTACCAAGATAGGTATATTGGGAAATATTCTGGTAGCTTTAGGTGGATAATTTTAGATGATGGTATATTTTTTATAAATTAGTTGTATACTAATGGAAAATGAGATACAAATAATTATATTTTTTAGGACTCATCCATTTTGATTTTAAAGAGTTGAATCATATATTAAATAGGTAATTGTTTGTTGTCAAAGTGCTTTGGGTGAGTTTGGATGCTTAATTATTTGTATAATTTTGATATACTTATTTAATTCATGATATGTAAGATGATATATCATTTTTTTACTGAAATTTTATATGTTTTATTAACAAAATAAAAATGTTACGTGGAACATTAGAAATATTTTATATTCCTATTCTCTTTTGTGTTTCTTTTCTTAAATGTTTTGGTTTTTTATTATAGGTGGAAAATATTACACATAGGTTGGAGGTTGAGCATTTTGATTCATGACACTCTTCAGAAGAAATCATGATGATTTATAGTTTTTATGGTATAGTTAAACCTTATCATAGATTATATTATAATTGTTATTCACTATGTTTAATTTCTTTGATTTATCTCTTTTTTTTGTTTCAATTGATATGATTGTGATGTGGTCAGTTTTGTGTATGATGATCTATGATATGAAGGTGGTTAGATGCAATGGAGGTGGAGAGATAGATGTGATGATTTAAGGGTGGATATCAAACAAATGTTGTCTATATGATAAATGAGTTTATAATTAATGGTTATTAATTTTTTTATATACATATGCATGTTTTATATATTTTTTTATATATTTATTTTTTATATATGTGCTTCCTTTATTATAATATATTTATGTTTTTAATTAATTAATATTTATTTTCACTGTATGTTATATAGATTATTTTTTTAAAATTTTATTGATTTCTAGTTTTTAATATTTTCAATGTTTAGAGGTGATTTATATAATTACCATTATATATATTAATGAGGTTCTTTTTCAAATTATTTATTTTTAATTATTTTATTTTTTGATGGTTCTAATAAACCAACATGAAATAGAATAACCAATACAGTATTTAGTGATTGTTTATTTATTTTTCTCCCCATTAATTTAATATATTTTTTTAATAAGAACCACCACTAAATGTATGAAAAAATGCTGATAAAAAAAATATTTTCCTAAACCTCTATTAAATAAATTTAAACCACTACTATTTTATATTCAATAATAATATACACATTAATTTAAATAAACAACATTAATTAGTTTATCAGAGGTTTAAAAATATCGCTAATAGGGATAGAAAAACACCATTATAGGGTGTTTTTGGTGTATTGTTGAAACATTTACAAAAATGTCTACTGAATGAATTCAATAACTAGAACAAGCCTTAAGAACATCTTTAATTTCACTAAGTCATTTTCCCACTCAATCACATTATATATATGAATGGATACTAATATTATTTAGGTAATTTTTCATCTAATACCTTTAAATACTCAAGTGAATCCTTTTATGATTCACATAAGATTCTATAGTCACTCATTTAATAACTTCAACATTTGGTTACTTAGGAACATATTTCTTTAACATATATAATATTCTTGAAGAATGATCCTTAAGTTTATATACTATTCTAAGAAGATGCTTCCATTAAGTTTCTCATATTTAAATATTTAATATGTAAGTTAAGTTAAAATATGGTGGTTCTTATTAATCTATAACAAAAGCTTTTATTATATTAGTATTAAGTTTTACATAAATTTAATAAGTCTTTTTATTGAATTTGTTCACACCAAAATGATGACCCCTTTTAAAATCCACCATACCCATTAGTGTGACAAGATCCACATTTTACTAATAAATGGGTCTACTTTTACATTCTTCTCACCACTTATTTTGGTAGGGTATTATCTCAATCATATCATATATGAATCTTGGATGGTTTATCATATGACACTTTGTAAAATCCATTAAATAGATAAACTCAATGCTATTATTATGACATCTTATCTCTTAAGTATTAATAGATAAGTGTATCCCAAAGATCACAATGGGATTTAGTTACTTTACTCTTAGGGATATACATTTCCACCATTACTTACACAATATAATCAATGAGAACCCTATAAGAGTAATTATAGAGTGATAGATATTCTACCCCTAATTTTATTAAAAAGGAACAAGTCTCCAGGCCAGTGAGAAATCCAACCCAAAGTCACTCTACCTAGTGATACTTTACACAAGATAGATTTCAATCCTCTCATAATTATAAAACCTATTATGTATAAATCATAATTAACTTATTAATTAAAGATCATTACCTTGTACAAGCTAAATTTATGGTAGATGAAAACGAAACCATTTATCATACATATCATGTAATTCTTTATATGCTTGTATAATAATTTATAAGTTGTTTATAACTTTAAAGAAAAAAATAAATTATATTCATGAATAAATAAGGGAATAAAATAACAAATGAATAATTTATAAATTTAAACATGAGATAAAAATTTATGAAAAATTCATAAATAAATTATAAAAACATTATAATTTTGGCAAGAATAAACCTAAGCAATTCACTTTTATCTAATATGAACATTTCATATCATCATTTATATGGTATTAATATAAACTCTTTCATATTCAAAATATAAGATATTTTTATGAAAACTTTTATTATTGACCAATAAACATTTCACATTTTATATAAATAATTTATATAATTAAATATCTTACATTAGATTTTATTTAAATCATTTATCACATCATCATCCAAAACTCCTTTTGGAATGGTTTCAATAATATTACCAAATAAGGCCTTAATATAAAATTTTTATATTTACATATATAAAATATTCATATTTGAATATAAATACTTATATATTTTGCCATATTTTATAATTTATATAATTTATAAATTATTTAACCATTTAAATCCACTTTAAACCTAGAAAAAATCTTCCAAAATGTTTTCAGTATGGTTTAACTCCACCATTGGATTCAGTATAAGGATCGTTTTAGTGGAGGATTTTTAGAATAAAAAAAGACATAATTTTATTTAAAATTTATTCCATATAGATTTCACCATGGAGTAGTGCATGTTGTTTTGGTCCTTTAGAAATTTTATGTGTTTCAACCATTTTGGTGATTGTTTTGAGTTAGAGCTTGGATACATCAGGTTAAATTCATTTTGGCCTTTGCTGTTTTTTCCTACCATAAAATGGTGCATGCTATTTTGGGTCATGATTTAAAAGTAAAAAAATTAATTTTCCAATTTCATGGCCAATCCTCATTTTAAAGGCTACCATGACCCAAATATTGGTTCACCATGATATAGATAATCATCTTATGAAACCCTATTTTCCATGATTTTATTTTGACACCTGAAATGACCATTTTCATGTTCTATGAAGCAATGTTAAAACTTTTATAAGAATCACACTCATTTTTTTCTAGACTAAATCATGACCAAGAGAAATTAAGAACCAAAATATCCATTTTTATGGGGCCATGTTGTGGTACCTCAGAAACTCATTTTCTAGTTTATTTATCAATTCAAATTTTAAAGCAAATATTTATAAACTTGTTTTGAAAAGATTATTAGTTTTTAGAGGGATGTTTAAAATCTCAATGTAGTGTAAGAACAATAAAAAACACAATTATACCCATAATATATATATTCATTTGGAATGAATAAAACTAAGAATAATAAAGGCATACCTTACACCAGTTGATCCAGATTGTCAAAAATTACAAGCATTTTATTGAGATTATGGAGAAGCATATAGAAGAATCCTTTTTATAGAGGCATCAACAGATCATGGGAATTACCTGAAACTTGAGTAAGACTTCTCCCAAAACCATGTTATTCTAGAATCTTGTTTAAAGGTGATATATAATTAGAGATTGATAGTTTCAACTATGAGGTGTTCTAATGATCACAATGCACTACATGAGTATAGAAATAATTTACATAGGCCTCTAAGAGCCAATACTTTGACCATATATTGATTGAAAATTCCACAAAAATTCTAATATTTCAACTCCCTTGAAAATTATAGTTTAATCCCTATAATTAGTGTCTAACATTTAATATTTAGGCATAACGTTCTAAATCCTCAATATCATCATTTAATAACAAATATGTAAGTACTATTTCCACTAGAGATAAATTGAAATGATTCGTGCATTCCATTTCATAACTTGCATAAACATTAACCTTACTACAGTGGGGTGAAACTCACCACATCATGGTCTATCCCAAGGTGGACCACAACGTTGTCCAAACCACCATGCTATGGTGGCACCTTTAGTGTACAATTCATCACATATAACTTTAAAAATTGAAGATTTTTATTCTATAGAATTAATTACTGATACATACTCCCCATGGAGTTTCTTTCACCCCTTTATGTATTTTTGATAGTTCCTCCTCGAGTTTTTAGTTTCCCAAAATTGAAAACACAACCCTTTCTTAAACCCCCCCATTCAATTTAGAAGTTGGTTTATACTCTTAATGACCCATATTTTTCTATTTATGGATAAAACATTTACCCCTTCCTTTTTGTAATCATGAAACTTGAGTCTGGATATCTCATGTCCTACTTAGAAAACCTCAAAATATTAATAACATTAGGTAAAATTTAACTAAACCCATTCATATTGTATTCCATAATAAAATATCAATAAATTTATAGAAGTTATTGAAAAAATAAGTCGATGGATAGATCAATATTGAGTGGTAACCCTAGTATCTGTAAGTTATTTACTTACCAAATCATAATGAGTACATGAGTAGAGATGTAAGTACCCTCAATTATCTTATAATGAAAGAATAATTTATAAAGTTTATATCTTTCATGTCTTGATTTCTCTTGATATAACCCTTTTATGTTATCTATTATCCCATTGGAATCCATGGTTTTATGTTACTTTAGGAGTTTGGCATCTATAAAGATAACCATTAATGTAGATAAATAAAGAGAGTCCCTTTTATAGATGCAATTAATATTTTTCTATTCTTGACTAGATTCTTTAGAAATACTTTCCTTAGTAAGTGTTTTCTAAAACACATAAAACATTCCTTAATTATTTAGAATAATTCAAAAATTTATGTACTAGTATAAGAAGGTACTTCCATTAATTTTCTCTTACTTTAAAATTGATCTCAAAGTCATCTTTAATTATGATGATGTAATATATATACAAAAAGAATTTATCAGATGAGTATTTTCTTTTATATTCAATTAAGAAGGGATTTTATTAAATTTCATCCCACTAAAATGATGAACCATTTTAAATTCATTATATTAGTTAGTGGGCCAAGATCTATATTTCAATAAGTAATGAACTAACTTTAGTGCAAAACTCATCACTTTATTTAGGTATTTCATCATGTCAATCATATCATATATGACTCTTGGATGATTGAGTGGACAAATATTTTACCAATCCATCATATGGATAAAATCAAAAATATTTCTATGGTATCCTTCCCAAGGATTTACCAACTAAGTAAAACCAAAATAAAACATAAAAAATGAGACACTTAACTCTTAAATTAACCTAATTACTTTCTTACCTTACACAAGATAATCAAATGGAACCCCACTTTGGTATAAAACTACTGATAGAGATATACCATTAACCTTCATATATATGATATATGTTGGCTATATCATTTATGAAGATATGAGATATCATATGATATGATATCCTTTCATGTTATATCTTGATTGGGTGTATCATTTCTTATGATATAAGGACATCATAAGGGTTTCCTCTACCTTGGAATGGAAGCGAAATGTTAAAGGTTAACCTTTAATTATCTTCTTCACCTGGATATCATTATATGAGAATGTTTTATATGATTAAAAACATGGAGGATCGTTGCATTCATTTGATGTGTGAAAGAGAAGACATAACTTTACTCATGAGTTAAAAAACACATAAGTAAATGAATGGGATAAAGGAATATCACCAAGGGTTTAAATATTCAATGTAAAAGATCATAATTCAAGTATCTGTTACTTACTAATTTTTATTTCAATTAACCCATACATGTGTCTCTCATCTTCTTCCTCCTTTACCTTGAGTGGAACTAGCATGTCGCGGTGAGAAGTAGAGTTCCTCCCATGTGATGGGTGATTTATATTTTACTCATGGATAAAATATGGAGGGATAATTATTTATATTTATCCTAATTTATCATCATCAAGTGTATAAGATGAAGATAGTAGAAACAACAACTTAATGGTGAAAGGTACACAATTTATTTATTTTACTTTTTATATGATTTTAGGTTTTAAGCATGAGGATCTTAGGAATATAGATTTATAATCACTACTGCTATGATAAATGAATGTCTTTTGATCTTAATAAACATATTAGTGGTTTGAAAACTTTCCCATGTGATTTTAATCATAAAATCACACTTTAAAATAAAGTATTCATCCTTCTATGGAAAATAGTGTATCACGTTGTAAGGTGATATTATGACAAGTAATAAAATATGACTCCTAAGAGCCTAGAATCAATGCTGCATAGGGTCTTTCATAATCTACCTATGATTTAATCCTAATCAGATGTCGGTTGTGCGAGTTTAATCTCCCATAGGCCCTATCAATGTCATGTTACTCTTATGTAGATACTACACCATTTGAATTATTATTGAAAAAGATATTGTAGCTCAAATTGATTCTTATATAAGCCTCACAGTGCATAGCTAATCCTATAAAAGCCATTATTCATAGGGTTTAATCTCACATAGCGGTATATTGTATATTGTGATATCCTTGGCATGTGGTATGAATACTATGTGAGAATTATAGAACATGATTTAATATCACATAGAATCCTATAATAAGTTGTGGTTTATAGGAACTTGGTCACATTATATAGGTCCTATGCACTGAGTTTATTCCTACATCAGATAGTACTACCTATTGTAGTTTATGATAGGCCTTACTAGCTTATATCGTTAAAGATGATATATGAAGAAAAATATGTTTTCTCTATATTTCAACTAAGAATTGAATTATATATCTTATAAAATGTTTATAAATTGAATAAAAGGTATAATGTGATATTTATATATTTATAAACGTGTTTATAAATTTATTAATTATAAATTATTTATAACTAATTAATTAATTATTTTTTAAACATTTATTAAATCAATATCTATATTATTAATTATTAATATTGAAAAATATTTTTTTTAAAATTATATGGATTGACTTACAATTTACATATAAAATGTTTTTATGGAAATTATAATTTGATTTATAAAGTGTTTGTAAATTAAAAAACAAGGTCGAATATAAAATACTTTATATTTAATTATGAATTGTTCATAATTTCTAATTTGAAATTGTTTAAATTAAAATCCTTATTTAAGAAATTTTTTGACGATATCAAAATAATTTTGGATTATTTATATGATTAAGGCTTAAATAATATTAAATTTATTATATTTAGATTATTTAAATTATTCACATAATAGAAATTAGTATACAAAATGTTTATAAGGATAGGTTTAGGGATATCATTTAATGGTAAAATGAAGAGGATGAAACCTGTGGAAACCCCAATCTATATGCAATAGATTCAACATGAAATAAATAAAGAAAAAAATATAACGCGTACTTGATATGATAAGACCTCTATATTTTACTCTATTACAAAATAAGTTTGTTGGAGATTACTGAAGAAACAATTGAATGCCTCTTGATTCCAAAGGTGGTACACTGGCTAGTGGATCCTCAATCATATTGAGATAATCCTAAATCACCAATGGGGTGATATTACCAACTCAATAGATAAATATTTATTTGATAATGTAGATATTTTCTACTATATTTTCATGTATTGAGGGTATCATAATTGGAGGGATCATATCCCATTTTATAGACACCTTAAGAAGCATCGAAGCGTTAGAGAATTAGGTGCCATCTCATAGCACCCATACATAACTTCTCATTGGTGTGTTCCATTCATCGAACACTTAAATGAACATTAATAACCATTTGAACTATTCACATGACTATACATGTTTATCTATTAATAAATCAATCAAATTGATTTATAACCAAAGATAAATTGATGGAATATGTGAACAAATGAATGCATGTAATATTCCATATTTCATTCCCCACTCTATGATAATAACTAATCATAATCTATGATATAGGTAATGAGTTTACTATATTAACTACTATGATTTGGGGATATTGTAAAAAATGATATCCCTGATTTTACTACATCTCTAATAATATCCCACTTTAACTAAAATCCTATAAGGAGTTTATGAAAAAATTTAAAAAACTCTTTGTGAATCTGTCCAAAAATATTTTGGATTTAGTAGATAAAATTCTCTTCATTTTGGGACTAATAATTTATAAAAAAACTAATCCTTATCTAAATACCTAATTGTGTGACCCTGTGATCCTTAGTAGTATTAAAAACAAATATAGAATCCCAATTTAACATATTCAAGAAAAGAGTGGCCTCTAGAAAAACAACAATGCTACTCAAGCTACAAATGGGTCTAGTGTGATCTTTATCAAACATAATCATATCTCCACATGAACATTTACACCACAATATGTATCATAAACATCATATTTATACCTATATAATCCATTTTTCCATAACATCGAGTGAACACTAGACATGGAACAATTTCAATATAGCATAAGTCATATCATACTTTCTTGATTCTCCAAAAGGGCTGACCAGGTCCATTAAGACATCACATTTCATTTATCTAGAAGATGATCATATCACATTTTACTCATCCGATTAGTTGAAAAAATCACATGTGATTCATCTAAGAATGACCATGTATTTACTTAGTCTAATTCAATCATGGTATATATGTTTTTTATCACCACATGAGTGGAAAATCCAAACTTAGTTGAGTTCCAACCAAAGAAATGATTAAAAGTATACCCAGCCACCCATAATTATATAAGTCTCAAGCCTTTCTTAAGAAAGGTATTAAAGTACGAAGGTTCTAATTCTAGGTATCTCATTAAAATTAGGTAAAAATTATTTGATAGTAATCATACACCCTTATGTATATCGATGACTGTATGATATTCCATGGGATATAATTTGGTGGGTTAGTCCAAATTATAATTCTCCACTTATAATTTCATTATTCCACTAGTAATGCTAATATTAACACATCTTCACAACCCATAATAATCTATGATGATTATTGATTGGGGAAAAATTAAGGTAATACTCTGAGAGGATATTACCATTCCATTGTTCATGTAAAAATATTTCAATACACATGAATTAATGATAAATGGAGATTACCTTTAATTATAAAATCATTATACATTTAAAACCAATACATCAATATATTATGTATAATATACCAAGAGATTCAACATGACTCTTAGGATTTTTCTATTATAATGGTTTTGTCAATGGAACAACTAAATTGTCCTATATATCCACCGACCATATCCTAACATCACCCCTCTCAACAATATCTCATAAGAGATAGTATTTATAAAGAACTTGTTTAGTAATTTGGTGAGATAGGGGTTCCATATCCTAATAAATGGATCCATTTTTTTCATAGTAAAGTTTGATATATACATTATTGCTAGGAACTAACCTGAGTTTAGAAATGAGATTCTTGATCTAAATAACTTCCTTCACAACATCTGATGTAGTGATGTACTTAACCTCTATTGTCAAGTCTGCTATAGTGGATTATTGGGAGCTCTTCCGACTAATGGATCCACCATTTAGGAAATACATAAATCCATATTCAAATATAATATTATCTTTATTATTTTAGAAGCTAGAATTTATGTAAACTTTTATATAGAGCTCATACTCTACACTAAAGACCAAGAACATATCCTTAGTCCTTACTTTAGGATGTTATTCATAGAAATACAACGAATATTACTATTATTGGATTTGTATGAAATAGTTATTCTAAGAGAATAAGTGAAATTAGTCAGAGTACATAACATGATACACATGATAGATTCTGTAGTTAATTCATAGGGAATTTTGTTCATCTTTTTTTACTATTTAGAAGGATATAGAATCTTATTAATATTTAAGCCATGTAACACTAGTAAATAACCTTTTTAGAGTTCTCTATGTCAAAATATGTTAACACTTTACTAATTTATATGTCCTGAATCATTTCATGTATCCATTTATATTTATCTTTATAGATCTTCATGATGGGTTTTAGGGGATCAACTTATGATTTTTTAAATTGAAACAACCCATATAATTTCTTTATCTATCTTTATGGATCAAATTTGAAAATCTTAACAAATAAAAACATACCTATAAAGAAAAAATAGTATCCTCTATCCTCAATATTGGGTGGGGGAAATCTTACTGATGACAACTAAAGCATTTAACAAATGATTTATACCTCTGAGGGGATTGCACCACCCTCGTATCCTAGAACATTTATTGAGGACTCTCATACATTGAAGGGGTGATAAAAACTCCACATTGTGAAAAATTATGTATGAGGAAGGAAGATAACCTTATAAATATTTTCATAAAATGAATTATCTTCACCAATATCACTTTTATGCATACACCAATGTAACATCGCAGGTCTTTGAGTCGGGTCGAAAACCATTATCGATTTGAAATTTTCAATTAGTAGCTATGATGATTTTTGTTTCATTGATCAGAACTCATTTCCGAGAGTTCCATTAGCTTTATATGATGGTTTTGGATTAGTCTAGAGGATTGAATATTTCCTTAGGTGATTTCAGTTTGGTTTTGGGAGCATCGAAGGCCAAATGGCTAGTTTTGAGTTGCAGGCAAAGGGTGCACGTCTTAGGGTAAACCATGTGGAACCTTCCAGCTAACTGTGCATAGTGTTTTTGAACTGCCACACATTTTTGGTAAACCATGTGCTGAGGGCGCACAACTATGTGGGTTCATCTATAGAAGTTTTAGAGAGCTACCACATGGGTAATTCCACATAGGTAGTAACTATTCACTGTAGCTCGCACTATTACCACACGATTTAGAAAACCATGTGGGTAAATCATGTAGTCCAGTAAATGAGGGAAAATGAAAATATTACCCTTTTAAAATTTTATTTTTTCCTTCTTATTTTCCCTATTATTTTTCCTTGGACACACACACAATAAATGGTCTCCATCCACTTTCCTTATCCTCATATTTTGGATCCATCTCCTTCATTAGAGATCCATTCGTCTATCCATTGGGTGCATTGGAATCACCTTTGTAAGTCTAATCTCACCTATACCTATCTTCACTTTTTTTCACTTTGTGGAGTGCTAAATCCGTTTTATCCATTTTATTGAATTTTTATGGTTCTTGAAAGAAATATAGATTTTATCCAACCAGCTTTGAATTGGAGCTCAATATCAGACATGCCTACGTCTACGGGTCCAAGGTAGCTGGTGCATATCTTGATTTGTGTTTTCTCGATCATTTGGGTGGTGCGACTTTTAACATGCCTTTGGGAAAGTGAGAAAGACCCCCGATGCTTGGTATTTAATTGACCGTATGACTTGTGGGATGCCGTTGGGCATACCATTACTTTTTTCCCATGAGTGAGGTAAGGTTATAGGTTGTCTCTCTATGGGTAAATTGGCCACGAGTGTTAAATTCATTTAAATTGAGTTGCTTAAAATGAATTGATTTAGTTATTTAAATCTGAGGCATTCAATCCCTCTATACTGAACTGTTATGTTAATTTAGAAGATGAAATTCAATGTTATTAAATTGGATTGTCTATTTATATTGAATTGGTGACATTCAATTAAATTTCTTTTAATTGATTGATATTTTAAAGAGAATTATTTATATATAATTTCTTGTGATATACTAATGAGGACCACGGGGTCATGATGGGCTCAACCCGATGTTGGGATGACATGTCCATCAAGATTGAGTGATGTTGATCATTGTTTGGTCTTGTAATAAATTGTTTAAGTTGTATTGACCATATGATTAGGTATCATAGATGTTGGTTTGAGGCAACAAAGCTGTCAGGTTGGGAATCGCCCATGATATTGGGATTAAAGGCCATCAGATATAAGCAATATAGTCACAAGGGAATGAGGTGCCGATATATGTGGATTAGGATATTTATTTGGTGATTTTCACTCACCTGTGATGGAAAAAATCACTGAATTGAGTCATGTGCACATAGTTCGACTCCGTTGCTGAGTTGGTTTTGACTACTCTAGTGGGTAGAGGCCCTCGATAGTGCAGTTATAAATTCTTTTGGGGGTGTTTTCCATATAAATACACATGGAAGGTGAGTATTCTTTGGTTGATAGTGATGAGGCTATCAGTTAGGGGTAAAGGGTCACTGTGATTGAGGCCATGTACCTGGATATTTATTTGAGGACATGTATCACTATGCCTCCGGTTGTCTGTCTTTGATTTGATGTGTGATTTTGAGTAGGGGTTCGAAGGACCGGATTTTATTATTTGGGAATTAATTAGAGATTTATATACTTATTGATACATGAGGTTTTAATATGAAAAATGTTCCTAATTACTTTATATAGGTAAGACAAGAGGGTTCACCTAGGATATGACATTAGGGGCACCTTGGGCTATGGGCCAAATACCCTATTCACTTCTGAGATTCCAATTTTGGCCAAAGAAGGTGACAATTCTTGGTGAATGTTAAGGACCATAGAAGTTTTTTGTTTCATTTAAAATGCATTGAGTTGTTATTTATTTATTATATCATGCCTTCTTAAACAAATATTCTTGGTATGCACCATTGTGTGGTACCCTACTAAGATACATCTCACACCCTACACAGGTTCTTTAGGATGAGTGGAGACTTTATGAATTTATGTTTAGGTAAATGATAAACCTCAGAATATGGATATTAGTAGATTCTTACATGGATTTTGGAATAGGACCTTGAGTTCATGTCTAGTTGGAGTTTCTCTTTCATTTATATTTCTTTCAGTTTCAAAATATTGTTTTGTATATTGTATGTAGCTACAATGGTTTTCCATGGGTTCCATTTTTATACTTGACCTATATGACATGTTATGGTTGCATCTTGTTCTATTTGGTTATTAAAACTTGTGTTTCTAGCATGATTGATTGATTATTCACTTTCCACTGCTTCTATTTATATATCTTTTGCTATTTATCTATTATTGTCTATGTTACCGATTTGCAGGTCTGGTTTGAGTCTACTGAGTATTATCTTCCCACTACATGATATATTATATACTAATACTAGTATTATTATATATACCTAGAGGGTATAACCACCCCACTATACCTTATAACACCCTCACTGATAGTTTTGAAACCTTTAGCGTTCGGGGAGGCACACCTAAGGCCAATGGAACCTGACCCAATAGCACTATTCAAGTGGATTTTTAGGGTTAGAGATTATACAACCAACATGAGGGATTACATCCCTTTTATAGTCCACCTTGATGTCTTTGATTTAATTAATAACACCTTGACCATATCGAGTGTCATCAAATGCCACCCACGAATTACCTCCCATTAATGTAACCATTGAACTCTTTTAATGAAAATATGGAAAAACTCTAATCCATTCATAATGGATTAGTAAATGAATAAAACTACATGGGAGGATTGGATTAATTCATGCATCACATGCATGGAATTTCTTTCTTATCATATTATATGTTACAAGCAACACAATCTCCAAGGATTATTTAATGATGTATGAAAATCATATTCTATGATATCCATCTCACAAATATCATATCCTACGATCGAGGTCATTTGTATAATATGAGTGACCTATATTTAAGTGAATATCCATTAATCTTAAACTTGTACTTAAATCCCATAAATACTTAATGAAAAATATAAAAAAATTGAATCCATCCAAAAAAACTTTTGGATATGGTTTACTGAAGATCTAATTTTTTTTTCAATTTTTTTTCTAAAACTTAATCCAAATCCAAAATCCTAACCATGTGACCCTACATGACTTAGTAGCATTGATTAAAAATATGAAATCCCTATTTCAAATATGTAATAAAAGATAAGACTCTCATAAATAACCACGCTACTCATACTACTAAGGGGTATGGTGTGATCTCCATAAAACATAATAATATATCTATACAAAAACATCCACCATAATATGTATCATATACATAATATGTATACCTATATAATCCATTTTCTAATGACATAAAGTGTCCTTTGAACATAAAAAAATTCAATCTATTATATGTCATATAATGTTTTCTTGATTCTCCTAAAAGGACTGACCATGTCAATGAATACATTACATTTTATTTATTTAATATATGATTATATCACATTTCCCTCATCCAAGTAGTTGAAGATATCATATGTGACTCATATAAGAAGGTAAATTCATTTTATCATTCTAATACAATCAAGGGTTAGATGTATTCACTCATCATATAAATGGAAAAATCTCATCTTGGTTGTACTCTAACTGGTGACATGATCAACAATACACCCAACCAACCCTGATTATCTAAGTCACTTTTGAATTGTGTAAGAAATTTATAAATGTATGAAGGTTCTCATGTAAGGTATCCCACAAAATTCAGGTAATGGGTATTGATAATAATCATATACATTTAAGTATATTGACGACTGTATGAAATTCCATGTGATATACTTTGGTTGGTCAATCCAAGAAATAAGTCTTTACTTACCACTTCATGAATCTATTCTTCATATCTCATATAAAACATTTATAATTACTATAATGTTCTATTCATTATAATATTAACATATAATCACAATGCATTATGCTATGGATGATCCTCAATTAGGGAAAACTCAAAGTCACACTTTGAGGGAATATTACTATTTGACTATTCATGTAAAGAAAAATCCATCACATATGAGTGAATAAAAAAATAAAGGTTTCTTTTTTATTATAATAACATGATACATCTACAACTATTACAACCAATATATCATGTGTCCAACACCAATAGATTCAGTATGACCCTCATGTTATTGCTGTGATAACAGTTTCATCAATAAATCTACAACATTATATTATATAGCTACCCAACTAATATTTAAATCACTCCTCTCAATGATCTATTATATAATATGGAATTTTTGAAGAATATGTTTGGTCCTTTAGTGATACTTGGGTTCTTTATCCTAAACAATAGCTCCATTTTTCATAGTAAATCTTGATGTCTCCTTTGATGCTAGAAACCACCTCTATTATAGATATAAAATTCCTAATCCAATTAGATTTCTTTAGAGAATCTAATATAGAGATGTACTCCACCCCTATTTTTGAGTCCTTTATGGTGGATTTTTTAGAACTCTTCCAACTAATATCTCCACCATTCAAGAAAAAACAAGAAACCATATTGAGATTTCATATCATCTCTTCATATTTAAAACTAGCACTTGTGTAACCCTTTATACATAGCTCATATTCTCCTAAAAATACTAAGAACATATCCTTAGTCCTTCTCAAGTGCTTAATAATATTATTCATAGTAATATAACAATTGTATACAAGATTGGATCAATTTATTGAAGTAATTATAAGAGCATAATCAACATGAGTTTGAGTACACAACATGGAATATATAATAGATCCTATGGAATACACATAGGTAATTCTATCCACCATTTCTAAATCTTTATAATTATCCTTAATCTTACTAAGACTCATTCCATGTAATATCAGTAAATAAATCTTCTTAGGGTTCTCTATGCTAACAAATTATATCAATTTACCATTAGAGGCATTCTTAATGAGTTAAAGTATCCTTTTAGGTCTATCTCTATATATCTTCATACCTATTATTTAGGAAGCTTCACCAATGTATTCATCGAGAATAATTTACCAAAAAAATATTCCTATACTGAAGTGTTGGGTTTTTATTTCTGATAAGTTTTATGTAATAAACATAAAATATCAAAAATAGTATAACACTCCCACTAATCCACCTGTATACACAAGAATCATCCTATTTCTAGATGAAACCAGACTCTTTTATTGTATCATAAAATGGATATTCCAACTTTGAGAATCCTGCTTGAATCCATAAATAGAACATTGTAGCTTATATACCATAACAATCTCATTTGACACTTTAAAATATTTATGTTGTATCATATACACATCCTTGACTAAATTTTTATTCCATGAATCTTTTTAGAAGTACATCAATCTCCATCTTAGGAACACTTATTGTTTTTGGTCTTAAAATTCCCTAAGTTTAACTTTATACCCACCAAATCACCAAATTATGTGTTACTTATCAAGTAAAAAACCACTTCAATCCAAAAAAAGTTTGTGTTCACTGGGATTATATAAATGATATCTCAGTCTCTTTTAGATAACTAGTAAATAATCATTTCATTGATTTAGAGTTGATTGATTTAGAATATAAATGTTGAAAATATTCTTCACAACCCCAAATCCTCATAAAATACATATTGTGGTGTTTCCCATGTCATATCTCATATGGTATCTTTATAACTACTCTTTATGGAATAAAATGTAGTAAAAATTTAGAATTATTCTTATCATAACCCCAAAATGTAATAGGATGATCACATTAACTCATCATAGATCAAACCATGTCAAAAAAGGTATGATTCCTTATTTTAGACACACCATTCCACTATGGTGTTCTATAAAGATTATTTTGTAAAAAAATTCCAAAATACATAAAATTATCAATGAATTCAAATCTCATGTATTCACCACCCCGATCTAATAAAAGAATCATTATACTATTTTCTAGTTGATTCCATTATTCATTTTGAAACTCTTTGTACTTTTAAAATGTTTCATACTTGTGTTTCATTATAAATACATATCCATACTAACTAAAGTAATTAATAAAGGTAATGAATTACCCAAAACCACCATTTTCACAAGTACTCATTGGTATACATACATCACTATGTATAAGATTCAATAGTCCACTAGGAATTTAACCTTTTCTACTAAAAGTTTATTTGTCTATTTTACAAAAAAAAAAGATTTAATTTTTTTTAAATAATCCATAATTGAACGGTTCCAATAATCCATCTCTATGGAGTCTTTGGATGCATTTCTCATTTATATGTCTAATGCGATAATGCCAAAGGTAGGTGGGGTTAAAACCAACCCTGAACTTCTTATTTTGAACATTATAGACATGACTATCCATATATAGAATATATAAACCATTTAATATATTATTAATTCTATAAAATTTTCATTCTTATATATAGAATAACTCTTGTTCAAAATTATAATGAACTCACCAGGGATTCCCACCAAAACTAGTCCCTAAAAAAATCTTCTACATACATGAATGGAATTCATGATCCCCATGGGATGAATACTAGCACACGAGCATTAGAAAAACAACTATAGAGAATAATTTCTCCCAATATGAACAAGATACATGGAATATATATAGAAACAAAACCATGAAAGTAGTATTCCATAATCAAATAATGATAATAAAAGCGATACAATCCATAAGTATCTAGATCAAAACCTAAGGAAATGTGTCCAAAAAACCAGAAAGGACAACTAAAAATGATGACCATTACTCCATGAGAAACATGGGAAATCTACCACAATCACACCACTAGTTACCCGTACCCAGCTGACATAAACATTACTGCCCCATTATAATGACTCACATTTTCCTACATCAAAAGAAAATACCAGGTTTAGAAATTCTTGAGGGAATGTGTAGGCTATGAGCTAAATAGGCTTAGGAGGATCCCACCAAGGTGTTCCAAATCAATTGTTTGAATAATAATCTGAATATTATCAATTAAAAAAAACATATAATGATAATAAGTAAAACAATTTTATGTCAAAGTCATGGTAAACAGTTCCACTTTTTCCATAGTTCTAAACTAATTCAAGTAAAATAGTTTCAAATCATAAATTTGGAAACCATGTACTTTTTATCAAAGCATATATATCAAATAAAAAATAATACAAGCTAATGCATAAAGGTAAAACACCCCTAGGTTAACAATGGTCATACTATCTAGGTCACTTGTACCATGATAATCAATAATGACTAGTGTGTACTCAATTCCCTAGGATACCATGCCTAGGGATTGATGAACACACCATGAGTGACCCCCTATAATGTTAAGAGAAATTCCCTATAATAATTGGCCAAGGGAATATAGGAATACCCCATGAGTGAACCTCCCAACCTGAACAATAGAAAAGGACCAATACTATGCCCTCCACCTAGGCACCCAAGGATCCCATGTTTGGTATACATCAATCGGTTGAAAAGGGATTATAAACTCACAAATTATTATAAACAACCAATTTTATCAAAAAATTATTTAAAAACCCATTTCATAAACCCATCTCACAATGCTTTAAAAAATACAGTTCCTTTAACAAAATGAGGGAAAACATCTTTTCTCAAAAACCCATTTACACATAAAATAAACCTATGAAAAGATCATTTATATTAATTTATAATTTTTTTATAAAACCAAGAGAAATTATAGTTCAAATTACATAGGCTAGATATTGAACTACCTACCTCAAACTTAGGTCGTACACCAATCATGATGGGATCCACACCTCAAAAGGAAAAAGAAAAAAAATCCTTGATCATCCTAGAAAATAATGACTGACATCATTATATCTCTATAGAATCACCAAAACCAAAAGATCCAATTATAATAACCTTCACTGGATTAATAATGGGGATAAAATATGGAGAATGAAATATGGAAACTCACCTTAAATCCCTAAGTATTTATCTCTCAAGTATGCGGTTGAAAACTAATGAAAAGGGACCAAAAGACCTCTTTATGATGTACTTGGATTTCTTAAGAACCAATAGAAAAGTTGGAATAGTGTTTGGGTTTGAAGGGCTTTGGATTTGTATACCCATTATTGAAGACATAAGTCCACTATGAAACCCTCGGTACCATGGTACAACTATGTTAAAAGGTGCCAAACTATAGTGAAGAACCCCTTTATATGCCATAGTCACACAATACTATAATGTAACCCATATTGCTACATCAAAATCACCCATGGTCCAATTGGCCTTTAGAAACCCCAATGAAGATCTCTCTAGATCCTATTTACCTGGTGTAAGGCTATGGTTCAACCCACATACCATGCTAGAAAAACCCTCCAAAATGGAAGAGACCCACAAAACGATCACCCGATCCTACACACTATAGATGAACAATCCATACCATAAAACATAACTACTTTACCACAAAACACATCATCCATTGAGGAACTACCCCATAAAATGGCAGAACCACTAATTCTCATCCCTCAATCCCAACATCATATCCATAAACTCTACACCATATCCCCTCTCTTCCATGGAACAACTTCTCTCCTCCATGGTAAACTCCTTATAAAAGAACCCAAAAATCCTCCAAATCTCCCATAACCCAAATCACTAACTATAAAACATTAAAAAAGAGTGTTCCATAATAAGGATATTATAATTCTCCCCACGATTGTACTTTCTATCCATGGGAATTCATACAGAATATGTAATATATATGAAGAGATGAGGCCATTGTTCCCTCACCAATGATTCATACTCCCAAGTATCATGATAATATGATCCATGTCACCATAATACCTTGAAAAATAGAATATATTTCCCTAAAAAGTATTTCATTTGAAAATTTCTGATCACCACCGGTTGTTCTACAACAGAAACAAATGGTTCTAACTTAATATCCTCCCAACCCAGAACATGAGAGGAATCAGGATAGTATTTCATGAGCTGAGATATGTGGAAAACATCATGTATAATTTTCAAATGAGATGATAATTCCAAATGATAAGTAACATAACCAAGACACTCAATGACCTAAAATGATACAAAATATCACTAATCCATATTTACATATTTCCCCAAGTTGACGATGACCCAACTGAGGAGATACTTTCAAGAAAACATGGCCACTCAAAAAAATCTCCATAGGATGATTTCAATGATCTTTATATGATTTATTTTGAATGTAAGATTTAACCAAGTGTCAATGTATATTCTATATCCTCATTGATATCTCTTTAACAAGACTTGACCCCACTAGAGAGGCCTTTCCCACCTCTTCCCAATAAAGAGGTTACCTGCGTGGGTGGCTATATAAATCCTTAAAGGGATCCATTTTGATTGAAAATAGATAACTATTATTATAATAAAACTAAACCAAACCCAGATAGATATATCATGGTCTAAAAAAGTACAATATTTTGGGATATAGCATATCCTATATGAACTTTGAAGTGAATTGTGTTGCATTTGTTGTCAATGAGGCATGAAGTTGTCTTGGAATGAATGGAAGTCAAGGAAGGTCAAGATGTGAATGCCAAAGGTTGTGATGGTGTTGGAGATGAAGGAGAATGGCCATAGTACTAAGATGCATGTCACTTAGGAGATTCATTAAGTGGTATTGGAAATTGTGGTTGAAACATTCTCCATGCAAATCAGACGATTGTTGAGATGTTCTTAGAGTTCCAAGAACTTGTATCATGATGATACAAAGTCACAACATGATTAGAAGACCATGCATTGTAGTGACAATGCATGAGGAGTTGGAGATGAAAGAAGATCCATCCACAACTTCTAAGTGGGTGAAGTGGTTTAATGAAGTCCATGCACTAACACTTAGTGCATGTGAATCTGAAGAAGTCCCAATTTGATCTCTGATTAGATCAACGAAGACATTGAAGATTATATGTGATTAAGGAGCTCAGTTGAAGATGAAGACCCTTCTGGAATTCCCTCCTAAGTGAAGATTATTTGTTTAAGAAGAATGGAGGAATTCTAATGAAGAAGAAGAATAGAAATGTGGGAGAAGAGGAAAAATGTAGAAGAAGAATGGCTTAGAGGAAGATGGCTTGGCATTTAGAATTGGCATTTTTTATGGAGGACTTTGTTTTTAACAAAGTCTTATTCTGTCCACTTGCAAAAAAATTGACCAGCCAAGGCCAGCCTTAAGGGTTCAACCCCCAAGGCACATGTGGGCCTAAGGCGCCACGCCCAAGGGGGGATCCCATGTGGCCAGCCCGGACGGCAGAGGCAGAGGGGGCCGTGTATAAGCCCCGAGGACACGCGGTGGTGAAACCCGCACGCCGGAGGTGCATAGTGGGCGCTAGGAGCGCGCCCGCAGGAGCAGAGATTGGGCGCAGAGCGCGCCCGCAGGGAGAACTCGGTGCGGGGCGGCACCGAGAGGGGAGAAGATTCAATTGCTGAGCTGATGGCAGCGCCAGGGTAATAAACCGCGGAAAATCCGCGGAACGTTTCGATGTGGGACGGCGAAAATTCATCAGGGATCTAATCGCGGCCGTCCGTTCCATCGCGCGCCGATCTGGACCGCTTATCTCATCTAGCGCCGAGATGTTATAATCCTGGCCGTTGAGCATCATTAAACATCGACGGCCGAGAGCTCGTCTTCTTCCTCGAGCTCGTCCGAGGCCTCCCCGAAGCCACCCGCAGCCTCCTTCGAACCAGAGGCCTCCCGAAGATGGATTTTGAGTATCCGGCCACCTCTGATGAAACTGAAGGCTCCCTCATGCTCGTCTGGCCAAAACGAACCCATTCATGTATAAAAACATGCATGCATACAACAAATGGAGATCTTCGATGTTCGGCCGAGGCAAGCAAAGCTGCCAAGGCCACGTGGTTGGTGGTTTGCATGGTTTGAACCAAAACCGAGGCCGTGCATGCGTTCGAAGTCGCATGCACGTAGAGGAGAAAAAACATAAATGGATCCTGCGAGAAACAGAGAATAAAAACGGGATTTGCGGATCGTTTAAAGATTTAAAAGATCCGAAATCTTCGGGATTGAAGTTATCCCACGCGGAAGATTTGAGGCGTTTCTCTGCCTATAAAAAGAGAGGTCGAGGCTCTCATTAAGCTGCTGATGCGCTGAATTTTTGAAGTCCCGTGAGCGCATCTCTCTGCCTCGCGAAGGTTTGAAGCCCCGCGCAAAGAAGTTGCGCGGCTGTGTTCCTTTTGCGCACTCCTTGCGCGAAAGAAGAAAGGAGGAGGAGGAGATCCCCTGCGCGCCTCTCTTGCGCGACAGGAAGGAGCCGAGCCGCATATTTGTGCGCTCGAGACTCTTGTTCCCTCTCTGCCCGCACCCTTGCGTGGCAGGAGGAAGATCCCGCGGGTGTTGCACTTGTGCGCCCCGCGGAAGGAGGAACTTGCGCGCCTTGCCACTGCACCCTTGTGCGGCTGTTGAAGAAGAGAAGGCCACGGCTCATCAAGCCCTTGCACGCCTTGTTTGAATTCGGGTGATGAGAATTACACACCAAGTGTGTGTGTGCTAAAAGGAGAAAACACCCACGCCATGGACAGTGTGTGTGCATAGTGTTGAGAAGTTTGGCCGCAACCCTTGCGCGCCCGCACACAAGTGGGGTTCGGGTTGTGTGTGAAAAAGAAGGCAGTGTGTGTGCAAAGTGGAGAACCCAAGCCGTAGCCTTGTGTGGGTGAAGTGAAGACCACACCTTAGTGTGTGTGTGCAAAATTGAAGAACCACCTATGGGTTAAGTGTGTGCAAGAACAAGTGAAGACCACACTTTGTGTGTGTGCCAAAGAAGGCCGAGGCCTTGCCTCGTGTGTGTGCCAAGTGGAGAAGAAGAACCCGAGGCCTTTGAGCCTTGTGTGCAAAAAGAACAAGAGGAGGCCGTAGCCCTTGGAGGTTGAGCACACTTGAAGTTTAAAAGAGAAAAAAAAGTGTGTGTGCAAAGTGGAAGAGTACAAGAAGTGTGAAGGCCAAGTTTAAAGTGTGTGCAAAGTGAAACAAGTGTGTGCAAAAAGACAACAAGGCCGAACCTTAGTGTGTGTGCAAAACAAAGTGTGTACACACTAAGAAGAAGAGAAGACATCCACACTAGTGTATAACACACATTTATGTGTGTAATCAAAAGAGAATAAAGTGTATGATGTTCAAGGAGTTGGTGTGTGCTTAAAGTGTTACACCCTTTGTGGGTCTACTGCACCAAGAAGAGGAAAGGGAAAGTGCATACATGCATGCATGCACGTGCACACATGAACAGAGCCAAATCAGTGGTGTGCATTTGAGTTGTCCAAGACCAGGACTGAGACTGGACCAGACTAAAGTTAAAGACATCAATTGTCTGAGTATTCAGTAATTGGAGATAGGCCAGGTCATCCTTAGAAGAAGGAGATAAATCCTGAGCAAGACGAGAAGACCTGTTCACCACAAGTGATCAGAAGAAGAGCAAGGCCAGCAGCCTTTATCCCAGGCTGCTGAGGATACTTGAAGAACTTAAAGTGAAGAAGAGCTACTCGTGTGACTCGAGGAGCCAGGAGAAGACCCTGTGGGACTCAGGGAGAAGAAGTCTTCAGTGGGATTCTGGAGCAGGACAGTGGGACTCTGGTAACACTATGTGAAGCAGTATAAAGACCCTCCTGTGGGACTCAGGAGAGATACAGTGGGACTCTGTATCGACCATTGTAATTTTAACAGGTTATAATGGAGAATCCATGCTGGGAGAGCATGGCAAGGATGTAGGCCTTTGGTGCCGAACCTTGTAAATCCTTGTGTCCTGTGCCTTTTCATTACTGCATTATCCGGGAAAGGTTGAGAGATACAAGAAGAGTGGATCGAGGCCTTAACAATCCATAGAGGTTTAATTGATTAAGAATCAATTAGTAAAAAGTTTTAAAGGATCACTGATTCACCCCCTCCCCCTCTCAGTGATTCACACTGATCTGGGCACTTCAATTGGTATCAGAGGGAGGTTACCTCTAAAAGATCCAAGGGAGTCTTTATTAAGTGCAGATTTGAGGAAATGAGTGACCAGCCTCAAATGGAGATATCTGCCAAGACTCAGAAAAATAGAAAGAAGAAACAGGCCAAGAAGATGAAGAAATCCTGTCCTAGCTGTGATGAAGTTGAAACAATGAATGATCTTCAGAGTGCACTCAAATATCTTCAGAAGACAGTTCCCATGGAAGTGGCAAAGTGTATAGCTACAGGCATCCATGATCTTCATGAAGAAAAATCACAGTTAGAAGAAGAAGCCAATGCTATGGAAGATCAGCTGGCTAAAAGGGTTGGCATAACCAACACTCTCAGAAAGCTGGTGAAGGCTAAGGAAGAAACAGTTTCTCTTTGCAATGATAGATATGAAGATACTTGTGAAGAATTGCAAAGAAGCCTTTCTGAGAAAGAATTCTTTAAGACTGTGGTTAAAGATGTTTTCCATGCACTGGAAAAGAGGCATAAAGTATCAATGGTTGTCAGAGATGCTCAACTTGAAGAAAAAGTCAAACTGGTGAAGGAGATGGACAATTCATTGCAAGAATTGAAGAAGGTGCATGAAGACCAGATGAAACAACTGGTGGAGAATTGGGAAGGAAAGCTAAGAATGGTTGAGGATGAGAAGAACTCCCTCAACATGAAATGCCTTGAACTGGAGGTGATATTGAAAAATTTGCAATCACCCAAAGCTGAATCCTCCCAGTCAGTTGAAAGAAGAAATGTTGCTACTCAAGTGAACTTTGAGCAGGATGATTCTAAGAGAAAGACATCCTCTAATAAGAGTGCAACATCTTCTAGAAAGAAGGTACCATCCATACCATCTTGTACTGATGCTTCTAATTGTGTTTCCACAAAAAGTGCAGGATGGAAGAATAATTCCAAACAAATATGGATGAAGACAGTAAAGAAGCAGAGCTCTCCTGAAACAGCACAACAGGTCAAGAAAAGTACCCTACAATCAGAAGGACTGAAGAGGTCAAGATTTGTGGGTCAATGTTGGTGTTGTAATAAGTATGGGCATTGTGCAAAGGATTGTTGGTACAATCCACTGAATGCCAAAGCACAGAGGAAGCCCATGCCTAGGGGGAGCAAGCCAGAAGAAAAGAAGCAGCATCCACAGGTCCAGAGACATCTGTTTACTGCTAACAGATTTGGATTACTTGAAAACATCTGGGATGGTTGCAAAAGTGGTCAAAGAATTGATACATATCAATCTACAAATGTATCCGAAGCTGGAATGAAGAGAAGATCACTGAACCTGGCTAAGATAGATTCCTTGGGAAGCAAGCAGAAGAAAGTGGAAGATGCTCCCAAGAAGAGTTTGAAAAAGGAAGAGAAGTCCTTGGATTCTAAAACCAAGAAGGGTGAGTCATCCAGAAGGACCACCAAGAAGAAGTGCTTCTACTGTGGAAGGAATGGTCATACCATGGATCTTTGTAAAGAAGCCATGAAATTCAATAGAAGCCAACTGGACTCAAACAGACAATCAATCCAGAAGAAGCAGAAGGGATTGATTGAAAACAAGTTGCCTAAGAGAGGTAGCCTGACAGCATCAAAGGAACCATGTGGAATATCCAGAACTGAGGCCACACTTCCAAGTGACTTACTAGTCATATGGCCAAATCAGTTGCAACTTGCCAAAGATCTGAAAAGAGATGAAGATGAAGTTCTGGCAATTGCTAAGTCAAGAGGGAAGAAGAATATTTCACATGAAGATGTTTTGAGATCCACACCAGCACAAACATCAAAAAAGATCAGATGTGCAAGTGTGAAGAATGGTGAAAATGGGACATCTCGGTTGAGAGAATCTTCTCAACCTTGTTGTTCACATTGATGAACCAAGGAGGTTCCATCTTATTCCCTTATACTCTTGGTATATACATGTGCTAACATTGCAGGGAATTGAAGATGATGATCATTCTCAGCTGGAGGATGGTTTGGACAGAATGGAGTGCACCCCTTTAGGGGGAGTCAATCTGAAGAAGATGGGATTCTGAGATTAATACCATCTTGAGAAAAGTGAAGGTATTCAAATCATACTTTCATCCCTTGTTTCTTAATTGCATTCATCATGACAATTAAGGGGGAGTATTGATTGAAGACAAATGGATGAAAGGGGGAGCTTTATCTTTGCACTGAACTTTCTAATGTGTTTGGTGAAGTATGTGCAGGATTTAGCAATTCATTGTTATATCTGAAAAATTTCAAACCCCTAAGCATGATCTCACATGTGTAGAGAATTATGGACAGCTTTGAATTCCTTGGTCACATCACTCTTGTTTTCTACACCGGGTTAGCCCAAGTAGACTTAGAGCTGATTTACTAAAGGTTCATTGCTCAAGTGAACATGTGACATCATCCCTCTCTTAGTGATTTTCAAGAAGATGCTATTCAAAGGGAGGAAGACATTTTTGAAAGAGTACCACACCACACCTTTGCATTTGATTGCCAATAAGGGGGAGAAAATATTGGCACACATATTGACCCATTCATATGTGCTGAAGGAGTGTATTGACAACAAATACAAAGGGGGAGATTGAAGTGCATTGTGTTGCATTTGTTGTCAATGAGGCATGAAGTTGTCTTGGAATGAATGGAAGTCAAGGAAGGTCAAGATGTGAATGCCAAAGGTTGTGATGGTGTTGGAGATGAAGGAGAATGGCCATAGTACTAAGATGCATGTCACTTAGGAGATTCACTAAGTGGTATTGGAAATTGTGGTTGAAACATTCTCCATGAAAATCAGACGATTGTTGAGCTGTTCTTAGAGTTCCAAGAACTTGTATCAAGATGATACAAAGTCACAACATGATTAGAAGACCATGCATTGTAGTGACAATGCATGATGAGTTGGAGATGAAAGAAGATCCATCCACAACTTCTAAGTGGGTGAAGTGGTTTAATGAAGTCCATGCACTAACACTTAGTGCATGTGAATCTGAAGAAGTCCCAATTTGATCTCTGATTAGATCAACGAAGACATTGAAGATTATATGTGATTAAGGAGCTCAGTTGAAGATGAAGACCCTTCTGGAATTCCCTCCTAAGTGAAGATTATTTGTTTAAGAAGAATGGAGGAATTCTAATGAAGAAGAAGAATAGAAATGTGGGAGAAGAGGAAAAATGTAGAAGAAGAATGGCTTAGAGGAAGATGGCTTGGCATTTAGAATTGGCATTTTTTATGGAGGACTTTGTTTTTAACAAAGTCTTATTCTGTCCACTTGCAAAAAAATTGACCAGCCAAGGCCAGCCTTAAGGGTTCAACCCCCAAGGCACATGTGGGCCTAAGGCGCCACGCCCAAGGGGGGATCCCATGTGGCCAGCCCGGATGGCAGAGGCAGAGGGGGCCGTGTATAAGCCCCGAGGACACGCGGTGGTGAAACCCGCGCGCCGGAGGTGCATAGTGGGCGCTAGGAGCGCGCCCGCAGGAGCAGAGATTGGGCGCAGAGTGCGCCCGCAGGGAGAACTCGGTGCGGGGCGGCACCGAGAGGGGAGAAGATTCAATTGCTGAGCTGATGGCAGCGCCAGGGTAATAAACCGCGGAAAATCCGTGGAACGTTTCGATGTGGGACGGCGAAAATTCATCAGGGATCTAATCGCGGCCGTCCGTTCCATCGCGCGCCGATCTGGACCGCTTATCTCATCTAGCGCCGAGATGTTATAATCCTGGCCGTTGAGCATCATTAAACATCGACGGCCGAGAGCTCGTCTTCGTCCTCGAGCTCGTCCGAGGCCTCCCCGAAGCCACCCGCAGCCTCCTTCGAACCAGAGGCCTCCCGAAGATGGATTTTGAGTATCCGGCCACCTCTGATGAAACTGAAGGCTCTCTCATGCTCGTCTGGCCAAACCGAACCCATTCATGTATAAAAATATGCATGCATACAACAAATGGAGATCTTCGATGTTCGGCCGAGGCAAGCAAAGCTGCCGAGGCCACGTGGTTGGTGGTTTGCATGGTTTGAACCAAAACCGAGGCCGTGCATGCGTTCGAAGTCGCATGCACGTAGAGGAGAAAAAACATAAATGGATCCTGCGAGAAACAGAGAATAAAAACGGGATTTGCGGATCGTTTAAAGATTTAAAAGATCCGAAATCTTCGGGATTGAAGTTATCCCACGCGGAAGATTTGAGGCGTTTCTCTGCCTATAAAAAGAGAGGCTGAGGCTCTCATTAAGCTGCTGATGCGCTGAATTTTTGAAGTCCCGTGAGCGCATCTCTCTGCCTCGCGAAGGTTTGAAGCCCCGCGCAAAGAAGTTGCGCGGCTGTGTTCCTTTTGCGCACTCCTTGCGCGAAAGAAGAAAGGAGGAGGAGGAGATCCCCTGCGCGCCTCTCTTGCGCGACAGGAAGGAGCCGAGCCGCATATTTGCGCACTCGAGACTCTTGTTCCCTCTCTACCCGCACCCTTGCGCGACAGGAGGAAGATCCCGCGGGTGTTGCACTTGTGCGCCCCGCGGAAGGAGGAACTTGCGCGCCTTGCCACTGCACCCTTGTGCGGCTGTTGAAGAAGAGAAGGCCACGGCTCATCAAGCCCTTGCACGCCTTGTTTGAATTCAGGTGATGAGAATTACACACCAAGTGTGTGTGTGCTAAAAGGAGAAAACACCCACGCCATGGACAGTGTGTGTGCATAGTGTTGAGAAGTTTGGCCGCAACCCTTGCGCGCCCGCACACAAGTGGGGTTCGGGTTGTGTGTGCAAAAGAAGGCAGTGTGTGTGCAAAGTGGAGAACCCAAGCCGTAGCCTTGTGTGGGTGAAGTGAAGACCACACCTTAGTGTGTGTGTGCAAAATTGAAGAACCACCTATGGGTTAAGTGTGTGCAAGAACAAGTGAAGACCACACTTTGTGTGTGTGCCAAAGAAGGCCGAGGCCTTGCCTCGTGTGTGTGCCAAGTGGAGAAGAAGAACCCGATGCCTTTGAGCCTTGTGTGCAAAAAGAACAAGAGGAGGCCGTAGCCCTTGGAGGTTGAGCACACTTGAAGTTTAAAAGAGAAAAACAAAGTGTGTGTGCAAAGTGGAAGAGTACAAGAAGTGTGAAGGCCAAGTTTAAAGTGTGTGCAAAGTGAAACAAGTGTGTGCAAAAAGACAACAAGGCCGAACCTTAGTGTGTGTGCAAAACAAAGTGTGTACACACTAAGAAGAAGAGAAGACATCCACACTAGTGTATAACACACATTTATGTGTGTAATCAAAAGAGAATAAAGTGTATGATGTTCAAGGAGTTGGTGTGTGCTTAAAGTGTTACACCCTTTGTGGGTCTACTGCACCAAGAAGAGGAAAGGGAAAGTGCATGCATGCATGCATGCACGTGCACACGTGAACAGAGCCAAATCAGTGGTGTGCATTTGAGTTGTCCAAGACCAGGACTGAGACTGGACCAGACTAAAGTTAAAGACATCAATTGTCTGAGTATTCAGTAATTGGAGATAGGCCAGGTCATCCTTAGAAGAAGGAGATAAATCCTGAGCAAGACGAGAAGACCTGTTCACCACAAGTGATCAGAAGAAGAGCAAGGCCAGCAGCCTTTATCCCAGGCTGCTGAGGATACTTGAAGAACTTAAAGTGAAGAAGAGCTACTCGTGTGACTCGAGGAGCCAGGAGAAGACCCTGTGGGACTCAGGGAGAAGAAGTCTTCAGTGGGATTCTGGAGCAGGCCAGTGGGACTCTGGTAACACTGTGTGAAGAAGTATAAAGACCCTCCTGTGGGACTCAGGAGAGATACAGTGGGACTCTGTATCGACCATTGTAATTTTAACAGGTTATAATGGAGAATCCATGCTGGGAGAGCATGGCAAGGATGTAGGCCTTTGGTGCCGAACCTTGTAAATCCTTGTGTCCTGTGCCTTTTCATTACTGCATTATCCGGGAAAGGTTGAGAGATACAAGAAGAGTGGATCGAGGCCTTAACAATCCATATAGGTTTAATTGATTAAGAATCAATTAGTAAAAAGTTTTAAAGGATCACTGATTCACCCCCTCCCCCTCTCAGTGATTCACACTGATCTGGGCACTTCAAACTTAATAGCATGCTCCACATGTCAATCTATCTATAGATGGTATGTTTTACTCAAATTGACCTAAGTACCTATTAACTCTTAGAGGATCTTCAAATGTATGTAAGTATACTTGGGATATCTATCCAAGAAAATAGAAAAGGGGATCCCATGAAACCTCATGATCTCCAACTTATATGTCTTACCCAAATATCCAATCTTGGCGGTGTCCCTAGTCAGAATAAAATGAGATTATTTATTCAAATGATCAATCACCACCTAGATATAATTATTCCCTTAATAATAATATGGAAATACAATAATGAATTACATGGAAACCTCATCCCATTTTCAGAAACAACACAAGAAGAATCTATAGTAGAACAGAATGCTTTGGGTTCTCTACCTTTATCCACTGGTAGGTGTAATAGTGGGACACATAATAAAAAATTTCTCACTTCATACTAGGATTATCTCACATTATAGTCCATATTAATATTTCCATGATAAATGGACCATAATGAAATCTGATAGTTACGCAACATTGAATTCCTTAAAGATGATGGGATGAAAAGCTGGTCATCAAAGCAGACAATACCATCAAAAGGGGGAGACCAACCAGGAATGGTCTCCCCATTATAAAAGGTTTACTTGATTCCTCTAAATTTATCACCTTAATAATAACCATATAGAATAGAATCAAGAAGAGATGATAATATATGAACATTGGTTAGAACCATACCTGAATAATCCCTTTGTGTAACTAGATGCTACTGATTTAAGAGCCCCATTAGGTTACACTATTCCTTTTATTCCAAAACAAGTTATGGTGGAACATTCCTATTGAGAGAATCCAAAATGATATTTAACTTCCCTAATGTTTAGGTGATTTTGAAGTCAAAAATATGGAGGTATTCCACACACCATATTCATATAAGATTCAAGTCAATTTTAGAAAACATATAGATCAAACTACCATGATTAGAAAATACTACAAACCTTCCCTAAAAAGACAACATTAACAAAATTTAAATGAATTCATAGCTATGAAAATATCCAAATCATGAGTGGGTTAATTTTAATGATGTGGGAAAAGATTAAGAGATCCATAGGCCTTGATGTGATCATCCTACATAAGCACGCAATCCAGAACATCACTATAATCATAACAATACACTGTATACCCCTTATTAGTCTTAAATAAGATCAAAATAGGAGCCGATGTCAAAATTCATTTAAAATCATCAAAAGAAGTCATAAAATTTGCATCCCACATGAAAGTCACCCATTTATTGGAAATATCAGTAAAGGGTGACACTATCTTTGAGAAACCCTTAACAAACTACCAATAATATATAGCCAGGCATAAGATTCTCTATATCTGAAGATGATCCATAATTATTTCCATGACAAGACCACCTTTAACTTCTAATGATCTAATAAATTTCTTTGTTCTAAAATCATTCACCATAAGAGCCTAACTTCTTATATCTATAAAATACATTTCAATTTTTTTTAACAAAGCTTGAAAAATCTCAAGATTTCCAAAACCAGGTTCAGATAGTGGTCATTCTTACACTCGAATCTTCAATAAAACAAGATAACATCCACAAAAAAAAATGACAAAGGTGTCAATATACTAATAGAATATTTGGTTCATAAAATTCATAAAAACCATAGGGGTGTTAGTCATACCAAAAGTAATTATAGGATATTCATAATGGCCATACCTAAGGTCTTTAAAAAATCATACTCCCAAATTCTGAGCTGATCATAACTCAATCAAAGATTAATTTTCAAAAACCACTTTTCCCCCTTTAATTGATCAAACAAGTCATCCACATGGGGAAAAGGGTAATAATTCTCAATCATTACGAGGTTAAAATTTTGATAGTCTATGAACATTTGAAGTAAACCATCATCCTTCTTGGTAAATATAATGGGGGATGTCCATGGTGAAACATTAGAGTGAACAAAATACTTCACAAAAAAATAATCCAACTGTATCTTGATTACTTTTAGCTTAGATAGTTCCATTCTATAAGTGGGTATTGAAATTGGTTACATAATTGGTACTAGATCAATCTATAACTCTACCTATCTATTTGGAGGAAGACCATAGAATTCATCTGGGAAGATATCATGGAAGTCCCAAACAACCATGGAAAGATCCACTAAAGTGATAACATCATCTTGATCAATTGTAATAGAATAAAACATACTCCTAAGCATTGGGCAGGAAGGTCTTGTACGAATAAACCTAACATCCCATTATCTGTGAAACACTCTATAGTTCCTATCAGTGACAGATAACGAAACACATTGATGATAAAAATCTTTCTCATCATGGTGAGAAATTATCTAATCCATCCCAATGATGTCATCGAATAGATCCAGATCATGAATCATGAAATCCCATACTAACTCCATATTAACTATTGATAGAGATCATGTAGGAAAATGAAAACCCTACTCCTTCCTCTTTCCAATAGGTTCCTCCAACTCTATAATAAAGGATAATATCTTGGTTGGAAGTTTTATCATATAAAACAATGGGGAGATATAAATGAGTGTGAGTAACCTGTATCAAATAGAGTAGTTTCTATAGAAGATTCAAAAAATGGTATATCTCACTTTTACTGGGCACATGTCAACCTTCAGTAAAAACTCATCCACAGTGTGAAGGCGATTCACTCCTGAGGCATGTGGATGAATCCCTTTAAATATTATGACTACACCAGAACATCCTTTTGGACTAAATATATTTGACTATAATGGGGTGTAGACATAGCCTATATAAACATTTATAAATGGCCTCGATTTCCATAAGATTTTGAGTCATTAGGGGTGTAGGAATAGTATATTGGGTGTTCCCTATTTGATCACTATAATATAAAGTCATGGGAATCCCACTAGATGCTACTGATGGTATAGTGGAGGCCCACTAATGAGAACCACTACCACCACCCTTGCAATTATCATTCCACTACCTCTTCCTTGCGTTACACTACAAATTCCAATAGGTGGAAGAGAAGAGATAGAGAATCCAATATTTCCTTCCATATATAACTCTACCATTATCTCCCTATCTATTGTGTCAGTTTAGGTGGTAATATTTAGCATGCATACTTGTGATTGGATACCTGGTCACAACCCCTGCATGCATTTCTAAGATTTTATCTGATTATTAATCACAACATATGGATAAAAAAACCCAATACACAAAAAAGTTGGTGCACTCTGACACTAATAACTCTCCCTACTTTAAGGATATTAACTCCAGATATTTCTCCATACTAGTGACTTTGGGTAGAACTATTGAAATAATAGGGTATCTAAACACCTCAAATCCAATCCCACATATTCATTGGCCTATACCATAAAATCCCACCACTGTGTGCTTAGATCCTCTAGTATGAATGTTAAATACTTCATCTTAATAGCCTTAGGTGTATCCGGGAAGTTGAAGAACTAATAGATTTTATCCAACCAATCCTCCATCTCTTGGGGTTTATTTATACCCTTAAAGGATGGAGGATTCTCATACATGAACTATTGAGATCGATCCCTATACCCTCCATCTTCTAGTTTTTCCTCAACATATTATTCCTAAACTCATGGTACATTATGATATATTGGAAAAAATACCCATATGATATCCACAATAATATTATGATCCATAGGAGTATTCCATTGAGGAGTATATAACACTAAACCCTCCTGTAGAACCCATGGAGGAAGTCTCAGAGGCATATTTCTACAAACTAAAAACATAATAAAATTATTAAACAATAGGATAATCTCAACTTAAACTAGATAATCATAATAAAAAACAAATATTAAAGTCAAAATTAAACACAATAGGTACATATCCCAACATCCCAAGGTAACTTGAGGCTTGTAATGATAAGAGATGGCCATAAACTCTCAAGATCTAAAAATTCTATCTCCCATATACCAAAAAACCCAAAACCAAGATACTATTGAAAAAACTACCTTTTATGACAATTTATAATGAACCAACCTAGGATAACCTCCAAAACTGGTACCCAAACCAATACGCTATATACCCTAAGGGAATTCTTGATCTGCACGGGCTAGTGGCTAGCACCTGAGCATTTAAGAAACAACTAAATGGAATGATTTCACACAACCTAAAAAAGATAAATAACATATATATAGAAATAAAACTATAAAATATATATTCCATAATCAAAAAATGATAATTAAAGTGATACAAACAAGAATTTTCTAGATCAAAACAAAAATAATGATTTCCAAAAAACTAGAAAAGATGATTAAAACTGTTGACTTCTACTCCATATGATATGTGGGAAATATCCCACCATCTCATCATTAGCTATCCACAACCAACTAACATAAACCTCGCCTCCTCACTACAACGCCTTTCCATTTCCTTCATCAACAACCAATAGTAGGTTTATGCATTCTTTAGGGAATGTGTAATGTGTGAGATGAACATGATTAGTGGGATCCCACCTGGGTACTCCATATCAAGTCTATAAACAATAATCCCAATATTCTAAATTTACATAAAACATGGCATGATAATTAGTAAAAAAACTTTATGTGAAAATCATGGTAAATATTTACCACTATTCTAAAACAAGGCAGGTAAAATAGTTTCAAACTATAAATCTATTAAACTATTTAAATTTTATCATATAATTTATATCAAATACAAAATATTACAATCCAAAGCATGAAGGTAAAAAACCTCTACGATAACAAAGGTCGGGATAACTAGGTCACTCATACCATGAGAATCAAATGAATAGTGCACACTCAAGTACCTAAGATACTAGGAACAAAGAATATTGGATCACCATATGAGTGAATGGCCTACAATTTACAGATCAATTCCCTAATATACTGGGCCTAGGGAATAGAGTAACACCTCATGAGTAAAACTCCCATTGGAAAAAATAGTTAAAACCCAATACTAAACTCTCCACCTAGGTACCCAAGGTTCCCATGTGAAACATATATCAATCATTTAAAAACGACATATCAATTGAAAAATGATTACAAACATCCCATTTTAATAAAAAATGCTATAAAAATCCCTATCATAAATCTATTTCACAATGCTTTGAAAAATACATTTCATTTACCAAAACAAGGTGGAACACATCTTTTCTTATAAAACTTTTTACACACACAAATCAACCAATGCTAAGTTCATGAAAATTCATTTATAAAAAAATTTATAAAACTAAGAGTAATTAAAGTTCAAAGGTTATAGACTAGATATGGAACCACATACCTAAAACTTAGGTTGTATACTAACCACAATAGGATCCCTACACCAAAAGAAAAAAGGGAAACTCCTCGATCAACCTACCATATAACAAACCACATAATTCTCTCAACATATCATCACTAAAAACAACGAGTCCCAAGAAAAAATCCTTAAATGGATGAATATAATGGATAAAATAGGGGGGGAGGGAGGAAAACTCACCATAAACAAAAAAATACTAATATCCCAAGTCCAGGGTTGAAATACAATGAAAAAGGGATAAAATACCTCTTTGGGATTCACTTAGTTCATGATAGAACAAAGAGAAACAATGGATGATTGATTCGGTTCAAAGGAATTTGGTATTTTATACACAGTTTGGAAAAGATAATACTATGGTAAAACCCTCAGAACCATGATGAAGTTATGATAAGAAAGAGCTAGACCATGGCGCATAACCCCTCCACACACCATAATCACCCAAGACTACGGTGTAACCCATAGTTCTACACTATAATCACCCCTTGTCTAACTGGCCTTCAAAAACTATGTTTAAGATCTCTCCCAGATCATATTTACCCAGGGTAAGGCTATAACATAGTTTAAACACCACATAGTTTCTACCTCCTAAAATGGTAGTGGCCCAAAAACTATTCACTCAAGCCTCCTCACCAAAGTTGAACACTCCACGCCATAGGTTCCAACTGCTACACCATAGCCTATCTCTATAGTGAATCTACCACCTAAAAAGGGAAAACTAAAAGTTTTCCTCCTCCTATCCCCTATGATGCAACTAGAAACTCCACGTCGCAATCCCTCTCTTCCATGGCACAACTTCTCTCTTCTACTATGTAGTCCCTAGGAAAATACTCAAAATGAATGTAAATATCCTAGAACTTAAAGTAATACCTCTCAAACATTAAATTAGAGCATACCTTAACCAGGATGTTACAATAAGAGTGAATGAAAATACTATATTTTCCAAAAAATATACAAAAATTAAATTTTTTATTTATAGAGATAACATAATAATAGTTCTCTAATTATACAATCAAACCACTTCACAAATTCAGATCACAAGTGTCAAATTTTAATATAGAAGCTATTGCTCCGTTACTGCCACAAAGATATATTATCATTTTTTCAGTTTTCTTATATCTCCAAGTTTGTGTTTTTATCACAAATGTGCGATGTAAACTAACTATCTAATGCCCATGAGTCAAATTAAGTGAAATTGATTTCTATAACATTCATATTTAGATGCTAAAAATTATTTACTTTGAGAATGCTACTCAATCATAGACACCAATCTCTAACTTTACTATAGTTAATACCTATAAGTGATCTCAATATTATTATCATAAAGTAAACCATAACATATAATAGAATGATATCTATGAGTGAGTATCCTGTATTATATAATTTCTTCAACAAATTTTAATAAAAGTACAACCATTAAAATTATGACCCCAAACATCACATCTATTTAGTGGGATGAGATCTATATTTCCCCATGACTTATGATGGGTGACATGAAAATAATACATTACTATATCCGATAGAGAATAAATTTTTTAATCATATCATATATGATTCTTATACAGTTTAGTAGATAAACTCTTTTATCCATATATGTTATATAGATTCAATCAAATTTATTCCTATGGTATTCTAACCATTATGTTTTCCCAAATACTAAACCCATATAAAATTATAATAATAAGACACCTAACCATTGTGGTCACCATATTACATGCTTTCAATATACAAGATAATTAAATGGAATATAATAGTTAAGGTCACCAATACTGAATGATTGAGGTCTTAACAAGTTTCACTTTGGAAGGAATCTCACACTTAGTATTTTAAGGGTTTTAATCTCAAAAGTCTCACAGTTTAACATAAATCACATGCATGTTAATCCATTTTAATCTCATAAAAAATTTAATTTTATAATGTTTTATCTCTTTGTATATGAATTATTATAGTGACTAAGTTTTATAATCCATATTCCATTCACCAAATTAATGTGTTCAAACCACATTAATGTATAACTATTTACACAACCCAAAAGTTTGTGCTACATACAAAAAAATAGAAGCTAAGTATATTTATACATATTTGAATGCATCTCATGAATAAGGTACATGAAACATTTCACATAAATTCATTGAGTTATATGAAACTGACAATCTCTAGATGAGTAATCCCAGAGAGAAATATATCCATTCACTTACCTTTCTAGAATAAGGAATAATCCTCTATTCTAGTGGGTTGTGTGACCCCAGGTTCCTCTCCCCAGGGATACTTTACTCAAGAGATAATATAATTAAAAATATCTCTAAAACTGAATATGTACAAAATACATTCAATAACTATTCTCAAGTGTATAACTCTATGAAATAATAATATCAAGATAGATGAAAACTAAATCATATGGAGTCTTACCTAGAATTAAATTCGAGGCTCTTTATCCTAGAATCAATTTATGATATAAATAAATCATATAAATTATTCATATTCTCTAAAAAACTTATAAACATGAATAAATTAAATGAATAAAAAACAAATAAACACTATTTATTTTTCCAAACACATGATAAATCAATGGGAACTTTTCATATTTTATTTAATAATGTAAAATCTAATTTTATAATACTTGAAACTTATAATTTATAATAAATTTATAAATCAGAATTAAAAATATCAAAAAAATTAACATTTTTTACATATATAGTATTTTATGACTAACATTTATTTGTAAAATATGACCGATACTAGAGATAGGGTTATCTTAATATCAATCATATTCTACAATATATGTATATATCATAGATTATGACCCATATCACTTTATAAGATTATAAATATTGTATAACTCAAATTATATTTTATGATATAGGGGATAATGTAAATACTCCATGACACTTTGTTTTTGAGAAACCCAAGGTTTTTTTGCATGTTACGATATCTTATATTGTAATCTATGTTTCTAAAGAAAACTTAGGTTTCCAGTCATATTGTACTTCATGATATGGAAACATCATATGATTCCATGGTATGAAATGGAATAAATTACATGTATTGTATTTAACGATACATATACATATGAATTATGATACATAATTTTTCAAAAAATATCATATTAAACATGATTAATCCTTGAAGAACATGTGTAAAAAACCATCCATAGTTGACTTCACATGTCACCTGATCCATATCTCTAGAATGCCTCAAGAGGACCTCCCTATATGCTATAGGATGTCGACTAGTGATGAGGGTCTATAACATAAATTTGGAAGACTATGTACTCTAGTCAGAGTGTAGTCATGGTGGAAAATAAACAAAATAAAAACACAACATAAAAATAAGAGTATGCATAAAAAATATACAAAAAAACAAGCTTCTATAATAAATGAAATGAAGTATATAGTCATACAGAATCTTAAGTATACTAATAAAACAACTGATTGTCCACCAGGATGACCAAATTTACAAAATATAATAGAACTAAAAAAAATACACAAGGATATACTACCAACACTGATCCAAACAACATACTCAATCTCCACAATGGGAACACTACTTCATATTGAACCTCAAACTCCACATGAGAAGATCTTCTCAATCATGAAACACTAGGAATTGACCATATCCATTTTTCATCATATGATCAACCTAAATGAAGTCTTAAGGTCTATATATAAACCAATGTTCCATATAGAGGTGAGAAATAAATCTCAGTTGACCACCCCTAACGGTGAACCTATAACCTATTATCATAACAAGGGTATGAAGACATGATATTCTCCACCTAGTTGAAAACTAATAACAGTTAATATAAAAATAAAAATGCATAAATAAAAAGGGGCTAAATAAAAAATAAACAAATAATCCAACCCTGAGATCTTATTCTAAAAGTTTGTGCCCAAGACTCAATGTAAACAATAATTTTTAATTATCATATTATGTATACAATATATTATAGATGATGCTTACTTACCATAATGGTATTGATTGCATCCACTATTTATATAGTAATTTCCTTATATTACTTATCAGATCAAAGGGATATAGTAGTTCACAATCTATAATGAGAACCTGAAGATACTATGACATTAATCTTAAACATATTTCTTATGGTATAAATATTTCATACTGATAGGACACAAATGATATGTGAACATAAGGTGATGGAAGATCATAAGCATTGAGAATTTTCTCATGAATTTTTTACATAGTTATCTCGAGTAAATGAGATCATGAGGACTAAACTACCAATAGGAACACCACATGTTTAAGGTTTAATTAGTTTTTCATATATGCAAACATGTGTAATGTTATCTAGAATTGAGATCATTTTTAGTGTATACTATTTTATCAGATACCTTTATGTAAGGAAAATACTATGGAATTGATTTCATAGTGAGGTATCTTGTGTATGTTACATCATTAGTGGTATTTAATTGATTAAAAAAATAAAGAATAAATATATCGCTTCTGAAAAGAAGTGATATCTCAGGCCTAGTTGATCATGGTGGTATTTCCTTCACTAAATCCATGGTTTTGGTAGAAGAAGGTAAGTCTATCCAGTTAGTTAAGTGAATAATAAATCAAGAAATTGATAATGACATAAAGTGTTCATCCTACTTTACAAGATATCGTGAGAAAAAAAAGATTTTATTACACAGAGTGTGTTTGTTGGAAATGTTGTCATTGATATGACTTTACCTTATCTTTTTAGGGTCCTTGATAGTTTTTTAGACTCCACACCTAGTCTGTGAATAATACTCACTACTATATAGATAAGGTCCAAGAGAGTCACACACTTATAGTATTCAAAATTTAGTTTTATTTTGATGAATATGAGTTCAGTGCTTGGTGGAACCATCATTAGAGTCCAAGGATGTCTGCGGATATATGATTTCCATGAAATAAATAAATTCATATTATTCAATTTTAGAATAATTGGTATTGAATTTATTTATTCAAATAAATCAAAATATATTAAGTGGATACATGATAAAATATTTAATGAATGAATATTATTTTAATATTCAAGGTTTTTTTAGTATTTTTAGAAATTACAAGTTGAGTTAATGGATCAGTTTTATCATTTAATATATTTATTACATTAAAAGTATGTGATGAAAATATAAATGATATTTATGAATTATAAGAGCATTTATAAGATTCCATTTAGAGTGGGTAATAATATCTAGGGGTTAGGGAGCTAATTTTGGGTATTTTATTAACATACTATATAAAGGAGGAAGAGGCTCTCATATTGGTACTATTCACTACTCATTTGTTCAGAGCCTCTATCTCCTCTCCCCCACTCCCTAGAGTGATAAGATCTCAACCCAAGAAATAAAATCAAGATCTCCTTTAAGTATTAAAGGGATTTTGATGTAGTTATCATTGGGACATTGAACGATTCATCATATCTCTACACTACCAACTAGAATTTGACGATAGATACTCCCACAGACTTTTGAAATGAATTTGGATGATTTAGAGGGATCTGACTTTGGTTCCTCTGATAAATGATAATTGGTGATGGGAAATTGATTAACATCTATTCAAATCAATCAATATATTTTTTGATTTAATTTTTTTAATTAAAATTCTTCATGTGAGATACTCAATGGTTGTATTGGGCTGCACGCCATCGGAGATGATATAATTGCATTGTTCGATTATGTAAAATATTAAATCCCCACTGATATTATTTTTATGCACATTCAGGTACCTTAAATTTGTATTAGAGGGGCCTATGTTAAATTTTAAGCCAATAAAAATTAAATTTTCTATGAATTATTGTAGAGGGTGTCCTTATGGTCCCAACATCAAAAATCTCATTTCAATCTGATCTCAGATGACCAAGTTACAACCATCCAGAAATATTAACCGGATCAAAACTAATTTTTTGTGGGTTTTAAAATGAAGAACGTTTATATATATATATATATATTTTGTGTGTGTGTGTGTCTATATAAATGATTGTTTTTCTGGTAGAGGTGGTAGCTATGGCCAAATATCATTGGTTAGAATATTTTTATCCATTGTGGTCTGTTTCTACATAATTATGAAAAATCATTATAAAATAAAATAAAATTTTCAAATCCCAATATCTAGGTGTTGTAAATTTTTATAGAATGTATATATATATATTAAAAAATGTCAAAATGGATGAGATATCATGATATCACATACTGGGTGGGTTTTTTACATCATTACTATACTCAAAAGTTTTATAAATTTTAGAAAAAAAGCCTATTTGAGGGTCATGTTAGCACTATTTTAACGAAAAAACCTAAAATTTGGCAGTGTAGTTGAAAACCCACATGACAATCACTGGACGTCAATCACTACTCAACTTCCCCATCAAAACCATGCCTTTTCCATGCCATCCACCTCTCAAATCCCCTATCATTCCATTATATATGCCACCTGTCGTAGTGGCCTCTTTACCCGACCAGATCCACTGCCCACCATGATGGCCTCTACTCCTGACCACTGCGGTTCCCTGATCCCAAACTCCCATGTACATTCAAGCCAACCCCAATGAATAACCTCTGGCCCTATGATTCACCATCCCCATCTTCCTGACAACTACTTCTGGTTAGTTATCTATGGTTAGCCTCTCACCCAAAAAGTGCCACCATGGTCGCTCCATCGCTCTGGCCTAGCCACTTAACCCCCCTTGCCTCACCGAATCTCACTGCCGGACATGAATCCGACCATACCAAACCCCAACGAGTATCCTCCTCTATCTGTATTCCCCCTCAACATCTTTCCCTGGTGTGGACTCTTAGAAATTGACTGCCTCATGGTAAATCTAGGTTGGCCTAACCCGATACATGGTAGGATGGTTTTGACCCAACCCTAAATGGGTCTTTCCCACCTTGAAATTGGATAGTGTGGGTCATATACAATCTTCCCATCCCTATATAGACTTGAAATAACCCATAAACCCTTATATGGAATTTCTAGGCCATGCAGGGGCATGGGAAAAATTTTCAAATTTTGAAAATTAAGCAGTAAATATTTAGGAGTAAAATAAATAAATATTTAGGACCGAACAACAAAAATTATTTGAATTAAAATTATTTTATTCATTTTAATTCATTTAATGCATTCGATATGTATTTATCATAAATTATTATTTTTTATTTCACATTAAATTGTGTGCCTACTGATCTTGGGTAATGACTGACCAATGTACGTACAGATTTAATTTATATAATTATTTATTACAACTTCATGGGATGCATGTAATAATTAAATTTATACTGATGGCATGTGAATCATCTTTTCCTCCCTTAATATGAATAAGGGTCTATGTGTTTATGAGAGTTTTTTTTTTCATGTGTATTAAAAATTCTTGAGACCCCTAACCTATGTGAAAGTATCTATATATTATGATGAGTATGTTATAACACAAATACCACACCAATACGAGGTGGTATTCTTGATGAGATGGTGATATATTGGACCTTGGTGCGAGCTGCGATACGAGTAAAAGACAACTATGGTATTTCACCCCTAGGTTCATGGTTAATCCATTTGAGAATAAATAGATCAACCAATATCAAATTATTTAGATTAGATGCATATTTTATTTTATTTATTCATTTTTTATTATTGTTTTATGATTATTTAAGTGATCACAATCACATAATAAATAGTTAATGCATAGATTATAACAAATTAAGATCCAATGTTTTTTTCTATTTACAATGTTGGCTAGTTGTGAGTGAGATAAAATAAATACATGTATATCATATAGAAAATGATTTCATTCAATAAGAAATAATAATAAAAACTCTTAAAGTATTTGAAATTTCTAACACCTTTTTCGTTTGAATTTGTGAAAAACCAGGTATATGGGTCGCTTGTCAGCCCTTATTGAGGGAATGTCCTTTTACTGGGGATTTATTATGATAGTTATGAGATGACTTATCTAAAGATAGAAACAAATAATTTTCTATATATATGTTATTTCATATTTAGAAGAAAAAGGTCAATTAAATCAATTTTATGATTTTTATAAGCCGCGACTTCAATAAAAAATTCAAGTAGTCATGAGTTAATATGGTTGGATTGTCAAACTCCTAACTTAAAACTCTCTAAGTAATGGAATAACCATAAATTAGACTATGAGGAGAAGTTTCAGGGATTCTTTCCACTATAATAATCTAGGGATTGAGTATTATGATTTTTTTGGGAGTGATACTGGGGTTTGATAAAATATTGGGAGAAATTTAATGATTAATCAATAATGTCTACTTGGTAATCAAGATAAGCAATACCAATATGTTAGTATTTGTTTCTTAGAAAATGTCAAGTAATACCACATGTACTCTATGATTATTTATTAGATAAATAACATGTCCTCATTGACATGAGTTTCCAAAGAGTAGTACATGTGCTTTTGAAAATTACTACAATATAATAAATTTAAGGTACTAGAGTTCCCAAAACCTATTGAGCCACTGAAAGAAGTTAGGATGTAACATATAATTATAAAAGACTCATGTTTCATTCATTTTATGTTTACATCATAATGTTATCATTAATGTATAATGAGTTATGGAAATAACATTAGGGCATGGATGATATCACATGTTGTCTCATATATGAGAAGTTTGTGAGGAGAAAGAGAAGAAAGATATTATTGAGGTGATGATTGTAATGAACCAACTCAAGTCTAATCAACTCAAAACCTGAATCAGCCTGCCACATGTCCCAAATCATGTTATCAATTACTATAGGTTGGCAACAAACACCAAGAAAAACTAAAAATCTCTTGGGAATGATTTCTCCTAGGGTAAACCATCCCAACCATTCCATGGAATAGGATATAAACACAAGTATCATCAAAGTCAAAAACATAAAATGGGACATCCAGAGTAAACAATAAATACTAAGAAAATACCATAAACATTAATTTACATCATATAAAAAACATACCATAATATAAAAAATAAATGGTATCTCAATTCAAAATGAAAAAACTCAAAATAAGGTCTACACAACCATATAATTCATATACAAGAATCCAAAGAGTTAAAAAATCCAAAAAATGAATCCTCATGAGCCAAACCAGTGAGACCAAATCTTCTAGAACAAACAATGGATGATGTTAATCAAGAAGAGACAACCAGGTACATGGTACCCTTTCCTTTACCAGTGTACTAAAAAACAAAGTCTACTCACACCCAAAGGTATATATAGTGTGTGATGCACCAATACTAGAAGGATTCCACAATGAATCGATATAAGGATTTTACCAATGAAAACCAATAAACTATTTTAAAAACACTTTTAAAAAATAAACCAATTTGAAAACATTAAACTTTAAAATAATCCTTTGAAATACTTTTGGTTTTCCATTTTAATAGAACATGTTTTTCAAAAATTTATTTTAACATATCTCAAATAAAGAAATAATTCCATAAGGATAAACATTACCAACCCAACCAAAAAAAGGAACAACATGGTATAAGAATGAGAATCATCATCATATAACCAATAATAAAAATGGGAATAAAATATCTCATCACATAAAAATGGAACTAATAAAGTGATAAATCATATAAACCAACCTATAACGAGTAAGTACACCTAGGTCTCTAACTATAAGGTTCTCATATGAGTGAATCTAATCAAATTATGCAAGCTGGATAAGAAAGGTAGAATCTTTCATGTTCTTACCTAGGCCCAAATCTAAGGTCTCTCATGGTCTCCTGAAAAACTAGTGGAAGATCTCTCAGTGTTCCTACCAATGATGCTCATGGTACCTTAGAAACCAAATTTATGCTCTCATGATCTTCCTCCTTGAAGTCTCTCATGATTCATCAAACAACCCCTCACTCAAACCCTAGTTAACTCATGTGATACTCCATGAAAACATAATCACATGAAAGTTCCATTTATGAAAAAAATATTAAGAAAATTTCATAAGGAAGAATTACTATTTTATATAAATCCTTTCTACAAGGTAAAAACATTTCTTAAACTATTTCATAAATGCATTTTAAAAAATAAAACCTCTTTGATCCATTTTATAAAACACTTGGTGTGCATACAAGCCACACCCATTTGGAAAACCATATTTAGCACCCAATTTTCCATACCAATCCATGAATCTCATAAAACATGGAATAAATATCATTCAAAAATCATTTAAATAGATATTTGAAAAACACAAACTAAAGGCGATTATGAATTTAAAGGTAATCCATGGAAATCATCCTTAAAAAAGACCCCTACTTCAGAATTAGTTCAAATTCATAAACTTTTATGATAAGCACCCATACTAGTTTGGAGAAAACATCACACACTGAAACCATAATAAAAAAATCCAAATTCCCCATTAAAATCCCAATTTCATCCATCCCCACAACTTAGGGTTACACACTTTTTTGGAAGTGGAATAACAAGAAAAATAAGGGGGAAAGGAAGAATAAACCATGAAGATTTAGACTTAGATCAATCCAAATCACCAAGAATCCAAGAGAAATACACCAAGGATGGAGAGGATGATCTTTCAAACCAAGTAGGAAGGGATTAACATTATGGGAGGATAAAATGAGGGCCAAATGTGTATAAAACTGATTGTAAAAAAGGGTAAAAATCAATTTTTAAGTGAACTAGATAGGCTGTATGGTTTGGCCACATGGTTAGGAAATATTTGTGCCAACCATGTAAGGATACTATGTCCCAAAAAACTGATCTGCACGATTATCCCTAGGAGCTGCATTATTTGAAAAATTATGCTTAGACCATGAAAAAATCTCATTGTCCCATCTTACAACACCATCACAAGGTTAGCCACACTGTTAAGAAAACTGTAAGACTTATTATTACTTCCCAAAAAATGGATTTTTTCGATCCCTAACACCAGAAAACTCAAAAAGAAAACTAAACAATAAATAAAACTCATAATTTTACATACTAGTGTCCTGGTAGGTGTCAAAACTCCCCACCATTCCACTTTCTTCCCCCTGAAATTCCTCATAAATCATCATAAAATAACGTGTGATTCCAATTCTCCCTCACTAAATATTAATACCCCCATGTTGCATGGCTATCACCACCTCACTTCCAGAGCACATGAACCAATAGGACCAACTTACTATAGAGAAATATTTTCTAAAAATCCAAAACATGAGCAGGAATCTGCACAATGGTGGTTCCAGGATAAACCTATAATATTCCCATTGCATCACATGAGATGGGTTTAGATGGAATCTATTCAAATGGAAAAAATGACAGATGTCATGGATCGAGGTCATTCATAGTGGAAAATCCAATGGATAGGCTACCATACCAAGATGCTCCATAACATGAAATGGTATGAAATAATGTGAAACCAACTTCCCATATTCCCCAAGCAACGATGATGATTAACATAAAAATTTTGGTGACTCTAAGTTGTTTCTAACCTTTTACAAATCTACTGAATTGCCTTTTTCTCTCTTAGATGAGACTCAGTCCAACCAAGGAACTCTCACCTATCCTAACCCCATAAAATAAGTATTGGAATATTTTTCCATAAAATGAATCAAATTGGGTCATCCTGATGTAGGATTGTTTAGTGTTTTTATAATAAAACCTAGTAAAAAATATAGCCTTTCCTATGAACCTCCAAAATCAAGAACACATGCTCACAACATATCCTGAAGAGTATATATGGTTTTCTTTAACTAACCTTCCATCTATGGGTGATATGTGGTGCTTAATATCAACTCAATTCCAAAATCCTCATAGATTCCCTTCCCAAATTTTGAAGTGAAACATGCATCCTACTTTGAAACTATCTCTGAGGTTACTTCATGAAGCCTAATGACCTATCGAACATACATGTGTCTCATGTCCTTTCCTTTTTTCAACTTCTTTATTGGAAGAAAGTGAGATGATTTCATAAAATGATCGATAATAACTGATATGAAATATTTACCACTAAGATTATGAGTTAGTATAATCATGAAATATGTATTTCTCATCCCACTTCCATAATGGAATTGGAATTAGTTTCAATAACCCAGATAGCCTTTGATGCTTAGATTTAATCCTCTATCATGTCAAACACTTGTATAAAGAATAAACCACTACACATCTCATCATGGGCCACCAGTACCAACCTATGAAGGTATAAAACATCATAGTTACCTCTTGGTGAATGGTACAAATGGAACAATTCACCTCATTCTTTAACTCCTTCCACAAAATAAAAGGAAACACAAGACAATTCCTAAAAAAGAGAAATCCATTGGGAGACTGAGACTAATCACTCAATGTCTCCCCACCATTTAAGGATATTTTAATCTTATGGAACTCAGGGTCGGATACCTACTCACTCTTAACATGATCGTAAGAAAGGGTGTGACTTGAACACTAGCCAATAGAATCCACTCTCTATCCTCTTGATCCTCCAAACTCAGATCAACAAAAAAACTCATCAAACCCCACTCATCCACTAATCCTTGAATGAAATGTATTGGAAGCTTCATACTCAAAGAATCAACAACCAAATTCCCCTTCATGGGTGTATATAAAATATCAAAATCAAATATTTGAAGGTATTCCACCTAGTGTCTCTATCTTATGTTCATGTCCCTCTAAGTGAAAATTCACTTCAAACTTTTTTGATCTGATTAGACATTAAAACTTTCCCTAAAGAGTTAGTGTCACCATGTCTTTAATGTATGCATTAAGATAGCTAATTCCAGGTCATGAGTGGGATAATTCCACTCATTTGGGTATAAATTCCATGATTAATAAGCTACCACATGATCATCCTTCATTATTACACATCCCAAACCTACACCCAAGGTGTAAGGGTCTATGCCTTCCCAGCCTATTACATTCCTATTTTTATGGTTGAAGAGTGTTTAGAGGAGGCCAGAGGAGGTTTGTTGAAGGTTAGATCTAAAAAAGACCTTCATTTTAGTTTTAATGAAATAAAAGAGGATTTTATGGAATAATTATATGTTTTAAGGCTTTAGAAGCCAATGGTTTATGACTTTTATGTAGAATAGGGATCACTGTGAAAAAGGGTTTTATGCCATAAGACATGGATTTATGGTGCATGTTAATTAATCCCTAGTTTCCATGATTTTCAGAATAAGTTGAGGTTTTTATGGTTTTAAAACCTATAGGTTGGTTTTACATTGTGAGTTTTTGGAGTCCTGGAATTTTTAGCCTAAAAGTGTGGTTCACACCATAAAAGAGACGAGTTATAGGTTGTTTATAAGTATTTTTTTTACAAATTTCCATTCATTTTACTGCTCGTCTATTCTCATTTTGTGGAGAACCCTAATCTATTTTGGGAGACTTTCCATCCCATCTTCCATCACCTTGATCCTTAGGTTCCTATGGTTGTTTGTCAGAAATCTGTGGTGATTTATTCCCCTTAACACATTATTTACCTTCTATTATTTTCAAGGTTTTTATGAGGTGTTTTAATTTTTATTAGTGTTCATTTTGGGATGTTTTTTTGACAACCCTCTATTTCGGTTTACGTTGATCCAGGGTTTCCTTCATATACTTATGCAGTTGTGGTTTTCAGGCCATTTATTCTTCACTATGTGATGCATTGCGAGACTAGAAAGCTTCTTCGAGGTAGGGGATCCTCGTTCTCACTTATTTTATATGCTATTTGTGATATATTCATTATTTTTATTTTCTTTGGGTGAATAGTAAGGGTTGGCATAATAAATATAATGAATTAATATAATTGGAATTGATGGGGATGAGGATTAATTTCATGTTTTAATGCTTTATTATATGTTCATGATGAGTTTATTCCATGTTGTTTTCTTGATAAAAAAATATCTATTGGGATCCTTGTTTTCACTATATATGATATGATGTGATTACCCTTGTTGTGTTATTATGTGATCACACCCTGAATAAAAGGCTAAGGATTGTATATTTGGTTAATAAATTGGATGAAACTATAATTTGGTTTTTGTGATAATAACCGCACTAAATAAATAATTAATGTGAAAAATCCATTGAATAATTGTGAAAGTCAATGTGTGATACTATGGTGATAATTTGTGTGATGTGTTTATTTATGTGGTTTGGGATATTGTGTGACCATGGTTGATACCAGTTGGGTTTTGTCGCTTGTGTGGGGCTATTATGTAGTACTTTTGGTTAACATAGGTGTGATGTGGGAAGTTTTTTCATGTGGTGTGTAGTAGTTGTTGTGCATAGTGGTTTTGGTGCACAAATTATATGGTTTATAGTGGTTTTGGTGCACAGTGGTTGTGGTGTGAAAAGGTTGTGGTGCATAGTGGAAATGAAGTGTCTTGATGATGTGTGGTTGTTTTGTAAAAAGGTTGTGTTGTGATATGTGGTTGAGATGCGTGATGTGTGGTTTTTGTGGTGAGATAGATTGGTTGATGCGGTACAACAAATATGGTGGATGTGAGGTTTTGTGGCAATGGTTGTGTTAGTTGGTCTAGTTGTAGAAAGGTATGATTGTGTCAGTTTTTAGTTAGCCATGGAATAATTTGTAATGTGGTAAATGAATATGAATGGGATATAAATTGATGTTTGGTAAATTAATAAAATGAAATGGATAAATTAACAAGCTATGTGAATGAAAATGAAGTGGCTTAGTAAATGAAACTTAGTGGAAAATTGACATATTTGGAAAGTGGTGAACTTGTTATTTAAACTGGGAAATATTGTGTGGTATCATATGGTGGTTGTGTGATGTGTTATATATAGTGGTATAAGTGGTTGTGAAGGTAGATGTGTGGTACGATAGTGGTGTTGTGCTTTGAACTGGTATAGTTTTTGTGAACCCATAGTTTGGTTAATGTGTGCTAACCTTATATCATGTATCTTCATGTTATTTCTATATGCACCCTACCCATGTTGGGTAACCTTACCAATGATTAGAGATTATTGGTTCTGTATATTTTCCCCAACATCCACGATGGTGGTGATATGGATGACTAGATACCCCCTTCTTCCCTATTATTCCTTTAATAGTGATGGGCTAAGTGTCTTCAGGTGAGATGTGTAGTGATGTCCCAGGTGTCTTCAGGTGAGATGTGATGTGATGGCCCAAGTGTCTTCAATAAAGATGGGTTGTGGTAGTGTAGGTGTCTTCGATAAACATGTGAGTGATGTTCCCTAATTATAGCACCAAATTATAAACCTAGAAAGGTTGGGGTAGGTAGGGATGCATCCTGACACACATCAAAGATGGATGGTATGAGATATTATGTGATGTTATGCGATGTGATGTGATATGTTATGAACAAAAGGGATGGAAACAAAATATGTTTGATGTTGGGGAATGATAATGGAAAATTAGTGGGGAAATGGTAGAAGGGGGAATTTCTTTGTTATGATATTGATGTTATATTATTATATTGGATGTTTGATTTGGTGAGTGAGCCATGGTGAGGCTAGGGTTTATTAGATAACCCATATAGGTTCTTGTTGGTTCTGTTGTTTGTTCAATATAATATTATTATTCTCTTTTCACATGTGAACTTGAGACCTTGGTTATGTCCATATTGAGTATACCTATTATGCCCACCCTATGTATATAAACTATTTGTCATGTTTCCAAGAGGATTTTGGGGACTAATCTAGAAATTTCTAGCTTGGGTTTAGAGATACTCTTATGTAACTGCTATATAATTGTCTTTTCATATATTTGGAGACTTTTATATAGATCATTTTACTTTATTCATACATTTTGGATGGATTTTGGTTTACATTTATTTTGTCTGTTGGAATTTTTTGGTGGTTTTTATCCAATCTCTTGATCTTGTTTTATTATATAGGGTAATTCCTACCATATTTGAGATTTTTATATCCTCAGTTCTATTCGCAAACCTGAGGCCTACTAGAGGTTGGAATCAAGTTAAATTATCTATCTTCCTTCATTGTAGTATATTTGGAGTGATGGGGTGTGAAAAAGTGTTATCCAAGTCTTTTTTTGAGGGATAAGATGGAGTTTAGAGTTAGGAACTATGAGGTTTTCATGGGTTGGTAGGTCAAAAGTGTTAGTTGATCTTGGTTTGTGAAATATACTTGGGAGAATAATGGACATGATATTTATCCTAATGATAAAGTGTAATGAAATGATATTATTGAATTACCAAGTAAGATGGACCTATTTTTAGGGCAGAGACCCAAGGGAGGCACATTCATCATGATTGATTGTGTTCATGTTTGAATTGGGTGTTATGGGGGAAATAAAATAAATAAATAAAATAAATAATATTTGATAAAATTACAAGATAATAGTCTTAGGATTTTATCCTTGGTTTTTAGTAATTGATTCTATTCATCATTCTCAAGGTACTCAGGAATTTGAGGTTCAACAGGCTGATCTAGTTGATCATTTAAGGATCAATCCAACAGAGGAGGATGATGTTTGATAGAGATCCTTTCATGCCTTACAGTGGAAGATTTTGGGGAAGTATGAGGGGAGAATGTCAAATCTAGAGATAGGATTCTAGATACAGGATATCATGATATCTTTTAGTCTAATCTGAGCATTGGATGGGTTTTAGGTGTTGTTGGCAATTAGTTAGTTACGAGGAGTTATGTGTTAGTGGTGGATGTTGTTTCTTGGTGAATGTAAGGAATAAGATGGGTTGCGTATGGAATTTATAATGAGTTATAATTGGAATTAATATCATTTATGATTATGGAATCAAATAGGTAGGATCTCCCCTCCCTTAAGTAGGGGAGTTTGACTATGAAAAATCTTAGGATCAGGTTCAAAGACCTCCTTCACTTTTCTCTTGATGTTTTCCAAAATGAGGATTCCAGAGCACTACATCTGGAGGAGGATTTATACCTAGTTTATAGGTATGTGATCACACCATTTATGAACCTAATATATTTTTGGTTTATAAAAATAATGAGGTTATCACGATAATTGTTTACTTGGTAGTTGATCCTCGAGAGAGTGTCCAACAAGACATCTCAAGGAGTCGGTTATGGTAGATATCCCTCTATTATTATGAAAATGTTACTCTTAAGAACCTTTTAGAGGTTTTCAGTTTTCATAATATATTTTTATAGGTTATGGGAACTACTAGGATTAGTTATCGATCGTTCAGAGAGTCTATTATTAGGTGGGGTTTTAGGATCCTTTTTTTCCAGTAATAGTAATTTTCTTCAAGGAATTTTCAACAATATAGACCTATGGTGCTTTTTTATTAGCAGGGAGGAGGTGGAGTTGGATTTGAAATAGGGAAACTCTTTGATGGTCCTTATTAGTAAGGAAATAGGATATATCATGGTCATGGAGGACTATAGTAGAGAGGCTGAGGGGTTAAGAATGGTTTTATACACACGTTAGAGGTAGTAGTGCCGGTAGATCTAGGAGTCATTCATGGTATAATTTGTTTATTATTTACCATTATTCATTCTTTGATTTATTTGGGAGATTACACTCCTTTGTTTATACTAATTTGGTTCATCCGTTAGGACTAGATGTGAAGAGGATTCCAGTTCCCCTAGTTTGATCTACACCAATTATAGGTTAGGATTCATTGTTTGATTTGTACTGGGGATGTAGACTGATGATGGGGAAAGACCAGTCAATAAAATATTTCCCCTTGTTTCAAATATAACTATACAAAATTATTCTTGGCATGGATTGGATATACTCTATGCATGAAGTCATAGACTATTTCTAGAGAAGTGTTTCATTTTATTATGTGGAGGGCCAACGAGTGGCGTTTGTTAGCGAGCAAGGTTGTCAGATGGTTGGAAGGAAAGTGGAGTCTTTTTTGTCACAATTGGAAGATTTTTTTGTGGAATCTCAGGTTTGGGATGTTCCTATGGTTATGGAGGATTTCCTATATGTTTTCCTAGATGAGGTTATGACCCTTCCCCATTGATGAGATGATGAATTTATGATGGAGCTGTACCTGGGCATGTCTCTAATTTTTATGGATCCTTATTGTATGATTCCTACAAAATTGAATGACTTGATATTGTAGGTGGATGATATGATGTATAGGGTATTCATCCAACCCAGTGTGTCTCTGTATGGTTCTCTTGTTTTGTTCACCAATAAGGAGGATGATAGTTTGAGTTTGCGTATAGACCCCAAAGGTTGAATCAGGTGACATTAAAGAACTATTACCCTCTTCCAAGGATAGATAATCACTTCAACCATAAGAGAGGATCTAGTTGGTTTTAAAATAATGATATAGATTATAGATATCACTAGTTCAGGGTGAAGGATAATGATATTATGAAGACTTCATTTAGATGTAGGTATGGGTACTTCAAGTTTTTGGTCATGCTATTAGGTGTTATGAATGTACCATCCATATTCATGGGGCTCATGAACTTTGTGTTCCATGAATTCCTAGACAGGTTCATTATCTTATTCATTAATGATATATTGATATAATTGAAGTCATGGGAGGATAATGAAAATCAACTCAGAGTTATCCTGTAGGTCTTTTGACACCACCAACTATATGGAAAGTTGTATAAGTGTGAGTTCTGGATGCAAGAGGTATATTTACTCGAACATGTGGAATCATTGCAGGGTGTGTCAATAGACTTGTCGAAGATTAAAGAATTTTTTCTTGGGAATCACCCATGAATGTGTAAAAGGTTCACAATTTTATTGGACTTGGAGACTGTTATCTAATTTTTTTTCCTGATTTATCTCGAGTTCTAGTCTCATTAATATAATTGATCATAAATAACCTAGATTTTGTATGGACTAATCAGTGTTATATGGTGTTCGATTACCCAAATAATAATTTGATCAGTGCTCCAATGCTTTGGTTTCCCAAGTTGGGTTTGTTTTTTGAGTTTTTTTTGTGACACATCCCATCTGGGATTAGGATGAGTGTTGATGAAATATAGGGAACTGATATCTTATGGGTCTAGTTAGTTATTCCCCCATGAGAATATCTATTTCACCCATTTATGGGGTTAGTGTTATATGTGTTTATACTAAATTTGTAGTGGAACTACATCATCAGTGACCACTTTGTAGTTTTCACAGACCACAAGAAGCTAAAATAAGTTTTCTCTTAGCGGGATTTGAATCTAAAATAGCAGAGGTGGATGAAGTTTCTTCAAGATTTCGATTTTGATATCTATTACACCTTAGGAATGGAGAATGTGGTTACTGACACATTTATCTAGAAGTCTTGAGGGGATGTGTTTCGATAGTATATGGATTTTTGGAAAGGGATAGAGGATCTTTCCGTGATGCATCTTGACATCAGAGAGAGTTGTGGATGAGGCTATCTTTGTCTGATGACCATGGATTCATCCTCGATGCGGTGGGTGGGAGAGTCTATGTGAGGAGACTATGATGAAGAGGCGATGTATGATTGTGTTATCCATATATATTCTTCCAAGGGATGGTCATATGATGTTTAATACCATATATTGTTCTATGAGAGTCTATTTTTTCCATAGGTGATGCACATGGGAGTTATCTATGAATTTCAAAGATCACACTTAGTACTACATCATTATGTGAAAAATATTTATCCTAGTTTTAGGAGTCATATTTTTTGGCCAATGATAAAATGATCAGTGGTATAGTTTTTGGAGAGGTTTTTGGTTTTTCAGCAAGTGAAAGTGGAGAACTGTGTTGCAGATGGTTTTTTATAGTCCCTGGATGTCCCCAAGTGGAAATGGGAAGAAATGTAAAATGAGTTCATCACAGGGTTACCTTGAGCTCATGAAGGTTGTGGTGAATTTTGGGTGATATTGGACTGAATGATGAAGTCAACTCTTTTCTTGGTGATTTGTGAGTTGAGTTCCATGGATGTTTTGGTGAGGAAGTATGTGAATGATGAGGTTAGGATTCATGAGGTACTTAGGACTATCATCTATAATCAAGATCCCCATTTTACATTGTGGGTATATAGGGTATTGCATCATTATTTTGGCTTCTAATTATGAATTAACACTTATTTCCACCCTCATATAGATGGGTAGATAGAGAAGAGAATCCAGACACTATAGGATATGTTGCAGGTTTGAATCTTGGACTATGGTGGATCATGGGGATGCCATTCTCCTTTGGTCAATTTTACATTCAATAAAAAATACCACTCACCCATTGGCATGAACTCATTTAAGGCATTTTACTAGAAACCATTTTGTTCTCTGATTTTATGGATGGAGTTAAGGGTGTCTTTAGTTCTTGGTCTTGATGTGGTGTAGATAAAAATTGATAAGATAATGTCAGTTCGAGAAAGGATGAGGATAATTCAAGACCATCATAATATCTATACTAATCAAATATGGGTCCCCTAGAGTTTGAGTTTGGAGATCACATTTTCTTAAGATTATCCCCTCAATAAGGACATTAGAGGTTTGGTAGGTGTAGTATGATTTCTCCTTAGTTTATTGGGCCCTTTGTGGTGTTGTAGAATGTTGTAAAGGTGTCATATGAGTTTGAATTTCCACCATGGTTGGGGAGGATCCATGATTCTTTCTACATGTCCCAATTTCATTGAAATCTTCATGATGACTCCCAATTCATTAACTAGGGAAATATGGATATTGAGGATGATATGACATTCATGGAGTGACCAGTAGAGATCTATGATAATCAAGATAAGGCATTTCATGGAAAAACCATTCCCTTGGTTTGGTTTTTGTGTAGGCATGGTGACCATGAAGATAGTACTTGGGAGTGAGAGACCTAGATGCATACCTATTACCTAAAGATATTTTTAGTTTGATTTTATTTGTTTTCATTTTCCTAGATGTTGTGATGATGGAATTTTTTGTTTCATGATATGTGTTGTTTCCATGTTTTTGTGATGTGTGGTAAATATTTTAAAATATAAAAAATGGAAAAATTTATTCCTAATAAAGATGTGTTAACCTTGATGCGATTAAAACTATGAAGACAAGTCAGTTCCACCCAAAGAGATTAATATCTTGAAATGGAATATGGGATTCCAAGATTTGTGTGCCTATGGAAGTGTTTTGTGTTGGTAGTGGCAATGTGTTTTTGGATGTGTGGAAGATGAGATGGTTGTGTGGGTATCTGTGTTGAAAAGTGGTGGTTTGTAGCTTGTTCCAGATGATGTGTTGTTATGCTCAGTGAGAGGTGGTGATGTGGTTGAGTGGTGATGTGGGTTTTCAAGGTGTTTTGATTCGTGTGTTTAGTTGGTGACATCGTTTGAGGTGTAATAAGAACCTTGAGAGGTATCTCATGGGGTGGTTATTTGGAAACCTTTATTTTCTTTGTGTTTGGTTTTGATTCTCGGGGGGAAAGAATCATTTGAGGGGTATCTAATGCAATGTTCCATGCCATTCCGACCTATTAAATTGCTAGTATTGTGGTTGGATCATGTTCAGAGGAGGCTAGAGGAGGTATGGAGGAGGATGGATATACAACAAACTTTTTATGTTATAAAAGTGGAGTTTATGGTGTATGTATATATTTTATGTCTTGAGAATATGGTGGTTTATAGATTGTGAATGACAGTGAGGTGACCATGAAAAATGATTTTACACTGTAAGAAATGGATTTATGAAATAAGTTAATTTATCCCATGACACCATGTTTTTCAGTGTAAGTTGAGGTTTTGATGGGTTTATGGTGTAAAGGTTTTATTTACAACATGAGTTTTTTGGAGCCATGGAATTTATGGCATAAAAGTGTGGTTTGAGCTGTAAAAGGGGTGATTTATAGGTTCTTTTATAACTCTTGTTTTTCTGAATTTTATTTTATTTTGCCTTTTTTCACTTCTCATTTTTTGGTGAACCCTAAGAAATTTTGGGAGACTTTCTAGACCATCTTCCCTTACCTTGATCCCTGGATTTTTTATGGTTGTTTTTGACAATCCATGGTGAGATTTTCTCTTTATCTTCTTCCCTTCTTTTCTTCTTCAAGGTTTTTCTATGGTGGTGTTTTTTTGACCAGGTTACATTTTGGGTATGTTTTGACAATACTTTGGTGTGGTTCAGGTTAATACAAGGTTTTCATCATTTCCTTATGTGTTTTTGGTTTTTGGGATGTTTTTTCTTTTCTTGTGGTGTGCAGTGAGACTGGAAAGATTCTTCAAGGTAGGGGATCTTTTTTCTCACTCCCATTACATGTTATGTGTGAAATATTCATGATTATGCTTTACATTGGGTGAATATTAAGGGTTATCATAATAAAGACAGTGAATTGAAATAATTTGAATTGATGGGGATGGGGAGTAATCACATGTTTTGATTCTTTGATATATACTGTTGGTGAATTTATGCCATGTCGTTGCCTTGCTGAAAATAATGGTTATTGGGAGCCTTTTTTGCACTGTATATGATATGATGTGATGGACCTTGTTGTGTTATTGTGTGATTGCACTATGAATAAAAGGATAATCATTTTATATTTGGAAAATAAATTGGTTACCCCTAGAATCTAGTTTTTTTTAAAATACCCTTACTAAATATAGAAGTTATATTATAAATACCATGATTAATTATGGAAGTTAGTGTGTGCTATTGTGGTGGGAGTTTTTGTGATGTGTTTCCTTGTGCGGTTTGGGTTGTTGTGTAGTGATGGTGGAGACCATCTGGGTTGTGTGGTTTGTGTGGGTCTGTGATGTAGTATGATTGGTTATCATGGATTTGATGTGGGAAGTTGTGTGATATAGAATGTAGTGGTTGTGGTGCAAAGTGGTTGTGTTGTGTTAAGGTTGTGGTATACAATTGTTTTGGTACATAGTGGTTGTGGTGCCCAAAGGTTATGGTGCATATTGGTGATGATGTGTGGTTGTGGTGTTTGATAGTTGTGCTATGATATGTGGTTGAGATGTGTGATGTGTGGTTTCTATGGTGATATGGATTTTTTGGTGAAGTGTGATGATTATGGTGGATGTGAGGTATTTTGGAAATAGTTGTGTGAGTTGGGCCAGTTGTGGTAAGGCATGGATGTGTTAGTTTCTCATTTATCCATTGAGTAATTTACAATGTGGTAAATGGATATAAGTGGGATGGAAATTGATATGTGGTAAATGACTTAAATGAAATGTATAAATGAATGGGTTGTGTGAATGAAAATGAAGTTTCTTAGTAAATGAAAGTTAGTGGAAACTTGATATATCTTGAAATTGGGGAACATGTAATTGAAAGTGGTAAATATTGTGTGGTATTCAGTGGTGGTTGTGTGATGTGTTTCATATAGTGGTGGAATCAGTTTTGATAGTTGATGTGCAGTATGATAGTGGTGATGTGGTGTGAACCAGTGTTGTTATTATTAACCCATAAGTTGGGAATTTTGTTCTATCTATATATCATGAATCTTTATGTTATTTCTATATGCACCTAAATTGAGTTGGATAAACATACCAATTATCAAAGGTTCTGGGTTCCTGGTGTTTTACCCAACATCTAGGATGGTGGTGATATAGATGGATGGATACCCCCTCTTCCCCTCTCTTCCTTTAGCAGTGATGGACTAGGTGTCTTTGGGAAAGATGTGAAGTCATGGATCAGGTGTCTTCAGGTGAGATGAAATATGTTGACCCAGGTTTCATTAGATGACATGTGATATGATGGGATAGGTTTCCTTAGGTGAGGTGTGCTATGATGGACCGATTTTCTTTAGACAATACGTGATGTGATGTTACCTAATGTTATCACAAGATGCTAGACCTTACAAGGGTGGGGTGGGTTGGGATGCATCTAGACCGACATTAAAGATGACTAGTATGAGATTTTATGTGATGTATTGCATGTAATGTGATGTAGTATGCATATAAAGAATGGGAGAACATGATGTTTATTGTTGGGGTGTGAGAGTGTAAAATTAGTGGGGAAGAGGCATCGAAGTTCATTAATTTTTTATGATCTCGGTGTTATATTATTATATTGGATGTGTGATTTTTTTAGCGAGCCATGGTGAGACTGGGGTTAGTTAGATGATCTATATAGGTTATTATTGGTTTTTATGTTTGTTTAGTGGCGCATTAGCATTCTCTTTTCACAAGTGCACTTTAGACCTTGGTTATGCCCCAACTCAGTATACTTGTTATGACCAACCAATGTATATAAACTATTTTTTTGGTTTTAAAGAGGATTTTGGGTAATGATCATTATATTCCTAGCTTGGGATTGCGGCCTCTATTGTTTCATTTACATAGACTTATCTGTTGGTATATTTTGAGACTTTTATATGTATCTATTTAGTTTATTCATGCATTATGGGATGGTTTTTTGTTTCCTTTATTTTATATATTGTATTTTTAGTGGTTATTTATCCTATATCCCAATATTGTTTTATTATAGAGTGTAATGCCTCCCAAATGTGATATTTATATACCCTCAGTGCTAGTCTCCAACCCGAGGCCTACTAGAGGTGGGACTTGGGGGGTCATTATCTCACTATGGCAAAATGCGGATTTAGCGGCGGTTTTGAAAAACCGACGCTCAATCGTGCACCGAGAAACTATTCGCGGCGGTTTTGAAAACCATCGTAGAACGTTTCGCAGCGGTTTAAACCGCTGCTAAATGATTTAGCAGCAGTTTTTTTATTTTATTTTTATTTTTTAAAATTATTATTTATTCTATTTTTATTTATTCTATTTTATTTATTCTATTTTATTTATTCTATTTTATTTATTCTATTTTATTTTATTTATTTATTTATTCTATTTTATTTATTTATTTATTGTATTTATTTTATTTATTCTATTTATTCTAATTATTTTATTTATTTTATGCACATGCCCATGCAATATAAAGAAATACTGTGTTTGGTGAGATTTGAACCCCTAACCTCTTACATATTTTCCAAAGACTTTACCACTCCAGCAAGCTTGTCATGTGGTTAATAAACAGAATTTAATACACTTATATATACTAATTGAAAAAACAAATAATACATAATTAATAGATATAAATTCAATAATAATTAAACAATAGGCAATAATCAATAATTAATAACCAATAATTAATAATTAATAATTATTGATTTATTAGTTATTTATTGAGTTATTTATTATTATTTCCTGTTTATTATAAAAAATAAAAAATAAATTATAATAATATTTAAATAAATTATAAAATTATGAAAATAAAATAATAAAATAATAAAATTATGAAATTAAAAGAATAAAGAATAAAGAATAAAGAATAAAGAATAAAGAATAAAGAATAATAAATAATAAATAAGAAACAATAAATAACAATAAATAATAATAAATAATAAATAAAAAATAAAAAATAAAAAATAAAAAATAAAAAATAAAAAATAAAAATAAATAATAAATAATAATAAACAAATAATAAATAATAAATAATAAATAATAAATAATAAATAATAAATAATAAATAATAAATAATAAATAATAAATAATAAATAATAAATAATATATAATAAATAAAAAATAAAAAATAAAAAATAAAAAATAATAATAAATAATAAATAATAATAAACAAATAATAAATAATAAATAATAAATAATAAATAATAAATAATAAATAATAAATAATAAATAATAAATAATAAATAATAAATAATAAATAATAAATAATAATAAATAACAATAAATAATAATAAATAATAATAAATAATAATAAATAATAATAAATAATAATAAATAATAATAAAAAATAAATAAAAAACTATATATAATAATAAATAATAAATAATAAAAAATAAATAATAATAAATAATAAATAATAAATAATAAATAATAAATAATAAATAATAAATAGTAATAAATAATAAATAATAAATAATAAATAATAAATAACAAATAAAAAATAAAAAATAAAAAATAAAAAATAACAAATAAGAAATAATAAATAACAAATAACAAATAATAATAAATAATAAATAAAAAAAATAATAAATAATAAAAAACAAATAATAAATAATAAATAATAAATAATAAATAATAAATAATAAATAATAAATAATAAATAATAAATAATAAATAATAAATAATAATAAATAATAATAAATAATAAATAACAAACAATAAATAATAATAAATAACAAATAATAATAAATAATAAATAATAAATAATAAATAATAAACAACAATTAACAATAGATAATAATACATATATAATAAATAATAAATAATAAATAATAAATAATAAATAATAAATAATAACTAATAAATAATAAATAATAATAAATAATAAAAAATAATAAATAAGAATAATAACAATAAACAATAAATAGTAAATAAGAATAATAATAAATAACACATGAGTAATAATTATAATTAATTAAATAATAAATAATAAATAATAAATAATAAATAATAAACAAAAAGTTAATAATAGATAATAATACCTAAATAATAAATAATAAATAATAACTAATAAATAAGAAATAAGAAATAGTAATAATAAATAATAATAATAACTAATAATAATAAATAAATAAATAATAATAATAATAAATAATAAAAATAAAAATAAAAAATAAAAAATAATAAATAATAATAAAAAATAATAATAATAATAAATAACTCATAATTAATAATTATAAATAAATAAATAATAAATAATAAATAATAAATAATAAATAATAAATAATAAATAATAAACAATAAACAATAAATAATAAATAATAAATAATAATAAATAAATAATAATATATAATATATAATATATAATATATAATATATAATATATAATATATAATATATAATATATAATATATAATATATAATATATAATATATAATATATAATATATAATATATAATATATAATATAAAATATATTTTTAATAATAATTATAAATAATATATAATAAATAATATAAAAAAAATAATCAGTAACAAATATTAATAATAATAATAATAAATAATAAATAATAAATAAAAAATAAAAAATAAAAAATAATAATTAATAAATAATAAATAACAAATAATAAATAACAAATAATAATAATAAATTAATATAAATAATAAATAAATATAAATAATAAATAATAAATAAGAAGTGACAAATAATAGATATTAAATAAATTAAAGTATATTATAAATAATAAATAAAATAAATAAATAAATAATAAATAATAATTGAAACACATGAAAAAGTACGAAAAAGCGTGATAAGGGATGAAAAATTATGAAAACGCATGACAACAGATGGAGAAACATGAAGAAGGAAGCATTAGAATGCATGAGAATGCATGAAAACTCATGAAAACTCTGGAAAACCCCTTAAGAATTCAACATAATCATCATAATAACCCACAAAAATCCATTGATAAAGATAACAAGTCATGGAAACCAAAATAAACAGTAATAAATGTAGTAACCCTTAAAACCCGTCAAAACGGTCATAAAGTGACAAAAACATTGGACTCACATTAACGGAGATAACTTATGATCCGAGAGCCCGTTCCAGATCTGAGACCAGTAAAATAAAAGATCCTAAAATGATCTTCGAGCTTATAGGTGAAAGAGACTGAATGGACCGATGAATCGAAAGTTACGACCATTTAAAAAAAACTGACGAGGAATGGGTGCTAGAAACGAGGCATTGAAAAACATAACAAACCTGATACCCACTAAAAAGGCCATAACTTATGATCCATGAGTCCATGTGGGCGCTGCGACCAGTCAAACTGAAACTCATGGAATGAACTGCGATCTGGAAGGCGGAGGAATCCGAACTAACACGCGGATCGAAAGTTAGGTCCATTTGAAGACAAGTTCAACGGGACATTGGTGACAAAAATGAGGTTTTGGAGGCCTTCGGAGGGGCTTTTGGGGTTGAAAAACATGACACAAGCTTGCTTCTGCTTAACAGGTGCATAGCTCTCTTCGCTGGATTCGATTTGATATGTGGTAGAGCCCAAACGGACACCCAGAGTGAAAGTTATGGACGTTTGAAGTTGGAGAACTTTTTTCAACTTTCTTATAACTCTCATATCTTCTTTACCTTAAACCGTCTCATGATTTTTATTACACATGCCTCTAGATCTCTTCATGAGCTTCGATTTGACTGGTCATGGTGCTCCAACGGACGCCCAGATCAAAAGTTATGGTCGTTTTAGTGATTTTGGGGTTTCTTATGTTTTTTTTATTTTTTCCTTTTCATTTCATTGCGGTTTTACCCAAACCGCCACTATTTCGCAGCGGTTTTTTAAAAAAATGCCACTAATCCTTAAAAAAATAAAAAAAATAAAAAATAAAAAAATTCACACATTTCACGTCGCTTTTAAAAACCGCTGCGAAAAAACCGCTGCGAAACGCCCATTTTCCTATAGTGTCTCTCTTACTTCATTATAGTATATTTGAAGGGAGGGGGTTGTGACATGAAGCATCACAATACATGGGTAATATCTTCCAGTCTTAGGAATAATCAATGCTGGTGTTAATGTAAAATGGGCCTGTAACTGCTCAAAAGAACTCTGGAACTTGTCATCCCACTCAAACTTCACCACTTTCATAGTCAAAATTGTCAAGAAATAAGTTTACTAGAGAAGTCAAGAATGAAAAATCTGTAATACCTGTTCAAGTTTATAAATATAAGGATCTTAAACATTTTATTTAGTTATTCTGAAATCACGACTTCTAAAACTTTCTTTGGACCCACTGAAACTCGTTTCTCAAAAATCATGTGGCCTAAAAACTTTACCTTCTGAATCAAAAAATAACACTTGGATTGATTTTCATATAAAATATGATCTATCAAACCACCTTAAAAATCCACTATATGGTTATAATTCTCCTACCATGTCTTGGAGTACACCAAGATGTCATCTACAAACATAATGATGAAGGAGTCAAAAAATCAGTGGAAGATTTGGTTCATTAATTCTATAGGCAAATTGATAATTGGTATGCTAAAATGGACTAACCAAATACTTGAAATGTATGTACCATATTAAAATGGTGGTCTCTAGAAAATCCACTTCCCAGAGCCTCAGTTGGTGATACCTAGATCTGAATTCAATCTTTGAAAACCAATGGGCTCTCTAGAGATGATCAAGGAGATCATCAATTCTAGGAAACAAGTATTTATTCTTCAAGATCACCTGATTATTCTTAAAATAGTATATGAAAATTCAGATTCCTCCATCCACATTCTTTGAAAATAGAACTGGTGAATCCCATAGAGAAAAATTGGGATAGATAAATCCCTTTCCCTTAAGATCCCACAACTGAAAATTCAACTCCTTCAACTCGGCGAGATCCATCTAATAAGATTTAAAGGATATCAAGCATGTCCAAGGGAGCATATTGATAGAAAACATGACCTATCATTAGAGATAAAACCCTGAGATATCCTCCTGAAACACATTGGGTTACCTATCCATGACCACTATAATTTTACCCATTTGACTTTGTTTAACATCATCAAGAAACAACATGGGTAGCTGACATAAGATCAACCTCAATTCTAAAGCAACCGGTACATCCTCCCCTGATAGTGCATCCCACTCACCTAAAATATGGGAATCTCCCCATCAATATTAAATAACTAGACCCAATTGTGGTAGTAGTTGATCAGTTCCATAAATCTAATCATCCAAATCCATGCCAAATATGAGGTCAAAAAAAACTTCTAGGTTCAACATGAGGAAATCCCAAAAGGCTTCCACATCAGAAAATAAAATACAACACTCTAGGAACATAAAACCTTACTTCTTATTTCTACCCAATGAGGTTACTAAATCCATAACAGATGAAATTCACTCATCACATGTACCCAAAACATCATGTATATTTTGTGTGATAAAATAATGGGATGTGCTTGTTTAAAATAAAAATGATTCCATGGAAGATGTAATAAAAAAATACCTCACATAGTGGCTATCTTAGAATCTGAGTCCTCTAGTATAACCTCCATCATATAAAGACACTCTATCTCAGACCCTCCCTATGGATTTTTCCCATGATGAGAATATACCTTATTATGAGGGAAATATCCTCCACCCTTGTAATCCTCTAGCTATACCTAATATTCCTTGTAGAAAGTGGATCCCACAACACTCCCCCATAAAGAAAATTGAAAAAAGTGATGGAGATTACTTAGGAATCCACACTGGTGGCACACTATCTGGGTCTCTAAGAAACTAATCCTAGTGTGTCCACCCTTACCATGTTGATATCAAACAACATGATTTATCTCTATAGAATCCATTTTATCCATGTCTGACAACTATTGTACATTCTTACCACTGCCTTGATGAGGTTTATCCCACTTCCTCTTCTACCCTGATGAAGAACTTTTGATTCCTCCCACTGAAATAACACCAATGAGACTTTTCTTTCCAATAAAATATACCTCAAACATATGTTCCTTGTTAACCACCTCAGAATAAGTCTGTAAGTAAATTAGAATAAGCATATGCATGACCTCTAGCCTCAATCCCATCTCAAAACACCGAGCCTTGAAGTAATAACTCATGGGGACATCCTTAGAATAATGATTTAACATAGTAAAATGGGTGATATACTCCATCATCTTATGATCTTCTTGATCTGACTTCAAGAACTCATGGGACTTTACCTCCCTCATGGTTTCCAGGTAGAATTTTAAATTAAAATACAACTTGTAAGTGTTCCACATGATATCCTCATGCTTCCTTGAAATAACCGTAGAAACCCACCACTTCCTACCTAGTCCTTCAAACAAATACATGAAGAATCCCACCTTATCCCAGGGGTCTTTAAGAACTCAAAGATACACTCAATATGACCTAACCACACCTCAGGCTCATTGGTCCCTTTTTCTTCATGGAACACCAATATATTTTTCTTCATAAACTTCTGAGCATGGTCCACCATTTGTGTCTGCTCTCAATCTCTCACCTAACCCAAGGATTGGATCGTATGAATAATAAAATCCACCAAATTAATTTCAATAGGAGAGTTTATATGTGGGATATTCTCTGCAACACCTTTTCAATGCCTTGATAAGGTTCTTTTGGGATGAATCACATACAAGACAGAAGAACACTATTGAAAGTGGGTTCCCTAGACCGAACATGGGATGTACATTGATTACCATTAAATTTATAAAATTATATATATACATGTGTTTATCTTACCATAATAGTGTTGATACTTATATATCCATTATATTTATGGAAATTTCCTTAGATTATGTGTCATATCAAAAGGTTATTGCAATCCTAAGTTATAATGAGAACCTAGAGATACCATGGCACTAATATTAAAGTAATGTACTATAGTCCAGATACATCATACTGATAGGACACAAAATATGTGAAACTATCAAGTGATTTGGATCATAATCATTGATACTTATTCTCATTAAGTTCACTCTTTGAGATCTATGTAAATTGAGATCATGAGGATATACCCACCAATAAGAACACACTTGTTTTGGGAATCATTGGTTGTTTCTATCTACAAACATGTGTATTAGTTTCTTGACTTGATATCATTATCAAAGTGTTCCATTTGATAATGTACTTTGATGCAATTAAAAAATCATGAAAATGAAGTCATTGTGAGTTAGTTTGTGTAGGGTTCATCATTGGTGGCATGGAATTGGTTGAATGATCAAGATAGAATTTGTAATTTTTGAGTTGAGGAAGTTATATCTAAGGCCTAGTTGATTAGGATGGTAGTGACTTCATTTTATCCATATTCATGGTATTTGGGGGTTTCTAGAGTTTGATAAAATAATGGGAAACATTTAATAGTTTAATAATTAATTTATCAATAATTTCTAAAAGTTAATCAAGATAAATCATTTAATGATAAAATTTATTTGTTATAAACCAATCATGGAAATCACCAACACCACAAGAACATTATCACTGTGATCTATATTGAATAAAGAACATATCTTGACTGGACATAACTTCCAAAAGTGGTATTGGAACTTATGCATAGTACTACACCAAGAAAAGAATATTCATGCATTGGAATACTCATTTCCTATAGAGCCTCCTCATGAAGTTGGAAAGGTGGATAAATATAAGTAAAGAAGTCATGTATATGATTCACTAGATGTATAGTGTATCAGGTTGTTATATATATTTAGTGAACTGTAGAAAATTCATGAGGATTAAGATTCCAATAATATTACAACCCATATCTAAGAAATATATCAGGAGAAATAAAGTAAAGAAAGATATGAGATATATGATGCACTACATAGGTGTAATCTTGAAGAAGGGAGTCAAGAAGCACCTCATGCACTCAAGATGATAGGGTACATCGAGATTCTTGAAGCCCTTGGGTTCAAACTGAACCAAGAACTAGAAACTGATAACATGATAAAGTCAATTATAGATCTTTTATATTTAGTAATTTAATATATTAATGATATGAAGGAAACCAATTATTCAATCCTTATGGTGAACAAGAGGAGGTGGGGAAAATCTAAGGCATCTAAGGCTAAATCTAAGTCAAAGACACCTAAGCACCGTCCTTCCAAAAAGCCAAATATATAGAGGGAAGGAAATGAGAAGTATGCTATTTGATTTTCATGTGGCAAGAAAGGCAACTGGAAGAAGAACTATAGATCTAGGAGGAAGAATCAAGGAGACGATTCTTCTTAAGGTATTTATTTTTATTTAATTCAATCTATCTTCAGCTACTAGTTTGGTATTAGATACAAAATGTGTATCAAATATTTGTATTCAAATATAGTGAATAGGTAGATTCAAGAATATTTCAAAAGGCGAGGTGGATCTCTGGGATATAAATGGTGCGAGTCTAGCAGCCTTGGCAGTGGTAGATTATCACTTATATCTTCCTAGTGGTTTGGTTATTGTATTGAATAATTGTTATTATGTACCTTTGGTGACCAGAAACACAATATTAGTATCAATTTTGGGTACTATATGATTTTATTTCAAGTTTATAAATAAATTTTGTACCTTTTATAAGGATATCATATATTATGGTATTACACATATTAATAATGGATTATATATACTTTAACTTGGAAACCCGGTAATGAAAATCATTGAAAAAACCAATGAACATGACTCACATAACACCCACCCCGGGAACATCAAGCATGGACATGAAAATGAGAAGAGTTTAAACAAATTACATCAAGTAGGGTATTTAATCTTAGATGAGTTAAAACCCATGGATGTATGTCATTCTTTTTTACATGGGAAAATGACCAAAGAAACCTTCTCTAGAAAGGGAGAAAGAGCCAACAAATTGCGGGAATTGATTCATACTGGACGTATGTGGTCCATTTCCAGTAGAGGGAAAGGGTGGGGTTTTATAATTAATTAGTTTTACTGATGATTATAGTAGGTATGGATATATGTACTTAATGATGTATAAGTTATATTCCTTTGGGATGTTTAAGGAATAAAAAAATGAACTAGAAAATGAACTTGGTATAAAGATTAAGGAACTCCACTTAGACTAAGGTAGAGAGTATCTTAACCAAGATTTTATTAATCACTTGAAGGAGTATGGGATAATAACCCAAATAACTCCTCCTTATACACCATACTAGAATGGTGTAAGTGAAAGGATGGATTATACCCTTCTAGATATGGTTAGATCAGTGATGAGTTAGAAAACACTTCCATTATCCTTTTGGGGATATGACTTGAAGACAGTGGAATATAACCGTAACTAAGAACCAACTAGTGCTACCCATGAGATTCGATATGAGTTTTTCATGGAAATAAACCCAATGTGTCACACTTACATGTATGGGGATGCACAGTTTTTTTCTATACTATAATTAGTAAAAAATTAGCATCCAAATGCATGAAGTACATCTTTATAGGTTATCCAAAAGAAACCAAAGAATATTACCAATATAACCAATTATATATAGAAGTTATTGTAGAAATGCAATTCATATTTCTATAAAGGGAATAAATTTACAATGTAAATACTAGAAAAAATATTGAATTCGATGAAGTTGATTCTCTAGATGCACAAGATTTGTTATGAGAGAAATCTCTACAAGAGACAGTGAAAGATGAAGAAGTTCTAAAGACACAAGTACTATGTAGGTCAAATCAAGTGGTTAAAGGATCATAGAGTTATGGTTTTATTTTCATCAAGTCAGGTGACACATTAATCCTTGAGGATAATGAACCTTTAACCTAAAAGGAAGCATTAGAAGGTAAGGATGCTGCTAAATGGAAAGAATCAATGAATTCTTGGATGGAATCCATGTATGAAAATCATGTTTGGATTTTAATAGATCCTTCAGATGATATAAAATGCAATGGATACATATGGTTATTCAAGAAAAAGTTGTAAATGGATGGTAGGGTTAATACCTATAAATAAATACTGGTAGAAAAAGGTTTTAGACAATGTCCAGGAATAGAATATGATGAAACCTTATCACCAGTAACAATGCTGAAATCCATCAGAATATTTCTTGTAATATCCACCTTCCATGATTATGAAATTTTGAAAATGGATGTCAAAACTACTTTTATAGATGTTAAGTTGGTTTAATATGCATATATTACTCAACCATATGGTTTTTTAGTTCAAATAATACAAATAATGTGTGTAAGATATATTGATCCATTTATGGGTTGAAGTAGGCATTAGGATCATGAAATGTTCATTTTGATGAGGCCATAAGAGAATTTGGTTTTTTTAAAAATGAAAATGATCCTTGTGTTTATAAGAGGGTTAATAGTAATTCTATCATTTTAATATAATTATATGTTGTTGAAATGTTAATTATGGGAAATGATGTGAAAGTCCCATAGTCAGTTAACACTTGGTTAAATGAATTATTCTCCATGAAAGACTTAGGTGAAGCAGCCTATATTCTAGGAATCAATATTTATCAATATAGATCTTAAAGGATGATTGGGATAAGTCCAAGTACATATATTAACAAGGAACTCAAAAGGTATAGTATGGAACAATACAAGATAGGTTTGTTTCCCATGTCACATGTAATCAATCTCTCCAAGAAAATGTGTCCACAAAAATAGGAGGATATTGAAAGAATTAGTAGAATCCATTAAGTCTCGATAGTGGAATCTATCATGTATTCCATATTATTTACTAGTTTCTATGTTTCCAAAACTTTAATCATGGTAATAAGAAATCAAGATAATATAGGAGAGTTGTACTGGGAAGCTATAAAAACAATCTAGAAGTACTTGAGGCATATAAAGGAGTTTTTATTAGTGTTTGGAAAATATGAGGAATTAATCGTGATAGGATACACTGATGGTAGTTTCTAGATAGATCATGATGATATGAAATCATATTCAGTCTACATCATTTTCCTGAACAGTGGTACAATGAGCTGGAGAAGCTTGAAGCAACTTATAGTTTCCAATTCTGTAGAAGAATCTGAGTATATAGTGGATTCCAAGGAAAGAAAGGAAGGAGTTTGGATAAATAGATTTTTCTCATACATCGATGTTGTTCCTAGAAGTATAGACCCTATTAATGTTTATTATGATAATATTGTGGTAGTGGTTCTTTATGAGGATCCTATGTCACACTATAAGACAATAAATATACTTTGTATGTTTCATATATTGAGGGATTTTACTTGGAGAGGTGAAGTCACAGTTGGCAGAGTAGTCCCATAGGACAACATGGAATCCCCTTGACTAAATCCATATCTTAGTAGAAGCATGATTATTATGTGGGAACAAGTATATTGATACTTGTTAGTATTTTGATCTAATTCAAGTGGGAGTTTTGAAAGTGGGTTTCCTAGAACCAACTTGTGATGTACATTAATTACCACTACATGTATACAGTTTGAGATATATATACATGTGTCTATCTTACTGTAATAGCATCTATATTTATGTGTCACTATATTTATGGTAATTTCTTTATATTACATGTCATATAAAAGGGTTATAATAAATATTAGGCTATATTTAGAACCTAGAGATACCATGAAACTAATCTTAAAGTAATTTCATATGGTCTAGATGCATCACACTGATAGGACATAGATGATGTGTGACTATCAGGTGATAGAATATTATAATCACTGAGACTTCTTCTCATGAAGTTTTCACATGGTGATCTCTAATATTTGAGATCATGAGGAAAAACCTTCTAATAAAAACACCACATGTTTTTGGTGTCAATGTTTGTTCCTATCTACAGACATGTGTATTGGTCTCCTGACTTGAGATCATTCTCAATGTGTTCCATTTGATCGCATAATTTTATGAAAGACAAAAACCATAAAGATTAAGTCCAATCAAGGTAGTTTGTGTTGGATGAATCTTTTGTGGTATGAAATTGGTTGAATGATCTAGATAGAATTTGTTTCTTCTGAGTTGAGGAAGTGATATCTATGTCCTGGTTAATCAGGATGTTAGTAACTTTATTAAATACATGTCTATGATAGTCAAAGGTAAGTCTATCTAGTTAGATAAACAAATAATAAATAAAGGAAAGTATGATGACACAAGTGTGTCTCCTTCTTTATGAGATATCACATGATAAAGAGATTTTATTACATAGAACATGTCCCTAGGTTTCTTATAATTTCTATGACTACTCTTCATCTATTTAGAGGCCATGATGGTTTTTTAGATTCCTCTGTTGGTCTATGAATATTATTCACTACTATTGAGATAAGGGCCTATAGGTTTACACACAATATCATATTCAGGATTCTTCAATATTAAGTTGAATAGGTAAATAGGACATGGCAGGCCCCACCATAGGGTCTAAGAGTTATAAAACATTTATTAATCATTGATAAATAAATAAATAAATTATTATTCGAGTATAGATTAATTGGGAAGAATTTATTTATTAAAAGTATTTATGAGTGTTTATGTAAATAATTGGAATAATATTAGATCAATTAATTTTATTTTAATAATCAAGGTTCATTTAATATTAGTGAGAATTATGAGTTGAGTTAAATACTTGGGTTTATCATGAAATATATTTAATATATATTACAATTATGTGATAAAATATAAATAATATTAATGACACCATTAATTTTTAATAAATATTTATTTAACACTTATTTAGTGGATGTCTGATATATGGGGGTGAGAACCCTAATTAGGTATTTTTCACATCCACTATATCAGTAGATGAGGAGCTCATTTATAATGTGAAAGGAATTTATATTCCAATGGATTGAGAGCTCCACTCCTCTATATCCTTGTAAGAGAAAGACTTTGTCCAAGAAATTGATCTAAGGATGTCTTTGTGAAATGTAGAAATAGAGTCGAGGTGATTTGTGCGGCGTCAAAGTAATCGTCATAGCTCCATCCTAGCACACGAAATTTGATGACCGGTGTTCACACATATTCTTGAAGCATGTGTGGACAATATAGAGGGGTTTATATTCAGATCCTTAGAGCAATGATAACTGGTGAAAAGCTATATTTGAACATGCTTCCAATTAAATGGGGTACTTTTTTAATTTAATTGGCGTGCTTATTTAATTCACAAGATATCCTTGGACCTCAACTGGGCTCAGATCACTAGATATGATGAAGTTAAGTCCCTCCAGTGATGAGAATTTTAAAATTATTAGCCCACTGGAATTCTCTATGTGCCTCAGTACCTTAAAAAAAGCTCCATCAAGCAAAATTCATTCACAAGACACATCAAAAGAACCAAAAGAAACCCCCCATCATGTGTATCAATAAGAAACATAAAAATTATAAGAAAATACAAGTGAATGAGGAGAAAAAACATCAAATTTTATGATAATTTCTCACAGAGAATGGTTTTTACACACTGTTTGGAAAACTATGATCTAATCATGTGGGTGTCACTAGAGTTGGAAGAAAGGTCTGCACAAGCTATGCATGATTATTACTAACCATGTTCCTTAATCGTGCACCTCCCATAGACCTCTTTGTTTCACCCCAAAACTCAAAACAATAGAGATCTCTCCCTAGGACTCAACACCAAATAGGAAACACCTCAGAATCTATTTAAAACAACCCATAACTGGGGTCAAAACATAAACACAATCTCAAACCACCCATGGAAAATTTAGGTTTGACATGAAGAAAATCTAGTCAGGCACTCCCCCATTATTACCTCTTGAGTCCGAATGACTAACTATAGTCAACCACTAACTCCAAAATACAAACCAAATCTAATACCATTTTATAAAAAAACAACCCAAGTTGACTCGACCTGATATCCAATCCATCTTTCCACATGGATTGAAGCATGTTCCTGATCACCACAGGTTGGAAAAAACCACCATGCATATCCAAAAATCTCTTAGGAAAGGTTTATCCCATGATAAAATGGAATAAACCATCCATGAAATGGTATGAATTCACCAATATCATCAAAGTAAAGAACATAAAATGGAATTTACAAAGTATACGAAGCATATACTATAACTATAATCAACATCATATACAAAACATTCCATAACAGGATATATACATGGTATCTTTGGTCAAAATATAAAAACTCAAAATAATGTGTAAATGACAAAAAAGGCCTATATAATCATCTCAATAGATACAAAATCCCAAAAATGAATCCTCAGGAGACAACATAGTGTGACTAAGTCTCCTAAAAAAGGATGATGATAATCAAGAAGATCCACCCAGGTACATGGTTCCCTTTCCTTTACCTATGTCCTACAAAATAAAGTCTACACATGCCCAAAGGCATATGTTGGGTGTTAGAAAAAAATCCCAATAAGATACCCCCATGAATCAATTTATTAATTTTACCCATGAAAACTAATAAACTAGTTTGAAAACAATTTTTAAAACTAAACCTCTTTGAAAAAATTCTACTTTAAAATATGCCTTTAAAATCCATTTAGTTTTCCATTTCAATCAAAACCTATTTTCCAAAAACAGATTTTAACATGGATCAAATAAAGAAGAAATTACACAAGAAAAAACATGATCAACCCACCCCAAACAAGTCACACCATTGGATAATCATGATGATTATCATCATTATATAACCAATAATCACAAATGGTCACAACATATCTCATCTCATCAATCATGGCACTAATAAAATGAATAGAGTATATAAACTAACCCAAAATGAGTAATTGAACCTATATATCTAACCATAAGGTTATAATATGATTCATTCTAATCTAATTATGCTATCCAACTAAGCAAGGTGGAAGATCTCACGATATTCCGAAGGACCAACTCCAAGAGCTCTCACGGTCTCCCAAAAAATGAGTGGAAGATCTATTGGTCTTCCTAATAAAGGTGCTCGTGGTCCCTTGGAAACCAAATGGTATTTATCATGGTCTTAATCTCCATAGGATCTCTTGATCCCCCAAAAAACCCCTCACTCACACCCTAGTTAATCCATGTGCTACTCCATGACAACATAATCACATGCAATTTCCATTTTCTAAAATCCATTTTCAAAATCCAATTTCACAATACAACATGAAAAATTTTAAAAACACATTCCCAGAAGGTAAAAAAATTATAAATCCATTTTATAAATCCATTTTAAACCGTAAAACCTCTTTGATACATTTTATCAAATACTTGGTGTGCAGAAAACAACACCCATTTTACAAACTGTCTTTAATACCCAAATTTCCAAAAGAATCCATGCATCTCATTAAACATGGAATACATATCATTTAAAAAACATTTCAATGTAAATTTAAACAACAAAAACCAAAGGAGATTATAAATTTAAATTTAATCCATGAAAAACACCCTCAAATAGAGACACATACTTTGGAATCAGTTCCAATATCATCACGTTTGATGATATACACCTAAAATAGGTAAAAGAATACTTGAAACCCATAAACTATAAGAAAACAAAAGAAATACCCCATTAAAACCCTAGTTTTGGGAAACTACACCACTTAGGGTTACAAACATCCATGTAAATTGAAGAAAAGGAAAAATAAATGGGTAAGGATGAAGAAATTATAAAAATTTGCACTCACCTCAAGCCAAATCACTAAGAATCCAATAAAAAACCAGCAAGGATAAAGAGGAGGAGCTTCAACACCAAGGAGGAAGGGGTTTTCATGATGGTAGGAGAAAATGAGGGCTGAAGGGGTATAATTTAGATAGTGTAAAAATGGTAAAATAACACTCTTTAAGTGACCTAGACATGCCATAGAGTTTGTCCACATGGTTAGGAAAACTATGCACCAACTATGCTAGGTTAATATCTCCCCAAAAACCGAGCCACAAGGTTATCCTTGTGACCTCCATGGTTTGAAAAAACCATGATCATACTACGAAAAACCCCACTATGACAACCTGTAGCACCCTCTCATGGTAAGACACTTGACAATGAAAACTATGCGCCTGAGTCTACTTTTCCCAAAAATTGGTTTTTTGACCACTGAAACCCAAAACATCAAAAAGAAAACCAAACAGTAAATAAATCTAAAAAGTTTATGTACTAGTGACCCATTGGGTGTCACAATTATTACAATAGATACATGTAAATATGGATCATGATATTTCAAAACATCCCATTATTATTTCATTTTCACCCATATACTCTTGTTTCATTTAAGATTACAAAGTGAATAGTATGGATAAAATGATTTGTTGCCTTTTGGGTAAGGGTTTTCAAGAAAATAAGTATCTAAAATAAAGTTTAATCTTTATTTCTTATGATGAACAACTTGAATGATAAGGAAAAAATGACAATGAAAAGTTTAATTCCAAAGGAACCTTCATAACAACCTTCAATAAACTAAGTTAGATCATCATACATGAGGTTATTTGATTCGCATGTCATGTGATAAGACTATAGAAGTTCAAATTCTATGAATTGAATTGAAAAATAAAGTAGTATATTTTTCATAAAAAATATTCATCATGTATATGATATTTCTATCATAATTCTTGGGTATTAAATATAATATTCCTATCACATATTTTTATTCTCTAAGAGGCAGAGAAAGGGTGATTCCTAAGTTAGAGGTGAGAAGTACAAAACTTCTAATTTGAATATTTAATGATTCTAGTTTAAATTTTATTAAGTATAACCAAAAAAAATTATCTCACATGTCGTTTTTACATAAGGATACATTATTAAAATTTTAGAATGAATGTTTTTTTGTGGTGTCTAATACTCAATTAATAGTTTAGTAATGCTTGAATCCTAGGAAATAAATGATTAATATAAAATATAAGACTCACTTATACCCTATTGCGGATTGATAATTATTTGTCTAGTTAAACTAAGTAGTTTTCAAGGATATACCTAGTACGGTTTTTGGACTCCTTAGAGTTAAATACCTTAGGTATTATCAACACATTTACTTATCTATTTTTAGAAAAAGAAAACTTTAGAAAGTGACATAAGACATATAGCTTTCAAATTTTTTTCAGCTAGAGTGTGTTAACTATTCTAAGGTTAAGCTTGTGGTAAATATATTTCATAATAATCCATTAAGTTTTTTAATAAATGTAAAATTGAAGTACAAAATATCCATGGTTATAAGATATGATTTGATTCAAACCCATGTGTTGAAGAATATATTGACCAAGAATTACTCAATCATTCAAATGTAGCATAGAGTAATTCCTAAATCAACATTTTCTTATACACATGAGAGTCATGATGTTACTAAGGAGGATCATTAATGAGTCTTATGTGCTTACATTTATTAATAAAATATAGAGTGTATTAATTCCTAAATAAATATTTCCTTATACACATTAGAGTCACGATGTAAGTAAAAGGAGCATCAATGTTGAGATTCTTATAAATTGTAGAAAATTCCATTATTTTTCAAGATATACATAACAAATAGTAGTTTTATACTATAATAATATGACAACTATTATGAAAAATGGATAAAATTTGAGTTACGGTATGATATTAATACATTATGTCAGAATAAAATGTGTTTGGATGCAAAGAGTTTTATATATATAAAAAAACATTCATCAAGAAAAACCTAATGTGTATCTAAAGTAAAAATCCTAAATGTTTATAATGATATTATAGAAATCCTTGAGATGAAAAAGAGATATACAATTTATATACAATACTTCTATAAAATGGTGTATATCCATATTTAATATAGTGGAAAAAAATATTGACTTGGATTTAGTCAATGATGAAGATTCACAAGTGGTTGTCATACAAAACAAATTCCAAAAGAGCTTGTGGAAAAGTAATGTTTTAGAGAAACATACTATGTAGGAAGGATAAAACTATGGTAATGGTTCTATATTCACCATGGATAGTGATAAATTATTCATTGAGAATAATGAATCCTATAAGTAAGCAATATATGGAAATTATATAAGAATGAAAAGTTCAATTAAAATTCAATAATATCTTCCATGAATTGAAGTATATGTGCTTGGTATTTTGAATGTTCAAAATCTTTATACTACATTGGTATTCAAGAAAAACATTACATGGTTGGTAAAAGAGTGGTACCAATAATGCTTGATAGGTCAGACCAAGTCATAATGCCTAAATATACTATAATTTTACTTGTCATAGTTACTTTATATTATAATTTTACTTGGAAATATATTTTAGTACCAAATTTCATGGATGAGTGTCTATATGATACAACCAGAAAGGTTTGGTGACACCATATAATACCAATAAGGGGTACAAGTTGCAGAAATGCTTTTTGTATTGAAGTAAGAAACAAGATCATAGAATGTTAATTTTTAATCAATTTATTCCATGTGTCTATAAAAGATTTGTGGGTTCATCATTATTTTCCAAGAAAAATTTGTTGATAACATATGGAAAAAAATTATTAGTCTTACTGTTAGTTAAGAATAAAATGAAAGTAACTCTCTAGAGATTGACTTAATATAGAAACCTAAGTTTTAGGGAACAATATCTATTGAGGTAATTCTAATGGGTTTATTAGACCAAATCAAAGTATACATACTAACATGGTATTGAAGAATAATATTTGGAAAAATTTGAGAGAGAATTGGTACCAATGTCAGATGGAATAAATATCTCTAATAAGACATGTATGAGACATAAGAGGAGATAAATGTGGTGAGTTGAATTCCATATGCTTCTGTGATAGATAAATCACATTTTCATGCTATGTAAAAATATGATATTTTCAACATATATTTTATGGTAAGAAAATAGATGTTATTACTAGGATAAATACATAAGAAGAAATCATAACTATCCAATTGTACTTGAGAAAACACAATGGATATGTACCTAGTACTTAGAGAGGAAGAGGCACTAGTTATAAGGGGACACAAACTAGTATTCCAATAGATCATTATGATCTAATATCATAGTTATAATAAGTTATTGATTAAGAGAATATAAATCTAGTTAGTGGTATCCATATCTATAAATATTGAGTGTGCTGTGGCTTTTGATGCAGATAAATAAGTGGTGTAAAATATACATCAATTTGTTCCAATTCAGGAAATCACACATGTAAGTAAAGTTTTATCATAATATAATTATGATAATTCTACTACTGGTACAATAAAAGACTTAAATTTTATATAGTTGATAATATAATATACTTGGGGATATTATTTCTTGAGGATTATTACTCAAGGAGGTGAAGTCACAGAGAGCAGAATAACTACGCAGTGGAGATATGGCAGACCCAAACACTCAAGACAAAACTTAGAAGAATCTTGATTTTTTTTGGTGAGATATAACAAGGAGAGTTAGAAAGTTGGATCTCGTGAAAGTGGGAGTGTTGTAAAAGTTGTTTTCATAGATCCAACTTAAAAATTACTTTTCAATCACCATATCATGTATATAGTAACTTATTCATGATGCTTACTTACCATAAAAGTGTTGATATTTCTGCAACCACTATATATATGGTAATTTACGTTGATTAATTTTAATATAAAAGGGTTATAGTAGTTCTCAATATATAATGATAATTATGAGATAATATGACATTAACCATAAACATGTGTCATATGGTCTAGATACATCATGTTGATAGGACACATATGATGTTCAAAAATCAGGTGATGGAGGATCATAAGTGTAACACCCTGATATTTTATGAGCAGTATATATATTTTTTAATGTCTTATGTTATACGCAACATCAAAGTAATCTTTTATTATACACAATACTATCTTGGCTTTCTTTACACGCAATCACGACCTTCCACGATAGCATGTGTTGAACGCAATACAGAGTTTCACTAAACAAAGATATGCTATTAAAATATTATATAAACTAGCCGTTATGAATAGTAATAACCAATTTTTAAAATTTTATAAATTTTATCATTCAAAATGGACTTAATTTTTGGATTCATAATATCGAAATTATCCTAGGTTGAATTTTTGGTATTTTTCTGAAAACTTTCAATTTTTGATGAATTGTGAAAACACTGGGTTACTATTTAAAAACCGACTTTTTATTTGAATAATTATTTATTTTATTTAAATTTATTTTAGGTAAAAATTGATACATAATATCTATATAAGTTCAATATAATTCAATGGAGTCATTTTATAATAATTTTAGATATATAAAAATTTTATTGAACTTTTCACTGTCTTTTACCTACCTCCTAGGAGCTTTTTTGCAAATTTACATAAAACTTAATTTTACCACTTTTGTGAGTGGAATTTAGAAAATCCAAGAGACACAGTTAATATCAAGGAGTAAAATATGATACAATAAGATAAAAATAATTTTTTTTGAATAGTAACTTTTAACTTTTATTTACCACAATTAAAAGTAAATAGGGTAACTAAGGGTAAATATAGGGTTATTATCACCCTAAAACATGTCCTAATTCTATTGGATAAGTTTAATTCGACCAAAAACAACCTTAGGAATAAAATATGACCATTTAGGTCCACTTGGATTAGATTAGGACATTTAATATTATTTTATTTAAAGAAGAGTTAAAATAGTTAAAATCAAAGTTTAATAACTAAAACATTTTTAATTTAGGGTTATAAATAAGATAAATTAAACTATAAATATTAATTAGAAATATAAAAATATTTCCTACATAATGGTTATTTGTTTATAATTTTTAGACTTTAAATAATTTAATTTATTTATGACACAATGATGATGTAGTAATTACCTTATTAAAAAAATATTAACATAATTGATATTATAAATACCCAGATAAATGTAATTTGAGACTTAATAAGAATTACAATAATTTTTTAGGTTAATATGAAATATTATTATTTATTTAATTAACTTTTTTATAACTAATAATGCTGTTATGATTTTCAAAAAAATCAATTACCAAATAGTGTCAAAATTGACATAAAATAGTTTTTAAAACAAATATTATATTATTAATTGTTATTATATTCCCAAAAATATAAGGTTCGGCCAAATGACCTAGATAAGGTTATATATATTAATAATGAACAACTTGGGGTTCTTTTGGATTGTTATAGTAAGTTTATTATCATTATAATATAAGAAAACAAGAAGACACGGTAAAAGTAAAATTATTTAACTTAAAGTAAAATCTAAATGATAAGCTTAAATTATAAACCTAAACTTGTATAAATTATATTGGATGAGATGATTTAGACCCATCCACACCTTATATTAGAAATAAATCAATTTGGAGACATTAAAAACCAAATATGACTTTATAATAAAATAATATTTTTAGTTTTTTCAAAGGTGCCCCTATCCTCCCTTATAAAAGGGAACCTCCTCCCTATCCTCCTCACACCACTTTGAGCCTTCAATATTAGACAAACCCTGACAATTTCTCTTCTCCACTTCTATAGAAACATCCTAGAGGTCCTGGTATTCTTCAAATACCATCTTTTCTGCCCTAAGAGGAGGTTAAGAAGAGGCACTTCAAAGAAGAGGTAATGTCCGTTAATGATTCTTTCAAATTTATTTCTTCTTATACTTCTTATTATTTAGTTGTTTTATTATGAATTAATAACATCAGTATCAATATTATACTGATATGTTATTATAAATATTAAACAACCCTATTTTACTTTCTATCCATCCTATGAAAAACGAAATCACCGAGCGTGCGTACGTACGAAATATCGTCTCCACGCCATGGTGTAATCTGTTTTCCACCACCACCTTAATTGGATGGGTATAATGGTGTAAAGAATAACTATATATGATTATTGTAAATTGATATTTATTCTTAAATATTATGCATACACTTCAATACAATCCCACAATCATGGGAATGATATCATCGCTTGTGCGTACGTACGGTCTACCGTCTCCAAGATGTGATGCGACTCGTTCTACATGATCTTCATTTAATAATGATTATATAAATGAATTGAATGAATAAATATTATATATATTACACTAATAAAATTATGTAAATGAGGTATCTATAACCTAAAAAGAAGAATAAGAATTTATTCTACAAAACACGCATAAGAACAAAAAACAATAAATACTCGAATAACAAGTAGCAATGAAATATTACTAATAAAAAGATAAGAATATGACCATATATGATATCATAAAAATGAGTATGATTCTGGAATAAGTCAATGACATTATTTAAATCATTATACAGGAGGTTCGGACACGTACGAAGCAAATTAGACCTAAGGTAAGGGAAAATTTCACAATCTCATTTTTATCCGAGATTTTTTATACTTCTGAATTTACAGGGGCATATTTATCATCCACATCCATGTTTCCTCAATATGTAATATTATTTCCATCAACCTACAATTTTTTAAATCCAATTTTACCCATTGGTGAGTTTTTAGTAAAAGATATGAAAGGAATCTTTTGTCGTTTTTAGTACGAGGTACTTTTTGACTTTTCCAACCAAAGTACGAGAAGAATGTTTTTTTAACTTATACGACCTGAATGGAATTTTAGATAATTATTTCCATGAAGCTTCCTTTACAATTTTTCATGTTTATTTTTAATCAACTTCTTTTAGTATAAAATTATATGACATTTTAAGAAAGGAAATTTTTTTTGAAGTAGAAATGATATTTTCCTCAAGAATGGAGTTAAAGCATTTTATCAAAATTATTTTCCATCTAAGATAATATAGGGTTCTGTTTATATCCCTATTTTTAAATTGATTTGATTATGTTATGATGGAATCATTTTTATGAAGTCCTTTTATCTTATATGGATTATGTTATGATGGCACGATGTTTAAGAATCCCATTCTATTACACGGGTTATTCTATGATGTATGATTTATGATTTTGTGACACACATAAGAATGGTTTCATTATGAGATGGGTGGGACCTATATCTCCCTCCAATGAATTGGGTAAAGATTTATATCTCATGAGATAGACATGACTGGAATGACAGGTTAATACGGTTTAGTGAAACATGACTGAAATGGGGAGTGAACTCAGTTCAGAAATGGACTTTGTCTGCAAAGATAGTATTGGCAATGAGTCTTGACTAATAAGAAATGATTCTCTATGATTATGTGTGTATGACACAAAGTTTCATGTTTTATGTTATGATTATTGGGATTACATTTCACTATTATGATTTATCCAATGTTATGATATTATGATATCTTTTTCAGGATAAAATTTTCAAAATGTTATGTTCTTAATAATATGATATGATTGATATTTCTTTTGTTTACCCTTACTGAGCATTTGAGCTCACCCTTTTGTATGTTTTCTTTTCCCCAGGTCTGGAAGAAGGGTATTAAGTAGAATATGTCAAAAGAGAATCTAGATATGATGAAATAGATGGGAGACCACATAGATGATTTATGAACCAGTTGTTTATGTTTCACAGTTTCTAAAGACACTATACTTATACGGTCCTTTAATGGTTTTGCTATATGTTGTAATAAGTATGCTTCAATTATGAAGTAATAACAATGTATGTAAAGTATGGGTCATTATAGTTAGTATCAGAGGAAAGGTATAGTCAACCTTTAGAAACTAGGATGTGAAAACCTTAGTAAGAACCCTAAGGATATATCTAAGCATAGAACACAATCTTAGTGTTTTAGAAATGGCCATGAACAACCTATGATAATACCTTAAGTGTGAAATTTTATTCTTGATTATGTGGTTTTCCTATTATAATTATTCTTGCTCACACTATTCTTCTTGGTTTTAGTAAATGGTTGGAACCCAAAGGAACCGTGCTAATGTGGAATGCGACGGGCAATGCAATGATTGTCTCCCTGAGCAACCAAATGTTATGGGATCTGGAATGAAAAATCTTGTAGCCATGATCACACAACTTTCTCAAGATATGAATCATTCAGGTCTTCCAAACGAGCAAAGGAAGGAGCAATATTCTATTGAATCCTTCATGAGGTAGCGTGCACCTTCATTCAGTTGGTCTACTGATCCGTTAGTGGCTGAACAATGGATCAGTAACAATGAAAAGATATTTTCAGTTCTTCAATGTTCGGAACATGATAAAGTCATCTTAGAAGTATATCGTTTGGAAGGTGAAGCTGATCAATGGTGGAATCTTATCAAGAATACCAGGCCAAGAGATGAAATTGAGTCCATGGAATGGGATGAGTTCAAGAAATTATTTTTCAATAATTACTTCCCTCATATTCTTCAAACAAAGATGGAGAAGAAGTTTCTTGAACTAAAGAAAAAGGATGATGAATCTGTTGGTCCCTACAAAGAAATTTTTACAAGACTTTCAAGGTACGCTTCTGGTATTATTATCCAACCTGAGTGTAAGATCGATCGATTCTTTAGTGGCTTAAAACCAAGTATTCGAAGGGCGTTAGCCATAAGGGACTTCAATATCTACGAGGAAATCGTTCGATGTGATCTCAAGGTTGATATAGAGAATGGAGTAACCCATCAGTCATATGGGTTTGATAAGAATAGGAAAATGGAATTCAAAGGCAAATCTAAAGAGCACATTGAAAAGAAGACAAGTTTTCCCTTATGCTAAAAGTGTGGAAAGAAACATGGAGGGAGTTGTCTTAAAGGGACAAGTAAATGTTTCAAATGTGGAAAGGAAGGTCATCAGGCATTTGAATGCTGCAATGATGGGAATAATATGTCTAGTGATGCAAAAAAAGAAAAGGCTACACAAAGTGCACCTTCTACACTTCAATGTTACAAGTGCAAGAAAATGGGGAATTATGCTAATCAATGCCCTAATCCAAGGGTTGTTGATGATGATCGACGTCAACAAACTCTTAAGGGAAAAGACAAAGGAAAGTCACATGCAATTTCTATCGGTGATGTGGAGTATGATAACGAAGTGGTGAAAGGTACACTTACCATCCACTCTAAAGAAGAAAATGTTTTATTTGATTCTGGATCCACCCACTCTTTTATTTCTGAATAATTTTCTAAGGGTATCGCAGTATTACCTCAACAATTAGTTGTTGAGTTAGCTGTGACAACCCCTAATGGCACAACAGTCGCATCAAAAGTTTATAATTCTTCTCTGATTGAAGTTTTTGGGAAAGTGCTTCCTGCAAATATTGTGATCCTTCCTATAGTGGAATTTGATGTGATTCTTTGCGTGGATTGAATTTCTTTATATGGAGCTCATATCAATTTCCAAAGAAGGGAAGTCACATTTCATATTCCAGATCAATCTATGATCGTCTATCGATGCAAGGATGAACATAAACTTCCAGTGGATATTTCTTCCATCTTATGGGTCTTGATTACACTAAATGAAGGTTATTTATATCAAATGTTTGGAGAGAAACTCACGATTAAGAATATTCCCATTGTACGGGAGTTTGATGATGTCTTTCCGAAGGAATTTCCTAGTCTTCCACCAAATCGTGAAGTTGAGTTTTCAATAGAACTCATACCGGGTGCTAGGCCCATTTCAAAGAAACCTTATAGAATGGCCCCAATCGAGTTGCAGTAATTGAAGAAGCAACTCCAAGAGAATCTTGATAAAGGATTCATACACCCTAGTGCATCACCTTGGGGAGCACCTGTTCAGTTTTTTAAGAAGAAATATGGATCAATGAGACTCTGCATTGATTATCGAGAACTTAACAAGATCACTATCAAGAACAAATATCCTCTCCCATGCATTGATGAATTATTTGACCAACTACGTGGAGCTCCATACTTTTCCAAGATTGATCTTCGTTCAGGGTATCATCAATTAAGGGTCAAAAGGGAGGATATACCAAAGATGGATTTCTGTACAAGGTATGGACACTATGAATTTACAGTGATGCCATTTGGTCTTACTAATTCCCCTTCTATCTTCATGGATCTAATGAATAGAGTCTTTAGAGACTATCTTGATCAGTTTGTGGTAGTCTTTATAGATGATATTCTTGTCTATTCAAAGTGCAAGGAAGAACATGAAGATCACTTGAGAATTGTATTGAAGACCCTGAGAAAGGAGAAGCTTTATTCCAAATTTACCAAGTGTGAATTTTGGCTTCAAAAAGTTTCATTTTTGGGTCACATAATCTCAAAAGTGGGGATATCTGTGGATCCAACAAAAACAGAGGTTATTGAAAGATGGTCGAGACCAACAAAAGTAACTGAGATCCGAAGTTTTCTTGGTTTTGCTGGATATTATCAACGTTTTGTGAAAGATTTTTCACGATTATATAACCCACTCACCAAGTTGACTCGGAAAGGAGTTATGTTTGTTCGGACAGAGGAATGTGAAGAGAATTTCAAGGATTCAAAAAGAAGGTTATCCAGTGTACCTGTTCTCACACTTCCATGTAGTGGAGAAAGGTTTGTGATCTACAGTGATTCATCCAAGAAGTGATTGGGGTGTGTTCTCATGAAAAATGATACGGTGATAGATTATGCCTCATGACAGTTGAATATCCATGAGCAAAATTACCCAACTCATGATTTGGAGTTAGCTGCGGTAATCTTTTCATTAAAGACTTGGAGGCATTATCTTTATGGAGAAAGGTGTGATATTGATACTAATAATAAAAGTTTAAAGTATATTTTCACAAAAAAAGGAGATGAATATACACCAAAGAAGATGGTTGGATCTAATTAAGGATTACGACTACTCAATTCATTACCACCCTAGGAAAGAAAATAAGGTGGTAGATACATTAAGTCGACAAGACCATGCTAGCTTATCCATGATGAGGATAACAAAAGATCCAATATTTATGGATTTAAAAAGGATAAATCTTGGAATTATAATGGAAGGGAAAAAATCTTATCTTTCTCAAATGAATGTTCAACCATCTATACATGTGAAGATTAAAGAGGCACAAAAAGAATATGTAGAGTTACAAAAGAAGGTGAGAAATGTTCCTGAATTCAACCTTGATTGTGATGGGATAATAAATTTCAGGAATCGGTTTTGTGTTCCTACCATCCCAAAATTAAAGAAGGATCTGCTGGATGAGGCTCATAGTTCTTCATTCTATATTCATCCTGGAAGCACGAAGATGAATAGGGACCTGAAAGAGTACTTTTGGTGGGATGGCATGAAAATATATGTTGCTGAATATGTCTCTCAATGCTTGGTTTCTCAGCAAGTTAAAGTTGAGAGACAGAAGTCTAAGGAGATGTTACAACCATTACCCATACCAGAATGGAAATGGGAAAACATCACTATAGACTTTGTCACTGGACTTCCTAAAACATCCAAAGGCAATAATGCTATCTGGGTCATAGTTGATCGTCTTACAAAGTCGGCACACTTCATTGCTATTAGAGAATATTTCTCTCTGGATCGGCTTTCCAGGATATATTTAAAGGAAGTGGTAAGATTGCATGGAGTACACTTTCCATTATATCAGATCGAGATCCGAGGTTTACCTCAAAGTTTTGGATAAGTCTTCAGCATACTTTGGATACAGATTTGAGTTTCAGCACTGCTTATCATCCTCAGACAGACGGTCAGTCTGAGAGGACAATTAAAACTCTAGAAGATATGTTGAGAGATTGCTCTATGGATTTCAAAGGAGGTTGGGATCAACACCTACCTTTGGTGGAATTTTCTTATAATAATAGATTTCACTCCAATATTTAGATGGCTCCTTATAAAGATCTGTATGGAAAGAAATGTCAAACTCCAAATTTCTGGGATGAAGTTGGGGAAAGAAAGCTATTAGGACCTGATCTTGTTGATGAGATGGCAGAAAAGGTACGATCTATTCAACAAAACATATGAGCAGCACAGAGTCGAAAAAAAAGTTATGCCGATAACTGAAGAAAAGACATAGAGTTTGAAGTGGGTGATAAAGTGTTCTTACGAATATCTCCTTGGAAGAGAGTAATGAGATTTGGAAAGAAGGGAAAGCTGAGCCCTAGGTATATCGGTCCTTTCGAAATACTGGATCGTGTTGGGAAGGTATCTTACCGATTGGTGCTTCCATCGAATCTCTCTCAAGTTCATGATGTGTTCCATGTATATCTCCTGATAAAGTACATACCCTATCCTTCACATGTACTCAACTCAGAAGTTGTACCGCTGGAGTAAGATATTTCTTATGAAGAACAACTGATAGAGATTCTGGATCATAGCGAAAAAGTTATACAGAACAAGACCACTCGCTTGGTGAAAGTTTTATGGAATAACCAACAATTATAATAAGCTACATGGGAGCTTTAGGATATGATGATGGAGATTTATCCTCATCTGTTTGTTACGAAGTGAAGAATTTCGAGGGCGAAATTCATTTTAAAATGGGTAGAATGTAACACCCTGATATTTTATGAGAAGTATATATTTTTTTATGTCTTATGTTATACAAAACATCAAAGGAATCTTTTATTACACACAATACTATCTTGGCTTGCTTTACACGCAATCACCACCTTCCACGATAGCGTGTGTTGTACGCAATACCGAGTTTCACTAAACAACGATATGCTATTAAAATACTATATAAACTAGCCGTTATGAATAGTAATACCCACTTTTTGAAATTTTATAAATTTTATCTTTCCAAATGGACTTCATTTTTGGATTCGGAATATCGAAATTAGCCTAGGTTGAATTTTTGGTATTTTTCTGAAAAATTTCAATTTTTTATGAATAGTGAAAACACTGGGTTTCTATTTAAAAACCAACTTTTTATTTAAATAATTATTTATTTTATTTAAATTTATTTTAGGTAAAAATTGATACATAATACCTATATAAGTTCAATATAATTAATTGGAGTCATTTTATAATAATTTTAGATATATAAAAATTTTATTGAACTTTTCACCGTCTTTTACCTACCTCTTAAGAGCTTTTTTTGCAAATTTACATAAAACTTAATTTTACCGCTTATGTGAGTGGAATTTAAAAAATCCGAGAGACATGGTTAATATCAAGGAGTAAAATGTGGTTCAATAAGATAATTTTTTGGGTGAATAGTAACTTTTTACTTTTATTTACCACAGTTAAAAGTAAATAGGGTAATTAAGGGTAAAAATGATGTTATTATCACCCTAACACATGTACTAATTCTATTGGATAAGTTTAATTCGACCAAAAACAACCTTAGGAATAAAATATGACCATTTAGGCCCACTTGGATTAGATTAGGACATTTAATATTATTTTATTTAAAGAAGAGTTAAAATAGTTAAAATCAAAGTTTAATAACTAAAAAATTTTCAATTTAGGGTTATAAATAAGATTAATTTGACTATAAATATTAATTAGAAATATAAAATTATTTTATACATAATGGTATTTTATTTATAAATTTTAGACTTTAAATAATTTAATTTATTTATGACACAATGATGATGCAGTAATTACCTTTTTAAGGAAATATTAACATAATTGATATTATAAATACCCAAATAAATGTAATTTGAGACTTTTTAAGAATTAAAATAATTTTTTAGGTTAATATGACATATTATTATTGATTTAATTAACTTTTTTCTAACTAATAATTCTGTTATGAGTTTCAAAAAAATCAATTACCAAATAGTGTCAGAATTAACAAAAAATAGTTTTTAAAACAAATATTATATTATTAATTGTTGTTTTATTCCTAAAAATATATGGTTTGTCCAAATGACTTATATAAGGTTATATATATTAATAATTAAAAACTTGGGGTTCTTTTGGCTTGTTATAGTAATTTTATTAACCTTATAATGTAAGAAAACAAGAAGACGCGGTAAAAGTAAAATTATTTAACTTAAAGTTAAATCTAAATGATAAGGTTTAAATAGAAACCTAAACTTGTATAAATTCTATTGGATTAGAGGATTTAGACCCATACCCACCTTATAATATAAATAAATCAATTTTTAGCTATAAAAAACCGAATATGACTTTATAATAAAATAATATTTTTAGTTTTTCCAAAGGTGCCCCTATCCCCCCTTATAAAAGGGCACCTCCTCCCTCTCCTCCTCACACCACTTTGAGCTTTCAAGATCGGAGAAACCCTTCCAATTTTTCTTCTCAACTTCTCTAGAAACATCATAGAGGTCCTGGTATTCTTAAAAGACCATATTTAGTGCCCTAAGAGGAGGTTAAGAAGAGGCGCTTCAAAGAAGAGGTAATGTCCGTTACCGATTATTTCAACTTTATTTATTCTTCTAATTATTCTTCTTTAGTTGTTTAATTATGAATTAATAACATCAGTATCACTAATATAATGATATGTTATTATAAATATGAAACAACCCTATTTCACCTTATATCCATCCTACGGAAAACGAAATCACCACGGGTGCGTACGTACAGAATACCGTCTCCACGCCGTGGTGTAATATGTTTTCCACAACCACCTTACTTGGATGGGTATAATGGTGTAAAGAATAACTATATATGATTATTGTAAATTTATATTGATTCTGAAATAGTATACATACACTTCAATAAAATTCCATGATCATGGGAACAATATCATCCCTCGTGCGTACGTACGTCCTACCGTCTCCACGATGTGATGCGACTCGTTCTACATGATATTCATTGCATAATGATTATATAAATGAATTGAATGAGTAAATATGATATATATCACACTAATAAAATTCTGGAAATGAGGTATCTATAACCTAAAAAGAATAATAAGAATTTATTCTACAAAACACGCATATGAATAAAAAGCAATAAACACCTGAATAACAAGTAGAAATGAAATATTACTAATAAGAAGCTAAGAAGATGACCATATATGATATGATAACAATGAGTATGATTATGGTTTAAGTCAATGACATTATTTAAATAATTATACAGTAAGTTCGAACACGTACGAAGTAAATCAGACCTATGGTAAGGGAAAATTTCACAATCTCATTTTTATCCGAGATTGTTTATACTTCCGAATTTACTGGGGAATATTTATCATCCACATACATTTTTCCTCAATATGTAATATTATTTCCATCCACCTAAAATTTTTTAAATCCAATTTTACCCATTTTTGAGTTTTTAGTAAAAGATATGAAAGTAATCTTTTGTCGTTTTTAGTATGAGGTACTTTTTGACTTTTTTGGCCAAAGTATGAGAAGAATGTTTTTTTAACTTATACGACCTGAATGGACTTTTAGAACATTATTTACATGAAGATTATTTTACAAGTTTTCATGTTTATTTTTAATCAACTTCTTTTAGTTTAAAATTATATGACATTTTAAGAAAGGAATTTTTTTTTGAAGTAGAAAGGATATTTTCCTCAAGAATGGAGTTCATGCGTTTTATAAAAATTATTTTACATATAAGATAATATAGGGTTATGTTTCTATCCCTATTTTTACATTTATTTGATTATGTTATGATGGAATCATTTTTATGAAGTCATTTTATCTTATATGGATTATGTTATGATGGCACAATGTTTAAGAATCCCATTCTATTACATGGGTTATGCTATGATGTATGATTTATGATTTTGTGGCACACATAAGAATGGTTTCATTATGAGATGGTTGGGACCTATATATCCTTCCAATGCATTGGGTAAAGATTTATATCTCATGAGATATACATGGCTGGAATGATAGGTTAATCCAGTTCAGTGAAACAGGACTAAAACGAGGAGTGAACTCAGTTCAGAAATGGACTTTATCTACTAAGATAGTCTTGGCAATGAGTCTTGACTAATAATAAATGATTCTATATGATTATGTGTGTATGACACAAAGTTTCATGTTTTATGTTATGATTATTTGGATTACATTTCACTATTATGATTGATCCCATGTCATGATATTATGATCTCTTTTGCAGGATAAGATTTCCAAAATGTTATGTTCTTAAGAATATGATATGATTGATATTTCTTTTATTTTCCCTTACTGAGCATTTGAGCTCACCCTTTTGTATGTTTTATTTTCCCCAGGTCTGGAAGAATGGTATTACGTAGAATGTTCCAAAAGGGACTCTAGATATGATGAAATAAATGGGAGACAACGTAGATGATTTATGAACCCTTTGTTTATGTTTCCCAGTTTCTAAAGACACTATACCTATACGGTCCATTCATGGTTTTGTTATATGTTGTAATAAGTATACTTCAATTCTGAAGTAATAACAATTTATGTAAAGTATGGATCGTTATAACAAGAATTGAGAATTGTTCTCATGAAGTTTTAATTTTTTTTATCTTGAGTAGATAAGATAATGAGGACAAACCCGCAAATAGGAACACCACATTTTTCAGGTGTCATGGGTTATTCCTATCAGGGAACACATGTAATGGTCTCCTGACAGGAGATTATTATCTATGTATACTATTTGATCACATACCTTAATGCCTGAAAGAATATGGAATAGATTTAGTAGTAAGGTAAATTATATTAGGTGTGTCATTGGTGGTATGGAATTGATTAAATAATCAAGAAAGAATTTTTCACTTTTGAAAAGAAGTGATATCTTAGGCCTAATTGATCAAGATGTCCGTACCATCACTAAATTCCTGGCCATGGTAGAAGAAGGTATTTCTATCTATAATGAACATTAAAGTAAGAAAAGGATGATGAAATAAAGTGTGTGTTGGAAAATAATCCCTCAAGGAATCCTCTTAGTGTTTTTGGGTGTGATTGTATTTGTTGACAAAGATATATGACTGGGAATGAGGACGATTGGTATTTTCCAAAGTAGGTGTCTAAGGTGGCGCAGTTTCCCAGTGTTTTACCAATTTTTGGGGGTCTAAAATTTAGAGTTTTTATATCATTTCAAAATATGGATTTCCTTGAAGATCTCATAAAAAATATGGAAAAGGTATGAGATTTTCAAATATGGGATTCATGAAGAGTGTTTTGTGAAGGATTAAAGGATTATGATGGTGAGCTCTATGAGTACGATGAGCATCACGAAACAGAAAAGGAGAGGAGCATCATGAGTAGATAATTTTAGCAGCACAAAGTTTTGATGGAAGGATCCATGATTATGATGAGCATCATGAATGAGAAATGTCCTTAAAGGTTCATGAAAAAGGGATCTTTGTGGTAGAAAATGAGATATCTCTGAAATGGTGCTGACGTGGCCCGAAAGGTTCTGGAATTGGTGGAAATGCCTATAAATAGGCCTCAAACCCCTTCAGAAGGGTGATCAAGACTCTATGAGAATTATAAGTCTTCAGGTTCATGAAGGTGGTTCATAGAGGTGGTTTGTGAAGGTGGTTTGTAAAGAATTTTTCAAAGGTTGTAAAATACAACCGAATGATATGAGCTTCGTGAAAGTAAGGGAATTCAAAAAGGCTAAGTGATTTTTTCAAAAATTCATGAGATTCATGAAGGATATTTGAGATTTTTGAAATATGTGTACTTCATTAAGGCTATTTTGAGCTTTGTGAAATAAGGAGATTCACAAAGGCAGTGTGCTATGTGAAAGTTTTTTAAAAGGGATTACCCAGTGTTTTGTGGTAAATTGTTATTCATCAGTGGATGAAAGTGGGACATTAATAGAGAATCTAAATACATTATAGGATTCATTAATTAGTGATATTTAAAGGATCTATAGGTCTATAAACTATGAGTGGATCTTCTGAAGAAGTAGTGAGCACACTTCAGTTGAGAGAGCAATGAGTTTTCAAATTGTGATTGGTTGTAAACCAAGAGGGAAAATGACTCCATTCCGAACATTATGAACATCAATGAGATTTTAATGGATTTGGTACATTGGAAAATTATCTTTGTATGCTCATTGGACATATCCTAGTGAGGGTAAACCATGTAAATTTGTTATGTCCCATGCATGATTTAATTTCTAATCATACTTTACTAAAATAAAGAGAGAGAAGAGTGTTTTGTTTGAGGATGAAACAAGATCCTAAGGGGCATTAGTTTTAATCTATCATATCCCAATTCACCCTCCTCTCAGTATATTTGACCTAGTGGGACTAACAATTAGTATTATAGGTTGGAGGTTGAAATTTAGTAGTTCTCTCTTAGAAGAAGAAATAGTGGTGGTCAATCACAAAGGAATTTTCAGTGGGAACAACTTTCAATTATGAAAGAATTGAATGAAACACTATTTATAGTATTTGGGAATGGATGTCTTCACAATAGAAATGAATGGAATTTCATCCAACATTGATAGTGTCACTTTTTCGAAAGCTGAATGAGGGGAATCGGATGCTAACATAATAGGAATCAATAATTTAGGGGTAGCACTATCTAATCAAATTTATAAAAAGGCGATTTCATGAAACATATCACATGATATGTGGTAAAATCTATTGAATATCTATGAAGGTGACTAAAATGTTAGAGAGGCTAATCTACAGGTTCTGTGGAATAATTATGAAGACCTAATAATGATCCAAAATGAGTATGTTGATGCATTCTTTGAAAGGTTGAATGTTGTACTAGAAGATATTCATGGTCTTGGATAATTCATTAAAGATATAAATATTTTTAAGTGTATATTGAGGAAACTTCCACCTTGGTTCAATTCAAAAGTTTCAGTATTTTAAGATAAAAATATGAAAGAGATGACATTTGATAACTTTTATAATACCCTTGTAGCATAGAAAATGAGAAATAATGATAACGATGTTGTGGAAAAGGGGAAATTAAAAGAGGTGGAATTCAAGGAAATGAAGAACATCTCCATTAAAGGTAGAAATAAAGATGAATAAATAAATGAGGTTATTTCATTTCTTTCCTCAAATATCCAAAAAGGAAAAGTAAAGTTCAAAGGGAAACTTCCAATTGTATTATTTTAATGTAGAAAGGTTGAACATATTGTAGAAAGGTGCCCAAATAAGTTTCAATAATATTCATAGGATGAAGTTTAAATTACAATAAAGAATTATTCAGCCTATATGAAAGGAAGACAAATTTTAAAAGAAATTTCTTCAAAAATAATAATATGCTTTTAAGAGAATATGATAGTTCAGAAGAATCTAAGGCGGAAGAATTGGAGGATTGAAAATATCATAGAGAAATTGTTATGGTGGAAGTCATCGGTAGTGCTGAGAAAAAGGAAAAAATTGACATTAATAAATAAGAAGGTGAGGGGAGAGTTGATTGGAAAACTGAATTAGAAGCCCCTCATGAAGAGATAGATTTTTGGAGAGCTAAAATGAAGAAAACCAACAAAGTGGTTCATGATTCCAAACTCTATATGCTGTAATAGGAAGAAAATAATTCTGATATAATAGAATAAACTGAAAAACATAAGTCTTCAACACCAAAGATCTCAGAAAAGGTTGTTGAGTATAAGCTCAAAATTGAGGAAGAGAAGAGTGAAATAGATAATTTGACTATCTATGGAAGGGATATAGTATAATGTATCGAAGAACTTGAAATAGAATTTTTCAGTCTACAATGAATAGTAAAGGATCAAGAAAAACTATTAAATAGTAATATGATATCGGTAAAGAATATCATTCATAAGGCCAAAAAGTTGGAAGTGGAGCATAGTTTTCTAGTAGAAAATAAGACATAGTTATATTTAAATGTTAAGGATGATTTGGGGATTGACCAAAATAAAGCTGTGAAAGTTGAAGTCAGACCGCAAGCACCCACAGTAATATTGAAGGTTGATTTGGGTATGAAGAAGAATCTAATGATTTAGAGAACCAAAGGGACACCCAGTGGTGAAAAAGTGACATGTTGGAATATACCCTATATCAGGTGCTATTACTATGGAAAATGGGACACTCACAAATTGTGCGTTCCATAGATAAGAGATATAGAAGGGAACAAGAACAATAGTGGAATCCAAACAGAGATCAGTATTTTGGAATATATTTTGAGGGAAATTGTTTTTGGTGCTGAGGATTTGGGCACATAGCTACATATTTTACATCAACCATGATGATGGATGTGCCAAAGCATAACCAAATAGGTCACAAATATAAAATCAAGGAATCAATAGGAGAGACGAAAACAAAAAATTGATTTGCAGCCCTGCATGATGAATCTGGTCTATCCTAATATGAATTAGATCAAGACTCTCCATCTATACCGAGTATGAATTCAAAAACATGGATAAAAAAGAAAAGAGTAGAGAAAGAAGTGGTTGTAGAAATTTCCCTTAAAGAATTAGATTGTTATGGTGTAAGGATTCTTGAAACCAGTTGCACATCCTATATGATAGGAAATATGGATCTTGTTATAGTCAAAAAATATGGAAAATAAGGAGTTTTAAAGTTTGTAAATGATGAAGGCCTAAATATAATTGGATCAAGAAAGGAAAGGTTTGGGGGAAAATAAATGAGATGTGCTGATGTCTTAGTTGTATATGGTCTTAGTCATAAATTTCTTAGAATCAGTCAACTATATAACTTTGGACATTCAATATGATTTACAAAGAAGATGTGTATCATCAATGGAAGAGATGGTTCGGTTTTTCTATAGGGAAAAAGAAAAATGGAAACCTATACATTGTAAGTGGTGAAGAAGATATGTGATTTTTTATCTAGAGAGGAAGAAAAAAATTTGTGGCATAAATGACTTGGTCATATATGGAAAACATCCCTAAAAGATCTGGTAAAGTGTGATGCAGCTATAAAACTCCCTAAGCTATCATGAGATCATACTCATTTGTTTAATTCATGTCAACAAGGAAATATCATCTGAAAAATGTACAAGGAAAAGGAACAGAAGTCAATAAGAGTGCTTAAATTAGTGCATGCTAATGTATGTGGACCTATCTCACAAGATCCATTGATATGAAGATATATTAAATTATTTTCATTGATGATTATAGCATAATGGATTTAGTATTTTTAATTTCCCATAAGTTTGATGTGTTCAATATCATAAAACAGTATCAGAGAGAATCTAAAAGGATGCTTGGGATAAAAATTATGAAATTTTGTACATATAATGGTATATAATTCAAAAATAGTCAAGTGGAAGAGTATATTGAGAAACATGGGATAAGTCATAAGGCTTATTCAGTGAGAACACCCCAACATAGTAGAGTTTTTAGAGGATAAATCAGATAATAAAAAACATGGCCAAAATAATGCTTATTGAAAAGGACCTACTAGAGAAATTCTAGATGGGAGCAGTCTTGACATCGATATACATATCTAATAATGCTCTGTTGTTTTTGAAGGAAGGAAAGACTCTGTATGAGATGGGATATGGAAAGAATACAACATTGAAATACTTTTGAATATTTAAATTTAAGTTCTTTATTCTCAACAAATAAATACACAGGAAAGTTGACTCACAAGGAGTTAAAGGGATATTCCTAGACTAATCAGGAAATAAAAAAGCATATAAATGCTTCAATAAGGGGTTGGGAAAATTATTTGAGAGAAATGATGTCACTATAGTGGAAAATGAATAAAATATTCAATAACACATCAAATAGTTTCCTGATGAAAGTGATGAGGAGGCAAGCAACACAGGGGGAGAAGAAGTTGCAGATGCTGATTTAGAAGAAGATACTAATGATGAGGAAGAGGAAGTCAAGTTTCTATCTATGAAGAATCCAAATAGTTGAGTTGAAATTGATAGAAAAAATATCTTTGGTGATCAGAAAGTGTATATTCAAACAAGAATAATGAATTCATTATAGAAGACATCTTTCATGTCTTAGGTAGAACCTAAATGTTTTGTTGATCCAGCTGAAGTTGAAAACTGGGTTCAGTCTATGAATGAAGTGCTAGACCAAATTGAGACGAAATAGAAGTGGGATATTCTTTCCATTTCAAAAGATAAGAATGTTATAAAAAATAAATGGGTCTTTCACAACAAGATGAATGATGATGGCACGTTGATTCATAACAAATCAAAATTAAGGTGTAAAGGTTACTCTCAGATAGATGATATTGATTTCAATGAGACATTTTCACATGTTACAAGGATTGAGACAATTATATTATTCTTGTCCATTTCACTGCAACATAAGTTCAATGTTTTCTAGATGGATGTAAAGTGTGAATTTTTGAATGGGGTTCTAGAAGAAGAAGTGTATATTGAGAAGCCAACATTTTTTTATCATTCATGAAGATGAGAACAAAGTTTGTCAACTTAAAAAGGATCTATATGGGTTAAAGAAGGCACCAATAGAATGGTATTTGAGACTATAGAAATATTTGAAAAATCTTGAATTTTAGCGTGGTGGATTGGATTAAAATCTCTATGCCAATAATGATAGTAATCAAAGGATGATGGTGCTAGTTTATGCTGATGACATAATATTTGGATGATTTGATGAAGCACAATCTAGATAGTTTTCCAAATTCATGAAAAGTGATTTCGAAATGTCAATGATTGGTGAGCTGATTTTTTTCCTTGGTTTATAGGTGGCACAATGTAGTAATGGAGATTTCATTTCTCAATACAAATATTCCAAGGAGGTTCTAAGAAGATTTGGAATGTAAAACTACAAGGAGATGAAAACTCTAGTTTCTACTTGGATGAAACTATCAAAAGATGATGATGGAAAGGATGTTAATATCACAGAATATAGAAAAATCAATGGAATTTTTTTTACTTGATAGAAACAAGACCTGATATTGTTTTTTCCACATGTAAAGGAGTGATATATGAAAGAAATACCAAGGAAATATACATGTTTGTAGTGAAAAGAATACTTTGGCATATCAAAGGCACTATAGATTTTGGTTAATGTATAATGACAAAACTTAGCTAGAGCTATTGAGATATATAGATGTAGATTGGGCTAGTTTAGCAGATGATAGAAAATCAATGTTAGGAGGTACTTTCTTTCTTGGTGGATTTTGTATTTCTTGGCTAAGAAATAAACAAGATTACATTTTAATTGATCACAATAGAAGATGAGTATATTGATGGAACTCAAGTGTGCACACAGTTATTATGGATGAAGCAATAACTTTAAGATATGGGAGTTGGTGTTAAGTCTCCAATCAGAATCCATTATGATAATTCAAGCACTATAAATCTAAGAAAAATACAGTCCATCACTCAAGGACAAAGAAAATTGAAATTAAATATCATTTTATCAGGGAGAAGGTAGAGTAAGGGATTGTGAATTTGGCATATGTGCATATAGAAATATAGGTTGCAGAAGTTATGAAAAAGGCCTTACCCAATGAAGAATTTGAGAGCCATCGACTAGATCTAGGAGTTTAGTCGACTCCCCACACTTTAAAAAGTGTGGATGTGGGACCCCCCTCTCCCTGAGGTATATTTGTTTTTTCTTAATGTACTGATATGTGTTTTTACCTTGTTGCAGACCACAAAGGAGTTATCATTGGGTTTGTTGAAAAAGGGGGAGAAATTGTGGATGTGAAATGGGAGAAAATTTCATAGTCAAGACATGGGGATAAGAATATAGGTGGAGGAACAAGATAGGGGGGCAATGAGATAGGGTGAGTTACAAATTAGCTGATGCTAGAAGTGTTCGATCAAAGGATATAAATCACGATAGTTAGAGTTCATGATGAAATAAGTTGATTAGTATCAAGAATTAAGTGGTTAATTGATGATATTTACATTATACTATTGTTTATCATGTTGATCATTTCTCATTAGGTCTTAGAGTTTGTTTTAAGTAAATCATTGGTCGCTATCTGAATCCTAGAAAGTGAATAGTGGTAGAAGATGGATGAAGCTATAAATAAGTATCTTTTCATGAGAAAGTTTTCAATAAAACCAATAGGGTAGATTGTTAGAAAAAGTCCCTCAAGGATTCCTCTCAGTGTTCTTAGGTGTTATTGTGTTTGTTGACAATGCTAGATGACTGGGAATGAGTATGGTTTGTGTTTTGAAAAGATGGGATTCATGAAGAGTGTTTCCTGAAGGATTAAAGAATTCTGATAGCGAGCTCTGTGAGTATGAAAAGCATCAAGAAATGATAATGATGAGTAGAATTGTGAGTGGATCATTGTGGTGGTGCAATGTTTTGATGGAAGTCTCTGTAATTACAATGAGCATCATGAATAGGAAATGTCTATAGAGCTTTGCGAAAAAGGGAGATTTTCAGTGGAAAATGAGAGCTCTGTGAAATGGTGGTGACATGTCCTGGAAGCTTCCAGAATTTGTGGAAATTCCTATAAGTATCCCTATAACCCCTTCATAAGGGTGATCAAGACTCAATGAGAATTCCAAGTCAATGGGTTCACAAAGGTGTTTTACAGAGGTGGTTCCTAAAGGTGGTTTGAAAAGAAGTTCATGGAGGCTATAAAATCCAAACGAATGATCAGAGCTTCGCGAAATTAAGGTAATTAGAAAAAGGATAAGTGAGATTTGAAAAAATTAAAGAGATTTATAAAGTCCAGTTGATCTTTGTGAAAGAGGTGTACTTTATGAAGGCTATTTTGAGATTCATGAAATAAGGAGCTTCGTGAAGGCAGTGTGCTTTGCGAAAGTGTTTTAAAAGAGATATCCAATTTTTTTTGTGGTAAAGTGGTATTCATCTGTGGATGAAAGTGGGACATCAATAGAGAATCTACATACAATGGATGATGCATTTATTTTTGATAATTAAGGGACCTACAGGTCTATAAACTATGAGTGGATCTTTTGAAAAAGTAGTGAGCACACTTGAATTGAGAGAGAAGTGAGCTTTCAAATTGTGATTGGTTGTAAACCAGGAAGGACAATGAGTCTGATCCAAACATTGTGAACAATAATGTGATTTTAGTGGATTTGGTACATCATCACATTGTCGTTGTATGATCCTTGGACATAAACCGGTGAGGGTGAACCAAGTAAAATTGAAATTTCCTATGCATGATTTAATTTATGTTCATACATTACTATGGGAAAGAGAGAGAAGAGTGTTTTTAATGATGAAACAAGATCAGAAGGGGAAGTGGTTTTAATATGTCATACCCTGATTCACCCATCTCTCAGGGTATTTGACCTAGTGGGAATAAAAATGTGTTTCCTACTTTTTGAGATATCACGAGACAATGATATTATATTACATCATGTGTGTTCATAGGAAAGGTTACTATTGTTATGTATTTTCCTTAACTCTTTAGGGACCTTGATGGGTTTCTATAATCTATCCTCAATCTGTGAATCTATTTCACTATTATTTAGATAAGGGCCCAGAAGTTCAAACGCTAAGAATATTTAAGTGTTTGACATATTTTAATTAATAGAATTTTATTACATGATGGGCCCCATCACTAGAATCCAAGGATGTTCGAGAATATATGATCTCCATTGAATAAATAAATTAATATTATTCAAGTTTAGAATAATTGATATTGAATTTATTTATTAAAATTATTCCCAAGATATTAAGTGAATAAATGGGAAAATATTTAATGAATTAATATTATTTTAATATTAAATGTTAATTTAATATTTTTAGGAATTATTGTGGCATCCCACCTTTTTAATACATAACTTTTCATTACATTTTACATACAGAGGATCTTTAAAGTCTAGTGTCTTGGAAATCCGGAATAATAAAACTTGAATAAAAAATAAAACATTATTCTAATAAACTTGTAAGGCTTCATCATAAGATCATCCTAAGTACAATTTATGCCTTTAATATCCTGGAGACATACGTAAAAGGAAAGGGTGAGTAGAAGGCCCAGTAAGGGTAAACAAGGGAATCAGTGTACTTGTGATATCAAAAAGAACTTGAATAAAAACATAAATATATGAGAAATGGAAGTATAGGATTATCATAATGAAAATAACATGAAAAATAACTTGAATATGTAGTTACAAAATTTCATTTAGACATTCATGAACATATCACCAAGGTCCATCCCCAAGGTGTTATAAAAATTACAAAGGTTATTCACCAAGGTATCGTGAAACTTGTCATCTCTAGAGATTAAATTTTTACCAAATGCAATGAAGAACTATTAGGGAGCACCATTAATATGTCTTCAATTTCATGTGATACACATATATCATAATCAAACATTTCATAAATAAACCTAATGGAATAAAATAAATGGGTTTCATGTCAAAATCGCGACGTTTAAAAAGATCATAAAAAATAAGATCATTATGTCATTTATAACCCATGGAAAGGGAGTGAGGGTTATATGCATTTCAATTAAAGAATCAAATATATCATCTTTATATATTTATGAACACCCATGTAAATGAAATAAGTCTGGGTATTCACATAAATAAACAATAGAATTTCATTAGAGAAAGAGATAGAAATTTTGATACGAAATTTCTCCAGCATAACAACTATATAACATGGTTTTAGAAAAAATTGAAAAGAGAGGGGACTAGGGTCACCCACTCATAAATAACTCATAATGCAGTATGAGTACGGAATAATATCATGGTATGAATATTTTAATTACATACCTCGTTAAAAGGAAACATGAAAGAAAAGAGAAGATGCGATTTCTCTTACGAAAAATCCAGCAGCCTAACGGCATCACTTAAAAATTTAGAAAATAAATTGATGAGATCGGAAAGGGTATCTAAACAATTAGAAAAGAAATTTAAAGAAATGATAAAGTATAATAACATACCCTCAACATGAATATAAGGAAATTATAAGAAACAACATAAAGGAAGTCGTGACTTAAAAGATGAGGGTGAAAAGATCCCTTACCTTGAAGAGTAACATCGAAAGCTTGAAGGTCGGGACCTTGGGAGGCTCGAGGGCACCTTGGGAGGAATCCTTTGGAGTTAAGCAGACCAGAAATTAATTTAATAGGATTTGGGAATGAAAAGAATGAGGGAAAGCCTTGGTATTTATAGGGGAAGTGAGGGGATAAGTCATTAATGGCCAAGGGACACCTCATCGGTGGTATTGGAAAAACCATGGGCTTGCTCATGGTATTTTCCCATGGTATTGGCCACTTGGGACACCTCATAACTTATCTTACTATTCATAAGTCGACCAGAATTATTTCATAATTATTACATCCTTAATGATGTCATTAAACACCCGAAACTAAAAACGGTATTTTTACTATTCACCGAAAATTCATTTTTTTCAGAAAAATCCCCAAAAATCACCTTTACCTAATATTTATTCTCTGAATTCAAAAATGGACTCCATTTTATAAATATAAATTTATAAATATTTTTAATTTAATTTTTAATTAAAAAAAACTATTCACCCAAAAAAACTAATACTTTACTAATAATTTCTAAAACAGTTATTTACATATTTTATTGAATTAAATTACTTAATCGAGGTGCCTAAATTATATTAATACTTTATTTAAGTGAGATTACTAATCCATTTGGTCACATTACTAATTCTAAGCGTAAAATCACTATTCATAATTTACTATTCACAAAAAATTAAGTTGATCTTATTATATTATAAATTTCTTACTGAACACATTTCTAGAAGACCATTTTATGAAAATCATTACACATCATTAATTATTTAAGGTTTACATAAATATTTTAAAATATCCCCTCTTTCCAAAATTCATCAATATACCTCCTATATTTAATCGAATATCTGAAAAAACACACAAACTTCACCAGAGGAAGAAATCCCAATTTTATTTATCTAAAAGGATTACACACAATATCTACGGTCTCATTACATAGCCCCTTATAACCCCAGTATAGAACCTAAGTGTAAGATGTGCTAAGGTGAGAGAATATGAGGGTGGCTTGGCCAACATTTCCCGAGTAGTGATTTCTATAAGCTTTAACTTCTCCCGAAGGTGATTCCGCTCCAGGTTTACATGATGAAGTTCATATTGGGTTTGGTCCAGAGTAAAGCCCTGTAGTGATACCTCCTTCCCAAGTTTCATCAGATGGGCTTCGATCGGCCTGAGACTACTGGATGAGGCCATCAAATCTTCTTTCTGTATTAACTAACCAAGATCACTTGTATTTAGAGACAAAAAGCGCAACATTTAGTTTCTAATGGTCATATTGACCAACGATCATATAACAGTTGAAACCCAACAGTTTAATTTTAATTATACTCACATCATTAATTAAATAATATAGTTTTTTTGAGTATAAACTAAAATAACACACAAAATTAGGAAACAAAAATTCATTGAAAATTTCGGGTCGTTACATTCTTCCCCCCTTATGAAATTTTGTCACCGAAATTTTAACTCGTATCCTCGGAGAAGAAAAGGTGTGGGTACTTTTGCCTCATAGACTCCTCTGGTTCCCACGTGGATTCTTCATATTTGTGGTTTCTCCATAACACCTTAACAAGGTGGGTAGTCTTGTTGCGTAGAACATTGTCTCTACGATCCAAGATCTCCACCGGCTACTCCTCATAAGAGAGGTCATGTTCCAGTTGTACCACCTCTGGGTTTAGTATATGTGAAGGGTCAGGTATGTACTTCCTCAAGAGGGATACATGGAAGACGTCATGAACTTGTGCTATATTTGGAGGAAGTGCAAGCCGAAAGGCCACTGCTCCCACACGATCAAGGATTTAATAGGGGCCAATGTACCTAGGGCTGAGCTTCCCTTTCTTCCCAAACCTCATGACTCTATTCCAAGGTGAAATTAGAAGAAAGACATTGTCACTGACATCCAACTCCAAGTCCCTTTGACGGTTGTCGTCATAGCTCTTTTGCTGACTCTAAGCAGCCTTAATGTGTTGCTGGATGGAAAGGACTTTTTTTTTGTCATCTCTTGCACAAGATCAGGCCCAAGAATCTTTCTCTCACCAGATTCATCCCAAAAAGTAGGAGTTCAACATCGCTTCCCATATAGAGCTTCATAGAGTTCCATTTGAATGCTCGAGTGGAAGTTGTTGTTGTAAGAAAACTCAACTAAAGGGAGATTTTGATCCCATCCACCCTTAAATTCCATTGAGCACGTTCTCAGCATGTCCTTGAGTGTTTGAATAGTCCTTTCAGATTAGCCATCTGTTTGGGGGTGATAGGCCATACTGAAATTCAATTCAGTGCTTAGAGCTTGTTGAAGACTTCTTCAGAATTTTGATGTGAACCTTGGATCATGATCATATATGATAGAAAGTGAAACTCCATGTAGCCTTACTACTTCCTTCACGTAAATCCTAGCAATTTAATCAAAAGGGAAATATTCTCGGATAGAGATAAAATGGGCAGTCTTGGTGAGACGGTCCAAAATAACCCATATCGCATTGTTTCCTTTGGGAGTTCTCGGAAGACCAGTGACGAAGTCCATAGTGATATTGTCCCACTTCCATGTCGGTATGGGTAGTGGTTGCAATACCCCTTTAGTAATTTGTCACTCTACCTTCACTTGCTGGCATACTAGACACCTTGAAGTGTAGTCAGCAATCTCTCTTTTCATGTTATCCCACCAATAATGATCACGAAGGTCCCTATACATTTTTGTGCTTCCAGGATGTATAGATTAAGTAGAGCTATGAGCTTCATCCATCAGCTCCTTCTTTATGTACAGAACAGATGTAACACATAGTCTTGTACTAAATCTTAGTACACCTTCTTGATCAATATTGAACTCAGGAAACCTTCCATCCTTTACAGCCTCAAACTTCTCTTGTAACAAATGATCTTCTTTCTGAGCCTTCTTAATCTTATCTAGTAATGGAAGTTGAGAAATAATTTGGGTTAGGGTTGATGATGTCCCTTTCCTTATAATTCCCATGTCCAGCTTTAATAGGTCATTGATCAAAGGATCTTTTTGAATCCTCATCATGGAAAGAACAACTGGGTATTTCCTGCTTAATACATCAACAACTTTGTTTGCTCTTCTAGGGTGATAATAAATTGAACAATTATAGTGTTTAAGAAGTTCCAACCATCTCCTTTGTATCATTTTCAATTCCTTTTGTGTGAAAATATACTTCAAACTTTTATAGTCCATGTATATATCACATTTCTCTCCATAAAGATAGTAACTCTATATCTTCATAGCAAAAACGACCGCAGCCAGCTCCATATCATGCGTAGGATAATTCTGCTCATGAATCTTCAAATGTCCAGATGCTTAAGCAATGACCTTGTAATTTTGCATGAAGATACACCCAAGACCTTTTAGAGATGAATCACTAAAAATAATGAATGATTATCCACTTGAGAAAAGAGTTAACACATGTGCAGTAACCAATTTCTTCTTCATCTCTTAAAAACTTTACTCACACTCCTTTGTCCAGATGAACTTGACCCATTTTCGAGTTATCTTAGTTAATGGATTAGAAAGTCATGAATTTTTTTTCACAAACCTCATATAATATCCTGATAATCCAAGAAAACTACGAATCTCAGTTATCGTTGTAGGTTGAGGCCACTCCTCTATAAATTTTGTCTTTGCAGGGTCAACCGTGATTCCTTCATTGGTTACAATGTTCCCTAAGAAAGAAATTTGTTGTAACCAGAAATCACATTTAATAAAATTTCCAAAAATCCTCTCCTTCCGCAGAGTTTGCAAAAAAACCCTTAGATGATCTTCATGCTCCTCGAGAATTTTGTAATATATCATAATATCATCAATAAAAACTACCACAAAGTCATCAAGGTAGTCTTTAAAGACTCTATTCATCAAATACATAAAAATAGAAGGTGCATTAGTTAGTCTGAAGGGCATATAAACAAACTAAAAATGTCCGTATCTTGATCATAAGGTAGTTTTTGGAATATCTTCTTTCTTCACCCTCAATTGATGATAACCAGATCGAAGATCAATCTTAGAGAAGAATTGAGCCCCACGAAGTTGGTCAAATAAGTCATCAATTCTTAGAAGAGGGTATTTGTTCTTCATTTTGATCCCATTTAGTTCTCTATAATTGATGCATAGCTGCATCGATACATACTTATTCTTTACAAATAGAATAGGTTCTCCCCAAGGAGACACACTTGGTCGGATAAAACCCTTCTCCAAAAGATCTTGGAGTTGTTTCTTTAATTTCTCCAGATCCACATTTTCCATCCTATATAGGGTCTTTGATAATGGATGAGATCCAGGTATGAGTTCGATGGAGAAATCCACCTCTCTTTCTAGGGGAGGTCCAGGAAACTCCTCCAGAAATACATCAACGTATTCCTAGATGATGGGGACATTTTCTATCATCAAAATATCATCTCCTTCTACTTCTTCACTGATCAACATCATAAATAAGGATATAGGGGGTTCTTTTAGACAAATATGAGGTTGAGATATCTCTCCTTGGAATATAATTGTAGGTTTTACATTCAAGACTAATAATATTTCCTTTCTTATGAAATTGATCTTAGCATTATACTTTGAGAGCCAGTCCATCCCTAGTATAATGTCAAATTACAGCATGGGAATGACTACTAGATTTGAGATAAGATTGTTCTCACTAAAGTAAATACTAGAGTTTCTAAACACTGACGATGCTTGGATAGTCCCACCATGAGTCTTGACTGACAACTCTACTTTTAGCAATTCGGGGGTTGATTCTAAATTACTTGGAAACTTGGAGGAAATAAAGGAATGCGTAGAAACAGAATCAAACAAAGTACTTGATAGCTTTGAGAGGACAACAAGAGTACCTGCTACCATATCATTCGGAGCATCGACTTCATCTTTTGTGATAGCAAAAGCACGGCCTTGATCCCTTGGAATTTTCTGAGGCTGATGGTGGTTTCCCTCCACTGCCCTTGAATTTGGAAAGTGATTAGAAAAGTGCCCACATTGTCCACACCTGAAGCACTGAACATCAGGTAGGGTCTGCACCATCTTCCCATTGTATTTTGTGTTTGGAAGTTGAGGTTTCACCTCACCATGAAAATTCCTCGCAATGTGGTCATCTCTTCCACACTTGTAGCACTTCCCACTCCCGAGAAGGTAGTTCCCTGAATGCTTTTTCCCACATTTACTACACGTGGGAAGTTTCACTTTCTTTCCTCCTCTTCCCTAATCAAAATTCCTCCCTAAGCTGGGTTCCATCGATCTCTTCTTGTCATTGGATTTATGAGACCACGGCATCTCACCAAACTCTAGCTCGACTTTCATCGCACTCCGCACGATCTCCTCGTAGCTATCATAATCTTGGTTGGCTAGATTCTTCCGCAGATGAGGTCTTAGTCCACCAAATAACATATCAATATTACCATTTGGATACATGAAAAAACTAGAGGTATATCCTGAAAGCCTTGTGAAGTTCATCTCATAGCTTCCCACAGATTCATTCTCCTTCTTCTTCAGCTCAAGAAACTAATTATCCATTATTTTTCTCATGGAACGAGGAAAACACTTACTGAAAAAGATCCCTCTGAACTCTTCCCACTCCATAGCTTCAAATTCCACTTTTTTCCTCGTGTTTTTGATCAGTTCCCACCACTGATCATCTTCTCCCACTAAGCGATAGACAACCAGGGTGACCTTCTATTGCTATGAACAATGTAGCACATAAAATATATTCTCTATATAGTTGATCCATTTCTCAACAATAAATGGGTCAGTCGATCCACTAAAGGTTGGTGGTCTTTGGTGCATAAAGGACTCAAAAGAATGTTGTTCCCTTCGTGGTGAGATTGGCCTCTCAGCTTGATTCAAGTTATTACTCATAACTTGAGTTAGTTGGTTCATCATTCGCGTGAATGTTTCCATTCTGGATTTCATCGGAGGGCCATCAACACATCGTCCATTGCAGTCACCATTTTCATGGTTCCTCCTATTGCCCGCCATTTTATAAAAGAATAAAATCTTAGTGAGAAACTTGTTCATTTACAAATATTTTAACTATAAAAGATTCTAAGTCTTAAAATTTCATGCTTAAACAATTATATTTCTCTATAATTCTTTCATAATGATTCATAAAAATCTTTAGATTAACCAAAAATATACCCCAGGAGTGTCATAACCAAGATTGAAGCAAGTACCGTTGTCGTGCACCAGTTCCCATTCGAGTCTAGCTCAAAGCGATGTTTTACGGTTTTACCCCTATGTACATTTGTTCCAGAGCTGCCTCTACCTGCTCGTATCCAGACAGGGATGTATTTGTTTGACAAACCACTTACTCAATACTCACCAAAATACAAGGAAGATTCCCCTATATTTAAAATTTTTTATAGGGTTCTTCCTAAAGTTTTCATAGCCTAATTTCCATAAATAACTAAATTATCCTTTGATACCAACTGTGGCATCCTGCCTTTTTAATACATAACTTTTCATTACATTTTACATACAAAGGATCTTTAAAGTCTAGTGTCTTGGAAATCAGGAATAATAAAACTTGAATACAACATTAAACATTCTTCTAATACACTTTTAAGGCTTAATCATAAGATCATCCTAAGTACAATTACTGCCTTTCATATCCTAGAGACATACATCAAAGGAAAGGGTGAGCAGAAGGTCCAATAAGGGTAAACAAGGGAATCCGTGTACTTGTGATATCAAAAAGAACTTGAATAACAACATAAAGATATGAGAAATGGAATTATAGGCATATAATAATGAAAAAAACTTGAAACATAACTTTAATATGTGGCTACAACATTTAATTTAGACATTCATGAATATATCACTAAGGTCCATCCCCAAGGTGTCAAAAAAATTACCAAGGTTATTCAGCAAGGTATCGTGAAACTTATCATCTCTAGAGATTAAATATTTACCCAATGCATTGGAGTGCTATCAGGGCACACCATTAATATGTATTTGCTTTCATATGATCCACATAGATCATAATAATATATTTCATAAATAACCCAAATGTAATAAAAGAAATGGGTTTCATGTCAAAATCATGACGTTTAAAAAGAGCATAAAAAATAAGATCATTATGTAATTTATAACCCATGGAAAGGGAGTAAGGGTTATATGTATGTAAATTCCAGAATCAAATATACCATCTTTATATATTTATAAATACCCATGTAAATGAAATAAGTCTGGGTATTTACATAAATAAACAATAGAATTTCTTGAGAGAAAGAGATAGAAATTTTGAGACGAAATTTCAGCAGCATAACGACTATATAGAATGGTTTTAGAAAACGTTGAAAAGAGAGGGGACTAGGGTCACCCACTCATAAATAACTCATAATACAGTATGGGTACTGAATAAAATCATGGTATGGATATTTAAATGACATACCAAATGAAAAGGAAACATGAAAGAAAAGAGAAGATGCAATTTCTCTTACGAAAAATTCGGCTGCCAAACGGTTTCACTTAAAAATTCAAAAAATAAATTGGGGAGAGCGGAAATGGTCTCTCAACAATTAGAAATGAAATGAAAAGAAATGAGAACATATAAGAACACACCCTAAACATGAATATAAGGAAATTATAAGACACAACATAAAGGAATTCGTGACTTAAAAGACGAGGGTGAAAGAATCCCTTACCTTTAAGAGTAACTTTCAAAGCTTGAAGTTTGAGACCTTGGGAGGCTTGAGGGAACCTTGGGAGGACTACCTGGGAGGTAAGGATACCATAACTTCTTTGATAAGGATTTGGAAATGAAAAAAATGAGGGAAAGGCTTGGTATTTATAGGGGAAGTGAAGGGACAAGTCATTAATGGCCAAGGGACACCTCATCAGTGGTATTGGAAAAACCATGGGCTTGCCCTTGGTATTTTCCCATGGTATTGGCCAATTGGGTCACTTTATACATTATATTACTATTCATAACTCGACCAGAATTATTTTATAATTATTACATCCTTAATGATGTCATTAAACACCCGAAACTAAAAACTGTATTTTCACTATTCACCGAAAACTCATTTTTTTTAGAAAAATCCCCAAAAATCACATTAATTTAATATCTATTATCTGAATTCAAAAATGAACTCCATTTTATAAAAATAATTTTCTAAATAATTTTAATTTAATTTTTAATTAAAAATTTCTATTCACCCCAAAAAAATAATACTTGACTAATAATTTTTGAAACAGTTATTTACCTATTTTATTGTATCATAGTACTTAATCAAGGTGCTTAAATTATATCAATACTTTATTTAAGTGAGATTAATAATCCATTTGGTCACATTACTAATCCTAAGCCTATAATCACTATTCATAATTGACTATTCACAAAAAAATAAGTTGATCTTATTTGATTCTAAATTTCTTACTGAACACATTTCCAGAAGATCATTTTTTGAAAATTATTACACATAATTAATTATTTAAGGTTTACATAAATATTTTAAAATATCCCCTTTTTCCAAAATTCATCAATATACCTTATATATTTAATCGTATATCTAAAAAAAACACAAACTTCACTGTAGGAAGAAATAAAAATTTTATTTATCTCAAAGGATTACACACAGTAGCTACAATCTCGTTTCATAGCCCCTTATAACCCCAGCATAAGACCTAAGTGTAAGATGTGCTAAGGTGAGAGGGTCCAAGGGTGGCTCAGCCAACACTGCCCGAGTAGTGATTTCTATAAGCTTGAACTTATCCCAAAGTTGATTCCGCTTCAGCTTTACATGATGAAGTTCGGCTTGGGTTTGGTCCAGAGCAAAGCCCAGTGGTGCTACCTCCCTCCCAAGTTTCTTCAGATGGGCTTCGATCGGCCTGCGACTACTGGATGAGGCCATCGAATCTTATTTCTGTATTAAGTAACCAAGATCACTTGTATTTAGAGACAACAATCACAAAATTTAGTTTCCAACGTTCATATTGACCAACAGTCATATAACAGTCGAAACCCAACAATATCATTTTAATTATACTCTCATCATTAATTAAAGAATATAGTTTTGTTGAGTATACACTAAAATAACACACAAAATTAGGAAACAAAAATTAATTCAAAATTTCGGGTCGTTACAATTATGAGTCAATTTAATGGATTGGTTTTATCATGTAATATATTTATTATATTAAAATTAAGTGATAATAATATAAATGATATTTATCAATTAGTAAATAATTCACAATAATTTTCTTATAGTGGTTAATAAATATAATGGGGTATAGGATCCAATTCTGGGTATTTTATTAAAATGCTATATAAAGGAGGAAGAGGCTCTCATATGGTTACCAATCACTAGTCATTTGTTGAGAGGCTCTCTATCCCCACTTCCACTCTCTAGAGAGAGAAGTTCTCAATCCAAGCAACCAGACCAAGATCTCCTTCATAGAACAAAGGAATTTTGATGTGGTCATCATTGAGATGTTGAAGGATTCAACATATATCTACACTATCACTAAAAATATGATGATCGATACTCTTGAAGACCTTCAAATTGTGTATAGATAATCTAGAAGGATCTATAATTACTTCCTTCAAGGAACGATCATCGGGGAATAAAAATTGATGACTATGACATTAAATCGATCAAAATATTTTATGATTTGTTTTTTATGCTAAAATTATTGATGTAAGATCCTTGGTATTTATATTGGGCTAAACATACCTAGAGAACACATAGTCATGTCATTCGATAATGTAAAATTTTAAATCCTTCGACCACCTGCCTCCACTATACACCCAAATATCTTTAGATCTAAGGTGGAATGTAAGGTAAATCTACCCTAGATTTGGCCCAAAACACAAGAATTATAGCACGTGGATCAAATAGCCACATGAAATCAGGTGGATACTCTAGACACTACAACAAAACATGCCTTTAACAGTACTAAAATCAACCATTATTAGTGCTAGAAAAGAGCTGAATACCTCAGTGCTGTTAAAAGACCAAGGTTTTTATCAGTGCTAGAAAAGCACTGATAAAGGGTATATCTATCAATGAAAATAAAATAACTGATAAATCATATTTTTATCAGTTCTTTTAAAAGATCTGATAAAAGACACCATTTATTAGTGCTTTTATTTAGCTCTGATAGAGACCCTTTATTAGCGATTTTAGATGTCCAGATAAAGATTCCTTTATCAATGCTTTAAAAAGAACTGATAAAAGTAGGTTTTATCAGCACTTATATGATCCCAGATAATTCTATCCTTTATCATCACTCCCACAAGTATTGATAAAGATACCCTTTATTAGTGATTTTAGAAACACTAATAAAGATGCATTTATCGGCGCTTTAAAAATTACTGATAAAGATACCTTTATCAGTGATTAAAAAAACACTAATAAAGGTTATCTTTATCAATGCATTTAGTAGCGCTAATAAAGGTGAAAACTACAGTGTGATGATACAACACAATGCATCCATAGAAATAGGTGTAGTGTGCTATAACAACACACCGCATCACCAAAAATAGAAACAGAAATGACCAAAATAAGATAAAAATACTAAATTTAAATGAAATAAAATTTCTAACAAAAATACAATAAAAACGCACTATTATATAGTATGCCAATTTTTTTTACTAAAATTAATATAAATTTTGAATAAAAACGCACACTTGGATTCATACTGGTCACACTACGAGTCAAATTGAGGTGTGACTGATTCCTACCTGCCTGAATGGCTCGAAGGCCTTCATTTTTATTGATTTTGATAACCCCCCTTTCAAGGGATAAGGGGGAACCCATACAAGGCCCGTAGGCTCAGAGATTACATGACCTATAGGCTTAGGATATTACATGACCCAAAGGTCATAGGGAATTCAACCAGACTATCTACAAGGAATTTCCCCTCCCAAGCATCTGCATCCTAATAGTAGCTCTCCACCTTTTCATGACCGTCTGGCTAGGCTTCCGGTGCAAGCACATGCTAGTACCGATGGCATAGCCATACCGTCTCATTCTGAAAATCCATTTGTCTCTTCTCTAGTGAGTGCACCTTCTCTAAATCCTCTTCTGGGGCTGCTCCTTTTTTTGTGGTGTGTCTGGGGCCTACATTCAAGTGGCATGAATGTGTTTTATTAGTTTTGAGTATGTTAATTGTTTTTTATTAAAATTAATGTCACTTTTGAATAAAAAGATGCACTTAGAGTCATACCAGTCGCACCATGCATCATATTGAGGTGAGTCCAATTCCTTCATTTCAAAAATGACATATGGATCAATTTAATAAAGTAATAAAAAAATCCTAATTCATTTTCTTAGTTTTGAGTTAGTCAGTTGTTTTTTCACTAAAATTAATGTAAATTTTGAATATTTTTTTTATTAGAGTCATATCAGTCACACGATGCATTTTATTGAGGTTATGATGATTTCTAAACATCCCAAATGACTCCTGGATAATTGTAATAGAGTATCAAAACAACCATAATGAATTTCCTCAATTTTGAGTATGCTTCTTTTTTTTACTAAAATTTCATTTTAAACAGGAAACATGCACTTTAAGACATACAAGTTCCATAATGTGTGGGTTTTACATGAGACTAATTAATACACATCACAAATGAATTATGAATCATTTTAAAAAATTATCAAGAAAATATGAGTATGCTTTCTTAGTTTTTAGTGAGTGACATTTTTTGTATTAAAATTTCAATTTTAAACTAATAATATGAAATTGGGGTAATAAAAGGCACAATAATCATTATATTGAGGTTCGACAGATTACTATATGTCACAAATGACTTATGGATCATTCTCCTAAAGTACCAAAATAATCTAAATTCCTTTTCTTGGTTTTGAGTATGTCAGTTGTTTTTTTTTCACTAAAATTAATGTCAATTTGGAATAAAAGATGCACTTGGAGTCATACCAATCACATTGTGAATCAGTTCAGATAATTAATATATGTCCCAAATGACTCATGGATAAGTTTACTAAAGTATCAAAATAATCAGAATGTGTTTCCTTGGTTTTGAGCACACCACTTGTGTTTTTACTAAAATGTCAATTTAAACTTAGAACACACACTTTGATACATATAGGTGGTATCATTTTTGGGTTTTACTTGAGACTAATTAATACACATCACAAATAAATTATGAATAATTTTAACAAATTATCAATACAATATGAGAACATTTTTCAGTTTTTAGTGAGTGACACTTTTTTGTATTTAAATGTCAATTTTAAATTAATGACGGATACTTGGAGTCATACCTGTTACACCGTGAGTCAGATAGAGGTGAGGATAATTCCTACACATAAATAACGACTTATGAATTTTTATCCTAATGTACCAAAATAATATGAATACTTTTGATCAGTTTTGAGTACATCAGTTGTTTTTTTCACTAAAATTAATGTCAATTTTAAATAAAAAGATGCACTTGGAGTCATACTGATCACATTGTGCATCTTATTGAGGTGAATACAATTTATACATGTCCCAAATGACTCATGGATCGTTTCCCTAAAGTATCAAAACATTCCAAATTAATTTCCTTGGTTTTGAGTATGCCACTTGTGTTTTTTTTACTAAAATGTGATTTTAAACTGGAAACACACACTTTGATCCATACTGGTGGAATCGTGTGTGGGTTTGACATGAGACTGATTCAAAAACATCAAAAATGAATGATGAAATGTTGTCCCAAATTATCAATACAATCCAAGTGTGTTATCTTGGTTTTTAGTGAGTGAAACTTTTTTGTATTAGAATGCCCATTTTAAACTGAAAACAAACACTTGGAGTCCTATCTGTCACACTGTGCATAAAATTGAGGTGTGACTGATTCTTATATGTCAAAAAATGACTCATTGATTGTTTTCATAAAGTAAAAAATAATAATTCGAATGTGTTTTCTAAGTTTTGAGTATTTTAGTTGTTTTTTTCACTAAAGTTAATGTCAATTTTGAATAAAAAGACACACTTGGAGTCATACTAGTCACACCATGTATCAGATTGAGGTGAGGTTGATTCCTACACATACCAAATGACTAATGGATCATTTTCCTAAATTAACAAAACAATCAGAATGAGTTTCCTTGGTTTTGAGTATGCCACTTGTGTTTTTTACTAAAATATCATTTTAAACTAGAAACATGCACTTTGAGCCATACAGGTGGGATCATGTGTGGGTTTATATGAGACTGACTCATACATGTCAAAAATGAATTATTAATTATTGTCCCAAATTATCAAGGCAATATATGCACATTTTCTTAGATAATAGACACTTTGACACCAGCCCTCCTCGATGACCATGATATATCTACACTAGTTTTCTCCAACAGTTCTTTCATACACCTACTCACTTCGATGGTTGATTACACACATATTTATTCAAACATTTAATCAAGATTATATTTCTTTTTGATGATTGGTAATTGTACAGATGTTTCTTTAATAACACTAGTGGATAAATTTAATCTTCTAACACAGAATGATCTTACAAGTGGATTAATACCCTGTATAAAATCACATAAACAAGTGGTGAAAAACATTATTTCAATAATTCAACTGAAGAACATTCTTAATGGATCTTATCTTAAGTTAATAGTGTTTTGTTAACTTTTAAACATTTTTTCTCAAACAAAATCATGGAATGATACTCATTCTACTTCATTGCCCAACAATTTTATTATTTTCAAGCCATAACTTATTATCCTCCACTACCTCAATATCTACCTTAGTCTTCAACTCTACATCCTCCTCCTCATCAGTCTCCGAATCTTCATTTACCTCCAACTCTGCCTCCTTCTTCACCTCCACCTCTGCCTTTTTCTTCGTGTCTGCCTTTACCTCTGCCTCTATGATTTCCCAACGATTTTCTTGTTTTCAGGTTAGTGCTTCTAAAAAAATTGATTCACTCTATTATTATTCTCCTTTAAAAAGAGATAAAAAATAATATATAAGAATTATAAAACTAATGCTTCATAACCCAAATATCTTTTGAAGGTTATAACTCATACTAGATCACAAACATAGCAGGTAATCACCTAAATTTGTTATCGATATACATTCTAACAAAAAGTATGTTGACCACTCATCTCTAAACAAATCAATTTATTATTTTGAGTAACTAGGTTGTTATAAATATTAATATTATTTAGAAAATAAATAAAAACATATTATTATGATATATATTTAAGGAAATTTTATTTACCTTTGGAAATTACTAGTTAGAGGATAATGGTCTTTTCATGCTTTTTTATTTTTATCATAAATTTTCAAATATAATATCCACAATTGATGTAATTATATTATTTCAAACACTATAGAAAAATTGAAAAAAATAATTAAATTCTTTTCAAAGGTTTTTATAGTTAAATATTTCTATATATAATTTAATTTTTTTCCATTTTCATTAATCCACATGCTTTTTCTATTTAGACACTGACCTCATGCCATGATCTATCCTGTATTGAGTGAATTCCCTATCATAAAAAAATTATTGTTAAAATATAAAATGAACATATAATTCAATTTTTATCTATAAAATGTTGATTATAGTGTTTTACATATTCAAAATAAACATCATGTGTGCTTGGTTGGTTTCATATCCATGCATTGGATCTAAAAAATAAATTTTTGGTGTGTCAAAATTGACTGCTATCGGCATCCAGTGAATCCTAACAAAATAAATACAATTAAGTAATGAAAAATTTAAAAATATATTTTCTGTGATTAGATTGTATATTTTTACCTTTACATTGTAGGAATCAAAAAAAGACTGTCTTCTGATACTATTTTATTAAACGCTTCGAGTAACTAATCTTTTTCTTCTTCTTGGTATCTTCCCCATTCAAAATAAGTTTTCGTGTATAACTGATAAATGGATTAATGAATCAAAATCATGCTTCTCATAATATTCCCTTTATATAGTTTTGATAAAAACACCTGTACAAAATATGAATAGTTATTAACTTTAATAAACATATTAGATCACTATTTGGACAAAAATATTATAAAAATGTTCCTTATGTATGTATTCACAATTGAGATACCCAACCATTCATTTTTTAAAACCTAGTTAGAGTCTCAAGACCAATTACATCTATGAAGGGATATCCATACATTTTTTCTTTATATTAAATATAAGACAAAGTTTTATCATTAAATGTGGTCTCTTCCAAACTAGAATGCAAAATAATATCTTGTAGTGAGTCTATTTGTGTCTGAAATAATCTCACCATATTATATGTATATTCATGTGGTTTTATCTTCTTGAAACATGTTCGAGGAGAGACTCAAAAACCTAATCCTCTAACATGACCATATTGTTCAGGCCGCTTCAAAACTATAGAAAGTAGGTTTTCTTCTGGTATAGCCATTGCTAATTCTTATTTATAAACCATATAAAAAATATGAACATAAATAGATGTCTTTTTGTAAAAATTTTATAAATCCTAACAAATTACAATTATTTCATACTTACACATTCTTCCCATACTGATTTTGTGTTTTCTTCAAATAATTTACCCTATTTATTTACAAGATCCTGCTTCCATAGAACATGATGTGGTATTAAAGTGGATTCATATTTTGATTCATCAATCTACATATAAACAAAATAACACATGTTCTTTTTCATATCACATAATTAAACATTTATTATTTATTTAAAATACATACTAATCTTCTCTAATTAATAATACACCATCATTCCATTATGATAGGGGTGCATTGGTTTTGATTCACATTCTTTATTTTCAGTAGTCTTTTTCTATTTCATAAATTAACAAGTTTGAATCAATTTGGATAAAATAAATAATTACAAATAATATATATTATCAAATACAATACACATGAAATAATTTCTCATTGCGACTATTGATGAAAGCATTCCATATTTACTGATTTATAATGTGTGTATAACTATGTAGTAGTTGGGGATTTAATTTACCCACAACATCCCTAAGATTTAACTACATTAGAAGAGTCCAAAAACATTTATGGGCTTTTCCAATGGCCATTAAGACAAATTTCATTCAAAAATATTCTAAAATAAATGAAGTCTATAAAAAATATTGAAAATTAAATCAATGTTTCATTATATTTTTTTTAGTAAAATAGATAAAGTATATTGTAACATTACCATTATATCTTTCCAAAGGATTTCCTTCTTTATAGGTTGGATGTGGCTCAATTAGTCAATATCAATGGGCACATTAATCCTTGTTGGGACCCCAAGATAACTAATGAATGTTGACTTATTGGGGTTAATAGGTTGGTAATATTTATTCTAAATAACCTCAAATTTTATACCCTGACTTCTTTCCTTGATAATTTTATTCAAAACTATGATGATGCGTTTTTTTTATCAACATGTTGTTCATCACCTTATAACTATGTAGTTTCATCATCAATATTCTATTATTCCTTAGGATTAGTAACATTATCATGATCAAAACACATTGTCTACATGTGTAGTAAAACACTTAATTTGTCTTGAATAACAAAAATACAATACACTTCATGTATAAAAGTCCACAATTTCACGCATCTTGCTTGAAAATTGTTACTATGTTGAAAAAAGATATAATAATTCAATACTAAAATAAAACTAACCTTTACTGACTTTATTTAATCTATCCTCAGACATTTATTTACTTCTATCTATTTATAATGGATTAGACTCCCTCTTTTAAACTATCCTTCCTCCAATAGTTGTGGTCAAAAAGTTCATTGATGGAATACCACCTGAATATTTATTATTTCATTTTGTTGTTTGATATTTATCTCCTATATTTTTTGGGCATCCACCTATGTTTCTCAAAATACTCTAACAAAAAGTCATCTCATACCATGTACTAGTGATCATTTTTTGATGACCACTACTCAGAGTAGTTTGAACAATATAGAAGAGATGGGGGGTGATTCTCAAGAAACAAAATGCAATAATTACTATTCAGGAGATGAAATTCAAGTTTCCAATGAGGTTAAAATATAACTTAAATGAAATTTTATTTATGTATTCTAACAAATTACGTTAATAAAATGAGGGAATGAACATTAAAATCCACATGACTTCCACTTACATTCATTTACTTCCACTCACAAAAATTTATTGCTTTCCACTTCCTCTGAAATGTTTCTTTTTTTGGAAGGGCTTAGAGGAGATAAAAACTTATTCTGGTATAGGTGTGAGGCAGATGAGAGAGCTTGAAAACCAAACATTTATCCAAGATGCCAAGAGAAAGTATCCTGAAGATGAAGCCGAAAACAAGGCCATAGATCTATGCTCATTATGATAGTAATACCTTTTAGAGTCATATATGAACCCTTTTAAATTTATCAAGGGTGAAGGGGAAGAGAATCAAAAGGTGTGTTTGGTTTTTTTTTTCATAAAAAAAGTGTGAAACACAAGTATTTTTAGGAGGTCACTCATCATTGTATTATTATTATCCAAGTATTATTAACTGTAGAGTTCTAATAGGATCCAATGTGAACACACTCAAAATAATAGTAATTTTTTATTAAGTTTTTTCAAAAGTAATCGAGTGAGTTTTATAAGAAAATTCATATCAAGAAACTGAAAAAATTAATTCATTATGTTTTGATTAATTTTTTGGTGTCATTTTGTGTGTTCTTAGGAAGTATCAAATAATGAGGATGAAAGGTTTAAATAGTTGAATAATGAGTTGGGATATGTGGTATTCAAATCCATAACTGTCTCTTTGATAGAGATTAATGAATATAATCCGAGTAGGAGGTATGTCATCAAGGAACTTTGGAACCACAATGATGGGAGGAAGGATAGTTTGAAAGAGGGAGTCTAATCCATCACCAAGATATTGAATATAGTAAAGTGTCTTAGGATGGATTAAATAAAGGTAGTGAAGGTTAGTTGTACATTAGTATTGAAGTATTAGATCTCTGTTCAAGACAGTAACAATTTTCATGCAAGATTCATGCAATTGTTGACTTTTATGCTTGGAGTGTATTGTATTTTATATCAATATTACCAAAATGAATCCTTATTTACACAACCTTATTTTTGAAAATTGTGGTCCTTTTTTATGAAAAGTTATTTTAGTTGATTATGACTATTATGTGATGTATGCTTCTTTCACAACAGTGTATGGAGATGCAGTTTGCAGTGGCCTCGTATGAACAATAAAATAAAAATATATCATAATAATGATATAAAAATATTTAAAATGAATATATATACCCATTAGAATATATAAATTTTTAAATCTACCACATATTACATCCATATTATTTAGTTGTATCGATACTCATCAACTTTTAGGAAACTTTACATTTCAATTCAAAAAGATATATCCATTTGTGCCTACCACTATTGTATAAAAAGGACATTGATTACTATTTTTCCATATGTTTACTTATAGAGAATATTTATATTAATAACACTATGAAAATGTTCTAATACCAATCCCAAATGAAATATAAGATACTCATAAATGGAGAATATGAAGCTTTTGTGTCCTAATACAATAAAAAAGAGTATAATATACTACGATTGTACCTATCACTATAGAAGAACCATTGGAGGTTACCCAAATAACCACATTAATAGAAATGTTTCACATCAAAGATGCAATAAGGATTAAAGTTTCCTAGGAACCTACACTAATGGAATCACTCAAAATTTCTCCTCAATTGAAGGGGAATTGGAATACCTTGACACTAATGGTATTGAAGCAATGCATCTGACCCCACCTATATTCTAAATCACTTCTGTCTACTCAAGGATTCCTCACCTTCCAATTTTGGATATTTTTTAATCCACTATAAGATCCCTCTAATCGAATAAATCCCTTTGAAGGGTGAATTTTTCAACTTATAATCAGTATTGATCTCGATTTTTTTATCTCTTATACATGAAATGAATCTATTAAATGAAATAAAAAATTTATTATTATGATATATTACCATAAAATTTTAGAGGAACCATATATACTATATTTTTTCGTCATTGAAAATTATACCACATAGCTTGATGTAGATATAAAATTACCTCTAGGGCCTGAGAATCAACTTAAGTTCTAGCATATATATAATTTTCATTGGATCCTTAATATGAAGATCTAGGTGTCAGAGTGGAGACATATTCTATATTAATGTAGTGATTCACATACTTTTCCATTTCCAAAAAACAAAAATATTTCAGAAATATGAACAAAATAATATATATTTAATATAAACCCCCTACCCCTCTCTCTCATTAATTTCCTTTTTAATATGTCTTTCCATACTTTATATATAATATAAAATATGTTAGAAGAATTATTATAAATATAAGAATGCAAAAACTAACTAATAGTATCGATAATGGGGGTTACTAAGTAAACTCAATCAATTAATAAGTTATATAAACCTAATCATCACTAATTAGTAAATAAGAATGCACTATTTATTTAGTATTCATGTTTCTATTAATATAAATTTATAATTGATTATATAAAAGAAATGAAGACACATAATAACATGACATTTCATATATTCTTATTGATTCCTACATATCAACTCCTAAATAAGAGGCATGAGACTCGAGAAGATAGGTCAAGGGAAAAATAAACAATAAATATCCAAGACTTCAAATGGTAACTCAAGTATCCAACATAATTATTATATCTAGACATATTTATGGATTACTTATTTTGTTTGGAAAGTTTTTTATTTTGGATATAATTAATACCAATATCCCTAGTTTCACTCTGATTCTATTTTGTAACATTTTTGACCTAGTATACCCAAATAGTTCCCAATTCAGGTCATCACATAACCTTAAACACACTTCCTAATCACTATTGTTTTATCTTAATGCTAAGGGATATATATAATATGTTTGAGAAATGCGTTAAACTCTTCAATATTTAACTAAAATGAATTTGATAGTGCTATTAAACAAACATTACCTTTTCAGTAATGTGTGATGAAAAATCTATTTTATTTATCCATACAGGTCCATACACATATGTTGACTGACCTTACCATATGAAAAAATACTTCCCTTCCTTTGAAACCATTATTTATAAAGTAAAAAGATGAAATATAAGCACTTAGTATTTCAGTGGTGAGGAGATGATATGTAGGGTTCATTATGGTTAAGAGTAGTGCAAAAACATAAAATGTGGAACCCAAAAAATAAAATAATGATGGAGGAAAATTATAAAATAATATACATTGGATTCTAGAATTGATTAATCCGAGGGAATGTAGAGGAGTTTCACTGAAATCAGAGGAGTTGTGTGAGATCTTGAGAATCACGAGTGACTGAGTCACAATTAAGGTTCTTTTAAATAGACCGAGGACACTTTTAACAACGCTTTCAGAAAATCACTAATAAATATCCCTTTTATCAGTGCTAAATTGATAAGCACTGATAAAGGGGATATTTATCATCACTCTTTTAGTGATGATTAAATACATATTTATCAGTGCTAATGTTTTAGCACTGATAAATATTTCTGTTAACAACACTAAATATTTAGCACTAATAAAGGATTTATTATTATAATTATTTAAATAAATTTATTATTATTTTATAATTAATTAATTAATTATTATTATAAATATATAAATTTATAAATATAGTAAATATAAATTTATAGATATATTTATTTACAAATATTTATTTACAAATATATTTTTAACATTGTTAGTGGATATATAATATTAAATATATTCATTTTAAAAATAAGTGAAATTGAATAATTCAAAATGAGCACACTTTAAAAATATTTAAAAATGGATAAGTTTTATTAATTAAATATCAATTATTAAAAAAATATGGATATATATATATATTGAAGTGGGTGAATGCATATTTAAAATACTAAAACATAGTAAATAAATAAATAAAATAAATGATAGAAAATAATCAAATTAAAAAATAAAATAAAAATATTAAATATTAAAAATGAATACTCTAACTATAATAGTATTAAAAACAAATCAATAAATTTGATTGACTAAAAACATAATATATTAAATATATTATGTTATAATGAAATTCTAAAATATTCTAAAATTTGAAAAAATTACATAAATATTAGGTGTATGTGTTTATATATATTGTGTAAATATATTTGAGTGTGCGTTTGCATATAAAAAATGCATTAATTACATATATATTTACATGAAATCAATGTGACACATGATGTTTGATATATTTTAAACTGAAAAATAAAACAACATTAAAAATGAATAAGACATTAATATGTTTTTAATTAACATTTTATTCATTTTATATAAAATTATATTTAATATATATTTTTTATTACTATTTATAATTAGTATATATATATATAATACTTATTCAATTTTATTAATAATTGTTCAATTAAAATTTTTTAAATAATTTTGTAATTTATTCACTTTTATTTTTTTTAAAATTATTTACAATTTATTCATTTTATATATCTATATCTAATATATATTATTTATTAATATTTATAACCTATATATATGTATATTAAATTTATTCATTTTTATCAATAATAATTTACTTAATAAAATGTTTAATATTTTTCTTAATTTACTCATTTTAAATTTTTATTTATTCTAATTATTTCATTTTATTCATTTTACATATCTATATATTTTATATATACTATTTATTAATTTTTAAAATTTATATATATGTATATTCAATTAATGAAATTGTTATTTTTTTATTTGTTTAATTATTTCATTTTATTCTAGACCTTTATCATCGCTAAAAAAAGAACTAATAATGTGTATCATTTATCTATATTAAAAATAAAGAACTGATAAAGGGTAACCTTTATGTGTTCTAAAATAAGCACTGATAAAGGGATCCCTTTATCAGCGCTTATTTTATCAGCATATTTTTCTAGAACTGATAAATTCCAGCATTGTTAAAGGAGTGTTTTGTAGTAGTGAGATCTGCACATGATCTCCAATATGTCTAAAACACAATAGTTACGAATTTCAGATCCCAAGGAATAACCATAGGCATCCACAACCAAAACACAAACCCCTACCAAGCTCTAAAACTCTAATGAAATTATTTTAACTAGTGATCGGAAATATACTAACATTGAGAAAACCTATCCAAAGAAAGATAGTCCAGTAATAGCAACTGGCTCCATAATATATAAAGTAATTAAAGGGAATAACCTACAACTTGGGTCTATAAAATGTTTGGGACAACAGAAAACCAACCCCTATCTAGGTAAAAATCTAATTTCCAAGGGTGGGGGGGGGGGGTTGCACTCCTCCATATCATCCATTGGCCCCCTAGACTCATCTAACAACATCCAACCAACAGATGAGGGAACCAGATAAATCTTAGGGTCAAAAACCATTCCAAAAATATCTTAATGGTATCCTCCTATATCTAATCCTGAGTATAAATTTCCTTAAACATCCTTGACCACAATCCATCAAATCATGGGTCGATCAACTCTCAAAACCATCATCTAAACCATTGAATCGTCACCACTGACCATCTAAGTTCAATAAGGCTTAGGGATCCCATGATCCTTGAAACACCAAAACCTCCACTGTGGGATCTCACCATTGCTATTTGGGTTATACAGTGGCACCAAACATCTGCAGATATTGAATATCAATGAACCTCACTCAAGGTTAATGAAACATGCAGCTCCCATAGTCCCCTGGATCACATCCATCTCAAACCATGTGCCACACCCAATTCATGAAAGATCAACTAATGACTTGACACTCAACCCATCAATGAACATTAATTCAACTATAATGGAATCCACAATTATTGAAAATTAAAACCTATTAGAGGCTCCTCTAACACATTTAAAACTTGGGAAAATCTTTATATATATGAGAAACATATACAAGTATCCCTCAAAAGAAAACCATTGAACCTCGATGAACAAGATGATCATAAGGGAATCCAAATTGATCACATCACATGAATGTTAATTCCAAAAAACTAACTGTGGTATCCATTGATCACTAATTATAAATCATGCCCATATGGGAATCACCAAGAGTCCCTCAGACTCTTCTCAAAATCTACTCAATGAGACACAACTATACCTATCATTTCATGATGCCATCATAGCTTGAAGGCTCTAATTGATCTAATCCTTAAAAAATTTATCTAAACCTCAACTTCTCCAACCTCAAGAAATTGGACCTAACATCCAAGGACCATCCATGTTCTCCTCAAATATACCACTTGATCCAACATTTTGATAATTTTTCTAAAGAACCTTGAATAAAACTGACTTGATTTCCACATGCTAAGTCATCCAATAAGACCATGAACCTCACTGGAGCCTCAAATATCATAAAACAACCCATGTGGGATTTTTAATAAGAACCTTAAATATACCCTCTCAATAATACCCGCACAATCCATAAAACCATCCAGACATACTCTACATACTGAAAGGATTATACCATGATGATACACATACAAAACACTCAAAATTTACTATAAATAGGTCCAATTATGACTATAGGGTGAGGAAATATGAAAAAATATCTAAAATATTAAGTACACAAAATGAAACTAGTGTACATTAAATATACCCTCAAACATTAACCCAAGTCATGTACCTTTAGAAAACATGGTTTTTACATCCCTAGGTACATGGTGTTTACTAACACCACACAATGTCATACCCACATAGGGTTCCCAACTATGTGTTTGTCCACGAACACCACATGGGGTCTGGACAACTATAGTACATGACCACTAGCCATGTACCTTACATGGGGTTTAGTTGTTTACTCTACAAAGATAGGTTCCCTAAAAATGGGTGTTTGGATGATTAACCAACCACACCCCAAGTCACCTTTGAACATCATGTTCCAAACACACACATCATATAGTGCTAATCTTCAACCCTCTTCCCAAAAAAAAGAACACACGGTTTGGGTTCTCTAAACTAAACACTATGTAGTTGGGTTTTCCTGAACAAAAATCCCTACAAATCCCTTAAAATACCTATTTTCTAAAAAAATCCATAAATCGATCCTCAAGGGGTACCAAAAAACACATATATTTCATTAAAATATTAAATCAATTAATATAAGGGGATTGAAAAAAAAACGAATTACCTCAGTGTGTAAAATGTCGAAGCCACACTCTTTGATCTACAACGCACACCTGCTATAACCCAACCTACATCTAATCAATGAAGTCAACATAATCCCCCAAAACCTCTCTGTATTTCTCTCCATATCCTCTCTTGGTAGAGTGTGACACCCACATGGGGGAGGATTTGTGTATACGAGAATATAAAGGGGAGGAAAGAAAATGAAAAATGGTAAAAAAAGAAAAAGAAAAGAAAAGAAAAAAGAGGGAAAAGGGCCTAAACCTAGCTCTAGTTCATGCAATAGGTTTATGTCTTGAATAGGAAAAAAACTTATTCATGTATCAACCCTGAAGTCATAATTTCAATCTGATGCTCCATTCAAGAGATATCACTATCCAAACATGAAAGAATTGTTAATATTTAATTAATTAAATATAAAATATTCCTTCAAAATTCAAATGACTTGGAATTGCACCAAACTTCTATCCTAGGGTAAAAAATCTATTCTAGGATCAATGAAGTGGTCATAATAATTATCCATGATCATATGAAAAGATTAATTATAATTTTCTCCTTAATACACTTTTGGGAAAAATGAAATTTCTTCTGATTTTTCTCAACCCATAACAACATGTGCCATTACAAAATACCAATATTAAACTTCTCTCCCATAGGAAACCATAGTGTTGAACTAGTTATCAAAATACCACTCCAAGATATGACATAATAGAATCTATCAAAAACTTTCACCAAGTAGTCTCACAACACCCATAACTCTCCCAACACAAAAGACATTCAATGCCAAATGATCTGATGCTCCCCACCATAGGAGTATCTTTATCGTCCCCCCATAATAAAAATTATAGCCTCTATGGATATTTCACTATACACTACCAAAAGTAATGAATTTTTGTGTCCAAAATACACAAAAATGTGTTTCAATAAAAAATAGAAACCATCGATCATCCCTAACTCACCAAAAAAAACCTCCTCACTCAATAAACTAAATAAAATTAGGATGACATCATCCAACAACAAATGGTTTACTCACCACTATATATATTTCACTACACTTCTATTGAATCACCAACCTCAACAAGTCCACTTTAGCTACATCACTCAAGTTTTTTCAATAATTGAACAACTCTCAATGGACCACATAAGAACCATTAATCATAATTAAAAACTAACTGGAACTATGAAGAACATATACCCACATGCCTTTTTGCAAAAAAGGATTTATCCCAAAAATACACACCAATCACCGATATCCTTCTCAAAGTAGAGTGATTCCATAAGAACCTCTCACAGGCCGTCACACACTCATGATCACATGATCCACAATCCAATAAACCTAAGATAACACACCTAAAACCACTAACCACACTTCTTATGTATGTTAGTTCCAACTAACTAGAGAAACCTCAATGATCCTCTAAAAATCAAGGAATCTCCCTCATATCATGATCAAACACATAACCACCCTCCACTTGGGCATTGATCCAAAACCACAAGCATCTAAACATGATCCCACAACACTGCTAGAAGCACAATAAGAACCAAACAGGGCTAGGCATACAACCTTCTCTCTCAAGGCAACCTCAAAACAAGGATCACTCTCGATGTTACACTCATCATACATATGGAATCCTCAAAATATCTTTCATACAAAATGACCCCACTGGTGATAGAAGTCCCTTGAGAGACCCACAAAAAGTAGATCATCCACTCCCACTAAATCCAGTGATAGATAGAAATCACTTAGGACCCCAACTCAAGAATTAACATATAATGTGAGGTAAGAACTAGATCCCTACCCCATATGAATTAAACCTAGAAATTCATAAAAAACTACATCCTTGGGGAAAATAGAGATCAATTAAAACACCTATTAGGAATCCATTCCCTCATTGAGTCACCATAAGAATTAGGAAGGAGTCCAACATCCACACTAACCCACAAGGGTCACCATGAATCCCTCGATAAAGGGATTTCATTTTCATCACTAATGGTCATATTACTAAGAGGACCACTTGAACTAACATAAAAATAAAATAGATTTGGTTCATCTGAGTAAAATTACACCAAGGATCTATATATGATAATATCTACAGGTAATTGTGAACAATTTAAATAACTAAACCTCCATAGTCAGTGAAACCACATACAAACATGTATTTGTCATGTTAATAATTTGTTCCTAGAATGGTGTAAGAACATTGACCTATTCCCATAGAGGAAAGATACAAAAAATACAATAAACCATAAATCCACAAACCTAATTTCATCACACTTGGTGAAATAGTGTAATAATAAAAACATAAACCAATTATATCAATATCATACCCTAGAAACTTAGACTTCCTATATGAAAAGTTGTTTTCAACACACCAGTATAATCCATCAAAATTTACTATAAATTCATAGACCAATTTTCTATCATCTCCCAAAATAATCAAACTAGGTTGCTTTGATACCATTTTTTAAGGAACTTTTATGGGTCAACCAATCACATCACTCGACTTGCCTCTCCATAAGGCCTTCAACATCCCTTACCATATTTCTAATACTATTGAATTGAGAAGAGGGCCAAAAATATAAAGTGGGGAGACTATGAGCTCTCGTTAGAGGGTAATAAAAATAGAAAATAAAATAATTTAAATTTAAACATAAACATAAGATTACACATAATAAATAAATGAAACAAAAACATTCTATAATAAATGAAATGTAGCATACAATAACACAAACTCACATGCATGATAATACAACAACTGATCTCCCAGTAAGGCTATCTCATATATTGAATAAAATAAAAATAAAAATAATACACAAGGATTTACTATAAACCCCAATCCAAACCACATACCTGATCTCCAAAATAGTTGAACTCCTCTAGCTGGAACCTCAAACTTCCGATAAGAAACTACCATTGATCATGAAACATTGGGCCTCATAGATATCTATCATGCATCCTATGATCAACATAAATGTAGATATAAGTTCTGAATAAAAACCAATGTTCACATACAAGGGGTGATAAAAAAATCTCATTAGTTTATCCCCAATAGTGAACCAATAATCAGATATCATAAAAAGTACATGAACACATGATATTCCCAACCAAGTTGAAAAATAGTGATAGTTGGTATAAAATATACAACTACATAAATAAAATGGGGATAAATTTTTGAGTAGGTGTCCTAGTAACAACTATTTTTACTTTTTTACATGTATATTTGATGTATTGAATATTAATTAAACATCTTATTTTATATTATTCATTTTTCTATGTGGATTTAATGTGATAATGTCCTAGATTATTTTTCACATTGATAAGGTCATAGAAGTTCCCTACTGTGATGTAAACGTTGAAGTATTATGAAAAAAATTCTTAATATAGTTCTATGATTGGATAACGTAATATGATGGAACACATAGTATTTAGACCATCAGGTGAGAGTACTCGTAAGAGGATGATAATTCTTCTCATGAAGTCCACAATTAGTAATCTCAATGATAAGAGATTATGAGAACATAACTTCTAGTATTAATTCCATATGTTTCGGTCTCATTGGATATTCCTATATATGAGTGTTTGTAATGGTTATTAAAATTTAATATTATCATTAATTAATGTCACGACTCATGCACTTAGATTTTTTGATGAAAACCATAGTGAAATATGTTCACGGTGAGACATGGTGCATTAGGTTCTTCATGATTGACATGTAATTAATGGATAATTTGAGGAAGTATTTTTCCTTTTATCTTCATGTAATATGATATCTTTACCATTTTATTAGAATATAACCATATCCTAAATTCCATGGACATGGTGTAACGATGTGTTTATTACATATAGTCAAAGAAATACGTATAAAGCATATAGGTTGGTGACATAGAGGTATAACCTACATAATGAGATATTATGACAATTGGATTATATTACATAGTGAGAATTTCTGTTTGGTTGTTTTTATTGTGACATTAATTTCTTTCTCTTAGGTTCCTTGACCTGCTTCTAGACAATAATCTTGGACTTTAGGTGAGTCCTCCTAATTCAAATGAGAAAGAATCCCATAGGGTCACACACTAAGTATTTATATTGATATTGATTAAATTATATTTTAATTTAGTTAATGTAATAAATATTATTCTCAAAATCGATAAATAATTTTATTCATGTTTTATTGATCTCATAAATTAAATAAATATTTTTTCATTGGATTGTGAATAAAATTTATTTATTTATTTTACTGAATATTTAATAAATATTTATATACTGGTTTCTGAATAAAATATTTATTTAAGAGAATAAAATATTTTATTTTGGTATTCAATAAATGCTAGAGTAGTTCAAACATACCAAGAACAAGTTTGGTGATAAATGTTAATTAACAATTTAGTTAAATAATACTTATTATTGTGAAAGTTGGAATGCATCACAAAATAAAAATAATATTATTTTATTATGTGGCATGGAGTTTATTAAAGGTTATTGTCTTATTTAATGGTTTTCAAGCATTAAATATTTATTTTATCCTGAACCACATCTCTATAATTATATGGTTATGTCTATTGTGTATAGAATAAATCAACGTAATTAAAATAGAGAATTTTTTTGCTCAATAAATTCTCTCCTGGATCCTTCCTCTCGCTCCCTCTCAATAACAATATAAATGAGATATATTTTTTCAAGACCAAAGAATGAGAGATCAATAAAGAAAAAAATAAAGGGATTTGATTAACCATTATAGAACCCATAAATTAAGTGGAATTTCTCAGAGATCATAGGATCACGTGTGGATCACTACTAGAGGTATTATATCATTGGATCCTCATAGTGCAACAAAGTAAATCCAAAAGGATATTTATGTACGATCAATATTTATCAAAAAAGAAATACCCTAAGCCCATGTATTTATATAATCAAATATTAAATAAATTAAATATAAATTTGATGTGAAAGATCCCCTCTCATGGTTTCAAGTAATGATAATTAAAAGAAATTATAATATATCACCCACTACCTCATGCTTCTATTGCACTCATAACCAACACTAAACAATAAATATACAAAGAATAAGACCCCATGATCTAAGGTGACACCCAAATAAAATCTACCCCTATTTTTCCTCATGCCGAATGAATTATAACACTTGGATAACCCAACCACATGACATCAGGGATATCCACCAAAACTAAATAAGATATCCATGACATCTAAAACAAAACATGCATGAATTCCAAACCCCATTGTGTAACCATAGACATCCATGACCATAATAAATAGATCTATCAGGCTCTTGGACTCCAATTATGTGATACAAACTGAAGATAGTAACTCTTCTAATATTGATAGAACCTTCCTAAAGCATGATAGTCCCATAGAACTAACAAGATCTATAAGATATGAAGTTAACGAAATGAATATCCTAAAACCTATTTCAATCAAAACATCTGAGACCACATACACCCATCCCGTAGTTGGGTAAAATTATTTAGCCTAGGTGAGATTAACTTCTCCAAATTATCCATTATTTCCCTAGAACTATCTAAAAATAACCATCCAACAATGGAGAAAACCAGATAAATATTAGTGATAATTACCTATGTAAATATATATTAAAGGTCTACTCCTATGTCCCATACTGAGAAATAAACACCTCAAATATCCTTAACCATAGGCCATCAAATAACGAGTCGATCAAATATCAAACCCATCATCTAAAATGTTGATTCATTTATACCAACCATATCTTGGTCAACAAGGCCCAGGGATCCCATGAACCCTTGAAAAACTAAATAAATCACTATCGGCACTGAACAAAAATCTATGGGTTATATGGTGACACTCTTCATCACCAAATATTAAATAATAATGACCCTCACTGAAGGTAAATAAAATATGTGTCACCCAAAATCCTATGGATCACATCCATCTCAACCCATGGTCCTTTCCCGATGCATGAAAGATCAACTGGAGACTCATCACTCTACCCATCAATAACCATCAATTTTCCCACAAGGGAATCCACAAAGATAAAAAAAGACACCCTATGAGGGGATCCCCAAATATATCCAAACCATGGGAAAATCTCGGTATGAAAAAAATATCTTAGTGTCACTTAATATCTAACCAAAAATACTCAATCAATAGCATGCCCACAAGGTAATACAAAAGTATCACCTCACCCAAAATGGCATTTCCAACAGTCAACTACAACATCCACTAATCACCAATCATAAATACCGCCCCAAGGGAATCCTCAAGAGTCCCTAAAATTATTATTAGTATATAATCAATGACACCCTATCATACCCTCAATCCTATAGCATCAACCAATCCCATGGGATAAAATTTATCTAATCCTCAAACGTGGGATCTAAACCTTAACCACTCTAAGCTCGAGAAAATGGTCCCTAAATCCATGGAAAATCCAAGATCTCCATATAGATACTACTTAATCACACCCTTTCAGAATTATTTTGAAGATCCTTAAATAAAACTCACTCATAGTCCACAATCCAAGTCATATAACAAGCTCGCAACCCTCACTGAGACCTTTCATCTCATAATCAAACCCAATAGAGGATTCTAAATCAAAAACTCAAAACAATCCCCCCCAAAACACTTAACCAATCCAAAACACCATCCATAAATCCTCTTCATGAAAAAACTATTTTACCATCATGATCTATGAAAAAAAACATATAATTGAATAATCAAAGGCCTAATTCCAATTATAAATAGATAAAACTAAGAAATTCCTAAAAGGGGAAGTACACAGTGTGCACATCAGGTACACGATGTATTAACCCAAATATCAATCTAGGTCTTGTACCTCTGGCCAACCCTCCATGTACTTTCCCAAGTACATGGTATGTACTAACACCACATAGTGTGTCACCCACATGGGGTTCCCAACAATTTTTCTGGACATGTACCCCCATAAGTTTCGAACAACTATGGTACAATACCAGTGGTTGTATACCTCCCATGGGGTCTGGACATATACACTATAGTGCTAAGTACCCCAAAATGGGTTGTCTAGAGAAGTAACCAACCACACACCATTTCACCTCTACACAACATGTCTCGAATACACTCATTTTTATTCCCCATATTCAAATCCCTACCCAAAAAAGAATAACACACTGTGTTTTCTCTATGAAATGCATGTCATGTCGATGGGATTTCCCAATCGGAAACCTCGATAAACCCCATAAAACCCACTTTTCTCCTAAACAATACCTAGATTGGCCCTTAAGGGGTCCCCATCAACACATATAAGGATTTAAAATAATAAAAAAAATATGGAAATTAAGGTAAAAAATAAAAGGAAATATGCCTACCTCCAGGCATAAAATGTCGAGGCCTCACTCCCTGATCCTCACCACACACCTACTATGACCTGATATACCTCTAATTGACAAATCCAACACAATCCCCTACTTACTCTCTATATTTATATCCATATCCTATCTTATATGAGTTTCAAACCCATAGGGGAGAGTATCCTCATATGTGAGAAGAGAAAGTGGAGGAACAAAAAGTAAAAAAGGAAAAAAAGAAAAATAAAATAAAATAAAAAGAAGGAATAAGGGCCCAACCTCAGACCTAATGACCAAAATGGGTTTATGAATTTCCTAGGAAATCCCCTCATTCTAGAATAAAATAAATAGTTTCAATCTCAATAAAAATATTAATTTAATATGTATCACCATTCTACATGCACAAATAATTAATATTTAATTAACTAAATATTAAATAGATTGTTAAAATTTAAATAGATCAGAAATCCACCAAACTTCTATCCTATGGTAAGAACCCTATTCTGAGACCAAAATAGTGGTTTTAAGAATTATCTGACATCATTTTATTAGATAAATTACAAATTTTTCTCTAATAGTATTTTGAGACAAAAAAATTCAAATTTCTCTTGATTTTTCTCACTTGTAGTGAAACAGTTTGTTACAACAAGGCGTGGATACCAATAATGTGTGGTAATCACAATACATTATATATACACATCCAACATGAAATCCATATGAACCTAATAAATAACTTTATCACACTAAAACATGGGTTATGAATATATTTACATCATTAAAGGGCCCCCTAAATGGTGATTCACACTTCATCACCGCTCATATGTGAGAGTTCCTAGGAATTAGTAACTCTTTAAATTTTTCTTTGTTACCATTTATGAGTTTTAGGAGATCATCCTATGATATTTAGCAATGTATAAAACATATATAATTTATTTATCTATCTTAATAGATCAATTTTGAAAAAATTAACCAGGAACAACGTATAAGTAAAGTAGTAGTGATAAACATGATCCTCAATATTTGGTGGAGAAATATTGATGAAGTTCACCAAAGAATAAAAAAATTTCGTTTTTCCTATAAGGTAATTGCACTATCCTTTGGATCCCAAAACGTTTTCAAGGACTCCCATACATCGAAGGGGTTTTAGTTCCTTCCTAGTGTGGTAAATAATATATAAGGAAGGAATTTAATTTTAGTCATCTTTGAATGAAACTACAGATCATAAATACATTTAATTTTATCCAAACACAAATATTAGGGATCATATCCCTTTATAGGACTCTTTAATACATTTTATTTAATAAATAATGCATTAGCTATATCGGGTGTCATAAAATTACACCCCATGAATTACATCCTGTTGATGTAACCATTGAACTCATTCAATGAAAACATGAAAAGAATCTAAACTATTCATAATGGATTAATACCTAAAGAAAAATGCATGAGAGGATTAACCGAATGCATACATCACATGCATATAATCACATGCCTACTCTATTATATGATACATGCAATAGAATCTTCCAAGCTTATTTTATGATACAAGAAGATAATTTTCTGTGATATCCAAATCATAAATATAATATTTGATGATCTTTGTTAGTTTTATAATATTAAGACTCAATATTTAAGTTCATATCCATCACTTCATACCCAATATATAGGTTTTTCGTGCACGTCTTTCATAAATTATCATTTTTCGCACCATATATTTGTAGAATTTAAATTTATGAAATCATTTTATATAAGAAGTATGTCATATAAATACACTATCATAAATACTATAACACTTTAACTAATTAGATTATATATACAGAAATCATCTATGTTTTTCATGACCAGACTCTTTAATTGTATCATCAAACCAGATATTCCAACTTTGAGAAGCTATCTTCAATCTATAAATAGATCATTGCAACTTGCATACCTTAATAGACTCATTTTTCAAATGAAAACCTTTGGGGTGTATCATATACACATCCTCAACTAAATTCTCATTAAGTAAAGTAGTTTTGACTACCTTTTTATATTAATCATATGTAAAGGCCCAAAGCTTTACGTACATGGACATTAAATTACTTTAGCAGAATACTTAATACATAACAAAAATAGACACACAAGGACCGTAATAGTTTAGTGTCTTTGGAAACTTGGAATGTAATCTTCTAATCGCGGTGAAAGATCTTCAACATCTCCCATAAAGATATTCCCCTTTTTTTCTTACCTAAAACCATTCTTTATATCCTGGGGAAAAGAAAACATAAAAAGGGTGAGCTCAAATGCTCAGTAAGGGTAAGCATGGATAAAATAAAACATACCATATACATTTGAACTTAAAAACAATAACATGATGTTTAAACATAAAAATCTTGAGCAATGACATAAAACATGGAAGTACGTAAGGAATAGATCATAAAGAAACATTAAGAATGATAAAATAGCATGGGAATAAAACATTTAATTGTGGAAACCATTAATCACATGATATGATTTCCATAGTAGCCAAGACATTGCTTCCAAGACCATCATAGTGGACAAAGTCCCTTTCTGAATGGAGTTCACTCCTCGTTCCATTCCTGTAATACTGAACCGGATTAACTTACCATTCCTTCCATGTATATCTCATGAGATATAAATCTATACCCAATGCATTGGAGGGAGATATAGGTCCCACCCATATCATAATGAAATCATTCTTACTTGTGCCACAAAATAAACATACATCATTCATAAAAACCCAATAAATAAAATGGGTTTCATAAACATCATACCATCATCACATAATCCATATAAAAGAAATGGATATCATTTCATAATAAGAGAAGTGAAACCATTTAAATCATAGAGACATTATACTTGAAACATACACATATTAAATAATGTCATCTTAGATGAAAAATAGTTTTGATAAAACACTTGAAATGAATTCTTGAGGAAAATATCCTTTTTCTTCAAAATCATTTTCTTTTCACAAAATGTCATGCAATTTTAAAAGAAAAGGATTTTTTTTTAAAATAGTCATGAAATATTTTCTAGGAAGCTTCATGAAAACAAGGATTTATAAAACCATAAAAATCTGTTCACGCTGTATAAGTTAAAAATAACATTCTCCTCGTACTTTTGTTGGAAAAGTCAAAAAAGTACCTCGTAACGTAAATAAGAGAAAGATTCCATACATACCATGTAGTAAAAGTAAAAAATGGGTAAAAAAGTCTTTAAAAGTACATGAAAACGATTTTAGAAAACATGGACTTGAATGATAACAATATCCCCAATAAATACTTACGAATAAGCAATCTCGGATAAAAATGAGATTTTCAAAATTATCCCTTACCTTAGGTCCGATATGCTTCATACATATTCTAACCTCATGTATAATGATTTAAATAATGTTATTGACTTATTACAGAATCGTATTAATTGTTATGATATCATATATGGTTCACTTATGACTTTATATTACCCGTTCTTTTGTAAATTCCATGTTAAAGAGCGTTTTGGGTAAAATCGTTTCATTTGTCGTCCGTGTTTTGACTTGTAATTATTCATATGATTACTTAGATCATGATTACTTAATTCTAGAATATAAAACATGATTTATATATAATATATATTCAGAATATACATATATATAATAGATCGATAAATGGAAATAAATACACCGTTCATGGAGACGGTAGGCCGTACGTACACATGAACGCTGTTTTCGTTTCCTTATTGAGTTGAATGAAATTAAATAGATGACATACATATATATATACATAAATCAAGTATCATTATTATTCCATATATTTTATTATTATTCATTATATATACTTTATAATCATTCTTGAATGGTTAATCATGGAAAATGAATCTCATCGCGTTCGTAGAGATGGTAGTCCGTACGTACGCACGAGCGAAGATATCATTCCCGTGATCGTGGAATTGTATTGGAGTGTATGTATACTATTTCAGAATAAATATAAGTTTAAAATATTCATATATAGTCATTATTTACAACATTATACCCATCCAAGTAAGGTGATGGTGGAAAATAGATTACACCACGGCGTGAAGACGGTATTCCGTACATACGCACGCGCGGTGATTTCGTTTTCCGTAGGATGGATAGATGGTGAAATAGGGTTGTTTCATACTTATAATAACATATCAGTATATGAGTGATACTGATGTTATTACGTCATAATGAAACAACTAAAGAAGAAGAAGTAGAAGAATAAATAAAGTTGAAAGAATCGGTAACAAACATTACCTCTTCTTTGAAGCGCCTCTTTGAGACCTCCTCTTAGGGCACTAAAATTGGTCTTTGAAGAAGACCAGTACCTCTAGGATTTTTCTAGGTAAGTGGAGAATATAATTGGTCAGGGTTTGGCCGAGATTGATGGCTCAAAGTGGTGTGTGGAAGAGAGGGAGGAGGTGCCCTTTTATAAGGGAGAAGAGGGGCACCTTTGGAATTTTAAAAATATTAATTTATAATAAACCTAACCCCACTTAAAAACCTCCAAAAATGACTCATATTCAAATATTAGATGAGATAGGGTTGTAATCTCATCAACCAATCAATTTTAGACATGTTTGGATCTTATTTTAAACCTTATTATTTTGATTTATCCTTATTTAATCAATTTATGTTTATTTGTGGTAATAAAATTCTAAATTTTAAATTATAACAAATAATTACTTATTTGTTGTGAATTTTACATAATTCGTTACTTTATAACATTATATACCATATAAATATAAATTTATAATTTTTAAATATTTTTGTGATTTTTAAACAATTTTATAATATGTTATTTTTATAAAATAACAATAGTGTCAATTTTGACACTATTCATTTATTTGAATTTGATTAAACTATATATAGAAGATATGTTCAAAATAAAAGCTTTAATATATTCATAAAATGTCATATGTATCTATAAAATTATTGGATCACATTAAATAGTTCATATAATATTTATTTTATTATTTTTAAAACCATTTATTTGGTTGATCTCTTAATAAAATAATTACTACAACATTTTTGTATAATTATTTAATATACTGATTTGTTGCATAAAAATTAAAATTAAAATCCTATTATGAATATAAATCTAATAAATTTTACAATAATACTTTTACTCCAATTTATCATCTTAAAATAACTATATTTGAATTATTATATTTATTAAATTATGAAGGTGACAACTTTGGAATCAATTAAAATAAAATAATATAAGTGTCATAATCACTTTTATAAGGCTCCAAACGGTTATATACTAGGTAATTGTATGATTAAGGTGTATATATACACTACCAATAAGTTTTGGTCAGGTTTTTGGGCCTTTTAATGGGTATTATTATTTCAATAAAAACTATATTACTTATTTTTAACTTAATAAATAATTTCTGTATCAATAATGTATCACCATTAATGACAATTATTTAATCCCTAAAAATTATAAATAAATTATCATGATGTAGATAATTTTATTAGATTTCTGGATACTATTCATGTCTTAAGTTTTATGATGTTTATCACTAAATTAAAATTATTATACTTATAAGATTTAAGAGAGTGACATGTTGTCACTTTCTTTGGTTTTAATAATAATTAAATTATTTTCATGGTCAAAAGTCCATAATATTAATCTAATCCGACCCTTAGGTTATATGGGTCTACTTTTAGCCATTCAATAGAATTTTTTCATGTGTTAGGGTAATTTTATAATATTATATTTACCATTAATTACCCGATTTACCTTTAACTATGATAAATAAAATTTACCGTAGTTACTATTGATAATTCCCAAAAATAAAAAGTAGATTATTAACATAATTTAGACCCACTGATTCAAATATGGAATCCATTTTTCCAAATTCAATACACAAAAGTTGCATAAATTAAATTAAAATTAATCCCGTTGTCGAAAGAAAATGGGTTTTTCTTTAAAACATTGCAAAAGATTGAATTGATTTAACCTACGAATTTAATGTAAAACCAATGCTAATGACATACATTATATTAAATGGTAAAAATATATTCTATTTATACTTTAAAACTATTCAATATTATAATTTAACCATATAAATTATTGCGATGAAAAAAGTTGTCTTTAATTAAAATATATCGTGTTTTTACTATTCATCAAAATATGAAAGTTACCAGAATAATATGAAAAATTTATCAAAAGTAATTTTTTATTTCTTGATTCCAAATAAGAATTTTATTTTGTCAAATTGAACTTATAAACATGTCAAAAACTAGATTTGAAGTGGGTGCGCCATCAAAAGGCGACAAAACTGCATTTTTTGAAAAATACTTATTTTACCTGAAAAATTTATTTTGTTCTTATACCATGTTCTAGAAAATGTGTAAGATGAATAATAATGTTATAAAATTCAAAATTTAGTTAATACTATTCATAACGGCTAGTTTTAATAATATTTTAATAGCATATCGTTGTTTAGTGAAACTCGGTATTGCGTACGACGCAAGCTATCGAGGAAGGCCGTGGTTGCGTGTTAAGCAAGACAAGCTAGTGTTTTGTGTAGTGAAAGATTCCTTTGATGATTTATATAACATAAAAACAGAATATTTCTCATAAAATTCTCGGGTGTTACATCATAATCAAAATGATCTTTTATGGAAAGAAATATCTGAATGTACTTTATCCTTATAACAAGTGAAAAGGTTTCTCTATAGTCAATACCATGCATTTTTTTGTATCCCTTTCCATTGAGAATTGTTTATATGTAGACACTCTACCATCCATGTTAGTTTTTTTATAAAAAAACCCACTTTCACCATATGGGTATCATCCATTTAGGTTTATCCACCAAGTTATAAACATGGTTAGTGTACATGGATTCTATTTCAGATTCCATAGATTTTAACCATTTATTAGAATCAGAACTATCAATGGACACTTGTTAGGTTGAATTTTCATCTCATATTATCACTAATTCATCATAATTTTACATAAGAAATCCATATCTCTCAGGATCTTGATGAATACTACCAGACCTTTGAGGTTCTTGGGAAACTTGAGTATGTTATTATTCCATAAATGTTTGTGGAACCAAGTCAACTTCCATCTTAGGAACACTTTCTATTTTATGGAATTGAACTTATCAAATATAAACTTTACTCCCATTGACTCATTTAATAATGTGATCATTATTAAGGGAAATACTATATAAGTCCAAAAAAACTTTTTGTTTAGTAGGATTATAAAAATAATATCCGATATTCTCCCTTAGATAACAAAAAATAACCATTTCTTTGATTTAGGGTTGAGTTTATTAGAATCCAAATTTCATTAATTTGTATCACAACAAAAAATCCTAATAAAATACAAATTGGAATGTTTATTATACCATAACTCATATGGTGTATTTATAAATTCGTTTTATGCAACATAGTTAAGAAGGAATATAGTAGCCTCTAGGGCATAACCCTAGAATGAAATAGAAAGATCACATAGAATCATTATTAGTCAATCCAATTATAACAGAGTATGATTCCTCCTCTAAGAAATATTATTACACTATGTAATAACTAGGGGAGTGGGTTGTAGAATAATTATAAAAACTTTTTTATGATAATGTAATTCCTAGATTATGTATTCATCACCCTGATCTTATTATAGAATCTTAAAACATTTTCCCAACTGATTTTTTTCTAAAACTCTTTAATGTTTTAAAAGGGTTCATACTTGTGTCTCATTATAAACACATAACCATACTGACTAAAATAATACAGAGAGGTTAAAAAGTACCTAAAACCATCACTTTATTGTGTGTTTATTGATGTACATACATCACTATGAATATGATCTAACAAACCACTAGCCCTTTCACCTTTTATGCTAAAATGTACTTTTTTCATCTCACCCAATAAACAAGATTCACATGTATTAAATGATTCATAAATTAATGAGTCTAATAATCCATCTCTATGAAGTCTTTTTATTCCTTTAAAATTTATATATCCAAGGAGATAATTCTAAAGGTATGTGGGATTAGAATCAACCCTATAATTCTTATTATTAATGTTGGATTATCCATATCTAGAATATATAAACCATTTAACATATTATAAATTTCATAATACATTTCATTATTATATATAGAAAAAATTTTGATTTCAATAATGAATAATAATATCATCTTGTCCAAATAATATGCAAAAATAAAATATTTTTTTGGTATAGGAACATAAAAATAGTTCTCTAATTATAGAACTTATCCATTGGGTAGAATTAGATTATAAGTGTTGAATAACAATGAATGTAATCTTTCTTCATTGCTAACACATTGATCTATTTATCCATTATTCAATTCCATTATATATCTAATTATATGTTTATCAATACAAATGTGTGATTCAAACCCGGTATCTTGTGATGTCTCAGACCCGAATGGCACTTATCCCATGCCCGAAGCCCAGTTGGCCACATGACCCCTAGAATTTCTCCCCATATTCCAAGGGATGTCAACTAGAATTTGGGGTGTATAGGTATTATAATAGGGAGAATATAACCCCATTTCAGAGTAACACAGTGGATACAAAATATAGTAAACTATAGCATAAGTACAATACAAGAGATAGATATAGTAAATAGTAAAAATGTAAATAACTAACAGTGGAAGAATGAATAACTAAATATAATAACCAAATTCCTCAAAGGTAGTTTTTAATACATATATGGATTCATGGAATGATGATAATACCAAAATGAAAAAGTAGATACAACCATGCTATAAAATAGTCCAAAATGAAACAAAAGGATGAAAATAGTTCCATGAGCATCTCAAGCCTAAGCCTGATCCTGTACTCATAATATCCAACTAAGTAGTACAATTCAACAACCTGTAGAAGGGAATTTACCATTTCTAGTACCTATAGAAACATAATCTTCTTGGGTGAAAAGGATGAACCGAGTAGGGTGTGAGATAAAGATGTCAATAGGCCACCACCAATGGTGTCTATGTATAATCTGAGTAGGTGCTCATAACTATTCAGTGTGTAGTAATAATAAGGAAAGTAAAGTAGTGAAAAAATAAATAAATAACCTCCCACATAGGTTTCTAAAGGACACCTGGAAGGTATACCTCCTTCATATTATAACTAGTATGTCAGATCATGTCACCATATATATATATATTGATGGGTTGGACCAGGATGTAACACACAGACGTCCAACACCAGTCTATGAGCTATTAATCTCTGCTCATGAGGTAGTAATCCAGACACTGATATAAGGGGAGCTTGGGTTTCTATTCCTTTCTGAGGCCCTTACCACAATTCAACTATATATAACTATAATGGGTCAAATACAGCCTACCCATTCATGTTTATATATATTATTCACATGATATCAACAATCTCAATTTATTCAAGGCATCCCTATCAACTATTACCATTTTATTTCTTGCAATTAAAATCAAAGGTTCATTTATAAAAAAACATGAGTAAGAGAAATACCATGACATACCTTGAATCCATTCTATTTAGAACTGATTCATTAATAAATAATTAACCATACTACCTATCCATCTTACACAACCCAAACCATTCTATTTTACTAAACATTGAAATTTCAATTATAAGGCATAAGTGTCAAGGGTAAGTTCATGCAACATCTAAATTTATGACATGGTAAAATTACAAGTCTAAGAAGACCGTAAACCCATGAGGTGTTTTTGTTTCATTGAAACACATAAGATACAAGGGCTAATTCAATTTAAATATAATCCAATAGAAAAATTAGGTTCCAAGCATGTTGAACCATTTATCCAAAACGGCCAATCTCAAGGTGGTACACCTATAGGTGTCTATATAGGTTATGTGAGATTTCTAAATCCCTGGAAAAAAATAATATATAACAAGACACTAGGGTCATTTAGACATGAAGGAACCAACACAATTTTGGAGCTCAAAAAAGGTCGACTTATAGAAAAAAAATATGAAATGGAAAAAAATAAAATGGAAAACTATGTTACCACCTACCTTAGAATCGTAGATGATTCCTTTCTTGATATTGACCTCATATTTGAAGTAGGTTGGAAGAGATATGATTTTTAGTCCAATTATTTGAGAATAGAGAATATGATCCTACATCTAAATAGTAAAATAAAAGGAAAGATTGACCAAATAATTAAGAGTGTGTGTGGTTAGTCTTACCTTGGGCTATCTAACACCTTCAACATAATTGAAATCAGATGACGAATAGAGGAGTAGAATGACATTGATTCTTGAAGAATTTTGAAACCTATGGGAGGAAGAACCCACTAGTTATTCATTGGAAAAAGGGAGAGAGGATAAATAGGTTTTAGAATAAAATAGGGTAAAATAGTAATTTCTCCCCAAAAATCTCACTACGTGAGGTTTAAAAACCATGCATTAAGTCTCTATCGATTATCTATAATTGGTCGCATGATTGTGTGCCTAGGATCTCATAGTTATAGAAAACTATTTTGACTTGAAGGTTCCTATATCTGTAACTGCACAGTTTATACAAACCATGTGGCCAGGGTCAAATGATTTCCACTAACCTTGCATCCCATCCTGTAGCCTACTTTTCTGGAACTCTAGGATCTGAACAAGCCTCATATTCTCCTTGGAATTCCCCTAGGATGTAGTATACCTTTACCATGATTAAAGGAAATATTCAAAATGAAAAGGTAATGATCTATATCTTTGTTAAAAAATGGGTTCGTTACAACCTCCCCTCTTTATAGCAACTTTTCCCTGAGTTAACCCTTTAAGGGTAAATAGGAACTATCAGTAAAGAGTTATAGCCATTGATATCATATATCAAATTCCTACTCCCAGGTCTCATCCTGTACTCGGTCATGCAACCATAAAACACATACAAGAGTAATAGAACTACCTCAAAGTGTCTTCATGTTATGATCACCGATACACATCAAATACACCTCAAAGAAAGAATCCATTTTCAGCTCAACCTCATCAAGATGAAATATATGTGACAATTATAGATAGTACCAGTGAATTTGAGATACATGAAAGGCATTATGCATATATCGGTATCTCTGAGGAAGTTCTAGCTGGTAATCCACTATTCGAATCCACTTCACAACATCGAAGGGTCCAACAAACCTTGGTGATAGCTTACCCTACTTACAAATATGTCTATGCCCCAACCTGAGTGATACTTTCAAGAAAACATGGTCTCTGACCTCAAACTCGAGAGGTTTCCAGAATCTATTGGCATATGACTAATGTTTGGACTGTGTTTTTAACATGTGATTCCTGATCAAATAGACCTATTCTATATTCTATTACTCAAGAATTAGTCTAAGCATAGCTAACTCCCCTACCTCTAGCCAACATAGAGGTGAGAAACAAAGACTTACATATAAGGATTCATAGGGATCCATCTCTATGGTATCCTGGAATCTATTGTTATAAGATAAATCTATCGGAGGAATGTGTTTCTCCAAAAAACCCCCAAAATTAAGAAAACATGCATAGAGCATGTCCTTAAGCACCATAATTGTACACTTTTTCTTTCTATTAGTCTACAAGTGATAGGACGTGCTCAAAAGTACCTGTGTACCCAAGGCCTTCTGTAACCCTTACAAGAACCAAGATGTGAAACGAGTGTCTCTATCAAAAAAATAGAATGAGGAGATCTATGACGATGCACTACCACTTTGATGTACAAGATTCTTAGCTCATCTACCGAGAAGGTCTCTCAAATAGGTAATAAGTGTGTGAACTTCTTCAGATGATCAACGACAACCCATCATGTTTCATTTCCATGAGGTGATATGGGTAGACTAGTTACAAAGTCCTTTAAAACATCATCCCATTTCAACTTAGGAATGGAAAATGACTGAAGAAGCCCTTCCATTCACTGATGTTCTTCTTTCACCTGCTGATACGTAGAACATCAAGTGATAAAACTAGCTATCACATATTTCATGTCGGGACACCAATATTGGAATCATAGATCTCAATACATTTTGGTGACACTGGGGAGGACTGACCATGATGAGGCATGTAAATAATTTATCATCTCCTCTCTGATGTATTCTAGGACCCACAAAAACCCACATAATAATAGAGTATCATCCCCATCGACTGTCCAACTAGATGTAGTGCCATAATATGAGAAACTTTCTGATAGGACATAGCCTTTCAGATTAGATATTTGTCTCTACCATACTCATTATAGAAGAGTTGATGTTCCCAATAAGGCTAAGATAATAGTCTGAACAAGATCCTCTTGAACCTCATTATGCATTCCAATAATAAGGAAATTATCTTCCATTCATCACAAGATTCCAGAACCGAATGTGTTTGAGTCTTTTGGCTCAGAGCATCAGCTACCTAATTCCCTTTCCCTGGAGTGTAGAAAAGCTTAAAATCAACTGATTGTAGGTACTTGACCCACCTATACTGCCTAAGATTCAGATCTCACTGAGAGAAGATGTATTTTAAGCCGTTCTGTGAATACCAAAAAAATCTCTCCCAAAAGATAGTGTCTGTAACAACACAAGTCATGAATGATATCAGCAAGACCAAGGTCATGCATTGGACATTTCCACTAATGATTCTCCAACTGGCAGGAACCATACACAATGACTTGCTCATCCTACATTAGAACAGATCCAAGACTAACATCTAATGTGTCATAGTTGACTGTATAGGTCCTAATTTTCTATAGTACAATCAATATCAGTGCTGAAGTCAGTCTTCCCTTCATATCATGAATGACTATTTCACAAGCTCCAGACCATTCGAACTTCACAACCTTATTTTTCAAGACTATAAGGAACTGCAAGGAATGATAAATTCTGGATAAAGTGTCTTTAGTGTTGGCATAATCTTGTCGTTGATTGAAGTTATATGCATCCCAAATTAATTACCCGTTCTTAAAACTTTAGTATAGAATAAGTTCGGGGTCGATCCACAGGGAACCGTGGAGTGCATGAATTTAATTGAGTTAATACTTAATTAGGTGAAGTATGCAAAATTTAGAAACGATTGGGTTGTTTTTTGGGTCTTGATTAAAACTAAACTGATTTACTCTGAAGAATGGATATAGTTTGAAAGAAAACAATGGGTAAATTTAAAGAGTTCTTAGAAATGGAAAGAAAAGACGTTTCGGGGATATGGTGAATAAAGAGTTCTTATGCAGATTGTTTAAATGGTTGTGTTGTTCATAATAATTCAATCATTCATGATTTCATTTTGTTACAAGATTTCCTTGGTCCGGTTCCTCTTGTTTGGAATTAGAGTAGTTGACTCCTTGGTCCGGTAGTCAATGTACTTAATTCTTTATTACGTCCAATCCATTACTTGAATAGGTGAAAACCTTCAAATGGTCATGGATGTTTTCACCGTTACTTTTCTTTTGTATCGCTGAGAATCCTTTCCTTGGTCCGGCTAAGAGTTCTCAGTTATATTAGACAGTGGTTGAAGAAGAGTAAGATGAATTACAACGATTCAAATACAACTATATAAAAAAATATACAAATTATGATCCCATCATCCATAGCCCCAACACGAGGGGGTTAGTTACACATAGAATTTAGGAGAGAAACGACACACGTGATACCTAACGAATTCATCATGTAGGCGTTGAGGTAGAGTATCGGAAGGTGGAATGGCGGAACAGCGGAATGATGGCACCTCGATGGCTTGGGGAATGGTGGTAGCTTAGCTTCTCTCTCCTCCAATGGTTCTGAACTCCTTAAATCTGTAGGCAAAGGCCTCAATTTATAGAAAAATAAAGTACACGGCGTGTATAGAAATTACATGCCGTGTACTTTTCGTCAACGCGTATTGGCGCCATTTTCTCCACTGGCAGGTGGCCGAGCACACAGTTATTGACTTTTTCACACGGCACCACCTGTAAGTTGAGTGAACACGGCATGTAGAGCCTCCATAAACGGCGTGTAGCATTGCCAACCCCTTCTAGAATAGTAGACACAACGTGTAAAAGTTCAAACACACCATGTCTTCATCAACAGCCACATGGTCATGTGGACTTTTCTCCGTAACCACTGCTTCTAGAAAGTGGTACACGGCGTGTTGCACCGACCCACATGGCGTGCATCTCTTCCTGGAGAAATGGGCGTGCACTCCCTGCTTTGGTCCATGTCCTTGTCTGGATGTACACGACGTGTATAGAAAGTACACTCCGTGTAGTTTCAAAAATTTCACAAACTTCCCTTGATCCGTGTATTAAGCCAGAAAGCTCCTACAAGTAAACAGATTCACCAAAATCAAAGAATATGTTCATGAAACCACCGATATTTTCTGAAAACATGCTTTTATCTTCAATTATATATATGGAAATGCATACACAAATTGGGTGCATCAAATTCCCCCACACTTAGTCGTTTGCTTTCCCTCAAGTAAAATCTCAACATCTAATTAAGAGAGCCTATACTTTGAAAAGGAAGGAATTTAGTTAATCAAACGTATAACTGATAAAGTTACTGAGGAAAAATTCTAAAAGGCACAAAAAAAATTCAATTCTTAAAATCATACCTCATATATAATGTAATTAACTACTCTCATCCTCTTTCAACACAATGTTCAACCTTTCAAAAATAAGCATGCCACTTGATGATTTACCTTACCAGTTAAAATCACACTTCACACTCAAGATGTTTTTAATTGAAGTTATGCTCAATCCAAGGAATATACATTCTATCCATAAGTTTTCAAGATATCTTGTTCTCCACTTTAGAAAAATTGAATTACAAAAATCATGAGGGCTTTGTCAATAAGGTTTAGATGTTTCTGTGGCTAAGGGTTGGTAGGTTCAGATGTGAAAATAAATTCTTGGGCTTGAAAAAGGATGGCTAATTCTTTTTAACAACATTTCATGATATTCAAAGTAAAGATCATTGAAAATACATCCTTCAAAAATCTTAGTCAAATGCTTTTGTAATCGTTACCAACTCCCTTAGGTAAATAGGGTTTATGGGAAAATAAGTATAAGGTCCCCTTGTTGTTTATTTGTTTGTTGTTGTTGTTTTTAATTACATCAAAACACAAGGGAATCCCTTATGAATACAATGAGTACATGCTTAGAACCCATTCTGCCCCAAATAATCAAGAGGCACTCCCCCACACTTTATTTCATGGTTCTACACAAAAATATTCCATGTATTTCCAAATCCCTCTTTAATGCATAAATGAATAATCATGCAAAGTTTAAAAAGAAATAGGGTAGGAAGGGAAATAGGCTTGTAATGTGGCTTCCTATAAAGGTTGTTCATGGATTAAATGGGCTTAACAAAGATTAAATGTAGGGTAGGTCTCAAGATAAAGGGGTTGAAACAATCTAATGCCTCAATCATGTTAAAGTAATTCAAAATTTTCATTATGTTTTGAAAAGAAAAACTTGCAAATTCTGGTAGTGATGCATATCCTAAGAATCTCTCAAGAAAGAGGGTATTAGAAAAGAAATATGACAAAGGGTTTAGAATACCTCCCAGGAGTGGAAAATAATAAATGGACAATCAGGTCCTGACATGAATATAAATGATTAGCCTAATTAATGTAATTTAATCAAGGATGAAAGGTTGTAATTGAAACTATATTAGAAATCATTTTAAAATACTTAAAAAATAAAAAAATATGTAACCTTTCCAAAAGTTCCTACTGATAACTCTAGCATTTATAAGATTTATTAACAAAAATTGCTTTACATTAACAAATATAGAGTCTAATAATGCTGTCTCCTAGGCTAGTTTAAGGGCAAAGACTAAGGTAAAAGATATAGATGCACCCCCACACTTAACACTGCACATGGTCCACTAAGTGCAATACCAAGGTAAAGGGTAGGAAGCGTGGAGAAATGGGGGACAAAATGAGGGAAAGTAGTGGAAGAAGTAAATCCCAAAAGAAAGAAAATAGAAATGGAAAAATACTCCCCTCATTAAAAAGTGATGCCCAAAGTGCTCCATGCCCGTACCTATTACTGTCGAGAAAAAAAAACTACAAACATGTATAACAACACAGTACAGAAAATAATAGAAGAAATATATAAGATAAAGGAAAATGTCACTATCATGGGGTCGCCTCAGGAGAGGCATCATCTTGTACAGAATCAACAACGAGAGATGGCGTAGGAGTCGTGGAAGGGTGAGGCTCTGACTCGGCATCGGGAAGGGTAGCTGAATAAGTAGGAGCCGCAGGTGCTAGACTCGGGATCAGAAGCATAGAAGCAGGCCCTGGCCTAGCAGAAGTGGAAGCAGTAGAGCTCACCGTCGTCATCGGAACGGAATCGATGGCCGGTATTGGAGACGGCGGTGGAGCAGCAGCAGAAGGGCCAGGAACGGAGGTAGGGGCTGGTGGCTGAGGCAGTGGAACACCAAGATGCTGAGCAATATGTACCAATAGATGCTCCATCCGGTCCTGGCGGCCGTCCAGATGAATCAAATGGCGTGCAATGGTGTCCTGGCGGCTGATGATACGGGCTAACTTCTGATCCATCGTGGCTAGGAGGAGGGAAATGGCCGGATCGACCGAGGGTGCAGGGGTAGGTGGGATGGGGTATTGGACAAAAGAAGGAAGGTCAGAAGAAGTGGGGTCAGGAGGAGGCGGGTGAGGTGGAGAAGCTGGAGGGGGTGGGGAAGGAGGTGCGGGGTCAGCAGGTGGGGCAGGGTCAGTAGGTGGCGGGGCTCGAGCCTGAGCAAGGATGTAGGCACCCCCTGCTTCCGGACCAATCCCATGCGAATGAGCATGAGGAAGTCCATCTACTGGGGTGAACCTATCAAGTCATGAAGTAATTAGGGCTCGAATACCCCCAAGTGGTGGGCAAGACGGGTGGTGTAAAACCCGCCGTTCTGGTTGCCCTGACGGCCAGTAAACATGGAGTGAAAATAGGAGACGGCAAGAAAGGGGAGGTCCGGGTAGGCGTGCCAGATGACATAGGTAAGAAGCTCCATGTCACGGCCGGTCACGACCCACATATCCTCATGACGGGGAAAGAGTATGACGCTGAAGCACTGGTGGGTGAAGCGAAGGACGGGGTCGGCTATAAGAGTGCTCTTTTGAGAAGTGGGGGAGTACCGGTGGTTAGGCCCAGCGATATCCCGCCACATGGAAATGAGGTCAGAGCGCTTGGGCCGGGTCAAGTCAGAAACGGGGGGTGGGGTGAAAGGATGGGGGTAGAAGCCGCACCCTCGGCCGAACTCTGTCATCGTCATAGAAAAACGTCGGCCGCCTAGCCGGAACCAAACTACGGGTACCGCATCTCCAGGCATCTCTCGGTACTCCACTCCATCGAACTCAAAGGAGGCCGCAAACTCCAAAAATAAATCTCGGAATACATGAGTGCTGACCTGGAAAATCTCGAGGAGTGCGGTGTGCCTGAGAAGTACCTCCAACTCCTCCCAAATACCGAGCCGCTGCGGAATGCTGCTGTCAAGGTACCAGCCGCCCAATGGTATCGGCCGACGAGAAAAGCGTCGGAGCCTGTCGTATGTGAGGTCGGTGACCGGGAATACCGTGCGGGGATAGGGAGCACCTGCAGGTCCCAGCCCAGGTGCCGGTGCAGCATCAACATCTAGCTCTGGAGGTGGATCCGCCGAAGAAGAAGGTGACTCGGTGGAATGGGTGCTCGAAGAGGGACCAGCTGCTGAGGATGATAGTACATCGAAAGTGGTAGTTGGTGTAGTAGAAGGAGGCCCCGCCTCATCCGATGGAGTGAGTGGCGGCAGAATGGACAACAGAGGGAGATCAAAGACCGGAGCGGCGGGGTACGACTGAGTAGGTGGTCGGAGTCGGATCTAACGATAACTGGACTCCTCGCCCTCAGTGGCGAAGGCTGGATGGTTCTCGCGTGAATGATCATGATCTGCCATATCCTGGATCGAGGATCACAATGTGAGAGGAATCAGAACTTGAAATGCCCCAAATCGATGGATTTGGAAAAAAGGGGGTTTGGATGGCGTTTGGGAGAAGAAACGGGAAGAAGGAAGGAATGAGGCGGCCGTGCAACATGGCCTCAAGCCGGGTGGCCCGTGGCTTATATAGCCTAGGTACATGGCGTGTATGTAAAGTACACATCGTGTATCCTGATTTTTTTTTGAATTATAAAATATAATTATTATAGTAAACTATATAATAATTATTATTAAAAATAGAAACATTGACCAATTATATTATACATAAGAGTATACACGACGTATATCGGGAAATACACGTCGTGTATTTTAAAATAAAAAAAGAGTAGTACAACCTTTGGTCCGGTGCTTGGGGCGGGATTCAAACCGGCGATCGGCTGATTCGAACGGATGCCCTCATCCACTGGAGCAAAGGTTGTTCTACTGTTAATATTTATTTTATATATATATTTATTCTATACGGCCTATACACATAGAAAGAAATAAAATCACGGCGTTTGGTTTTTATTTAGGAAAGGATGGGGGTGAAGCTGGGAGATTAGCGCGATTCTAAACTGGGTCTTGTGAACCTGGTGTCGAGACTTTGCCAATCCGCCAACTTCACCCGAATGTAATTTCTTATTTTTAAAATGTTTTTATTTTTATTTGAAGAATCATGGCGCACACGGCGTATATCAGAGTACACGTCGTGTGGTTTTATTAAAAGAACAAATGATGGAAATGGGACGGTTGTCTGGATTCGAACCCAGATCTTTTGAAACCAGATTACGATTTTAGCCAACCGGCTCATCCCCATCATGGGTTTTATTAAACACACACAGATATATATATATATATATATATATTGAAAATACCACACACGTCGTGTAATTAAAAGGAGGAACCCCGTGCTGAAGGTAGGTCCGGAGGATTCGAACCAAGGACGGCTCGAATAAATTACAGTGAATTTTCCATCAGCACCGGCATTATCCCTGGTTATTTATTTGTTATTCTAGAGATTTATATTAATATTACAAATGAAAAAAGATAAGTACACATCGTGTCCCCATTTTTTTTACACGGCGTGTAACCTCTGGGTTGCCTCCCAGGAAGTGCCTTTGTTTTAGGTCGTTGGCTCGACCTACTTACCTTGCTTACCAGAGGAGTATGGTTGACAACGTTCCCACCATGTTATCTGTAAAACGGAAAGATTTCAAGCGCTTCCCGTTTACCTTTAATGGTTGACCATCTTCTCCAGAAATTTCTACCGCTCCGTGATGGAATACGCGGATAATGTGGAATGGTCCCGACCAGCGTGACTTTAACTTCCCTGGAAATAAGCGAAGAAGATAATTAAAGAGAAGTACCTGATCACCGAGTTGGAAATATTTTCGTGATATCATCCGGTCATGAATGGCTCTTGTATTCTCCTTGTACAATTTGGAATTCTCGTATGCCTCTAATCGGATCTCATCTAGTTCCGACAGTTGGAACTTCCGTTTCTCGTCAGCTGCCTTTAGATCAAAATTCAGGGCTTTGACGGCCCAGTAGGCTTTGTGTTCCAATTCTACTGGAAAATGGCAGGGCTTTCCATAGATGAGGCGGAACAGGGACATTCCCAGTGGTGTTTTGAAAGCAGTCCGATATGCCCACAAGGCATCATCTAACTTCTTGGACTAGTCCTTTCGTGAAGTGTTCACTTTTTTTTCCAGGATCTGCTTCAGCTATCGATTGGAGAGCTCTACCTGCCCACTGGACTGGGGATGATATGGTGTCCCCCTTTTATGCTTTAATCCATACTTGGAAAGTATTCCTCTATCAGTGTGTTGTCGATGTGGGTCCCTCTATCGCTGATCAGTACTCGTGGAACTCCAAATCTGCTAAAGATATTTTTCTTTAAGAAATTTATGACTACCTTGGCTGTGTCGTGAGCTGTAGCAGTAGCTTCCACCCATTTGGGGACGTAGTCGACGCAGACCAGGATGTAAGTGTTCCCAAAAGATGGGGGAAAAGGACCCTTGAAATCCATGCCCCAGACGTTGAAAATCTCAACCTCCAGGATGGGGTGCTGAGGCATCTCAGATCTATGTCCCACATTACCTGTCCTCTGGCACTAATCGCAACAGGAAACAAAGGCCCGGGCATCTCTATGCATGGTGGGCCAGAAAAATCCAGACTGCTGGATCTTAGCTAATGTACGGTCTGGGCCATGACGTCCTCCTACTGGTGAGGCGTGACTGAACTCCAGGACACTGTGAACTTCATTCTCTGGGATGCAATGACGGATCACTCCATCTGCACAGGATCGAAATAGCAGAGGATCCTCCCAGAAGTAACTTTTCACATCAGAGAAAAATCTTTTCCTTTGATGGAAGAAGAGGTCGGGATGAACGGCACCTGTAACCAGAAAATCAGCGATATCAGTATACCATGGTCGAGGTGTTTCACAGATCGAAAACAGGTGCTCATTAGGAAAATCCTCCCTGATCTCCCGATCTTCTTCACTATCCAAGTGAGGTATCTCGAGGCGGGAGAGATGGTATGAAATGAAGTTCTCACTCCCTTTCTTATCGCGGATCTCAAGATCAAATTCTTATAGGAGGAGTACCCGACAGATCAATTGGGGCTTCACATCTTTCTTGTTGAGTAGGTACTTTAGTGCTTCATGGTCAGTATAAACAATAACTTTAGACAACACTGAGTAAGAACGAAACCTGTCAAATGAAAAAACCACTGCGAGCATCTCCTTTTCTGTGGTGGTGTAGTTAATCTTTGCCTCGTTGAGCGTCCTGCTGGAATAGTCGATAGGTCAGAAAATCTGGTCAAGTCACTGGCCCAAGACTGCTCCCACTGCGTAGTCGCTCGCATCACACATCACCTCAAATTGTTCCTCCCAGTTGGGAGAAATCATAACTGGAGCTTCCACAAGGAGCTTCTTTAGATGCTCAAAAGATCTGACACAATGGTCATCGAACTCAAATATGACATCCTTGGTTAGAAGATTGGTGAGGGGTTGGGCTATTTTGGAGAAGTCGCGGACAAACCTCCTGTAAAATCCTGCATGCCCCAGGAAGCTGCGGATGGCGCGGATGGAAGTCGGTATTGGTAGTCGTGAAATGACCTCGATCTTCACTGGGTCAACCTCTATCCCCTTCGCTGAAATTATTTAGCCAAGGACTATGCCACTTTGCACCATAAAATGACACTTTTCCCAGTTCAAGACTAGGTTAGTGTGCTCACATCTTTCCAAAACAAGCTCTAGGTGTCGTAAACAAATGATAAATGATTTTCCATAAATGGAAAAATCATCCATGAATACCTCCAGGATTCGTTCCACCATGTCGTGGAAGATGGCCAGTATACAGTGCTGGAAGGTGACGGGGGCATTGCACATGCCGAAAGGCATCCTTCGATAAGAAAATGTGCTGTAGGGGCAAGTGAAAGTTCTCTTTTCCTAATCCTCCAGAGCAATGGAGATTTGGTTGTAACAGGAAAAACCATCGAGGAAGCAATAGAATTTGTTCCCTACTAGCCTTTCTAGCATTTGATCCATGAATGACAAGGGGAAGTGATCTTTTCTTGTTTCATCGTTCAACTTCCGGTAATCCACACAGACTCTCCATCCCGTGATAGTGCGTGTAGGGATGATCTCGTTCTTTTCATTTGAAATCACAGTGATACCCCCCTTTTTGGGTACCACTTGGAGAGGACTCACCCACGGACTATCCGAGATGGGATAGATGATTCCTGCATCCAATAATTTGATCACCTCCTTCTTTACAACTTTCTTCATGGGAGGATTCAAGCGCCGTTGTGGTTGCCGAAATTGATTGGCACCCTCTTCAAGTATCACCTTGTGAGTGAAAATGGTAGGGTTGATGCCCTTCAGATCAGCGACTGTCCACCCAATAGCATGCTTCTGCTGTTTGAGAACCTGCAGAAGTGCATCTTCCTACTCCTGTGATAGTTCTGCATTAAGTATAACAGGAAAAGTTTGATTGGGTCCTAAATACCCATACTTGAGAGAAGATGGAAGAGGCTTCAGTTCGAGATCAGGTTCCTTTAAAATCAAAGGCACAAGTGGCTGCACCTTGTCCCGTTCCAAACTATCAGGAACAACTGCATGCTGCCAATAGTGGCCGCCCTGGCCTTCTATGAATTGCAAGTCTTTTGGAGCTTCTTCTAATAGAATATCTGGATCAGTTAAATTATTCTAAATAAAATAACATACCAGTTCATCCCCTTTGTCGCTAAAACGACTATCCTTGGTGGACACTGCATAAAAGTCCTCATGCTCTAACAAGGAAGCACGTTTGACGGCTTTGAGGACGTTATAGGAAACTCTTTCATCACCTACCAGGAAAATCAACTCTCATTGGTTCACATCGATCAGTACCTTCCCAATTGCCAAGAAAGGACTTCCAAGTATAAGAGGTGCTTCCTGGTTATCCCCCATGCCGGGGATGATGAAATCAGTAGGGATAATCAGCCTACCCACCTTGACCAGTACATCCTCTAGTAGTCCCTTTGGGTGCTTGATGGATTGATCAGCAAGTTGAAGGGAGACGCGGGTAGGATTGAGCTCGTGGAGTCCCAGCTTCTTGAAAAATCCGAGGAGCATATGGTTCACGCTGGCCCCTAAGTTGCAGAGGGCCTTCCCAAACTCACAGGATCCAATAGTACAAGGAATGGTGAAACTACCTGGATCTTGGGGTTTGGGAGGAATGGAATGTTGAACCACCGCGGAGCAGTCCTTCGTTAGTGAAATAACGCCCAAATCCTCCATCTTCCTCTTATTCAAGAAGATTTCCTTCATGAATTTTGCGTATGTTGGCATTTGTGTCAGGGATTCCACAAATGGTATGTTGATATGTAGCTTCTTGAAAACATCCATAAATTTGCTGAATTGGTGGTCCAGCTTCCTCTGCTTCAATCTTTCCGGAAAGGGTAAGGCAGGCTTGAATGGTTGGATTACTTCCTTTTCTTTATTTTGTAAAGCCTCCTTCTGTGGGCTATTGGATGAGGAGGGGTCGGTATTGGTACCTTTTTCTTCAATAGTGGGTGTGGATGCACCTTGTTGTGCTGATTGGTTCTGGTGGATCTCTTTTCCACTCCGGAGCATGATAACATTGGCCTCCTCCCTTGGATTATTTTCGGTGTTCCCCAGTAGTGTACTGGGCTGCCTCCCTGAGAGTTGATTTTCCAGCTGGCCAATCTGATTCTCCAAGCCTTGAATCAAATCTTCCTAATTCTGGAACCGAGTCTCAGTAGTAGATATGAATTTAGTCACCAGATCCTCTAACCTTGAGGTGTTCTCCTACTGAGGTGGTTATTGAGCCGGTGGAGAAGGTGGCTGTCGTGGCTGCTGTGGACGAGGGTTTTGATACCCTTGTTGCTGATAAGGACCCTGCTGGGGTTGTTACGGCCTTTGGAATTGGTTCTGATGTGGAGTTTGGTTGTATTTGGGCAGTCGCTGGGGCGGATGATTATGCTGTTGTTGGCCCCAGCCTGTGTTCTGTTGATCTCGCCATGCCGGGTTCAGGTACTGCTGGTACTGGTTGTGCCCTCGATTTTGGGAAACATAACTCACCTCACTCGTCGAGGGGCCTCCAGCCGATTCTGGGAATTCTCCCATGATGTGGTTATCACCATAGTCGCCACATGCTGGATGGTGCGCCACATGAACTTGAGATGCTCCTTTGAGGTTCAATGAGTCGATTTTATTGGACACAACGCCCAACTGAGCAGCTAACATAGTGGTAGCGTCAATGTTGTGCATACCTCGCTTTTGAATCCCCCGCTCGGAGTGCCACTGGAAGCTATTGGCTGACATGTCTTCCAGTAGTTTGAATAGTTCTTCGGGGGACTTCCGCATCACCGTGCCTCCAACAGCAGCGTCCACCACTGACTTGGTATTCGTGGTAAGTCCTCCATAGAAGGTCTGGACTTGCATCCAGAGTGGGAGTCCGTGATGGGGGAATTTTCGTAACATCTCCTTTAAGAGTTCCCAGGACTCGTACAATGGCTCGGAGTCATGCTGCTAGAAGTTATGAATCTCATTTCGGAGTGTCACCATCTTGGATGGTGGGAAGTATTTGGACAGGAACACCTGGGCGAGCTCCTCCCAGGTGAGGATAGATCGTTGCGACAACCCCTTGATCTAATCCTTTGCCTTATCCCGTAGAGAAAATGGGAATAGGCGAAGACGGATGGCGTCCTCGGACACTCCATGGTACCAAAAGGTGTTGTAGATATCCAGAAAATTGGAGAGATGGGCGTTCAGGTCCTCACTGGCCAGGCCTCAAAATTGGATGGTGTTCTGGATCAGCTGCATGATAGAAGACTTGATATCGAAGTGCTGGGCCTGGACCGGAGGATGAACGATGCCCGTATCAGCTCCGTGAATCGATGGAAGTCAGTACTCCATAAGGGTACATCTTGGAGGTTGTTGTTGATGGGGTGGAGCTTTCATAAACTGCTCCTGAGGGGAAAAGAACGGCCGTGGGAAGAGCTGCTGCGGCGACCATTGGTAATCCCTTGGGAGGAATTCCATGAAGGCTTCAGGAGGTTGCTCAGGTAGACCAGCAGCGAGAGGCTGCTGATCCTGGTACTCATGCTCAGTTGCAGCATCTACGGCTGGTGCTCCCTCTTCCTTGTTCACCATGGGTTGTGGTTGATGGTTGTGAGTTTCTATCCGTGTACGCCGACGATGAAGCAAGGTCCGTTCGATTTCCAGGTCAAGCGGAACTAATCCTGAAGACTCGGCACTTCTGGATCATGTAAAGCGTTGAAACATACACTTGAAGCGCTGCACAACACGAAAACGAAAACCAGGCGTAAAAGGGAAAAATAAAAAAAAATTGAAATGGGATTAGAGAAGAGATTTTTGATAATTTTTTATTTTTATTTTCACTTAAATCAATTATTAACACAATTTAAATCTTTTCACTAAAACCAAACGGTGCTCCCCAGCAACGACACCAAAATTTGGCCTACGCTTGTCGTTGATTGAAGTTATATGCATCCCAAATTAATTACCCATTCTTAGAACTTTAGTATAGCATAAGTTCGGGGTCGATCCACAAGGAACCGTGGCATGCATGAATTTAATTGAGTTAATACTTAATTAGGTGAAGTATGAAAAATTTAGAAACGATTGGGTTGATTTTTGGGTTTTGATTAAAACTAAACTGATTTACTCTGAAGAATGGATACAGTTTGAAAGAAAACAACGGGTAAATTTAAAGAGTTCTTAGAAATGGAAAGAAAAGACGTGTCGGGGCTGTGGTGAATAAGGAGTTCTTATGCAGATTGTTTAAATTGTTGTGTTGTTCATAATAATTCAATCATTCAGGATTTCATTTTGTTACAAGATTTCCTTGGTCTGGTTCCTCTTGTTTGGAATTAGAGCAGTTGACTCCTTGGTCCAGTAGTCAATGTCCTTAATTCTTTATTACATCCAGTCCATTACTTGAATAGGTGAAAACCTTCCAATGGTCATGGATGTTTTCACTGTTACTTTTCTTTTGTATCGCTGAGAATCCTTCCCTTGGTCCGGTTAAGAATTCTCAGTTATATTAGACAGTGGTTAAAGAAGAGTAAGATGAATTACAACGATTCAAACACAACTATATGAAACAATTTAAAAATTATGATCCCATCATCCACAGCCCCAACATGAGGGGGTTAGTTACACATAGAATTTAGGAGATAATAAACACACGTGACACCTGACGAATTCATCGTGTAGGCGTTGAGGTAGAGTATCAGAAGGTGGAATGGCGGAATAGTAGAATGACGGCACCTCAGTGGCTTCGGGAATGGTGGTAGCAGAGCTGATCTCTCCTCCAATGGTTCTAAACACCTTAAATCTGTAGGCCAAGGCATCATTTTATAGAAAAATAAAGTACATGACGTGTATAGAAAGTACACGCCGTGTAGTTTTTGTCAACACGTATTGGCGCCATTTTCTCCGCTGGCAGGTGGCTGAGCATGCCGTTCTTGACTTTTGCACACGGTGCCGCCTGCAAGTTGAGTGAACACGGTGTGTAGCGCCTCCATAAATGGCGTGTAGCACAACCAACCCCTTATAGAATAGCAAACATGACGTGTAAAAGTTCAAACACACCGTGTCTTCATCAACGACCACATGGTCGTGTGGACTTTTCTCCGTAACCACTGCTTCTAGAAAGTGGTACACGACATGTAGCGCCGACCCACACAGAGTGCATCTCTGCCTGGAGACATGGGCATGAACTCTCTGCTTTGGTCCGTGTCCTTGTCTGGATGTACACGACGTGTATAGAAAGTACACACCATGTAGTTTCAAAAATTTCACAAACTTCCCTTGATCCGTGTATTAATCCAGAAAGATCCTGCAAGTAAACAAATTCACCAAAATCAAAGAATATGTTCATGAAACCACAAATATTTTCTGAAAACATGATTTTATATTCAATTATATATATGTAAATGTATACATAAATTGGTTTCATCAAGTATCTAGAAAGTCCCAAGAAACTCTAAATATCAAAGACATTCTTGGGATACTCCCAAGAAACTAAAACACCCACTTTCTCTAGGTTAACTAAAACACCTAACTCTAAATGATATGACCATGGAAGTGGACTTTGTTTATCTAGAAGTAGATTTTACTAAGAATATAATATAGATTATGGTCTCTCAGTCTATTCAACATGATCTCGAGATTGGTTGAATGGTCATGTATGAAGCATGAATACACCAAGATATATTCAATAAAGACTACCAAAAATGAATCCAAAAATTGGAGAAAGACCTAATTTATAAGATCCATTAAGACTACAGGTGTGTTTGTGAGTCCGAACAACATAACCAGGTACTCGTAGAGACCATACCTTCTTTTGAAGGTTGTGTGAGGTCTATTTGAAGTCCTAGAATGCACCTAATGATAGCTTGAATTCAGATCTATATTTGAAAACACCTTCACTCCTTAGAGATGATCAAATATGTTTTCTATTCTAGGAAATGGATATCGGTTCTTGATAGTCATCTGATTCAACCGATGATAATCCACACGAAGAATAAGGGTAACATCCACATTCTTGGAAAAGAAGACCTGCAAACCACAAGGAGAAGTATTGGGGCATATTATCCTTTCACCTCATGATCCTCCAACTACTTCTTGAGTTCAAGAAGCATCTTAAGTTCCATCCTATATGGAGGAATGGTCAAAAGTGATGCTCATGGAACAATCTCAATGGTGAAATCTACCTCTCATATAGGATTTAGACTAGATAAATCATCAGAAAAAACATCTCTAAAATGCTCCACTATAGGAGTAAAGATAGTGGGTTGTAACCCCTAGCCATCAATGTAAATACTGGCGACCTGTTCTATAATACTATGAAAAATCTACTACTATTGTCTTGCTCAGGTGGCCTTGAAATCCCATTATCCCTTTATTCATGTTCATCATGCCCTATGGTGATGTAAATGTCACCCTCTAATGATAGTATTCAATATGATCTCGATAGGGAACTAGCCAGTCCATCCCAATGAATAAATAAAATCATATCGTTTCGAGAACATACAGGTTCCATATAAATAGGTAATCGCCTAACTCATGGGGAATTTTCTAACAGTGGTGAATGCCCTATGAAAAAATACCTAAAAGAGTATCTAGACTCATAACACCATGATAATAATCAATGTTGAGGCCCAAACTCTTAGTGATTATCTCATATATAAAAGAGTGACATGCTCCGATATCAAAAAAAGCAGACACTAAAGTGGAGGTAACTAGAATGGTACCTCTTACAATTGATGGTATGATGCTTTGCTGCTATGGTATAGGCTAAACTGCATGTAATTTGCATGTACCACATCCGTGAGTCACTTATTGACTACTCTGAGTAGGCCCACTCTCCTGGCACTAAGAATCATATGTATGGTTACCTCTACATCGACCAAAACCTCAACCTAATCGACTAGTGGCATTCCAGCTACACAAATACCATGATCCTACTGACCCTGATCCTGATCGATGAGTAGGTTAAAATCTAGACTCATTAGGCACTAGAGGGAATGTCCTGCAAAAATAGTGGATATGACCCATCCTACCAGAACCTCTACACTCAATAAAATTTCACGGGCACTACTTCCAGACATGCCCTATTACTCCACACTGGTGATAGATAAGTGAACTACCTATGAAAAGAGCATGAGCTTTTCTACCATTGTGATATTATTTTAAGAGTTGTTTTCACCAATAAGAAGATCCACTAGAAACCCTAGGTGTCGAACCACCCTAGATCACACATTCCGCATCTCTTATATTTTTTTATTTAATTAGTTTCTTGTTGAAAATTTCAGTAATGGTTTTTATACTGAATATATTGACCTGTAATTAAATGGTGTAACACATCCCATCTTGGAAACACCTAATTGTCATCAGATCATCAGTGGATATAGAAGAAGAGAAACACTAAATCTCAATGAAATGGGAAGATTATTCCATAATTAACATATTCCCATACTGTAGATTGATGAATTATCTATCACTGTTAGCCCTAAGAGTCTCGGGAAAGAAGTATTCATAGAAGATGGCCTGAAAGTTAGCCTGGACCATATCCTTATGCTGTCTTATCTGGGTGATGACATCCCACCACCTCTAAGATTAATCTCTAAGCACATAAGTAGCTATATTGTCCCTACTCTCTAGAGGCATCTATTGATGATCGAATATAGATAGGATTTCCTCAAGCCAAGACTACGCAGAGACTGGTTCACCATCCCCTAAGAAAGTGGGAGGATATTTCTACAAAAACTCATGAGTAAACTCTAGAATACTTGGGGAAGGTCAAATTACACCTTGCATGTTCTAAAACATATGTAAGAAACCCTCTTAAAACTAGGAATCAATACCCATATTAGGTACAGGAAGAGGATCCATAGGTGGATCATTAGGAGGAATGAATGGAAGCTGAAGGACCGCCACCTTAGGAACATAATCATCACTACCTTTGGGGTGCATGACTCCAAGATGTCATGGAGGAATAATGATACAATTCCAAACTAATGTTTAATAAGGGTTCTAAATGATTTTTAATATTACCTTTAAGAAACTTGGACAAGTACTAAAGCCTTCCTATGAATAGACTATGCCTCTCTACCTACTTCATAAGCCAGGAATAGATAGTAGAATAGATCATAACATGCCATAAGAAGGAATAAACATAAACTAACCACTACTATGGCTGGGTCCGTGATAAGATTATGTGTTATGCATGCCCAAGATGGCTGTTCTCAAGTTATAATTAATTTCCCACTTGAAAATTTTATCATTTAAACATTTAAAACATCTAAATCGGATTAATCCAATGATATACCCTTTTTTGGTCCATAAGGTCCCATACACCTTAGGAACTTTAACATGGAACTCACATGGATTTCACTCTCATTTAAATTGTTCTAATTCATGTAATTATATAGTTTTTAAATGGTTGAGATGGCTAGAATTTCATTTTCCAATATATAAGGCCCATAAACCTTATGAATGAAAGAGTGTAACCCACTAAACTCACACCATAGTATGATCTAAATCTTGCAAGAAGTGGTATAAAAAATGTATATTTATGACATGACACAATAAATATGAAAGAGGCAATGCACGCTAAAAATTAAACGTGACATGTAAAAAATGCATAGCTTATTCAAACTTTACCTATTGTTTTGCATGATCAAATGTAGAGCCCTCATATCATCCTGAAATAGTAAAGAAATTATAATTTTAATGACCTCAATATCATTAACTTCACATGTCATGTGTATCACCCAACGGTGAAATCATATCAATTGTAAATAGAAGAATCGATAACAATAATAATTAATTAAACTTGGTATTTACCTCATAAATGGGTTCATGATGCCTAAGAATGACTTATAACTAAGTCCCCAAGCATTTCCAATCTCCATTATATCAACACCAAATATTAAATCAAGAAAGTAACCTACTATGATACAACATTGTGATGTCTCGGTCCCAAATTCCACTTAACTTGTGCCCCAATCCTAGTTGGTCACATGACCCTTGGCGTATCTCCCCATATGCCAGGGGTTGCTGAATAATAGTAGGGGTTTATAGGTAGTACAAAAGGGACACTAAACCCCCATGTTAGAGTAACACAATAGATAAAAAAATAGTAAATAGTAATAGAAGAGAAATACAATAGATAGATGCAGTAAACATCATAAATGTAAACAGATAAGATTGAAAGATTGAATAACTAAATATAATAACCAAGACTCTTAGGTAGTGTCTAATACATATATGGATTCATGGAATTTTGATAATAAATAAATGAAAAAGTAGATACAATAATTCTTTACAATAGTAAAAAAGGAAACAAAAGGACAAAAACAGTTCCATGAGAATATCGAGCCTAAGCCCGATCATGTGCCCTTATGCTCCAACTAAGTAGTACAAGTCAACAACCTATATAAAGGCCTTTACCCTTTCTGGTAGCAACATTAAGATAATATTCTCATGTTGAAAGGGTGAACTGAGTATAGTGTGATATAAAAATCTTATTAGTCTGCCACCAATGGTGTATACGTATAATCTGAGTAGGTGCTCATAACTATACAGTGTGAAGTAATAACCAGGAAAGTAAAGCAATATAGAATAACTAAATAACCTCCTTATCATGTTCATAAAGGACCCCTAGAAGGTCTACTTACTTCATCTTATAGCTAGTATGTCAGATCAAGTCACTATATATATATATATATATATATTATTGGGTGTGGATGAGATATAACACACGGGCATCCAACACCAGTCTACGAGCAAATAAACTCTATTTAGGGGGTAGTAATCATAACACCGATGTAAGGGTAGCTTAGGTATCCATGCCCAAATGAGTCCTTTTCCACCATTTCACTATATATAACTGGTATGGGGAAAAACCTCTCACTTATACACATTTATATAGATCATTCAAATGATATCAGAAAGCTCCATTTATTCAAGGCATCCCAATAAACAATTACCATTTTCTTTCATGAAATTCAAATAAAAGATGAATTTATAAAAAAACATGAGTAAGAGAAAGGCTATTTCATCACTTGAATCCATTCCATTTAGAACCAATTAATTAATAAAGTATTAACCATCTTACCCTAGCAATCTTACACAACCTAAACAATTCAATTTTCCTAAACATGGAAAGTTCAATTATAAGGCATAAGTGTTAAGGGTAAGGTCATGAAACATCTCAATTTCCCACTTGGGAAAATTCCAAGTCTAAGAATATCATAAACGCATGGGGTGTCTTTGGTTCATTAAAACACATAAGATACAAGAAAAAATTCAATTTAAAGACAAGATAATAGCTAAAATAAGTTCCAAGCATTTTGAGTGATTTGGTCAAAATGACCAATTTCAAGGTGGAACGCCTATGGGTGTCCATATAGGTTATGTGAGATGTATAAACCACTAAAAAACCAATTCATATATAACAAGGAACTAGGGTCATTTATACATGAAGAACCAACATGATTTAGGAGCATGATAAATGTCAACTTATGACACAACAAAATAAATGTGAAATAACAAAAACTCAAATGGAAGACTATGTGAACACCTACCTTAGGGCCATAAATGCTTCCTCACTAAATATTGAACTTATATTTGAAGAAGGTTATAAGAGATCTGAGTTTCTGTCTAATTCCCTAAAAATAGGGCATATGAGTCTGTATTTAAATAGTAGAATAAAAGGAAATATTGAACATATAATGAGGATTTCATGGTGCTAGTCTAACCTTGAGCTATCCAACCCCTTAAACTGAATTTAAATTGGATGCTGGATAGAGGAGTAGCATGAGATTGAGGCTTTAGGTATTTTGGAACCCATGGGAGGAATAACCCACTAGTTATCCATTAGAAAAAAAGGGGAGAGGATAAATAGTTTTTAGAATTAAAGAGGGAAAAGTGAAAACTTTTTCCCCAAAATCCCATTATGCATGGTTTACTTGCATGATTTAAAAACTGTGCATTAAAGATTTTTCTGACATCTGAAATCAGTTGCACAACCATGCACCTAGGCCTGTACGATTGTGGACAAACTGTGCATACCTATAGGTTCCCCTATCTATAGCCACACAGTTTATACAAACCATGTGGCCTAGGTTGCACAGTTTCCACTAATCATGCAACCCATCCTATACACCACTTCTCTAGATCTCCAAGCTCTGAACAAGCCCCAGATTCTCATTAGAACACCCTTGGGCCATAGTATACCATTACCATGATTTAAGAAAATATTCAAAATTAAAAACAAATGATTTGTACCTTCATTAAAAATATGAGTTGTTACATATGTAATACCTATGAGCTATAACTGGAGAAATTTATCACTATGACATTCACATTTAGATGCTCAGAATTATTCTTTTTGGGAACACTTCTCAATCTTAGATACCAACTTATATTTTTTATAGGTAACACCTATACGATATCTCAAAATTATTAACATGAAGTATGTTGTAGTCTAGAGAAAATATATTTCTATGATTGAGTACCATGTTTTTATCTTTTCATCAATGAAATTTAATGAATGTACTCCCACTAAAAATGATGAAACAATATATCATATCCATTTAGTGATACAAGAACCATATTTCATCATGAATTACACTAGTTATCACATAAATACGATACAGATATATCTAGAAGACTACTATTTTCAATCATATTATATATTAATCTTGAATAGTTTAGTGGATAACTCTTTATCCAAATCAATCATATGGATTCACTAAACTTTATTCCTCTGGTATCCCAATGGTTATGGTTTCCCATTTCATTGTAACCTAAAAAAATTACAAAAATAAGGAACCTAGAGGTTAGGGTCATCTCGTTACTTGGTTTCCTTACATAAGATAATCAATGGTAACCTAACCATTAGGATAAACTATATCGAATGATCGAGGAGGTTACAAGTGATGATTTGGTGGTAATATCACAATTAGTATTTTAAGGATTTTTCCTATAAAAGTATTACCAAATTTATATACATCATCTACATATCAAACTCATAATTATTTCATCATATAGAATCTTTATCTTCTAATGTTTTAATACTTTGAATATAAATTCTTCTAATTATTTAGTTTAGTAATATTTATCCTATACAAAAAATTAATATATTCATACCATATTAATGTGTAACACTTTACACAACCCATAAATTCATGTTATTAACCCAAATGTATAATCTAAAAATATTCATACATATCCTGATTCATCTTATTCATAAGTTATATGAACTCTTCATGTAAAGACTTAAAATTATAAGATATTTAAAATTACCACATGATTAATCCGACAACCATAGATTGTCAACCCCCAAATTTCTATAACAAGGCATAATCCTCCTGACTAGTGGGAAGTCCAACCAAAAGTACTTCTACCCATGGATAATTTACCCAAGGGATAATCCAATATAGGAAACTTTTATAGCCTAATATGTACAAACTATGACCAACAACTAAATTGAAGCTAATAACTTTAATTACAAACCAAAATTAGGGTAGATAAAAACTAAATCTTATGTTGTCATAATTAGAATTTAATGCCTAGATGAACAATTTTATAATAAGAAATTCATCACATATATTTTTAATACATAATATTTATATTGAATAAACATTTTATAAACATGAATATTTAGAAGGAATAAACAAATAAAAAACACTTTATTTTCCAAAACATGAGATAAACATAAGAACTTTTCATATTTTACAAAGGCATGAGAATATAATTTTACATAGAGTAATATTTCTAATTTTTAAACATTTTATAAACCATAATAAAATATATCAAAATAATAATTTTTTAACATTTTTACCTATATCATATTTTACGACTGATAATAGGAATTATAAATGATAAATATCTATTGATATGTAAGAGTAGTTATCTGAATCAATTATATTCTATGATATAAGACGAACCATACTCTATGATTGATATCACCACTTATGACAGGTTATATTGTAAGTCTCCAATTATATTTTTTAATATCACTAATATAAAAAATATGTTATGATATTCCATTTTCTAAAATTCTAGGATCATTTATATTTTATGATATTCCATATCGCATACTACTATGTAGTCTAAATCTATGGGTTTCCTACATATCATACCTTACAATATAAGGCCATTATACACTATGAATAATCTAAATAGAAGAATTCCAACATATATTATATCATGACATAACTTCAAACACCTTACAGTCAACATGTTCTTTGAAAAAAAGGTAGACTAACACACCGATCAATTGAAGAAAAAGGCTCTGATACCACCAATAAGTTTAGAGATATCATATAATAATTAAATGTAGTAGAAGAAACCCATATGAACTCTAATATATCTTCAATATTTTCAACATGAAATAAATGAAGAACACAAATCATATGTACCTAAAACGTAACATCTTCATTTTTTACTCTTCGATGTAGTAAGTTTGGTAGAGATAACTCAAGAAATTATTGAATGCCTTTTACATATGAAGGTGGTACATAGGAAACTAGATCCTTGATCATATCTAGATGATCCCAAACCACCAAATGGGTTTTAGAACCTATTAAATAAGATAATTGATCATTCTTAAATGAATATTTTCTTGACTATATTTTCATGTATCTAGGGAACCACAATGGGAGGGATTGTATCTACTTTTATAAACACCCTGAAGAGTATCGAAGTACTGGATAATTGGGTTCTATCTCATGGAAACCACATGTTACTACTCATTGGTGTACTCCATTAATTGAAAACTTCAATAAATATTAATAATCATTTGATCTCTTCAAATGATTATACATGTTTAAAAATTGATAAATCAATAACATTGATTTATAACCAAAGTGAAACTAAAGGTATATGTGGCATAATGTTTGCATATAATATCAAATATCTCATACCCATCGTACTCTATGGTGGAAACCACTCATAGGCTATTATATAAGCAACATCATGCATATATCAGCTTCTATAATTTAGGGATATCATAAAATATGATATACTTTATTTTAGTGAATATCCAATATATAATTCATTTAAAATAATATATTTAAAGTAAAATATATATAATGAATAATATGATAGAATTAATAATTGGAATAAATATAAATTTTATATTTATTTAATTATTAATTGTCCATATTGAATTTCCAAATTATAATGTTTTTATAATTATTTATTTATAAATTGTTCTTAAATAGTTTATCTCATGTTTAATTTTATGTTTTTTATTTATTTATTTTATTACCATTTTTTATTCATAAATATAATTTTTATATTATAAGTATGTGTATGATTTATTTCAAGTAGTTAAACTGCATCAAAACATCTATACATTCGTATAAGGAGTTACATACAAGGTATGATAAATGATTTAGTTTTCTTCTAACTTGAATCATTTTATTATTAAGTTGTAGATTTAATTAATTATTTAACTAATATTTATACATATGGGGTGTAATAATTATGATATAATTGATATCTCACTTGAGTAACATATCCCTGGGAATAGGGACTTTGTGTCATAATTCTCATTGGCATGAAGTCTTATTCCTTGAATAAAAAAGTAAGGGTCAGATATTTATGGATCCAAGTATAATATTATGGTATTTTTTGTTTCATATAATTCTAGGACTTTATATAAAATTGCTTTATGTACCACATAAATTATATTCATTTGGGTATGTATGAATATTATTGGATTTTAATTTAGGTTAGTAACACAATCTATGAGTTATGTTAAGAGTTCCACATCAATATAGTTTGAACATATTTGTTTGGTGGAAGGAATGTGATTTAAAAATAAATCATCAAAATCATGCATATATGTAAAGATAATAACATAAGATGATGTGGTGAAATTAAATCCCCTTTAAAAGTACTAAGTGTTTGATTCCTTCCAAATCAAACACACTTAAATCCCTCAATCATTAAACCATGAATGTTCTTCCAGATTAGGGTTTTAATAGATTATATTTTGTAAGGAACAGGGTAAATGGATAAACCTAAAAGTTAGGTAACCAAATATTACTTGGAGATTTAGGTTACACTTATTTGAGAAACAATTAGGAAGGATGTCAAAGGAATGTTGTTGAGTTTATCTATATGATGGTTTGGATAAAGTATTGGCTTCTCAACAATACAAAATTAATATATGATATGATTTATATGATTTCCTACCTAAAAAAATAAGTGGGGAGAGTAATGATAAATCAGACTCATTACTTCGTAAAATATGTATCTTGGCACACTAAGAGATATGATGAGTTCAAAAGGACCCATAATTTTAATTGAAGAACATTTAATAAAATTATTCATTATTTGTTTGTAAAATATGATACTCATCTGATGAAATCTTATGTTTTATATGAATAACACCATCATCACCATACTTAACTTTAATATTAATACTTAAAAAATTTCTTAATGTAAGAAACTCCCAATGCTAGTAACATAAAAAATTACTTAAGAAAGATAAATTCTATATGTTGAGAAAAAATACTAAATAAATGAACTATTGATGTTATTAATAGGTTAATCTAGGTGATTATGAGAAGCATAAAATGATTCACCCTCAGTTTCATTAAGGTATGTTCTGGTTGAGAAATTCATTCTATTTCCATCGTTGGAAATGTTCCAAATATATAATTTTTTCAAGAAATGTTTACCCTATTTTATCAAAGTTTTAATAATAGGTAAACTAGGAAATATAATGTATAGGTTATGGTATGGTATTGACAATACATTTGGGTAAGATTTCAAATAAAAATAAGATGATTTAGTTAAAAATATCAACAATGTTTCTTCAAATAGCCAATTCAAGTAATTTAAACCTAAAGGTTAAACAAAAAAAAGAGGGATATGATTTAGTAATATAGAATTTTATATAATATCTAAAGGGTTTAATAAACTCCATGGAATATCCATGTCATGTATTAATGTTTAGAAAACCAATTCCTCAATTTCAGGGGTATATGAAACAAAGTGTATATTTTATAAATGTTGTAAGTATACAAGAGTTCAAGATCAAGGTAAGAATTAAAAAATATTATAGTTTCCATTAAAGTGATGAAGCAAAGAGTTCTAAAAAAATTAATGTTAAATTATATATATGAATCTTGGATGAATATAATTGAGGGTTGTGTTTAATATTCTATTTTATCTTAAATGATAAGAGGAATTATTCATCAAAAAATAGTCATTATGAATAATATGAGATGATAGTTTCAATATAAATGTTTTATGATTAATTATATTATATATCAAGTTTCTATAAGAAGTTAAGGATAATTTTTTTTATCCAGGATAAAAGTGTATTATACAATTTAAATGTGTTTTTTCTAGGATAAAAGTGTTTTATCTAGGATAAAAGTGTTTTATATAGGATCAAATTGTTTTATCTAGGATAAAAGTATTGTATCCAGGATAAAAGTGTTTATCTATTTATTTTTTAAAATATGAGGGATTTTATCCCACCCTATTCAATGTAATTTTTAAAGAATAAACTTTATTTCATGTAAATTATAAAAACACATAGAATACCAAGTTTGATATTAAAATAATAGTTTGTTTATAAAATATTCCCACTAATGGAAGTAAGAGTTATTTACTAAACACAAAGAAGATTGTGTATCTTAGTAAGATATTTAGAAGTGAATATAGTTACTAAGAGGCTAGTGGGATTATGTTTTTATTTTTAGGACTTAAAAATTCACAAATGAAATATTATTATAGTAAAAGTAAATTTCACTAAAATATCCTAAAATTTTTATGGTATGTTGGTATAAAATTATTGTAAATAATTATATTAGTTACCATAATATTTCAAGGGAAAAAATAGTGTAATTGATTCTATAGGATAATGATGACGATTGACTTAGAATGAGTTCTAAGTAGGCAATAGAAGTTATTAACATCATGACATTAGATGTTGTGAAGTTAAGTACTTTTAATATGATCAAGTACTTTGAAATGAGGAATATGATTACTATGTCTCACCATTGCTTAAAATATATTACTTTGTAGATGTTTCTCATTAGATAGTTTAGTAGGAGGGTTTTATCTGCTAGTCCCACAATGACATGGAAATAATTACACATAGATGTAATGATTTTAACAAAACCCTTGAAAATTATAGCAAACATAAGGATGATTTGGTAGTCAATCAAATGTGACATGATAAAAAATACACTTATTGAGGTTTCTAGATAAATCATTCCAAAGGAATTTTTTTAGACATAAGAAGAAGAAGGAAGATTATATTTAGTGATTATCAAACCATACCAGTCCACTAGATTTGGAAATAAGAATGAGATTTACAGACTGAGATAGAAGCAGTTCAAAATTGTTTCAGTGAAATTATGAAAGACTTATTTTTCCAAACTGATTAATCAGAAAAAATAATTAGATTGTGATATCATACTGAGTATCATTACGAACTCCATAGAATTTATTACCTACTGTTGGGTATGAAATTGATTTTTTTTGAAAACTATATTTTTAAAATTTAATATGACAACATAGTAACATGTTTTGAAGCATTTTGTTAAAGTTTCTTAACTTTTTACACAAACTTTTATTACATTATTTCATGATAATTGAATAGCATGCACTGTTGTATTGAACATAGTGCTACACAAGTGTAAGTGCATATACTACTTGTTGTATCCACCCAAGAGAATTGTTTTCTAGTGGATTGTGTGCTATTTTATTGTTTCTTTACCATACCAAGGATGTAGATTCTATTATTTATTAGTGAATATTGTAAATTCATTTGTTATTATGGATGTGTGATTTTTTTGTTTTCATAAAAGAAATAAATATTTAACATGAGGTGATGTTTATTTCAAAATAAAGGAGAATTAAAAGAATTTTTTTTCACTGATTTATCCCCTTCCCCTCTAAATGATACATTAATCCTAGATGGGAAATATCAATTGGTATTAGGGACAAGGTTAATTTCGTTTACTCTTTGCTGATGTTTTTGAAAGAAAAGTTGTGATGATGAATTGAATTGTATGAAAAGTAAGGGGACTCTGGTCTTTGATGGAAAGAACTATCATATCTGGTAAGATAGAATGTTTCCTTATCTTATGTCTCATGAGTATGGTGTTCTGGAAGATACAACAGATGTATTTCCTACTATTGATGAAAAAGTTACTCTTATATCTATTAACAAGAATAATCTTGGGAATGGTGGAAGATCTATAAATTTTTTACTCTCATCACTTTCTAAAAGTGAGTTTCTAAGAGTGAAGGGTGTTTCCACTTCCAATGGTATTTGGGATAAGCTAAAACCATTTATGAAGGTAATATAAAAGTCAAGACGGAAAAGTTACAAATTTGGAGGTTGAAGTATGGAGATCTAAAAATGGGTGAGTATGAATCTATTGGTGAATTCTTTACTAGGGTTAATGAAGTTTTTATCACTATTATATGTTTTGGTGAAAATTTGAAAGATTCTACTATTTTTTTAAAATATTTTGAGAATTATTCCTAAAACTTTTGATTCTAATGTTTCCTCATTGGAAGATAGAGATCCATAAACATTATTTCTGGATGATTTTCACATTACTCTCATTATTTATGAAATGGTAATGGAGAAAGTTATGAAATGAAATACAAAATTTGATAGAGAAATGTATTTCAAGGATTCCAAGAAAAAAATCCTAAGAATATTCTTAAAGAAGATGCTAGAGATTTTAATTATGAAAATGTGGTATGTAAAAATCTTGATGAATTTTTATCCTTGTTTTATAATATTGTGAAATGAGTTACTTGTAAATATAAAAGGAATCTTCCCTTTAATTTTTTTGAATGTGGAGTTATTGGGAACTCTATAGATAATTTTCCTAAAATAAATCAAGAAGAGTATAATAATGAATATTAAAAAAGGAAATTAAGATCATGGAATAAATATAGTGACAATTATAAATATTATTTCAAAGGGAAAGATAAAAAGTTCTCTATACCCAAACAGAGATTTTTTCTGTCAAAAGATGATGAGTAAAAAGACAGTGAAGCTAAATCCAAAAAGTCTTCTGATAATTTTAGAGAGAATACATTCATTGAGATAGTTAATAACGAATAATTAAAAAGTATTAGTTTTGAAGAATAATAAACTCAATTATAATGTAATCTAAAAGAATAATTGAAATAATGTTTGATAAATATTGGAAGTCTTGAAAAAGAAATAGGGAAATTGAAAAATGAAACTTTCTCATTAAACAATCAAGTATGTTTCCCTAATGAGAAATTTAAGCTTCAAGAATAGATTTATTATTTTAATAAATCTGTTGAGAAGGAAAAGAATCCGAATGAACAACTGGAAGTAAAGCTAAAGGAAAAAATACGAAGAGTAGGAGCTTGTCTAAAAACACTTTCTAAAGATAAACAGAGGAGTAATGGTTTTAGGAAATATATTTTTAAAATTAGTGAAAGTTTGGGAAAGGGAGAAACTAATAAGGATCAAAAGTTACCTTAAAAGGTATATAAGAAATATTAAATTATTTCTAAGAAAATTAAAGTTGTGAAAGTTATGTATGTGTCCAAAACCAACAAAGTGGATAAGTTAAATGTTTCTAAAAATTGTATGTCCAAAAAAAATTCTATTAATTCTAGTTTCAGTAAGAAAAAAAAAGAAATTTAAGTTCAAAAATAATATTATGGGTAATAACAAAAAGGTTGGTTATCAATTATGTTCTGATGTGGAAGATAAGAAGTCTATTGAAAAACATGCTCACAACTTTGGATAATATGGAAGTTACATAGGGAAATATTGTTTTATAGATACTACTATTATTGTGGGGGATTAGAATATATGAAAAAATTTCGTTTCTTTAATTGAAAACATTATTACCATTTTATAAATTATAGAATGAATATTTTGAGTGGGATTCAGTCCTCTCAAAGGATGAATTCTGAGAAGGATGTTTTGAAGAAACCTGAGAAGGTTGGTGTGAAAGTTGAAAATAGATTTCAGCCATTGGAAAATATTTGTGAAAGATTTGAACAACCTGGAAATCTTAAAAAAGGTTTTATTATTTTATTACCGACATGATAAAATGTTTTTAATGACTCTTATAATCCTGATGTGAATAATGATAAAGAGAATGAAAAATCTCTTATTGTAGAAAAAACTCTCAAAGCTACAAAATGAGATTGAACTTGGATATTGGATAGTGGTTTTTATTCTCATATAAAATAAGACTTAATTTTTTTGAATGTGAAATAATTTAAAGAAGGAAAAGGATATATTTTCAATGATGAATCCCTCAGAATCAAAGGTGCTTAATCCTATATTATTAGGGATCAAAAGTTAAAATAAATGAAATATTTTTTTGTTTATGGTTTGAAACAAAAATTTATAAGTGTTTAAAAAATTTATGATAAAGGGAATAAATTTATTTTTATAAAATATGTGGTTGTTTTGAAAAGAGAGGAAGATGGAAATATAGTTACAAGTGGTCAACACACAAAAGGAAACTTGTTTCAAGTTGGTGAAGTACAAAAGTCTTATTACTTAAAAATGGTGGAAGATAATAAATTGTGGAATAAAAGGTTTGGAAACATGATTCATATAAACATGATTAATTTATAAAATAGAGATAGTGTCCATGTAATTACTAATATATTAATAATAATATATTGGTGTTTCAAAATCTATAAAAAATAAGAGATTACAAAATCAGTTTATAAGAAAGTTGACATTTTTTTAAAATGACCCTTGGAACTTATTCATTCATATATTTGTAGACCAATGAGAAATCAATTAACTCATTAATATAAACAATTCAATACTTTCATTGATGATACTCTCATTACTTGTGTTATGTATATGAAACATAAGTCATCTTCTCTAAAAATGTTTAAAAGTTTCAGGAGGAATTCTGAGAAGGAATTTGAGTATTTAGGGAAGAATATTGAAATATAAAATGGTGGTTAATACAAAAATTAATAGTTTTAAAGTTATCTTGAGAATCTTGGAATTAAATATGAGTTTAGTGCACCATATACCCCTCAATAAAATGGTGTTGATGAGATCAAAAAGTAGAAGTATGATTGAAATAGTATGAACTATGTTACTTGAACATGGAATGTCTCATTACATTTGAATTCAATCCATGAGCGCTTATATTTATATACAAAACTATTGTTTCTACTGTCCAAGTTCAAATATGACTACATATAATTTTTTTTATGAAAAATCTCAAATTTTGAAACACATAAGAGTTTTTAGGATTCCATGCATCATAAGGAACAAATGTAGAAACCTTGGAAAGTTTTAGGATAGAGGTGAAGATGGAATTTTTGTTTTCAATTATCAGGAAGGAAGAAGATACATAAGTTTCAAAAAAGACTCAGGAATATTAGGTTAATCTATTGATGTGAAAGATATTGAAAAATAGGTGGAATATATTAAATAGACTCGTGTATATGAGGAAGATGAACATGGTGAATGATTTTTTTAAACAGCTCTAATAAGGATAAAAAAATATAATCCTACTCAAGAAAACGAATTAGACTTAGTTATTTCTAGTGAAGAGGAATAATCTTGAAAATATCATCCTAGGACATGAAAACAAGTGGAAGATAAAAAAATAATTGGTGACCAACATTAAAAGGTTCAAATAAGAAGAACATAAAAATCTATTACACATACTTCTTTATGTTAAAATTTGAGCCTAACAATGTGAATGAAGCTTTTGAGCATCCATAATTGGATTATGCTATGAATGAAGAGTTGGATTAGATAGATAAGAATGACACTTGGGAACTCATACCCAAACCAAACAACAAAGATGTTATTGATACAAATTGTTTTTTTGGAACAAGATTAATGAAAATGGTGAAGTGGTAATGAACCAATAAATATTATTTCACAAAGGTTACTCATAGATAGAGGAAATTGAATTTTCTGAGACTTTTTCTCTGATGGAAAGGTTAGAAACAATTTGAATATTTATTACTATTATTACAAAATGATGTTACAAAATATTTAAGATGGATGTAAAGTTTTCATTTATGAATGGAGAACTTTATGAAGAAGTTTATATTGAACAACCATGTAGCTTTTTTGTTGGGAAAGATGAAAGTTATGTGTTCACATTGAAGAAATCCCTTTATGGTTTAAAAAAATATTTGATGGAACGGTATTCCAAATTTTATACCGAATTAGGAAAGATGATTTTTAAGAAAGTAATGGTTTATAGTAATCCATACATAAAATAAATTTAAGAATTTTCCCTCATTATAATTTTTTAGGTTGATAACATTATCTTTGCTGGTAATGATGAAAGAATTTTTGAAATAATTTTTGGAGAGATGAAAATGTAATTTGAAATTTCCATGATGGGTGAAATGAAATAATTTATTGGGTTAAAAATCTCACAAAATATGAAACACATATTTATTTCCCAATAAAAGTATTCTAAGGAACTTCTTAATAATTTAAATATAGAAAAATTCAAAACCAATTTCCATACCAATTTCAGTGGGAACCAAGTTGAATAAAGATAGAGAAGGTGAGGAAGTTGACTCTAAATAGTTTTATAAGTTTGTTTGAAGTTTTTTATTTGAATAATATATTACCTAACATTATTTATGTTGTTACCTTATGTGAAATATTTCAGTGTGCTCCAAAATAATCACATCTATTGGATGGAAAAATAATTCTCAGATATATCGAAGTCACAACAAATTTCATAATTAGGTACGAAATATTAGAAAGCATTGACTTGTTTGAGTATTCAGAGAGATTATTGGGTGTGAAATTTTGATTATATAATATCCACATATGGTGGAGTTTTATTTCTGGAAAAAAGTTGTGTTATTTTGAATACAAAGAAACAAAATTCAGTAACACTTATCATGACTATAGCTGGGTATGTTTCTATCGATCAATATATTATCCAACCTATGTGCATGAAGACTCAGTTGGAAGACTTACTTTTTGAAGTAAAGTTACCCTTTCTCTTGGGTTATGATAATAAAAGTGACATAAAACTTACAATAAATCAGGTAAAATATTCTCATTCAAAACATATTGACATCAAATATCATTTCGTCAAAGAGTATATAGAGAAGAATGAATTGAACCTGGAGTATATTCCTACGTCAGAAAAAGTTTATAACATTTTCAAAATAACCATACCAAAGGAATAATTTTTTAAATTGAGGTTGAATGTGGGTGTCCAATCTCATTCTCATCAAGTTTGAGGTATGTGTTTTTGTTCCCCCTCTCATCTACTATTTGGGTAGTGTTTTCAAGGGGGATAATTGTTTAATAAATATATACATTGATATGTGCATAAATTTTTGAGGAAGAATGTATGTTGGGGGGATTTGTGGTTAAGATGTGAACTCAACATGTAAATGTGTGAAATATTATACCATTTTGTTGGAGTAGCTGTAAGAAATTTTTTTATAGGTATGTAGAAGAAGTGAATAAATATGTGAAGGAAATTTGGAAAGCTGGAGATGTTTCATGAATCAATACTTTTGGACAACCTGGTTTTTCTATCAAAGATTCTTGTTTCCAATAATGAGTTAGATCAAGTAGGATTAGAATTGTGGACAAGTGATACATTTCTTGATTTTACAAAGTTCTTTTATTTACAAATATTGGTTGAAAACAAAATCCAAAGGGGGGGATTGTTGGGACCAAGTTGATAAGAATTTATTTTTGGAAGCTGAGAGAATTTTTTGTTGAATGTATTATCTTGAAATCACGTCACTTGGAAAATATATGGTGATAAAAATCATAATAATAATAAGATGATTAGACAAAAAAATAATTAAGAAAATCCACTGGGTTGTGAAGAAGTTTTCTAGGAGAAAAGGTTTATTAGACCACCTTGGATCCAAAATGAATGTTTTAATTGGAATAAAGAAAGGTATCAAATTTTGAATCACTTCTATATAAATCTATAGATGTTTGGATATTCGTTAAGTTCTAAAAAATCATAAGTATTTTGGAAATTTTTTGGTGAAATCCTTATGAAGGAAAGGGGGAAAACACGTACAACCAACTGTTTTGAGGTTTGATTGAAAAAAAATATTCTTGAAGAATAGGAATTCATAATACATTCCAATGTAAATTAGATGATAAAAAATCGATCTTAAGTGTTATCAAAGTCATGAGGAAGACATGATTATAATAAAGAGTTTTTGAAATAATAATTTCAAAGTTTTATAGTATTAATTCATGAGTGTGAGATAACTGAATGTAGAATTCTTTGAAGGCCATGAATTTTTGTTTGGAACATGATAATATGAAGATTCTGGTTTTTAGTTAGACCGATAATCCACAAGATACAAATCTTAATATAAGGAAGTAGTTATGGAAAGAAGTTTCTTCTGACTCTGGTCTATTAGATACGGTGTACAAATGATCATCCGAGTAATCTTGACACCGATCATCAGACACAATGATGGTTACAAAATGGAATCAGAGGAATTTTTTTATTGAAGTAGATGCGTAAGTTGTGATTTTTGAAAAAAATAATAAATTAGATTTTTTGTGGAATGATGAAAAATGGGAACAATGATCAATCAAAAATATAGTCAAACATTTTCATCATGATGAAAATGGGTCAAGATTCATCATAAAATATGTGGTACCGACTCCTAAAATTGGAGGTGACACTGATTCATCGAAGTGAAACAAAGACCGATCACTCAATAGATGACACCAATAAATTCATCAAACACAAGATCACTAGTCTGAGGAAAAATAATAAAAGATGGAATGTTTTGAATAAGTTACAAAATTGTTGAAAATGGAAGCTTGAATTTTATTTGGAATATGTTTTTGAAGTGATTCCAAGAAGTGTGGATATCTTTAGATGTTGAGACTATGTTTATGGAAGAATGGTTTCAATGTTTTATATCAAATAGTTGGTCCGGAGCATCATAATGAGACATTTTTTCAGTAGGTACTAAGCATCATAATGAGAAGTCACTTATTTTCCATATGATCATTTATATGGGGAATCATAATGAAGGATATTTTATTGTAAATATTTCATCATTGTATTATATAAAATCAAAATGAAAATCAGAATTAGTATGAAGAATGGTTTTTAAAGTCTGAATCATGCTGAAGATGTGACAATATTAGAGAATTTTTTAGGAGAATTGAGAAGAGTTGATAAGCACTAAAGAAATCAAAGACAGAGTTGAAAATCAAGGGAAAATTTAAGTTTCAAAAAATTTGGTTAAGTAGGAAAACATTTCATATTCCTCCCTAAACAATTTTTGGAACACCTATAAAAATAGGAGAGTAATTTTTACTTTTTGATAGATTTGAACATTGTTCACGTGTGGAAAAAGAGGTGGAATCTCTGAATTTTTAGAGATAATAGGTTTCCAGATAATTCATTCATAAAGATGTTTTCCCGATAGAAGAAGAATAAGGAATATCATATTCAGTGATTATTAGACTTGACTAGGCCATCAGACTGTGAAATTGGACTCAGATTTCCAAACTAAGAAAAAAGTAGTTCTAAATTATTTCAGTGGTATTCTAGTAGACGTATATTTATATATTGAGCAATAAAACTAAAGAATGAGGTTTGGATATGATACTGAGTATGATTACAATATCCAGATAAGTTCTTACCTACTGCTAGGTAGGAAAGAGAAGAATTTTTTTGAAGTTTATATTTGTGAAATTTGAAAACGTGGCACAATAACTTGTTTTGAAGAATATGGTAAAAGTTTCTTAAATTTTTACACAAACATGTATTACATCATTTCATGCTACTTGAAGCACATGCATTATTGTATTGAACATAGTGCTACACAAGTTTAAGGGTATATCCTACTTGTAATATCCACCCAAAAGGATTGTTTCTAGTGGATTGTGTGGTATTGGATTGTTTACATACCATACCAAAGACTTAGATACTCTTTTTGAGTATTGAACCTTGTAAATTCTTATGTTAATATAGACATGTGATTGTTTTTTTCAAAAATGTGATAAATCAACAATAGGTTGTGAATGTTTTTTCAAATGAAAGGAGACTTAAAAGAAAAAGTTATCACTGATTCAACCCCTCCCCCTCTTAGTGATACATTGATCCTTTATGGCCAATATCACTAATGTATTTTTTTTAAGATTATTAAAATTGTTTAATAATAGAAAATTTTCCATGTTATACAAAATGAAATATATATTTATCATTATTTCATGTTTGATATATATATATATATTGTGAATTGAAATGATAATTGACCTCTCTAAGTATGATTTTGAGTTTATCCCTAATTTATGGTCATCATGGAGTGTTATAGGTTGTGATGAAATATTAAGGTTATCATGAGTGGGATTATTATATCTAGAAAAAAAATAAGATAATGAGATATAAAATGGTTTTTGTGTAGTGGATGACCCACTAAGCATATACCACATGGAGTGTCATACACTATATCTTTTGTATACTAGGGGTAAATGGTTAATATTTGGATTTCCCTATAACTTAGGTTAGAGGGATACTTATAATAATAACTCCATACATTGATACCTTTCTTATATAATCATTGAGTCTTAGATAATTAGGGGTGGTTATGTATGCTATTGATCATGTCATCAGTTAGATTATAACCAAGACATAATTTTTCCACTCATATGATGATTATAACATCTAGGACCTTGATTGAGATAGAATTAGTAAGTTTACAACTATAACAAGATAATATATATGATGTTCTTATCTATTATATGAGGGCTAATATGATGTGCTCGTCCACAAAGGTGAATGACATGTGATGTATTTATCAACATGTCTAGTCTATACTTAGAGAATAGAGAATGTATGACTGCATATAAAAGATTTAATACTTTATGTATTGTGGTTACTCAATATCTTAGACAATGGTATCATATAAAAATGCATGTTTTTAGATGATGTAGGTGGTGTACATAGATATAGATATATTTTTTTTATAAAGATTGGGAAAGATCCCTTTGTAGCTTGAGTATCACTGATTCTTTACTAGAGGATACTCAAGGCTTATATTTATGGAATTTGTAATTCATATTTAGTTTCAACACTACAAAGGTCCATGGGGTCATAATTTGGGTCGATTTAATTAAGATTATGTTTAACATAGATAGAATTCTAAAATTGTTTTAGAGTTTATCTAAAGGAAATTTTGGATAGGTATTCATATGGTATTTTATATTATGTGATATAAGGTGAAATTTGTAATATCTTTCCAAAATGTTCTTTGGAAGATATCTAACATATTTTTATAAATGATTTCATATGTTATTTTATATGATACAATATAAATTGAAATGATACTATGTCTATGATCATTTAGTGTAATTGGGAGATTGATGGAGATATATCATAAATCCTCACATATGATGTATGTTGACCATATAATTTGTCACTATATAAAATGTATTATGATATTATATCCTTTCTTTAAACAATTCACTTGGGTATATCATTCCTTACAATATAGGGGTTTTTATAAACTAGTTCGGGCCACCCAAGAACTGGGCACCTAAGTCGGCTCGTGATATAGCCAAGGGGTGTTCTTGACCACCATGGTCTAGTAACAAAAACCAAGGTATAAAATTAATCCCTCTATGACTGATTTCATCTGATGAAAATAAATGATCAAGTGATTGCACTCAGAATCTTCACATGGCTCTCCAATATTTTGGAAGGGCACGCTATAGAGTACATAGTGAAAAAATGTAAGTAAGTCCAAAAAGAAATAAAGAAGTAAATGTAAAGAGTAATAATAATAATAAATAGGTGAGAATAAATAGTAAAAGCCACAAAAAACACATTATTTAGAGGAGTTCAAAATTATCAATGCAAAAATTATTCCAAAATAATAAAATAAAAAAACTAATACTGTCCATCACCATACATAAGCTAAACTACTCCACTAGCTACATCCACCAAACCCAAACCAATAAAATGGGATCAATCACCATGGTCAAGTGATACCTATTAATCCTATAATATGATAGATATGAGAAAAATGTACCCAATAGGTATCCTCCTAACACCCCATGTATAATTTTTAAAAATAAAACTATTTCAAGATTATTTGCAATACATTTATAGCATATGTTTCACATTTCGTTTTTTTAAATAAATTAAAAATCACTTTCATCTGAAAATTATTACCTAATACAAAATATAATAATTTTACATATTAGAGAAATATTTTTAAAAATCTATTTTGAAAATGGAGTACTGTTTAAAGATAAATCAAAACATCTTACGATTTATCTTGAAAACAATCCATTTAACATTTCATAAAGTATAGTTATGTCACCATAAAAAACATACCAAAATATAATAGAATAATCTCAAGAATCATAATAACCCAGGATATTTGGGGATTATCAAAAACACAACTAACATAATCACTATAATAATACACTATCATCAGATAACAAACAACCTTACCTAACACTCAGTATTTCTCTACCTGGCCTAATTGAGGGGCAATTACCATAAGAAAAAAAAAATATATCTATGGTCCATTGTTCAAAGAGTGATACTAAACTAGTGAAACATGTGTTTCTAGGTCACCCACCAAGCTACTCATGGATTCCAATGACATAAAAATGAATGTGTTCAAATTAATTATCACACAGAAGAATAATTATATCAGCCAACAAATAGTCTCACCCACACCTCAAAATACCCTTCATAGAAATAACCTTTTCTCATTAATATGGAATAATATATATATATATATATATATCCACTTCTCACTATGGGGGTAAAAATTAAACATTCCCAAAACCCTTCAAATTTTTATAAGTTTTCAAAATAAACAAGGAGAAATCTTCAAGGGTAACCTTTTTTGAAAAATCATTTAGAAAAGTGACAATGGGGCATTTAAAATATTTTAAGAACCAATTTATGAAACACATTTAATGACTGAAAATATTATTTCATCATCAATTCAACTCTTAAAGCACAATAATTTATTTAATTTTATGAAAGGAGGTTAGACACGCACATAATTAATGAATAAATCTTTTTTTATACTCATTGGAAATCTAAAACACCCTGAATATACTTAGAAAAATAATTTTAAGTTCCATAAGGTAATTTAAATCAATAATGGGTGTCAATGGGATTAAAAATATATTTAAAACTCAATCTAAATAGAAAAAAACTTTTAAATTTGTATAAAAATAAAAGAGGATCAACCCTATTTGATAAAAACTATTATATATACTTAGTATGGTTCATAAAGCATTAAAATGATGAATTTAAAATCACAAGAAATAATGGTTCAATGGTTAGAAAATTATGCATTGATCAATCCTACCTCAAATACATTGCTTTCATAAGCCATGGAGTTGAACCAACTAAAAAGATAATGGAGATTCCAATAAGAATAATAGGAAACCTAAAACAAGAAGAAACCCCAATAAAAATTGATCCAATAAAAACCCTAGGTATCCAAGACCTTACTAGGGAAAGAGGAAGAGTGAAAAATAAATAATGAGGGTCGAGGAGAAGGAAAATATTCAATTTTCTTGAAAAATATCTATAAAAATCCAAAGTAAAGGCAAGAAATCACTTGGATTAGGAATAAAGAGAAAAGAGAGATCTAATGGGGTTATGTGAACTGAGTGGGAGAGGAGGAAGAAAAATATTTGGTTAAAAAATAGAGTAAAAAAGAGCAATTTCAAGTTTTTAATGGTTTGTATACTTCACATAGTTTACCAAACATTGAACCAACCATTTTATACACATTGGACACACCTAATAACACTACATGGTTTTACCACATGGTTAGGAAAACCATGCACCAACCAAACAAAACACTTCTGCTAAAATTGTAAACTCTTATACATGGTTGACTCACAGTTTCTATTATAAGTGAACCAACCATGTGCCCTACACTAAAACTTAAAAAACATGAAAATTCAAATGGAAACTATTTGAAACTTAAGTAAAAGTTTAGATATTAATAAATAAATGAAATAAAGATGAAAATCATGGTTGGGGTGTGGTAATTTTTCTCATCATGACACTTTCTACCCAAGAAAGTCATGGGTGTAACAATTTCTTCAAAAAATGAAGGGGTTTAATTGAACTCAAATGAAATATCTTGGAAAATAGATTAATATAAAGACCAACTAAAACCACCACTAAAAAAAATTAAACTATAATCAATGTATAAATGGAACACATTTCAAACATCAAATTCCCTCATCATAGATAACGATATAGGATTTTGAAGAGGGTCACCAAAACTAAATTTAGAAAATGATTACCTAAAAACTAAATCTAAAAAAACAATTAATTCTCTAAATAAAGAGGTTTATCTAGGAAAGACCATAAAAACATTATTACCAATATCAAAAAAACATCACGAGTATCGATGACACCTAAAGATCAGTACTCTTCCATTTATGTGGGAGCGGTTATGGAAGAATCATGGAATGAGTACACATTAAACATTATTGTCTCCTAAGTAGATGTAGAAACACATTATTTCATAGATGGAATAGATCTCATGAAATTGTAACCCATGAATATCTCTCCACCGTATTATAAGTCCACCAACACACCATTTCCCAAACACATACTTACTCTTGGAAACTAGCAATATTAGGAAGGGCTCGTAGGGGAAACCATTAAAATTTAAAGGTGTAAGATCCAAAAATTTTATAGAGGTGACTAAATATCTTTTATATGTACTAATTTTCCATGATTTTATTACCTTTTTGGGTTTAATACTGGGTGTGTTTGGGTGAAATTTTTAAAAGTTTTGAAGAAGGTATGATTGTGCACAGTTGGACCAAACCATAAAACCACCCTAGAAAATTCTGTGAACCCAAACATAGGGGATTCACACAGTTGGAAAAAAATTCAAACCATTCACCCTATTAGGAGTAACCATGCAGCCCCCCAAAAAAAATTAGGCACACGATTCTGGTGCCCAGTTTGGAAAATTGTGCACCCTTTCCTAGGAAATGATGTGTGTGGTTTTAATTATCCTGTAAATTGGATTTAAAATTTCTCAAACCCCTTTTTCTATCATTAATCCCCCTAACCTGACCCAAATATTTTTCTCTCATTTTTGGAGGCTCCAGGATTGATTTAAATCCCTTTCAACCTCCGTTCTTGATGATTCTAAGCCCAGATTGAAGAATCACGCCTCTGTCGGTAAGTGAATCACACCTCGTGTGGTTTCCTCCCACTTTACCATTCTTCTCAAGTACATTTAAGGAATTTTACCCTATTTTTTTATAGATATAGATCTAGGTTTTATTGATCATGATCCATTTGATCTTTTTATATTATTTTATTCATGATCTCATTCTTTATCTTGGGTTTGACATTTTCATTTCAATTTAGATAATTTCTATTGAGCGATTTTTCTTCAACGACTTGAGGTAGGTGGTATAAAATTCAAATCCCACAGTCTTGATTCTAATTATGTGTATGAATTTTTAGGATTCAATTTTAATGTATTTCAATTGAATATTTAATTGTATAAATTAATTGATTAATTGTCTTTGAATCCTAGGGTTTACAGGATCAAGAGAATATATGGATCCTTTATTCCAATATCATTATGACAAGATTCACTTCTAAAGATGATTTGGTTATGGTATGGTTGAGAGTGCCTCAAATAAAGAGTCGATCATATTTTCTTCTCTTCAAATGGAAGCATGACTTCAATACGTTGTGTGATTATCCATCTATGAAGATGTGGGTTAGATTTCAAAAAATCCTGATTACATTCCATAATCCTAATAGTATTTATATGTTTGGTAATCTCATACGTCATTATCTATGTTTTTATGGTATAACAAGAGTTGTGTTCCAATTGATTTCACTGAGAGTTTTTGAAGGAGTTGATGTGTTGAATTTGCCTATTGAGTCCTTATGGGTTGCTGTTGGTGAGGAGTTTCATTATAACCAATATGTTGTTTTTTAATCTTGGTGTGATTTCTGTCCTATGTGAAAGAAATTGGGGCATAGGTTGGAGGTATGCAGGCGCGGGGAATCAATGAAAAAGGAAGTTGGTTCAAATGAATTACAGGTTCATCATACCATAGGTGGAGGGTATGTTGATCAAGATGTTGGTCCCGTGATATCATGTGAAGCAGTCAAGGAGATGTAGAAGCATACAAGGGCTCTGACTCTTGATCTGATAGTCACTGATATTTATAGTAAGATGAAACATGACTTAGGGGTGAGTTCTCTAGGTGAAGTGATGAATCATGGTAATGAAGTGGCATTGGGTGGAAATCTTGTAGGAGTTACTAACCCCAATACATGTGCAGTTTATTCATCTGGTAATGAGGCAATAAGAAATGAATATATTAGTGCAATGGGGATGGGGCTGTCTCAAGATGTTTGTGTTAGAATTAGAGAGGGGTATACCTCCTTGTATATTAATATAAAAAATTAGTGATGGTATATTAATCATTTTGAGGATGTTGAAAGTGAATGAGGACGTCCCTACATGTCACACTACTTGTATGGTCACTCAATGTGTGGATTTGGGGTACACAAAAATGAAGCCTTAGTTTATAGGGAAATGATTCATATAGCCGAGATATTCTGATTTAGGATAGGATCCAAATGATGGTGAATGAAACATTGATGTACAAACCACTAATTTTCAGGAGGATATCCATAAATTTTTTAAATTCTCGACAATCTTAGATAAGTGGGAGGATATTTCAGACAATGAAAGGGTGATAGAAAACACCCCTCTCAAAGTATTGGATCATGATAACTCCACATACAAATATATTATAACAAATTAAATGAGTAAGTTTATTGATGGTAAGGGATTCATCTCTGCCCCCACCCACAAAGATAAGACCAATTAAATACTACTCTAATGTGCCAAAGACTATGTCTACAAGGTCCTCCACTGAGGTATCAAGAAGGTCCAATGAAGAAATACCCAAGATCTTTAACCAAGGTAATTCTCAATCTAAATAAGAAACTATTGATGAGTATGGTTATGGGAATGATTTTTTATACTACGATATTTAGTTTTTTCTTATGCTAGATGTGGGAAATTTATTCCTTCCCCATCTACTCTCATTGTTAAACTTTTTCTTTCTATTTAATAAATGGTTATAAGCTTATTCTTCTGACTGGACTTTCCTAGTAAATTAATTGATTAATTAATTTATGGAAACATTGAATAGGATTTATTAATTTGTGAATTAATTAATGAATTTTTTTGAATGTGTAATTGATGAGACAATGTGATTGTGAAATTGGATTAATTAATTATTTAATTAATTAATGAAATATTGTGAATGTGTAATTGTATTAATTAATTGGTGAATTAATTAATGTAATTATCAGGATTGTGGAATCGGTCAATTAATTTTTTTCTTTATTAATTTAAAATTTAAAATTTAAATTTGGAATAATTAATTATTCAATTAATTAATGGAATGTTATGATTGTGGGATTGAATTAATTAATTGGTGAATTAATTAATGGATGGAATGTTATGATTATGGGATTTAATTAATTAATTGGATAATTAATTAATGGAATTTTATGATACAGGTGATTGATTTGATATATTTGACATTGTGATATATGTGATATACATGTGTTGGACATGGTTTTCTATATCAAAATCACATAGTGATAAATTGATATTTATGTGTGGGACATGGTCTGCTGCATCAAAACCATAGAGTGATAAATGATTGTGGGATATGGTTTACTGTATCAAAATCCCACTTGTGTGATTTCTTGATAAAGGAGTGTGGTACATAGACTACTGCTTCAAAAGCCCATAGGGTCCTAGGCATGGTGATCTAGGCCCAAAATTTTGGTATTGGACTGTGGTTCCAATTATCTATGATATGAATTAAAATAAATAGATAATGAAAGACCATGTGTTATAATGAATTTTGAATTGAAAATGTGATCTGATTTGGACTCTAGATTGATCCAAAGAAGGTATTGATGGTTCAGGTGTCCTAGAGAACCATGGGTTTTTATGGTCAAATATTGAATAATTGATCAATTGTAAACTATTTAATTTATTTCTTGTATATTATTATTTATATAAATGCATAAATTTTTATTGATTGGATATTGTTTTAAATATCACTGGTGGTAGACTATTGAGTTATACTCACACCTTACTCGGGATGCCTGATCGATACCCGAATAGAATTTATGTTTTCTACAAAGGATAAGGGAAAAGTCCATATGTTAGATGAATAAGTTGAGATGGATCATGGATGAGGGAACCGGACATTATTTTGGACCTTCTTGGGAGTTGTTAGTGTCTTTATTTGTTTTGGGTTTTTCATATTTACACTTGAAATGTACTTTGGTGTGGAATATCTACTGTTTACTTTTGATATTTTATTTCCTATTTTTGTCATCATGTGATACTTGTATTATTTCTTTTATGGTTATATCATTTGGTTATTGGTTGTTTATTTCCTATGATGTGTTACTCTGATAAAGAGATATAGTCTCCCTATGATCTATATTAGTCTGTCACTGCTAGTCAGTAGCCTCTGGTGTACGTGGAGAAATTCATGAGGTCATGTGAATGACCAGCTTGGGGTACCGGTGTGTGGTACCCAGGTTGGGATGTTACAAAGTGGTATCATAACCAAGTTTTCTTTTTCATTTATTTTGCCTTAATATTTGGTAAAGGTAGACAAGAGACTATGAAGATTCATTACTTTATCATGATCTCGTGCATGGGAGTAGCTAACCCATGTATGGGGGAAATCCCAGGTACCCAAGGTGGAATTGTTATAATTGATGTGTATTATTACCATTGGATGTTATTTCATCTCCAGTGATGCACTTGTTGTGTGATGTGATTCTTGTTTCTAAGATTTTTTTTGAGATTTGATTCATGGACCAGTATGGCACAAGATTGGAAATACATGAATCATTCTAGGCACTCAAGATCATTTTATGACATGCATTATTTTATTCACACAAGAGAAAGTAGGTTTTGGTTAATTTTTTTTAACTTGAATTTTTTTTCCTTGATTGTGAAATTAAACGGAAAATGGTGCCTGATATAAATTAAAAAATTATAATATGATGAAATATGTGAATAAATGGTTGTCTAGTGAGAAAATTGATTTGAAAGTATGTTTACCATTTTTTAACCATGACCTAGATGTATTATGGTTAAGGGTAGTGAAAGAACAGCAACTTTAACCATGTGGTGGGGAAAAAGGGGGAATTACTTGTTTTGTATTTTTTTAAACTCTCATTTTAATTGTGTAAAAGCTGTATTATATTTCATAATACATGTGTTTTGAATTGTAGAGACATGCCTTCATGATTATTATTTTTGAGATTATGATAAGAGATTATGGATAGAAATGATCCTCTAATAGAGGAACTTGAGGCACCAATAGTGATGGGTGAGGAATCCAGAGAGTAGTTCTGAGAGAAATTTGTTCAGTTTATGAAATTCATTGAAATAAACCCAGTTCGAGTTGTGAAAATAAAGTCTAATATAACATGGGAGTTCCATCTTTAGCACCCTATGACATTTACTAAATAGGGTGAACCTGAGGCAGTAGAGTTCTAGATTGATTCTACCCATACTATAATTGACCACTTGGAGACTCCTACTGAGAAGAGAGTCAAATTGTATTTTTACCTGTTATGAGGTCAAGAAAAGAATTGGTAGGGAATCTAGAATTGGGAGTAACAGCTAGTCAATATAGAGTGGGAGGAATTTCAGGGGACGTTCTTGAATACCTTTTACCTGGAGACCCTGAGACATGATAGTGTAGTTGAGTTCTTGAGGTTGAATCTAGGGAATATGACTATGATCGAATGTGATGGATGATTCATATATTTGTAGCACTTTGTTCCATAATTTGTAGGAGATGAGGATAATTCAGAAAAACAATTTTAGGATGGGATTAAATGTGAAATTAAGTACCAGGGGAATATATTCCTACTGAAGAATTTTTCAAAAGTGGTAAATCATGCTCTCATTTTTAGGGGAACCCAAAGGAGTATTTTTGTGGAGGATAGGTGGTTTCTTCTATATAGATAGTAGACACAACTTCCAAGAGTGGGAATCATTGTTAAGAAAATTTTATAAAAATCATTGGAAAAAGAGTGTCTAGAGGGAGGATTTAGTTACACATGACTTTTATCGAGTGATCTTTCATTAGTATAGTAGGTTAGGGAACTTCTGTAGATAGTTTCCCGGACCACCAGTAGAGTGCAGAGCCTACAGTAGGATGGTTCATCTACAAAGGTTCTGTAGAAACCTAAGGAAGATGAGTGTTAATGAAGAATATAGGTATAAATAGGGTATGGGAAAATGATTTTTCACACTTTATCAGTCTAGAACCTAGAGTTCTACTAGCTGTGGAAGTAGAGGTAGTGTACATAGAAATTTTTAGAAAGAGAACTTGTATCATCAGAGTGTTATAGCTCAAGGTACTAAGACTGCATCATTAGAAAGAGTGGTAGGAAAGTTTCATGTTGTTTATCCTATACTAGTGGATATCAAGGTTGGGACATTGACAGTCAGAGGTAGTATTCTTATATATTATATGTAATATAATTCCTTATTTGATAATGGTACCTCTCATTTTTTTATATCTTCACAACTTGTAAATTGTTTTGGTCTGATGGTGGGGTTCTTGAGTGGGGTGATGATGATAGATACACCATTGGGAGTATATTTGAGAGACATCTGTTTGTGAAGGTGGTGTTCTTTTGAGGCATGAGAGTATCATTTCAATTGGGATCTTTACATCCTTGACAAGTCAGTCTTTTACCTAATTATTGGTATGTACTGGATAGTCGCATACTGAGCCCACATAGATTATAACCATTGTATAGTAATGTTTACATCTCCTCAGGGTAAAAACTTTATTCACTATGGAGAGTGTGATATCAAGGTAGGCCCTGTAGGTCTAGTTAATCAACAATTTTGGTATATTCTCACCAATGTTTCCAGTCTCTTACTGGATGATATAGGTGAAAATGAGGATGTATTTTCTCCCATTTTGGACATATTTCATGATTTATTTACTGAGTAATTCTCAATGATAACACCTGAGATAGATTTGGAATTTACAATTCAGCTCATTCCTGGAGCTGAGCCAATTTCTATAATACCATAAAAAATGGAACCAAAAGAGCTTCAAGAGAAAATGACTCAGTTGGAAGTTTTTATGAATAAGGGGTTTATCCATTCCAGTATGTTGCCTTAGGGTTCTCCAGTTTTTTTCTAAGAAGGTTGAAAAGACTCTGATTATGTGTTGACTACCATAAGTTGAATTAGATGACTTTGGAGAACTGGTATCCTCTTTCACATGTTGATGATATTTTTGACTAGTTGGGGTGAGTTTTGTTTTATCAAAGATTGAATTGTGATTAGGTTATCATTAGTTGAGATTTAGGCCTTCAGGTATACCTCAGAATAGTTTTAGGAGAAGGTATGACCTTTATGAATTAATCATAATTCTGTTTTGGTTGAGGAATGATAATGCTGTTTTTATGACCTTGATTAACAAAATATTATATCCACACCTAGATCAGTTTGTGGATGAAAGATTAGTGTAATCCATGACATATGAGGATTATTACCAACATCTTGACATCATCAAGAGTATAATGAGAGAGAATTAACTATACTTCAATCTATCAAAGTGTCAGTTTTGGATTGATCAGCTACACTTCTTGGGTCACATAATATCAGAGGAAGGTGTGTCAGTAGACCTAGAGAATGTTTAGGAAATGGTTTCTTGGGATTATCCCAATAATGTTTTAAATATTCGTAAATTTTTAGAAATAGAAGGATATTATTGGAGGTTCATCCAGGAATTATCCTATTTGAAAACACCTCTTTCAATCTTGAAAAAGAATGGAGTAAAGTTTGAATGGTCTGAATCATGTGACAATGATTTTCAGGAGCTGAAGAAGAATTGAACATGGACACCTATATTGATCCCACCTGATCCAGGTGAGGAGTATATGGTGATTTTTTATGCTTCCAGGATATGTCTTGAAGTAGTGTTGATGCATAGAGATCAAGTGGTGGCATATGATTCATGAAACTTTGGGCCATATGAACAAAAATAACCTATGCCTGACCTTGACTTGTCTATAGTGGTTTATGATTTGAATTGTTGGTGGCATTATCTATTCAAGAAGAGGTTTACTATGTATAACAATCAAAATAGATTAAAGAAAATATTTTCACAACAATATTTCAGTCTCCAACAGTGGAGGTGGCTTGATTCTATGAAGTCTTTTGATTTTGATCCATCATATATTCCTGGGAAAGGAAATAGTTTTGTTGACACTTTAAGAAGAAAAAATTAGACTCAAGTAGTTCAGGAGTCTAGTGTTGAGTCATAAATGATTCCCTTACTGCCTAAGATGCATGTTTTTGTTTAGGAGGTTCAATAAAAGATGAATCTCATATCAATTTTAGTAGAGTCTGCACTTTTGAACTGTATTAGAGACAACCATTATGAGGATTTATAATGCTTTTCCTTGAGGGAAATCATTAAAGGTGGGGAGTCATCTTCTGAATGCATAATATATGAGGATGATATCATCTATGTTTAGTGATGTGTTTTTGTGCCTACTTGTATGTGGGAGGAGTTAATGTGTAAATTTCAGGCCTTGAAGTGGGAATTGCATCTAGGTCTAACCAAAATGTTCTGGGGATTACAATAATAGTTTTTGTGGTCTGGCGTAAAAAAGAGATAGTAGGGTTCGTGACACGATGCTACAACTGACAACATGTGAAGGTCGAGCATCATTGACCTGGAGGTTTAATACAATTGTTTCCCATTTCTGAATGTAAGTGAGATGAGGTTACCATGGATTTTTTGGTGGGTCTCCCAAGGACAGCTTAGAAGAATGATGTTATTTGGGTGATTGTGGACCGTCTGAAAAAAGTAGTGCATTTATCACTAATATTGGAGACATTTTTAGTGGATCATCTAGAAGATATGTATATTCATTAATTAGTCCATTTGTATGGGGTTCTATAGAGTATTTTTTATACCATGGCTCATGCTTTACTTCAAGATTCTAGAAGGGATTACAGAAGGCACTTGGTACATAAGTTTTTCTGAGTATGAATTTCCACCCACATGTAGATGGGAAGTCAGAGCATACTGTTTAGGTGCTTGAGGATATGATTTGGGCATGTGTCCTAGAATTTAGTGGGTCTTGGTAAAAGAACATAGATTTGGTGGAGTTATCCTACACTTATAGTTATCAGGAAACTATACTTATGGAACCATATGAGGCACTTTATTTTAGTATATGAAAATCAATTATATGATGTATGGAGGATGGAGAGTCAAAGTTGTTAGTTCGAGTGTCCCACAGTAGACGTCAGATCAAGTTTAGTTGATTTAGAATCATATATCCAAAACTCAGAGTAGAAACAAGTCGTATTCTGATAGATTTTGATGACCCATGGAGGTTGAATATGGGGATCGTGTATTCCTTAAGGTGTCGCCTAAATTGGCTCACTATAGGATACAAAGGTAGGTAAAGTTAGCACCCAGGTTTGTTGGACCATTTGAGGTTATGGAGAGGATTAGGTTGATGGAATACTCATTGTATTTTCCATAGAGGTATTGTGCTATGCATGATGTCTTTCATGTGTTACAACTTCTATAGTATCACCCTAAAAATTTTCATGTGATCTATGTGGATGATGTTGATCTTGATACTAATGCGTCCTTTCAAGATCATCTGATGTGTGTGTTGGATCGTAGTGAGAAATTGTTTTAGGAAAGGACCATGACAATAAATTATGTATTGTGGCAGCATGGTTGTGTTTAGAAATAAACATGGGAGATATAAATAGATTTTCAGGCTCAATGGACCAATATTTTCACCTTGGAATCTTAAAGATGCATGGAAGTATAGCTTGAGGATGAGCTGTTATAGGGTGGGGAGATTATAATATCCTGTACTTTTTTAGAGGTGTCTCAATCTTTCTTATAGTTACTCTTTTTACTTGATTTGAGTAACTTATTTTGGGTCTTATTTTGGGTGTGTTTGGGTGAAAATTGGACAATTTTTGAAGTAGGGGTTGTTCATGGTTGGCACATGGTTGGCCCAATCTGTGCACAAAACCAAAAAAACAATGTGAACCCAAATAGAGGGTATTCTCATGGTTAGCACATAGTTTTCAAATCATGTTCCCTCTTAGGAGTAACCATGACCCCCCCCAAAGAGGTGCATAGTTTAGAAAACAGTTCTCCCCTATCCAGGAAACAGTGTATTCTGTTTTAATTAAACCAACAATTAGATTTAAAATTTCTCAAACCCATTTTTTATATCCCTAAACCCCCTAACTCGACAAGACCATTTTCTCTCATTTTTGGAGGCTCCTAGATGGATTTAAATCCCTTAAAACCTCTATTCATGATGATTCAAATCCCAGATTGAATATCTACACCTCTCTGTGTAATTGAATCGTATCCCGTGTGGTTTCCTCCCTCTTTCACATTCTTATCCCATACTTTGAAGGGATATTTTACCCTATTGGTTTTAGATATAGATCTAGATTTTATGGATCATGATTCGTTTGATCTTTTTTATTGATTTTTATTCAAGATCTCATTCTTCATGGAGGGTTTGACCTTTCCGTTTCAATTTAAGGAATTTCCATTGGGTGATCACTTGTCAACGACCTGAGGTAGGTGGTCTAAAATTAAATTCCCATAGTCTTGATTCCAATTGTATGTATTCATTTTTAGGATTCAATTTCCACTTCTTTTAATTGAATCATTAATTGAATAAATAAATAAATTAATTTATGGAAAAATTTAATGGGATTAATTAATTTCGGAATTAATTAATGGATTGTTATGAATGTGGAATTGATGGGATAACGGGGTTGTGAAATTGGTTTAATTAATTATTGAATTAATTAATGGAAAATTGGGAATGTGAAATTGGATTAATTAACTAGTGAATTAATTAATTGAATTATTGGGATTGTGTAATTGATCGATTAATGTGATTGTTAATTAATTGAAAATGTGAATTGTGAAATTTGAATAATTAATTGAATGTTATGATTATGGGATTGAATTAATTAATTGGTGAATTAATTAATGGATGGAATGTTATGATTGTGGGGTTCAATTAATTAATGGGTAAATTAATTAATGGAATGTTGTGCTAAATGTGATTGGTGTGATATATGTGATATTGTGATATATGTGATAGAAGTATGTGGGACATGGTCTGTTGTATCAAAATACCATAGTGATAAATTGATATTCATGTGTGGGACATGTTATACTGTATCAAAATCTGATAGTGATAAATGAGTGTGGGACATGGTCTACTACATCAAAATCCCACTTTCGATATTTCTTAATAAATTATTATGGGACATGGACTGCTGCTTCAAAATCCCAAAAAGTTCTAGGCATAGTGATCAAGGGAAAAAATGTTAGCATTGGTCTATGGTTTTAATTATCCATGATAATAATTTAAATAAATGGATAATGGAATCCCATGTGTTGTAATGAAGTGTGAATTGGAAATGATATTTCCTTCAAACTCCAGCATGGGCCGAAGCAGGTATTGATGGTTCGAGTGTCCGTAGAAACCTAGGGGTTTATGTGGTAAAATAAAGAATAATTGAACAAATGTAATCTTCTTACTTTATTTATTGTATATTATTATTTATAAAACCTCATACAAAGTTATTGACTGTATATTGTTTAGACACTATTTGTGGTGAGGTAATGAGTTATGCTCACAACCTACACAAACTACCTGATTGGTACCTGAATAGAATTCATGTTTGCATGACAGGATAATGGAAAATCCCCTATGTTAAATGGATATGTTGGGATGGATCATGGATGAGGGAATTGGAAATAATTTTGGAGTCTCTTGGGAGTTTTCATTGTCATTGTTTTTTGGGTTTTACATATTGACATTTTACATGTACTTTAGAATAGAATATCTACTATTCAGTTTTGATATTGTGTTTCCTATTTTGGTCATCTTGTGATACTGGGATTATTCTGGTTATAGTTATATCACTTAGTCATTAGTTTTTTATTTAATATGGTTCATTAATCTGATAAAAATGGTATAGTCTCCCCATGATCCATATTAGACCCAGGTTGCTAGTCGGTAGCCTTTGTCATATAGGGTGGCGTGACTGAGGTCTTGTGACCAACTGGATCGGGGCACTAGTTTGTAGCACTCAGTCCATGAGGTTACAAGAGGTTCCATAATAGAATTTCTTCTCAAAAAAATATTAACCATTATAATATGTATATGAGGTCTTAATAATACCTCCCAAAATAAGAATAGCTAAGATAGTCTGGGTAAGAATGGTCAAGATATGATTGAAAACACCCCAAATAGAATGTCACACCCACATGTGACTTTGGTCTTTTATTTTTTATTATGTCACATTATTATGATTTATCTTAAATTTTGGTAAATTTTGGTCCTGGAATTTAAATTTACGGGAACTTTTTTGGTGTCAAATGGTTATAATTCATGGTTATAAGTAATCATGTAACAACTATGTGTTTGGGTTTACAATTTGAATGTGTGGTTTACACAAAAACATTTACTATTTTTCTAATGATATGGTGCACTCCAGGAAACATTATGATATTCCCATGGGCTTTCAGTATCCCCACATGGTTGGTTCATGGTTAACTGAACATTTTGGACAAAACATGAAGACCGCCCTTATTTTTAATTTTAATAAATTACCTCTCAAACCATTATGGTTTTAATGCCACAAATAACCTTCTTTATTTCTAATTCCATGTATTATTCCCATCCATGACCCCCTCTTGGTTTCTACTCCTCAATTTTATTTACTCCTCTTATATGGTGATTTGAGTAGGATTCCTTACAATCTAGTTTTGGATCTCCAAGGTAATACCCCTCCTCCTCCTTTTATTCCCTCCTTAATTTCAATTGCTTCCCTCTTCTTCCTTCATTTTCCCCATTCTTGGTCAAAACCTAGGGAAAGGGTTTGATATTTTTCCTTATGGTTTCATTTTTTTAGAGTTTTTAATTCATTTTTAGAACTCCATTAATTCTATATTTGAGTTCTGGACCATTGTCCATTGATTCAAGGTTGGTTTTCCCAAGTATTAAAATTTAATTTTATAACCATTCATTTATTGAGTCTTAAATTCATGTTTTATATTTATAATTATAGTTTTAAATTATTTTAATAATTATTTTAAAAGATAATAAAGTTTTACTTGATTTTTATTTCAATTTAGAGATCTTCTAAATTTGTGAGCATGCTAAAAATCTATTTTAATAAACTATGCACACCATGTGTTTGATAAATTTCTTTAATGGAGCTTATGAATGAATTATGTGATTTTAAATGTTTTTAAATCTTAAAATTTAATTCTTAGTTATATTAAAATTTTAAGTTTGAATTTAAAGTAATACTTTAAATAATAAGTATTGATAAATTATTTCAATAATTTTTCAAAATAAAATGTAAAGTTTCAAAATGTTTTGAACTCGTTTGGGTCATTGGGTAATTAGAGAGGAATTTTTTAATCTTTTAAGGAATTATTTTTCAAAGTATTTGATTTGTAATTTGGTTTTAAGTGTGGTTTCAATTGTACCGTTTTAAAAAAAATGTCTTATAAATGATTTTAAATTATTATAACAAGACGCAACCACCTTGGTTGATTTATAGAAGGCCAGTTTGAAATGTTCAAGTAGGTTCTCAAACATGTGTATGTTTGAGTCCCTCATTATTACCCTTATAATTGTTTCCATTTATGGGTGGTGTTTGATGTATCCAGTGATCAAGTGATGGATGTAAAGGGGTTGTTTATTGTGATGGTGTTAGAGGTGAGGGTGAGTTATTTTTATACTTTTTGATGATGGTATCAATAATTTATTATTATTTTGATCACATTCAATATTTTTGATCAAGGTAACCAAGGTGGATAAGAATGAATTATAGGATTATATTTCACTAGATAGTTTCATGTACTAGTATCCCCTCTAGTATGAAATTGGACTAGACATGATGTGTCTCCGGTGATGTTTGGGTGTAGGATTTTTTGGTGGATTGTGTATAAGTATCAATATAGAAATATGCATTATTACATGTTTTTTAAAGTCTAATAATATCTCACTTTAGGTCCTATGGTAAATTAATGACACCCATTTCTTAGTTGATGGTATAATGTATAGGATTTTATTGACTTTTTTTGTATCCTTCGATTGATTGAATTGTATGATATTCCTGGTTAATTTATTTTATTTATTATTGATGTTTTATTTAGTAACGAAGTTATATTTGGTTGATATTTTTATTTATACAAAATGTGTTGGTTTTATAAAACATTTTGGGGGATTGTTTTTAATAAAAGTGTTCTTAAGAAAAAAGTGGATGTTTTTAGGGGTGCATTTATTTTTAAAGGAAGGTTCTAATTGTTATTGTTTTTAATTATAAAAATAAATATGAAATGTTTTTAAATATATTTTATATTTTTTATCATATTTGGTATAATTAAATATTAAAAAAATATTTTTATATTTTATTTTAAACAATATTGAAAGGGGTTTATCATTAATGGTTAGTGTTATGAAAATGTGGGTGATGAACTAAGGAGATTATGTATGCTGGCACCTATTATATTTAATTTTAATTTTTCTAGTTTAGATCTTATTCTCTCATGGGTAATGTTCAGTGTAAGGATTGGATAGTGACCTATGTTCATATATAGGCTAGTTAGTTATTTTGTTTTATTTAGTTTTCTCTATCACATTGGCTAAGTCTAACACTTGTGGATTTTATTTTATATAATGGGTGGTGAATTATATACGTGGAGATATAGATGTTTAATAAAATTATATGTTGTGTGAAATAGGGTTAGAGGTGATATATGGGATTTATTTTATTCTAAATTATTTAAATTATTTATATTGTTCCTTTTGTTATGGAACATGGACCTCTCGAGTACAAATGGGTCATATTGGATCTTTTTGGTAAAAATAATATGTTAAAAGTTAATTTTATGGGTAAAATTGTTCATATTAAGTTGTTTCTGATTCCCTAGAATCTATCTTCATCCCATGGGGATTAATAACTCTCTTTGGTCCTAGTGTAAAGTCATATCAGGTGTCAGTTCAAGTGGCATCCCAAGCTGGTTCATTACAAATTTTATAATATCTTGGGTTCTTAGGAGGGTTTTAGATTCAAAACACAATTTTTATAATTAAAAAATAATGGTAGTGTGTGGATATTGAGGCCAAAACATAAGAGGTTGGTTCAGGATAGTCTATATGGATCTTTTCCATTTGGAGCAGCAAGTTCTTAGGGGTAGTCTGGGCTCAAGTCTTGGATTTTGATTTCATTCTCGATTAATTTTATGCGTTTGATATATAAATTATGTTGTAATTACCAATGATTTCTAAGTGATTTTGGGGTTCTCTTAAGCGTGGGGTGATGGTAGAGGAAGATCCAAAGCTACATAGCTATAACACATAGTCCATCCAACCATGTGGATCCCATGTCGATGGTTCTAGGGACTTAACTAAACCTACAAGTGGTCCTATATTTCATTTCAAACTTTTTTTTGACTTAATTTAATTCCTAAATCCCTTCCAAAGTATATTCTATGTTATTTTAGGGTGATTAAATAGGGTTCTAGTGATGTTTAGTGTTATTTATGGGAATTTGAAGTGTTATTTTTTTTGATGTCTTGGTTTTGATTTTAAATTTTAAATTATGTTTCAGGCGAAAAAATGAGGTTTTATTATCTTTTAAGAAACACATAGTTTAAAAAAATAGTGTGTTATTTTAAAAAGTTTTCTTGTTTAATAAAATATTATTTATAAAGTGTATTTTTTCATTATGTGTTCTTGATAAATGTTTTCGAAATAAAGTGAGTTATTATTGGAATAATTTAAAATGAACCCATTAAATTTAAAAATGGATTCAAATGGTTTTTATTTTAATTTCAAATTAAGTGTGGTTTTTTAAATTAATTATTGGATGTTATTGGTTTTAACAAGGAAAAGGGTATTTATTGGTATGTGATTGATGTGTTTTTTTGGTGAAATCTATGTTTTGGATATGTCCCTTTATAATGAGTTTGTTTTGTGGGCGTTGTGAGGAATGAATTGATTGTGTTCATGTATTTAATTATTTCACATATTCCTCCCATAATGGTCAAGAAAAATAATTTATGGCTTGTCTCTAAGGATGATCATCTCAGAGAGTTCCTTGTAATTTAAAGGATATTTCTTCAATTATTGTCTCTACCCATACTCCAAATAGAGTGGTGGAATCAGACCCATTTTATCTTAGATTCTATCTAAGGACCCATTATATTAGTAACCACATTATTTCATAGGGGATAAAGGGTTTTATATGGTATTTTATTTACTAGGAAGAGTTGTGTTATATCCTTAATTCTATTATCACTCTTAGATATTTATGAGTGAGAGTTGTTTTGAGCTTGTTCGTTGGTCTAAGTGGGGTTATCTAATGAAGTCTTGAGTGTGTATTGGTTTTTGTGTCCTTCGGATAATGTGAATTTGATTTAATATTTTGAGGTAATTTTTGGTTAGATGTTTTATTTGGGATCTATGGGATCGCTTCCTATGGGATGTTGGTTACCATGTAGTCTTATTTGTGTTTGGTTGTGGAGTTTCATTTCTCGAGGTTCATTTGTGTGTTAGTTGGGTTATGAGGTTTTTCTATCAATTTAAGGTCCTGGGAGTAACCTTCGGTGTTTTCCTGGGTGGCTAGAGTGTGTATGGAACAAACTTAGGTCATATAACAGTTGGTGTTTATTACAAATTTTTTTAGGCACACCATGAGATGGTGTACCACTATTCAGATCCTATATTTCCCTTATGTGTAGTGACCTGATTTTAAATCCCATGTAAATTTTTGGGTTTTTTGTTATATTGGTAGTCTTGGTGACTTTGATTTGTGGATGTGTAAGTATTTTTTTGGGTTATTTCTCTCTTGGAGATCGATTGAATTCTTGAGAATAAAATACCATGATCGATTCAAGGAGTTGGTGATTTTTATAATGTGGTTTTTAATTAATTTTGGTTCTTTATTTTTTTTATCACTATTTCTCGAGGAAGATTGACCATTATCGATTCAAGGAGTTTGGCCATGTTTTTCTTGGAATGGTCTCATGACTTTGGGAGATTAGTTTGGTTATTTTTTCAATTTTGGATGAATGGTTTTGATAATAAATTGTGTTTAATGGTTCCCTTTTGTTTTATCCATATTTAGTTTTTTAAATGGCCCACTCACCTCCTAAATTGAATTATAATTACCTTTATTATTTTTAATGCCTTCTACTTTGACATAAGAATTTTTTTGGGCCAAAAAGTGGTATGGTGGGGATAATTTTTATACCCATATGCAACCATGATATTTTATTTTATATTATTTCATTTTATTATGTGTTATTTTATGTTTTGGTAAATTTTGGGCTTTTAATTTAAACTTTGGGAACCTTTTGGGTGTCATGTGATTATACTTCATGATTAGGATCAATTGTGATACAATCATGTGCTTGGTTCTGCAACCTAATAGTGTGTTTTTAAATATCTCTATATTTTTTTATAACCAAGTGGTCCACTCCCTAATAACATGTGATATGTCTAAGGGTTTATAATACCCCCACATGATTAAATCACATATTACAAAACCATGCATCCAAACCATTTAGAATACCCATGTATTTAATTTTAGTAAATTACCTTTCTTCCCTTCCTTATTTTAAAGCTCCAGATCCCCTTCTTGTTCCCCACACCTCTCATGACACCCATCCATGACCATCTATCTATTTCTCCTCCCTTATTTTTTATTTCTTACTATTCCATTGATATTCAAGGATAATTCTTAATGATTTAGGGTCAAATATCCATAGTAAGATCCATCATCTTCCTCTTCTTACCTTCTCCTTCCTTCGTTGTGTACCCTAATTAGCTAAACCCTATGGTATGAGTTTGACATTTTTCCTTGTGATTTATTTATGTATAGGGAATGAAATTCATTTTTCAAACTCTATACAACCCCTTTTTTAGTTCCTAACCATTCACCTTCAATTAGATATAGGTTTTACCAAGCACCAACATTTAATTTTTGAAACATTGATTTCTTGGGCTTTTATTTATGTTTTAATTTTCTAATGATAATATTACATGTTTTTAAGAATTATTTGAAAGAAAAATAAATTTATACTTATTTTTATTTCTATTTTGAGTATTTTCCAATTTGTAAGCATGTTGAAATTATATTTTAATAAACTACACACACCGTGTGTTTGAGAAATTTCCAAAATGACATTTATGAATGAATTTTGAGATTTTAAAAGGTGTTTTGGCCTTCAAATTTAATTCTAAATTAGATCAAGTTTTTTACATGGAATTCCAAGTAATAATATAAAATACATGTATTGATAAAGTTTTTAAAGAACTTTTATAAATAAAATATGTGGTTTAAAAATGTTTTAATCCAATTTGGGTCATAGGTTGAATTAATGGGTAATGTTTTAATATTTTAAGAATTAATTTTTTTAACAGGAGTTTATTTCTAATTTTTTTCATTGTTGTTTTTATGTGTAATTTTTTTAGTAAATTACTCATAAATGATTTCAAATTATTATAATGAAACTTGACCTTCTGAGTGGATTTTCATAAGGTCCATTTGGAACATTCAGAAGGTTTTTTAAATATTTATTGTATAAGGCTGTATTTATGCCTCTTATTCTTGTTTCCCTTTATGGGTGGTATTTCATGTATGTTGTTATTGGGTGATGGAAGTAAATATATATTTTTTTGTGAGGGTGCTAGAGGTGAGGGTGAGTTATTATTATTTGTGATGATTATATCCATCACCAATGTCTCACTAGATAGTTACATGATATCGGTTCCCCCTCTAGTGTGAAATATGATGGGATAGGGTGTTCCTCTTATGATGTATAAGTGAAAGATAATTGGTTGTCTTGTGTACAGGACATAATGTCAGATTAAGGGTTGGTGTTTGTTTGGTAAATTCTTGTATTTTATCACCTAAGGACCAAGGGTAGAGACCATGAAACCCATTTCTTGGTTGGTGGCCTGATGGAGGGGATTTCCTTAACTCCATGTGGTATCCCTTGAATGATTTACTTGTGTATCAAACTTGGTAAATTTCTTTTATTTATTATTAATGTTTCATTTGGTGATGTGGTGAAATTTTCTTAATATTTTTATTCATGTAGTGTGTGTTGGTTTTCTAAATCATTTTGATAAATGGTTTTTAAGAAATGATTTCTTAATCAAAAAGGGAATGTTTTTTCAGCATGCGTTCATTTAAAGGAATATATTCAACGTTATTTTTTCAATTAATAAAAATAAGAAGGAATTTTTTAAGAACTATTATAGGGTGTCATCAGATTTTTCATAGTTCAAATTTGAAATGCGTATTTTTATATTGTATTTCAAACTAGCTTGAAATGTGTTATCATTAATGATTTGGATTGTAGTAGGGTGGGTAGTGACCTACTGAGAATGTGTATGTTCATGCCTATTATATTTTAGTTTCATGTTTTTATTTTATCTATTCTTCATTCATAGGGTGTGGTCGGCATTGACATTGGATAGTGACCTATGGTCACATGAAGTTCATTTGGTTGTTTTTTTATTTAGTTTTCTATGTCTCATCATTTAAATCAACCACTCTTGGTTTTCAATGTTTTTGTTATATTGTTTTTACGTAGTGGGTGTTTCATTATATATATAATGTTATATAATTTTAATAAATGGGGTTGTTTTATACAAAATAGTTAGATAGAATATTGCAACCCAAACCTTAAACACATATTATTTCATAATTCTTAGCATACTTTTATAACAAATACAATTTGAGGATCTTAATATCTAGTGTCTTTAAAAGATTAGACATACAATTACATCATATTAAATATAAAAAGAACATATTTATTTAAAACTCCACATGTTGATGCAAACTCCCATAAATCTTCTAAAACTACATAGGATATCTTGGGGAAAATACATAAGGAAAATATTGAGAAAGAAATCCTAAGAAGGAAAAAAACATGGAAATAAGGCATAATAGGAGAGTTAAGAGGCATAACATGATAACATAAAGTGTATGATCATAAGAATGGATACATAGAATAAGAAAATAATTTCATAAAATTATAAATGTTTTTAAACATCATAAAACATGATATCATAAAAATAAGTTAAGGGTCACTCCCAAGACCATTATCATAAAGTGGAAAATGTTCTATGGTGGATTAGGTTCACTCCCTAATCTTTTACATAACATATCAGGAGATAAAATTCTTTTACCAATGAATTGTAGGGATATATTATTTTATGACTACCCATAAAATAAATTAAATCATAGATATGCATGCCACATGAGAAAAATAAACCATACATAAATAATAAGCATGATCAATCCCATGAACAAGTAAGTGAGTTTTATAATTAAGATTCAAGGCACATACAAAGTCTAAATAATAAGGATTCCACCGATAAGAAATAATTAAATCATTTGGATGTTTATATTTGAAACTGAAAAATAGTTCTTGATAATTGAGTTCTAATATAGAAACTTCATGAGAAGTATCTAAGAGAATAAATAATAAAAACATACCACTTGAGTGAAGCTCTATGAAATAAGTAAAGGATATTTTTAAAGGAGGAATGAAATTTTTGTTTTATATAAAACCAAAATTGAACTAATAGGGTTGTTAATAAAATAATAAGATTTTTTAGAGTCTATTCTTGGTTTAAAATCATATGATGGGGTGATTCTTTGCATGAGTCAAAAAATAATAAAGTTCCCTTAAATCATGTTTACTTTAAAGTGGTAATTTAAAATGGAACTAAAAACAAGTATAACCATAGTAATTAAAATGAAATTTAACTAGGTATAAAGGTAAGGGAAATATATATAGAAATATAACAATTTCTTGAGAATAATATTTCATAGAAAGGAAAAAAAATAAAGAGAACGTATAATTGAAAAGTAACAAGGGTTGTACGAAGGATACATTTTATGTTTTAAAACAAATTTTTTGAAATACCAAATAATAAAAAATAATAAAACATTCTTCTGAAAAGTGGAGAAGATAAATATAAATTTCACATGAGACAAAACTTAATTATTTTTATAATTAAAAATAATAACATTGGTGAGATGGGTAATTTTAGACAAGGAGGGGAAAACACCATTTAAAAGGATGAGAATTATTATTAACATAGTTAAATTTTCAAGAAGGTTTAGAACTCATAAATAAAGAATATTTGAATAAAATTTATCTCTTAAGATATAAATAGAATACACCATATGAAATTAATGATAGAACTCGAGGAGAAACATTATAATTCAAGAAATAAAATTGAGTTATCAAAGGCCCTTATATTCTAAGGAAGTCATTAATCATAGCCCACAATAAAGAAGACATGATTTAAAGTGAATTTTCCTAGTTCAAAAATTATTTATGGTATTAAAAATCAATTAGGTTGTATTTAAATTATAAAAATTAATATTGGTGAATAATATCAATGCATGCCTCAATAAAGGGTGATTGATATATAAACCCTTACCAAGTGTCTAAAAGCACTACACACTTTCACTTAAATTCTAAATTCATAAAATTAACTTTATTAAAAAAATTAATAAGAAAATTATCCATCTATATTTCTATTTATAAGGTTTATTTTTCATCATGTTTCACAAATTTATTACATCCTTTCCACTTATATCTGTTTCTTGAATTTCTTTGATTAATTTCTCACAAAATTATATGGCATGTTGAACAAGGTTAAAGTATTGTAAATTAGTTTCATAATATCTTTAATTTTATATTATTATGTCTTTCATTATTACATTATCACATAATTTATGTCGTTAAATAGGTTTTCCATTAATGGCCTCAAATAAGAAAACATACCATGATATTTCCTTTTTTAGCAGTTAAATTTACTATAACCATTTATGGATAATGTTACTTATGGAATTTATAATATTATCATTACATAATATTAATAGTTTAGTAAATATAATTTTTTATACATTAAATAATTTTTTTATTACACACATGTTTTCATAATAGAAAATTAAATAGACACATCATCACATGGAGACAATAGTACGCATGTACACATAACTGACAATCCCATTTTTAAAGAATTATAGGAAAGAATAAAATATAATATAATATCATTTCAGAATAATTAACATGTTATAAATATCATATTATCTTATTAAACAACCCTTTTCAACCATCCATTGGAAAATTGAGCACATCGTCTATGGAGGCAGTAGACTACACACACGCAGGACAACATTTTCGTTTTTATAAATGGTTTTTGAGGAAGGTATAAATTTGATAGTAAATTAGAATAACAACATAAAAAATATTAACAATATTTTTATTATCATAATATCATATATATAAGAGGTATTTGGTGGTATAAGTAGAAAATATTTATGAAGGTGTGGTGGAAAATATTACCTATTGCTTTGGATGTTCTCCTTTGGTCACCCCCTTAAGGAACCTTAGCTTGGTCTTTTGGAAAGATAAAAGATTTTAGGACATGGGGAGAGGGTAAAGAGATACTAGGAAAGATTATGGGTCAATATGAAGGGTATTTTTAAATGTATAAATTTTAAGGGATGGTGGTTCCTTTTTTAATTTTAGAGAAGGTAAATTTTGGAATATATAACAATTTAATAAAAAGATAGCACATTTTTTACATGAAATAAGAAAATAAAGTCAAAAATAATAATGTCCGGGAAGGTGTATGGTAAATAAATCCTTAAACACACTTTTTCATGTATGTTTTAAATATTTTTTAATTCATTTACTCTTATATTTTTACTTTTATCATTTTTGGATTTTAATGAGATAACAAATTTTAACATAAGAAATTTATTTTTAATGCCTAAAAAAGATACTTATTATATAATCTTAAAATACTGAGTGAAAATATGGAATAAAATTTATCAAATAAAATTTATGTTTAAGGAAAATTAATTTTAATATTAGTGCATGTAACTGGTAAGAACATGCTTTTAGAAAAAAATTAAGAATAAGATTTATGACTAGGATAAAATAATCAATGTTATTAATTATATTGACATTAAAATGTCTATTATTATTAAAATAATATTTAATTAACCTTAAAATAAATAAAAAATCTAATTCCTTCATGTGATAATTTTATTAAAATAAATAGGAAAAAAACAGTTTTTCGTTAAAACATTACCTAAATTTTTTAAAATATTAAGCATGGGTTTTATATATAGTCTTTTAAAATACTTAATTTAACTTTATAAAATATATTTTTTATTGAAAAAATAATTTCATAACATTTCATGGAATTCTCGTATTATAATGTCACAAAAGTGACAATATTAGTAAAATTTGTATTTTTCACTATTCATTGAAAAATCAATTATTTTAGAAAAAATATAAAAAAAATATATTAAGATAATTGTGACATGTTGAATTAAAAAATGATCTTAACTTTAAAAAAACTCAAAATTTTATAAATTTAGTTTTTAAAACAAAATTTCCTATATAAATAAAAACTTCTTATATTGAAAAAATAATGTTTTTTTAACAATAAGTGTTTTTGATATTATTTCATATAAATTTCTAATTGAAAGGATTTTGATATATTAATTTGTATAAAATAATATTTTATGTTTCAATATAATCTATTGTGATAAAATATATAGTACTTAATAAAACTATTCTTTTAAAAAAGAAATCTTACATTTATACTAAATATTATTTAATAGATACCATTTACAATAATTATTTATATTATAAAATTTAATTTTACAGCTCCATTGATATTAAACTATTTATTTTAATTTTTTATATACATCGTGTCATATTTTAATAATAATATTATTAATATTCATATGTAATACATAAATATATATATATATATATATAATTTTAATATAATATTTTGATTTTATTGTGTGTTATATTATTTCAAATTTACTTCTTAACAATACAAAACTTTATTATACCTATTAGAGATATTACTAATAACAATATTTTCAAAGACCATATTTGAAATAACCATATTTATAATGGCTAGAGTTCATTCCTATATATAGAATTACTAGATTATTCATTTATTCCATTGTCACTTCCCAAGTCATAGTTAAAATTTAATATTATAGATATTGCATAATTATTTATCCTTTAATTATGCACTTCCCCATTATTCGTTTTTTCTAGATATTGGTGATCCTGAAGGTTAAAGAAGATATGGGAGATTTTTTAGTCATAAAGATTATATTATTTTCTATATATTATCCCCTATAGATTTATGCACTTTTAATTGGTCCAATTCATCCATGGTGAGTAATAATCCTTGGTATTAATTTATTATTTTTATGTGATTTTATTATAATGTCTCACTTATAAATGAATATAATGTATTTAGTTCGGTTTAAATATTGTGGAGAACATTTTCTAATCATGTTTCAATCCATTTGAAATAATAGGAAAATGTTATTTAAAATAATAATAATAATAATAATAATAATAATAATTTTTCCAAAAACATAGGGTGTTATTAGTAAGATAAGGGATTTTTTGTTCTAAATTATTTAAATTGTTCCTTTTTCTTTTGGTGAATGGACCTCTGACATATAGAGGAGTCATATCAGATTTTCATGTGAAAATTCTATGTTATTATTTAATGTTATGGGAGAAGTTATTCCCACTAATTTGTTTTTAATTCCCTTGTTCTTATCATCATCCCTCAAGGATCGAGAATGGCCCTTTGGCCTAGTGGAAAGCTGGATTGGGTGTTATTTCTTGTAACAGCTTGGGACAGTTTGTTACAAAAAACATGTGTAATAAAATTACCTAATGTACCATATAAACTGATATCTATGCTAATTCTCCATAGAAATAAATGGAGTTCCTGATCCCTAAGGGCTACTAAAAAGCTCATAGGAATCCAGAAACAACATTTGGTAATGATTTAACCCAAATTTAAAAATAAAAACAATCCAAGTTACACTGTAGAAACAACATCATATAAATAAATCAATACACCCAAATCTAGTATAGGGAGAAAACACAAAAACTAAATATAGAACATAACTACCAAAATCCACCTTTCGGGGGTTAGAGACCACGTACAACATCCCAAGTCACCCACCCTCAGTCAACCACGCATGATACCCCAAAATAAATTGAAGGGAACACGAGCACCTATAATAAGAACAAAAATTCTACAGACACCAAACAATAAAAGTTGGGTGTGGGATACAAATCCTAGTAAGATTTCACAAAATGGTCTATGTAGTTACTTTATAAGGTAATTAAAATATTCAAAAAAATATTACAAAATAGATAAAAAGGATTTATATTTTAGAACATGAAACTAAATCCATTAAAATTATAGTACCAAAATATTGGGTTTTTAAAAACATAACTTTAAAATATTTCAAAATCATTTATAAAACTAATGTTTGAAACCTGCAATTTTATCATTTTAAAACCAATGTTTTTGAAAATATTTAAAAACCATTTTTTGTGACCTCTTCCCACTAAATATATGAAAATAAAGGAGGACAGATAATGACCCATGAGTCTCACCTCTAGTAAGCCCTGTGTCAGTGACTAGCACCAAGTGTATAAACATGTCACAATAAGGAGGCATTAACCTCCACAATATAAAACAACATTGTGATATAGAATAAATAACCACTAAGAAAATACAGTAGATATAATAGAATTAATCCAAAAACCATCCCAAAATGTATGAATAAAGTAAAATAATACATATAAAAGTATCCAAATATACCAAAATAAAATTATATTGTAGTAACACAACAACAAATCCAAACCCAACTAGAAATGTTCATTTCGGTCCCCAAATTCCTCCTAGAAACATGAAAAATAGTTTATATATGTAGAGTGATCATAAGATATATACTTAGTAGGGATATAACCAAGGTCTCAAGTGAACAAGTGAATAGAGAATTATCATGCACCAATGAAAAAACAACAGAACCAACTAGAACCTATATAGGTCATCTAACAATCCCTAACCTCACCATATCTCGCTCACTAAATCATGGATCTAATATAATAATATAACATCGAGATCATAAAAAATCAAGGCACACAACTTTTGCCTCCCCACTAATTTTATGCTCTCACATCCCAATGTTGAACTTCCTGATCTCTCATACATTCTATACATATCACATCACATACCACATCACATCATATCTTTCCCAAAGACACTTGGGTCATCTCTGATGTGGGTCGGGATGCATCCCTACCTATCCCACCCTCACAAGGTCTACCATCCAATGATTGCATCAGGAACCACCACAAAATATATCACATAAAGAAACATGGGTCATAACATCTCATATCATCATATATCCAAGGAATTAAGGTATTTTTAATTTGAATGTAATGCTCTGTCCCAAGAATCCAAGAGCTAGTGCGTTATTTTATTATATTAGCATGATTACAAGGAATCAAATCCTAAAGGACCAGATAGTTTATCAATTTTGGAAAACCATATTACATACATGATACAAATAATACATTAGGAAATCGAAAATAATACATAATACAAAACATAGGATAATAAAATGCCCCTATGAAAACTCTTTCAAATATATCTTCATTATAACCAGGTGAAAAGAAACACAATAAGCATGAGCTCAAATGCTTATTAAGGGAAAGTAAATTAGCAGAAATAATGAATCAATACGAATAAATGAACATGGAAAGGTAAATAACTAAGAAAAAATTTCATTTAAATAGCTAGAGAAGGCACAATAAATATGGAAAGTTAAGAAAGTGAAACACATTCCATTTAATCAATAAACTAATAATGAAATGAATCCATAGATTTTATCATATGGAAACCTCATGGATAATAACAATGATAACAAAAATATATATAAAGGAAATACTTCATTATTATAAGTAATGTCTTAGGCACATGAAAACCTATACCATAAATACCTTTCATAAGACAGGTTAAAACTATAGGTATAAAATTATTTAATTTTTATAACTTATTTATCTCATGATAAACCGTCGATGCGTCAATGGGCTATATAAAGTATGGGCACTACCCGTCAATGTCTGTCCAAATAATTCCTCATATAAATATAAAAAATAAATAATATTCCTTATCAAATATCTATACTGAATAATTAATACATATTTATCAATGTTTCCTCTATGGATTATAATTAACAGAAAGGGTTTTTGAGTTTGATCAAGGTAAATACCATTGAAATATCGTTAAAAATTTCTCGAGGAAAATAATATTTAAACACTTCAAAGTGTCCCATACCACTTTGAAGCATTTGAATCATAATACCCATGAATTAATAAAATTAAATTAAACTTATAATATAATGAGAGTAATTATGTTCATTCTATAATATGTTAAAGGGTAGTATATACACCATATAAAAGTGAATTTGTGCATAACAACAAATAAGTCTCAATGGAATGTAAATTGAGATGAAATCCCTTACTATGGGGTAAATTTAGAATTATAATACACATAAAAGAAATAATTTAAAATGAAACCTTAAATACCATTAAGAAACATGTATTCATGATATAAAATAAAACAGGGGTAGTAGATACACTATTCAAAATATTTAAGTGGTGAATATGACATTTATCTCACGGATGTAAAAAGTGAGAAGAAAATACCTTGTCCTGAGTCTGACTTGTCATGTGTGTATTTATAATAATAAACTTATGATAATTATTTATATATTTAGTAAAATTTTCAAGTTTATTATTATATTTACTTAACATGTTACGGTGTTTTATACAACCACTAAAACAATTATGTTTACGTCGGGTGTTTTTGACCAAATTCAGCTAATGTCTAAAAATGACTTTGGTAGATTGAATATGGTAAAATGGATCATTATTTAAACATATCCATAATAATAATAAAGAAATAATTATCATATTTATACATAAAGTATTCATTTAAAATCAATTATGATATATGGTTATGAAAAATCAACCAACGTTACAATCATGGAGACGGTAGGTCATATGTACGGAGGAGTAACATTCCTATTTTTCAATGATCGTTATGGAAAGAAGGTAAGTAACATTATATATTTATATAATGATAATTATATCATAAATACCATGTTATTTTATCATATATACGTTTATATAGAATTATTTTGATGTAAAATGATCCCCATCATGTCAAGGAGGCGGTAGTTCACACGTCCACGAAACACGTTATCACCTTTTTAGTATGTGAAAAGGTAATAAAGAAAATGATATATTATATTTATAAAAAGTTAATTATGTCATTAATATCACATATATTTCATTTATTTAACATATTTTTAATTAAAACCATCCTTAATAAATTCCATGTATAGTGTTAATGCATCACATCACTTTGAGGAGGCGGTAGTCCACACCTCCACAAATGATGTTGTCATATTTCCACAAAATAGAGTTCATAAAGGTATGTGATACAAAATAATTATATAAGAATAAATACATTAAAAATATAATATATATATTATAAAAATAGTGTGTACATCATAATTCCCACCATGATAGGTGGTAAAGGAAGAACAAACAATCATCATTTCATGAGGTGATAGTTCGCCGTAAAAATAAACGGTAAATTCATTACCCATTAGATGGAATTTTGTGTATGTGTGGGTAGAAACATTAATATAAAAAACATGTAAGTATATTTTGGATACTGATTTTATTATATAATCATGTATTGATAATATTTTATGGGTTTTGAGAAGGAAATAAAATAAAATAGAGGAAGGATGTTACCTTTTCTTTGGGAAAATCCTTTTGGTTTGCACCAAAGGGATTCCATAGAAGTATTTATATCAAAAGGGATGATTCTATGATTATTTTAGGAACATATGGAGATTATTTTATTATATTTTGGGTGATAAAATTGGTTTTATAGTTGTGAATAAGTGAGATGCATGAGTTCCTTTTTATGGTGGAGGAGGAGTGGTATTCTTGTATATTGTTGAAAAGAGAATTCCATCCACATTTTTACCTTGAAAAATGTCTCCAATAATTTTCCAAATATAATAAAAGTGATTATAGGGTCTAAATATTTTCATCCAATATCTTTTTACAAGTTTTTAGGTCATTTTGTTCCATAAGTTTAAGGTTCAGTCCCTTATTAAGCTAATTTTCCTCTTAATCACTGTAATTAATTTTAATGATTTTCACTAATATTTGTGTTCAAAAATAAGTTTAAATTATTATAAATTATAAATTATTTTGATTAAAAATATATAATCCATTTTTTCAAATTTCAATCACATAATTAGTATAAATTAATTAGAATTTGATCCCACAGACGGGAAGACAAAGCGGGGTTTTAAAGTAAAAATATTCAAAAGTTTGGTTTCAAACTGAAATTGATTCCAATTACCTAAATTAGATTAATTTAAATATATTTGAACTAATTTAAAATTAAAAATAATCAAAAAAATAATTTAACATTGTCAAAAAATTAGATGAAAAATCAGTTTTGAATTAAAATTCGGTATATTTTTATTATTCATTAGAAAATAAAAATTCTTATAAAAATACCAAAAAATCAATCGAACATAATTTTTATGTTTATATTTTAAAAATAAATTTTATTTTTGTCATATCAAATTCATTAAAGTTCCAAAATTCATATTTAAAATAGGTGCACCTTTAAAAGGTGATAAAATTGCCTTTATAAAATTATAGGATTTCATGTGTAAAATTAGGTTTGTTCTAATCTTATGATTACAAAGACTATTGGATGAATGTAAAAAATATTTGACTGAATATATAATATATAAATTCAATTAATATATTTCACTTGTATTAATTAATTCAACTTGTTAAGATAAATCACCTTTTGTACATAAAAATAGTCTTTTATAAAACCATTACCTTTATATTCATTTGGTTTATATATTCATTAATAATTAATAGGTAACTAATGAATGAAACTATATATTTTCATAAGTTATTTAATCCTATTCATAACTTCCAATTTAATGGCTAGGTTATATCTTTTTATATTAAATAATAATATTTTAATAATATATTATTTTTTGGTAAAACTTGGTCTTGCGTGTTACATAAGTCATCGAGGGAAGTAAGTCTTGCATGTAATACAAACTAACCTCAGTGTTCCGTGAATATAAAGCTTAAATTTATGTTTCATGTAACATAATCTTAACTTGGTGTTTTGTATAAATTAATATAGGAATAGAAATTAAATTTATTCTAAAATGAAAATATTATGAAGTCTTGGGGTGTTACATTATCCCCACCTTTAATAAATTGCATCCTTGTAATTGAAACTTGATATCAATAAATAAGGGATTGATATTTTAAAATAAACTATTTTTGAAAATACCGCATTGTGAATAGGGTTAATAACACATCTTCTTAATAAGAGATAATTGGATGTACAATAGCTACATAACTGGGTTCCCTTGTTGGTGAACATAGGTGGGAAATGTAAACATGGATACAAATGAAAAATATAACAAGTAATGTTTTTATGGAGAATGATAGAGAGAATTTTTATTTTAATGTTGATGACAAAAAATCCTTAAACCACCATTATTAAAAATGTCATTGATATCATAAAAAATAAATATAATAGGAAAAAAATTGTTTCAAGACAAATTTTCCTATATTTGAGGAATTATTTCACTATATAAGAATATAAGTAAATATAATTTTCTATTTAATAAAAAAATATCCTTTAGTTGTCCCTTGAACATTTTATACTTAATTTATTATCACATGTTTGATCATATGGTGAATTAATACATTAAACTTTAAAAACTCATCCAAATTTCATCTTAAACCATTTAATAAATGGTTAGCTTTTAAAAAAATTATGATCCAACAATTTGGAAGTAAAGTCACTAAATTTCCAAAATAAACTTATCATTATCCTTTAATCAACATGAAATATCTTTTAAATCATCACATACTAAACATGTGAACACCTTCACCATGTATTCTCTTGAAATATAATAACTTTAATTACTATAAAGATTTATTAAAAACATGAATTCTTACTTATTTATTAAGTAAAACACATGTTATTGAATATATTCTATAAATCAAAAAGTGTTGTAAACTCCAAAAATGATAGCATAAACAAATATGTCAAAAAATCATTAATCAGTTTCATATTGTTCAACACTTATCAAATTTAAGTTATACAAATTAATCATATCATTATCCAAATGTAATTACCTCAACATTAGAAACATATTAAGGATTAAAATTCCTTCAACCACATGTTTTCCAAAAAAATTCAACTTTCTACTAGATCAATTTTCATAGTACTATTTAACATGTGATTTAAAATCATTAAAAAAATAATTCAGTACAATCCTTATATATTCAATAATTTATATGATGATAATATCATCAATAAAATAATTTTACAACATATTTTTTATATCCAAATATAGAGGCACACAATTTATTCCACTTTGGTTGTGTCAATAAAATATTATTAAACTCAATCCCTTAGCTTCTTATTAGGTACATTCCCTTGATTATTGGGGTATTTGTTGGCATAGTGCCTCATATCCTTGCAGTTGTAACACATAATATCAACATTTTACTTCTTTAATCTTCATTAATTTTTCTGGTGACCCTATTCTATGCACTTATAATAAACTCCCAATTCTTTCAATCATTTAACAATGTGATTATTTTGATAGTTATCGCATGTGGGGAAATCATTCTTTCCATTTTCCCTTTATTTTTAATTTTTATTCCTTTCTATTCTTCCACTGATTCCCTTTTAATCCATAATACTTGGATAATTCTTTCTCTATATTAATAGCACATAAAACTATTTCATCATATAAAGAAAAATTTTGAGACACAATTTACCTTATAAGACATGGCTTAATACCATCAAAGAAATGGTAAATCATGAACTTTATTTTGCATATTAAATCCCTAGAATACCTTGCTAACCTTGTAAAGGTATCTTCATACTCTACAACACTTTCTTTTTTCCTTTTTTTAAACTAAGGAAATTTCACTTCATGTCAGTTTTTTGGTCATGAGGGGAATATTTATCAATGAATGTGTCCTTAAAATACTTCCATTCCCTGAGTTATATATATTCTTCCTCCTTAGTATTCTAGATCTAGGACCACCATTGATCTGCAACACCATTGAGATAATACACTAAAAGTGTAACATTTTCCTTTTCACCACAAACAAATGCTATAAATATCTTCTCCAAAGATTTAATCCAATGCTCAGTCACCATTGGGTTAGTAGTCTCACTAAATTATGGGGGAATCTATCATATAACGTGATCCAACTTCAGAGAATCTCTTTCTAGGATAGCTTTCTCCATCCCGTAAAGGTTATGTGTCAAGGCCAGATTAAGATTCCCTATTATATCCACAACTTGCATAGTTCTAATACCAGCTATATCAGTTTTCTTAGTTGGGAAACCTCTACATTTTCCATGGGTACTGAAACCATTTTTCATTCTAGTCACCATATCTAAACAATGGCATATACTAGATTAGATCATAACATTATATAACATAATGTATACTTCTAAAACTAGTGGAACATTTATCATAAATTGAAAGTGTTTTCCATAAAAAATCACATAATCTTAAAAATGGTTTAGCTGGGTATATATTTACTTTAAAATCCTTCATAATGGTTTGTAAATAAAATGCAAATTATCCTAAATTTATCCCCCGAGAGTGTTAAACCAAGTGTGTAGTAAGTTCCATTGTCATGTACTTAGTTTCATTCAAGTTAGGCCCAATGCACCTTGTCCGAGTTGTTACCCCTAGGTACATCTATGCCAGAACCACATTCACTTATAGTATCTAGATAAAGATATATTTCTAGGAATAACCACATAATATATACCTTATTAAAATTTTAGGATGTTTTTCTATACTTATCCTCAATGTATATATTAAGGTTATATTCCCAAATTTATGTTTTCTAAATATAGTTTTCAAGGTTGTTGTTAAAATTCCTAGGATACCAACTGTAATGTCATGACCCCAAAATCCTAGAGCCTATGAATTATTTTTTTACATTGATATGATTACAGGGAATAAAATCCCAAAGGACCGAATTGTTTAACATTTTTGGAAATCCATATTATATATATAATACCCATAATACATTGGTAAATTGAAATTAAAACATAATACATAACAAAATATAATAAAATGAATCCTTAAAAACTCTTTTAAATATCTCTTCATCATAACCTGGGGAAAGAAAACATAATAATGTTGAGATTAAATTCTTATTAAGGGAAAGTAACTAGGAAGCAATAATGAATAAATAATAATAAATCAACATGTAAAGGTAAATAAATAACAACAAATACCATTTAAATAACTTGATAAGGAATAATCAACATGGAAAGTAAAGAAACTGAAACACATTCCATTTAATCAATAAACTGATAATTTAAATGAATCCATAGATTTTACCATATGAAAACCTCATGGATAATGAAAATAATAACTAAAATATCTATGAAGGAAATGATTAATTATTTGATGTCATGTCAGAGGGATATGAAAAACTATACCATCAAGACCTTTAACACAATAGTTTAAACTTTTAGGTAAAACCCTATTTAAATTTTCCAATTTATTCATCTCATGAGAAACTGTCGATGCATTGAGGGGTTCTACAATGTTCGGGGCCCACCCATAACTTCCTGTCCAAATCATTCATCATATCTATTTAATAAATAAAAATATTCCTTATCAGATATATTTATTTAATAAATAATATAGTGTTATCAATATTAAATTAGTGGATGATAAGTAACAACAATTTATTTTATGTTTATTAATGGAAATACCATTTAAATATCATTAAAACATTCTTGAGGAAAATAATATTTAAGCACTCGAAAGTGTCCCATGCCACTTTGAAGCATTTGAACCATAATGATCATGATAAAATAACCTTAAATTAAACAAATAGTATCATGAGAGTAATTAGATTCATTATATAACATGTAAAATGGTAGTATATACACCATATAAAAGTGAATTGGTTCATAACAACAAATAAGTCTAAATGGAATGTAAATTGAGATGAAATCCCTTACTATTTAGTAACATTAAAATTATAATCCACATGAAAGAAATAAGTTAAAATGAAAATTTAATTAAAATTAAGATACATATATTCATGATATAAAATACAATAAGGGTAGTATATTCACTATAGAAAATGAGTAAGTGGTAAATATGACATTTATCTCACAGATGTAAAAAGTGAGATGAAAATACCTTACCTTGTGTCCGACTTGTCATGTGTGTCTTTATATTCATGAATAATAAACTTATGTTCATTATTTAATTTCTTAAGAAATTTTTTAATGTTTATTATTAATTTAAATTCACTTATTACAATTTTTTATAAAACTACTTAAAAAATTAGGTATACATTGGGTGTTTTTGACCAAATTTGGTTCATGTGTCAAAACGAATTTGGTAGGCTAACTATAGTTAAAGTAGTCATTAAATTAACATATTCAGAATGATAATAATTAAATAATATATATATTTATATAAATTATATATTTAAAACCAATTATTAAATATGGTTATAAAAAATGAACCAATGTTGCAATCATGGAGACGGTAGGCCGTACGTACGCATGAGTAAATTTCCTATTTTTAAATGATCGTTATGGAAAGAAGGTAACATTATATCTTTCCAGAATGATCATATTATCATAAATAAATTTTATTTAATCATATATACTTATATAGAAAAAATTTATGATGTAATAGGGTTGACATCACATCGAGTAGGTGGTAGTCCACATGTTCACGAATGACATTATCACCATTTTAGTGTATGAAAAGTGTAATACATAAAATGATATATTATATTTACAAAAAGGTAATTATTTCTGGAATATAACATATATTTCATTTATGTCCCATATTATTAATTAAAACCATCCTTAATACATTCTATATATAGCATGACCAAATCACATCGCTTTGAAGAGGTGGTAGTCCACACTTCCACAAGTGATGTTATCATATTCTCACAAAATGGAGTGTATAAAGGTATTTGATACAAAATAATTAAATAAGAATAAAGTATAACGACCATGCTATTTATTACCCATTTATACCTGATTTATTGCATAGATTTTCACTTAATAAAACTCAAAAGATCTAGAGGTCTAGTGTCTTGTGAAATTAGGAACATTACATAACAACTTAAAACATTAAATACAATATCTTTATTGAAAACTTCATTTACATGACCACAAAATTCCTTCCTAATTAACACTGTATGTGATAACCTGAGGATGTAGACAAGGAATAGAAGAGCTATAAATCTCAATAAGGTAATAAACATGGCATAACATGAGGATAATAATACATTTTAGACAAGACATATCAATGAGGCATGAAGGAACATGAATATAAAGGCATGATATAGTATGATAATCATAACATGGAAATGTGGAAAAAACTTAAAACACTGCATCATAAATAAAAAGGAATCAGGTAAACCCCTATCTCAAAATGGTGGACAAAAGACCCATAAAAGAATCAGTTAATCCCCTATCCCAACATCATGTATTTTGATACTAAACATTACCTAATGCATTGGAGCACTATCATGGTTCACCCTTCATAATAATTTCAATCTCATTCTTATGTGTGCCACATAGATCATATAACATGGATTAATTCAACATAATAATATATTACAAGAACAAGTAATGTCTAATAAATAAATTTAAGTCTTAAATCGAGAAGTATATGTGCATAAATCTTAATACCCTTGATAGAGGAATTGGTATGGTATTCACTACATGATGATTTTGGAATTGAAAATTGCGGTGCAATTTCAGCAGCATAACGATGTCATATGGAAATTCATAAAATGGGTTGATGAGAGAGAAAGGGGTCTCTCATAATTTATACATGAAATGGATAGTAATGGGATCATGGAACATATTATCCCAACATATGAAATTGAATTTAAGATGCATATATAAAAAAAGTTTAATGGGAATGAGGAGAGAAAAATCTCTTATGGAATTTCGGCGCGGTAACAGGTGTATATAATGGATAATTAATGGATTAATGAGAGTGTAAGGAAGATATCATTATTTATAATTCAAATTTAAAGTAAGGGGAGTATTTATGAACATATACCAACATATGAAAATTGAAATTAAAAGTCTTATCATAAAAGGAGTGCTTGATAAAAGTGGAAAGTGAAAGATCCCTCACAGAATTTCAGCATAGTAACGACATAGGTAAGGGTCCAAAGGGGGAGGATAAATGATAATTCATTTAAATAACATTAATTTGGCGGTAATTAAGTGATTAAAAACGAATTTAAATACAATCAATTGAAATTAAAATAACTAATTTCAAAGAAGGTTCTTGAATTCATAGGTGAGGAGAGGAATCCCTTACTTGGATATGTGACGCCAAAGGCTTGGGAGAGCCTTCTTGGGAGCTTGAGGTGGCTTTGATAAGTCTATTGGGAGTAATTATTACAGGTTGTTCTAGATTAAAATAGTTTTAGTGAAGATAAATGGGGTCTTAGGTGGGTTTATATAGGAAAGGAGGGAGATTACTTTATTATTTTGGTTTTGGACACTACATAATAAAATATTCAAAACTGCAAACCCTCCCATGGTTCCTGACCATGGATTATAGAAAATGGGAGTTGTATAAATTATTTTATAAGTCTAATGATATAAGATATTAAAATATTTCCCTTGACTTTTAGAGAAACGATTTTAAAATATTAAAATATATTATATGTTTTGGAGGATTTACTAAGGATTTATAAAATATATAAGATAAACTTAAAATTATATTTTTTAAAGGAAAATCAAATATTTGTCTAAAGATAACTTTTATAGTATTTATTACATAATTATTGGGCCATTATGAAATCATAAAACACACCGTATATTTATACGATATTTAATTTTTACACAAAAAAATCAACTGTCTCAGAAAATTATGAAAAATTTACTATTGGATAATTTCAATGTGCTGATTCCAAAAATAATATTAGTTTTATATAAATAATTTTCCAAATATGTGGATTTTATCTTTTAAAATAAAAACCAACATTTATTGGAAATTGACAGATTTTGAAAAAACAGTTTATAAACCTTAATAAAAATTACTTTTGGATTCATAAAAATTACATGATCATTTATATTTAATTAAAGTAATTTAAAATAATATTTTATTAGAATGTTATTTATTAAAAAAATCCATTAATTCATTAAAGCTATATTTCTTAATCAAATTTTAATATTAACAAAAATATTATTTGTGCTTTAAAAATCACTTACAAAGTAACAATAATTGAATGAAAGTATATTCATTATTCTATAAAAAATTAATGTATATAATCATAATGATATGGTTTTGTTAATTTATTTTTATTACACAATCATATACCCTAAGAGTAAGGTGAGCGATGGTGGGTCCTTCATGGGTCTGTTTGGTGAACATGGTTTGGGATATGATCTTGATGAGCTTAAACTTCTCTCATAAATGGTTTCGATAATGCTTAAGTTATTGGATCTTGTCTTGGGCTTGGTCTAGGTAAATTTCTTAAAATTATATATCCCTTGAAATATCTGATAAATGGGCTTCATAGGGAACAATCTTACTGGTTAAGGCCATCACTTCATTTGTCTGTGCCAAAAGGATTTGTTAAAACCCTATATTTATATTAGTCTTGTGATCACAATTCAATGACTATATTAGCAATGGTAATGATACTTAATGTTCATTTAAATACAACTAGATATAATAAAAAATAAGTTCATGTGTCTTATATATCCATAAGACATTTAATTAAATAAAAAAGGGGAATTTTATTCATAACAGTTTGGGTTATTACAACCTTCCACCTTTAAGAAATTTCACCCTCAAATTTTTCTTTTCCTAACACTAAAACAGATGGGGTTAACTCTGCTTTATAACCTCCTCTAGTTCCTAAGTTTCTTATTATAACTTGTGGTTACTCCACAACACCTTAACGAGGGGCATTGTCTTATTTCATATAAATTTTTCTCTACAATCTAAGATCTTCACCGTCTGCTCCTCATAGGAAAGTCCATTCTCCAAGGGTACCACCTCTGAATTGAGTATATGATATGGGTCTAGGATATACTTCCTTAAGAGGGATACATGGAATACATCATGCACTTGAGATATGTTTTCTTGGAGTGCTAGTCAGTAGGCTACTACTCTATTGCGATCAAGGATATGAAAGGGAATATGTACCTTGGAATAAGATTTCCCTACTTCCCAAATCTCATTAATCACTTTCATGGAGATATATAGAGGAATACCATGTCTCCAACATCAAACTCTAGCTCACGTCGATGATTTTCAACATAGCTCTTTTTTCGACTATAAGAATCTTTGATGTACTAATGTATGGTCTTAACCTTCTCCACCATTTCTTCAACCATTTCCAGACCTAGAATTTTTCATTCCCCAACATCATCCCAACATGCTGGTGTTCTAAAATTCATCTCATAAAGGGCTTTGTAGGGAGACATTTGGATGATCGAATGGAAACTATTATTTTAAGAGAACTCCACCAAAGGAATATGTTGGTCTCATCCACCTTTGAATTCCATTGAGCAAGATCCCAACATGTCCTCAATTGTTTTGATAGTCCACTAAGATTGACCATCAGTTTAAGGGTGATAAACTGTACTAAAATTTAGATAAGTGTTTAGAGAATGCTGGAAACTTTTCCAAATATTAAAGGTGAATCTTGGATATCAATCAGACACAATTGATAGTGGTACTCAATGTAACCTTACCACTTCTAAGATGTATATCTGTTCCAGTTGATCCAGTGATAAATCCTCTCGAATCGCAATGAAGTGTGCAATATTTGTAAAATGATCCACACTAACCCAAATTTCATTGTTTCCATTGGATGTCTTTTATAAGTTTGGTGAAAAATTCCATTGTGATGTTTTCCCATTTTCTTATTGGTATGAGTGATGTTTTCATCATCCCCTTAGACTTATTCCCCTCATACTTTACTTTCTAAGATACCAATAAATCTGATGTATATTCATCGATATCCTTCGTCATGTTATCCCACCCATAGTTCTCCCAAATATCTCAATACATCATTGTGTTTCTTGGGTAAATGGATAAATTCTAACTATGTGTATTATCCAAAAGTTCTTTCTTCAACTCAAGATTTGGTGGAACACATAGCCTCAACCCAAATCTCACAATTCCTTCTTCATTAACACTGAACTATGAGGATTTCTCTTTTATGATAGTTTCCACTTTCTTCTAAATTCCATCATCATCTTTTTTGGCATCCTTTAACCTTTCCAAAAGAGATTGTTGAGAAATAATTTGTTAAAGGATTGATAATGTTCTATTATTTATGATTATCATGTCCATATTCATCAAATATAAGAATATTGGATCCTTTTCAATTCTCATCAATGATCGAATTATTAGGTCCTTTATACTTAGTGAATCCTCCACCTTGTTCACTTTCCTAGGATGGTAGTAGATTGAGTAGTCGTATTCCTTGATGAGCTCTAACCATATTCGTTGGCCCATATTTATCTCTTTCTGTGTGAATATTTATTTGAGACCTTTTTTATCTTTATATATTTCACACTTCTCCCCAAAGTGATAATGTCACCAGATTTTCAACACAAAGATCACAACTACTAACTTCATATCATGCATGGTATAGTTTTTCTCATGAATTTTCAACTGCATTGAGGTGTAGGCAATGAATTTTTCATTTTTCATCAATGCACATACCAATCCCTTCTTTGAATAATTGATGAATATTACGAAAAGATCCCCACTTGTGGGTAAAGTGAGAACATGGAAAATGATAAGCCTACTTTTCAAATCTATTAAATTTTCTTCACATTCATCATTCCATGAAAACATGACTCCCTTATGAGTTATCTTTGTAAGAGGGTTTGACAATCAGGAGAAATTTCAAACAAATTGGTGATAATATCCAACTAACCCAAGGAAGCTATGTATATCTATCACAGATGTTGGACTTGGACATCAATCAATTTCCTTCGTCTTGGATATCCTATTACTCATTAAGATATTCCTTAATAATGCGACTTCATTCAACCAGAACCTACACTTTCCAAACATGGCATATAGATTCTATTTTCGAAAGGTCTTTAGCATAGTTCTTAGATTCTCCTCATGCTCCTCCTTGGTTTTGGAGTATATTAGAATATCATCTGTAAAGACTACCATAAATTTGTTGAGGTAATATCTAAATATGGTATTCATCAAGTCCATAAATATTTATAAAGAATTAGTGAGTCTGAATGGAATTACTATGAACTCAAAATTCTCATACCTTGTATGAAAAGCAGTCTTTGTAATATCCTTTTCCTTCACCATTACTTGGTAATATCCCAACCATAGATCCACCTTGTAGAATTATTGTGATCTATATAGCTGATCGAATAAGTCACCAATTCATGGGAAAGGATACTTTTTATTTATCATGATTTTTTAGCTTGCGATAATCATTGCAAAGGTGGATTGACCCATATTTCTTCTTGATAAATAGGACTAGTGCACCCCATGGTGAAGAACTTGGGTGTATAAAACCTTTTTCCAGATTCTCCTAGAGTTGTTTCTTTAGCTCCTTAATTTTTGAAATATCCATTCTATATAGATTTGTGGATATTGGAAATTCCCCATGTATAAGATCAATTTAGAATTCGACATATCTTCTAGGAGGAAGACTTGGAAATTCCTTGGGAAACACATCAGTAAATACCCTTATAATAGGCATGTCTTTGAGGATGGTTTTTTCCATAGACTCAATCATCTAATCAAGATACGTGTGCTCATAGGGTAGTAATATCCATGCTTAGGATGATGGTGTTGAGGAAGATTTATCCTCATCTTTGCACTTGTATAGAATTGGGGGTTGATTCTCTATATAGAGAGTGATTTCCCTCTCATGAAAATTTATGTTGGATCTTTATAGGGTAAGCCAATAAATACCAAGAATTTCATCAAATTCCACTAATGGAATTATAACAAGGTTCTCTAGGAAGTTCAATCTACAAATGGTGACATGGGAGGAGATATATTCATGGGATGTAATAATTTCCCCAATTACCATCTTCACCGAAATCTATACTTCATTTATTTTTGGTGGTTTTTGGATTATTATACTAAACTTTTGGGATATAAAAGAATTCACAGAAATAGAATCAAAAAGTAAATTCTCTATTATTGAATGAATAAATAGTGTACCTGTCACCACTTCATTATCGGGATTCACTTTGGTAGTGATGGAAAAAGCTCAGCCTTGCTACCTGGAGCTTTTTGGTTGCCTTCTAAAACCCTTGTCTTAGATAACTGGTTCACAAAGTGCCCCAGTTCCTTGTAGTTGTAGTAATGAAAAATGTGTTGAGGATTGACTGGAGCATTCATTTTCTCAATCACATTGGTGGGTTTCCCCTATTGAAATCATTTTCTAGGTTCCCTTCTCTTCTAAACCTAAAGAATTTTCCCATTCCCATTAGAAAATTTTATGGGTGCTTCTTTCTGCACCATTGATAAGAGGGGTGTTAGCTTTATTAACACCGTTGGATTTATCATCAAACCTCCAGAATTAAATTCCACTTTCTGCTTCTTATCCACATGATACCCATGAGATTCACTAATATCTCTATCAAATTTGAGGGAACATCATACAATTTACTCATAGCTATCAAATCCATGTATTGCCAAGTATTTGCATAGGCTAGGATTTAGCCCACCAAAGAAGTGGTCAACCTTGCATTCTGGGGTAACAAAAAAATTAGAGGTTTATCATGAAAGTATTGTGAAGTTTTCTTTATACTCCCCAACATATTCGTCATCCTTTTTATTGAGTTTAATGAAATCTATTTCTATATTAAGATGGAGGGTGTATGGAAAATATTAATCAAAAAACATTTTTTGGAATTCCTTTCACTCTATTGATTTGATCTCTTCCTCAGGCTTTGTATTCTCAATCAATGTCTACCACTAATCAACTTAACCCTCTATATGATAAATATCTACAATAACCTTCTCTTATTCATAAAATGGAAGGATAGAAAATATCTTTTTGATGGAATTGATCCATTTCTTCATGATTAAAGGATTAAATGATCCATTAAACGTAGGAGGCCTTTGTCGCATGAATCTCTAGACTACGAGTTTATCTCTCTTAGGAGGTGATCATCTTGATCCAGGTTTTGATTCATAACATGAGTTAACTGAGATAGTACCATAACAAAGTGTGTGATTCCTGCTCCCATCGGTTTGGGCATCTCATTGGGGAAATCCCCACACTTCCCTTCACATTGATTATTAACATGATTCCTCCTATTACTGGCCATTTGGATAGAATTAAAGTAAAATTAGGTATGAGTATCTTAAAATTTTAAACATATAAATGGAATCCAATGACATTTAAGGGATAAGTTATAAGATACATTTATCTCCTTAACTTATGATTTTCTAGACTTTATTTTAAGTTATCCATGATCTACTTCCTAACATATAATATTATAGGAATTTTTTATTCCCTTAATAATGGTTCGTATTGAGATTATGAATTTTCCAAAGAATATCCCCTAAGAGTTTCAAACTAGGAGTATAGAAAGGCCCATTATCATGCACCAGTTCCTTTTCGAGTCTATCTTAAAGCGGTGTTTTAGCTTTTTAAACCTAGATACATTTGTGCCAGAGCCACATCTACTTATTTGTATCCACAAAAGGATGTATTGTCTTGATAAACCACTTACTCTATACTCACAAAAAATCCAGGGATGTTTTTCTTATACTTAGTATTATCCCTAATGGTTTCCACTTGGGTTTTCTAATCCTAATCCCAAAAATAACTAAACCTATCCCCGAATACCAACTTTAACAACCGTGCTATTTATTACACATTTAAACATGATTTATTACATATATTTTCACTTAATACGACTCAAAAGATAAAGAGTTAAAGTGTTTTGGGAAATTATTATCATTTCATAACAACTTAAAACATTAAATACAACATGTTTATTGAAAACTTCTTTTACATGACCGCAATATTTTTTCGTACTTAACACTGTATGGGATAACCTGAGGATGTACATAAGAAATGGGTGAGCTATAAAGCCCAGTAAAGTTATAATCATGGAATAACATGATGATAATAATACATTTTATATAAGGAATAACAATGAGGCATGATGGAACATGAATACAAAGGCCTGATATAGCATGATAATCATAACATGGAAATGTGGCAACAACTTAAAACACTATATCATAAAAAAAGGAATTAGGTAAAACCCTATCCCAACATGGTGGATGAAATTCCCACAAAGTGACCAGGTAAAACCCTATCCCAACATGGAATATCATGATACTAAGAATTACCCAATACATTGGAGCGCTATCAGGGTGTACTCTTCATGATCATTTCAATCTTATGCTTAAGTGTGCCACATAGATCATATAACATGGATTCATTCAACATAATCATTTATTCCACGATTATGGAATGTGAAATATATACATGTATGTCCTAAATAATCAACTACATGTGCATAAATGTGAATAACCTTGATAGAGGAATGGGTATGGTATTCACTACATGATGATTTTGGCATGAAAAATCACAGTGTAATTTTGGAAACATAACGACGTCATATAGAAATTCATAAAATGGGTTGATGAGAGGGAAAGGGGTATATAATGATTTATACATGAAATATACAGTAAGGTTTTCATGTAATATAATATTCTAACATATGAAATAGAATTTAAGATGCATATATAAAAGAATTTCTTTAATGGGAATGAGGAGAGAGAAATACCTTATGGGATTTCAGCATGGTAACAGGTGTATATAAAGGATCATTAATGGATTAATGAGAGTGGAAAGAAGATATAATTATTTATAAATCAATTGGATAATAAAGGTAGTATTTAAGAACATATACCAACATATAAAAATTGAAATTAAAAGGCATATCACAAAAGGAGTTCTTGATAAAAGAGGAAAGTGAAAGATCCATTACAGAATTTCGACATCATAACGGCTTAGGTAAGGGTATAAATGGGGGATCATGAATGATACCTCATTGAAATAAAACCAATTGTATAATAATTTAATGATTAAAAATTAATTTCAATAAAAGAAATTTAAATTAAAAGAACTAATCTCAAAGAAGTTGCTTGAATTCAAAGGCAATGAGAGGAGTCCCTTACTTGGATGTGTGACTCCAAAGGCTTGGGAGCGGCTTATAAAGAGCTTGGAGGAACCTTTGGAGGACTCTAAGGTGTAAGGGGTAAAGGGTGGTTGAGCTTAAAAGTGTATGAGTGAATATAAATAGGATATTGGGTGGGTTTATATTGGAAAGGAGGGGGATTTCTTTATTATTTTGGTTTTGGACACTACAAAATAAAATATTCAAAACCACAAACCATACCATGGTATATTCCCATGTTTTATGGGAAAGGGTATTGGTATACATTATTCTATAAGGCTAAGAGACGAATATATTAAAATATTTCCCTTGATTATGTGGAGTTGAGTCATACTTTCAAGGAAATGATTTTAAAATCTTAAAATATATTATATGTTTTGGAGAATTAACTAAGAGTTCATAAAATATATAAAATAAACTTAAAATTACATTATATTAAAGTAAAAACATATATTTTTCCAAATATACCTTTTATAGTATTTATTACATCATTACTGGTCCATTATTATGTCATACAATGCACCATATATTTATACGATATTTAATTTTTACCCAAAAAATTAACTATCTCAGAAAATTATAAAAAAAATTACCATTGAATTATTTAAACATACTATATCCAAATATAATATTATTTTTATCTAAATAATATTCTAAATATGTGAATTTTTACTTTTAAAATAAAAACTGACATTTATTAGAAATTTAAGGATTTTGACAAAATCGTTTTTAAACCTTAATAAAAATTACCTTTGACTTTATAAAAAAACATGATCAATTATATTTAACAAAATTAATTTTATAATAACATTTTATTATTATATTATTTATTTCAAAAATAAATTACTTCATTAAAAATATATTTCTTAATCAAATTTGAATATTAACCAAAATTACTATTTGTCATTTAATTTTTTTTTACAAAGCACCAATAATATAATGAAATTATATTAATTATTCTGTAAAAAATAATTTACATAATCATAATTATAGGGTCTTGTTACATATATTTTTATTACACCAACATACTCCCTAAGAGTAAGGTGTGCGATGGTGGGGCTTTCATGTGGTCGTTCGGTGAACATGGTTTCATCCATGATCTTGATGAGCTTGAAATTCTCCCATAAATGGTTTCTCTAATGCTTAAGTTGTTGTATATTTTCTTGGGATTGGTCTAGGGAAATATCCTAGAAATTCTATCTCCCTCAAAATCTCTGATAAGTGGGATTTATAGAGAATGATCCTACTAGTTAAGGTCATCACTTCCTTTCTCTGTTCCAAAAGGATTTGTTAAAACCCTATATTTATACTGGTCATGTGATCACTATTCAATGACTATATTATCAAGGATAATGATACTTAATGATCATTTAAATTCAACTAGATATAATAAACAAAATAAGTTAACGTGTCTTCTATACCCATAAGACATTAAATTAAATAAAAAAGGTGAATTTTATTTATAAAGTTTGTGTCATTACATAAATACATTATAAATATCACATATATCATATAAAAATAGTGTTTTCATCATGATTTCCACCACTATAGGTGGTAAAATAAGAATGAAAAATCATTGGTTCATGATGCGGTAGTTAACCGTACACATAAATGGTAAGTTTGTTACACATTAGATGGAATTATGTGTAATGTAACGTAGAATAATTAACATAACAACATATCAGTATATTTATGATATTTTTGTTATTATATAATCATGGAATAATAATATTTGAGGTTTCTAGAGAAGGAAATAAAATAAAAGAGCTTGAGGAAGGATGTTACCTCTTCTTTGGGAAACTCTTTTTGGTTTTCACCAAAGGGATTCATTGGATGGATTTTTAAAAAAATAGAGGATTATATGATTAGGGGAGGGATTTTTGGATCTTATTTGAGAATATTTTGGGTGATAAAAAGTGTTTGAGATATGTGAATAAGTTGGAGGGGTGAGTGACTTTTATATTGGAGGAGGAGTGACATTCTTGTAAAAAAAATTAAAAGGGAATTCCTCCCTTGTTTTTCCTATGAAAAGTGGCTCAAATAATAGTAAAATATGATATAATGGATTATAGTGTCTAAATATTTCCATAAAATATTTTTTATACTGGTGTATAGGTCATTTTGGCCCTTAAGTTTAAGGTTTAGTCCCTTATTAAGCTAATTTTCCTCTTAATCGCTGAAATTAATTTTAATTACTTTTAATAATATATTTTGGTAAAAAACTAAGTTGAACTTGTTATACATAAAAAATTATTCAAATTCCAAATATGAAATCAATTTTTTCAAATTTCAATAACATAATTGGCGGAAATTAATTTAAATTTAATCCCATTGATGGGACGACAAAATGCGTTTTTAAAGAAAAATGTTCAAAAGTTTACTAAGTTTTTATATCCAATTTCAAAGTAAAATTGATTAGAATGACCTAAATTGGATTAATTGATGTATAAATGATCTAATTTAATCTTAAAACCAATCAATAATTAAATTTAACCTTATAGATAAATTAGAATAAAAATCAGTTTTGAATTAAAGTTCAATATTTTTTACTATTCATTAAAAATGAAACTTCTTAGAAAAATACCAAAAATTCACTGTAACCTAATTTTGATTTTTCAATTTCAAAAATTAATTTTATTTTTTAATATTAAATTTATAAAATTTCCAAAATTTATATTTAAAATAGGCGTTCCATTAAAAGGTGGAAAAAATTTCTTCATAAAAATATAGTTTTTATGTGTATCTTTGGGATTATTCTTATATTATGCCTACAAATCCTTTTGGGTGAATGTAAAAAATATTCTATTGAATATATAATACAATAATTTAATTAATATTATTAACTAATAGTAATTAATTTAAATTATTAAGATAAATCACCATTTTCACATAAAATAGTTTTTTATAAAATCATTCCCTTTATATTCAATTGGTTTTTATATTCATTTCTAATTAATAGGTAACCAATGAATTAAACTATATATTTTTATAAGTTAGTTAATAATATTCATAACCACCAATTTAACACCTAGGTTATGTCTTAATATATTAAATAATAATATTTTTAATAATATATTATTTTTCGGTAAAACTCGGTCTTGTGTGTTATGCAAGCCATTTAGGAAAGTAAGTGTTGTGTGTAATGAAAGATAACCTTGGTGTTACATGTAGAGAAATATAAACATTATATTTCATGTAACATAATCTTAACTTGGTGTTTCATATAAAGTAATCTAGGAAAAAAATTAAATTTATTCTAAAAGAAAAATACTGTGAAGTATTGGGGTGTTATAGTGAAGGATATAAACCTCATGAGATCGTCCTACCACACATGATCCCCACCACATATCACATAACATCACTACCTAATCACATCACATATCTCCTAAAAAACCTAATCCAACACTTCTGTGTAATCTCTAACACCAACCCGTATCATCAATATTACTAAAGGAAGAGTGGGGAGGGGGAGGGGGTAGCCAACCATCCATATCACCACCATCTCAGATATTGGGGAGAACACCCATAACCTAGATCCTTTGAGTGTTGGTATGTTTATCCAACTCAGGTGGGGAACTTACATAAATAACATAAACATACATGTTATATAGATATCACACAATACCCAACCCATGGGTTCACAAAAACCGTACTACCACACACCACATCACCGCCACTTCACCACATGTTAATCATCACAACTACTTTCACCACTATATGCAACACCGCATAACCACCACCCAAACCACACATTCCCACTTTCAATTGAAAATTTTACCACTTTCTAGATTAATCATGTTACACTAACTTTCAATTACTACTATAATTCATTAATATTTACACAACCATTATTTATTTCATTTCATGTTTATTTCATTTCATGTTTATTTCATTTGGCATCATCATTTATTATAGGGTTAAATAGGAAGCTATCACAACCACACCACACAACAACTATCCCAACTTAAAAAACCATTGATACAACACTATGCATCCACCATCATTTTCATAACACATCGCACAAGCCATATCACCAAAACAACCACACATATCATCCATCATCATTACAGCCACCACATTCTACAACCAATATGTTCCAGACATCATCACCACTATTCACCAAAACCATCAAACATCACATCCACATTGAACAACACCACTACACAACACCATCGCCATGAACCACACCTATGTGCACCTCAATCAAATCACATATAATCCAACTGACCACCACATCATAGCCCAAATCCTCTCAAAGCTCAACTGGTCAACAACACCATTGTACAACAACCAAAACCACATAGGGAAACATAACCAGAACAAGAACGCGTCATAAAAACACATTCTAAATTTCAAAAATTATTCAAGGGATTTAATCACATTACTTCCTTAATTTAGCTTTGGAATTATCATAAAAAACATATTTTATGGGAAACCATTTTATTATCCATATATATATTCATTAATCTTTTATTAAGGGTTTGGTCACAAAAAAAACACAACCAGGGTCATCAAATCATATCATATACAGTGCAAAAAAGGATCCAAATAACCGTTATTTTTAGCAAGACAATGTCATGGGATAAAATCTTTAGCAACATATAAAAACATCAAAGCATTCAGTTACTCCACATCCCCATAAATTTCAATTATGCTAGTTTATTATCTTCATTATGAAAACCCTTACTATACACCCAAAGGAAAGAAAAATCATGAATATCTCACACATATCACGTAAAATGTTGGAGAATGAGGATCCCCAATCTCAATAAATATTTCTAATCTCACTATGCACCATAGGGAAAATAAGAAACAACCTACGAACCATAAGTGCTAAATAAATTCATGGATCAACCTATACTGTACCCAAGGGTTATCAAAACATCACCCAAAAAACCCCAAACAAAAAAACACTACCAAAATACATCTCTAATGGAAGAATGAAAATAAATGGCTAAAATAAAAGGAAGTACTCGCCATATATTTCCAAAACTCAATAACCAATACCCGAGGATCAAGGTGGGGGAAGATGGGCTGGAAGATATCCCAAATATGCCCAGGGTTCCTCCAAAATGATAGGGGGAATAGATAAATGAGAGGTAAAATAGATGATCAAAATATTTAAATAGGTTGTAAGTCTCACCATTCAAGGCATGAATTATAGATTCACATCGTGAATTCCATGGGGGGAGTGGACTACAATCCATGGACCATGTAGAAGGAGTGAATTTCCAACATCTTTGGTTTTTTTGAAAAATAAGTCTCCTCATCTTGGATTAATACATGTCGTGAGTCAAATTTTGACGATGTGATTCCAACTCACAGAATCCTCCATCACTACATACAATTCATGAACTCACTGGTTACACAATACTTAAAACATAGAGACATGAGGTGAATTCAGTTCACATTGTGAATCAACTTCTATAGTAATCCTGTAAATATAACCTCCATCAAACCTCCTCTAGTCTCCTCTAAGCACTATCCAACCACAAAACCAGCAAAGTAATAGGACAAGAAGGCACAAAACATTACATTAGATTCCTCCCAAATGATTATCATCCTTGATAATAAAAAAACCTAAATAAAATAAGGGATCTGAACTAGAACCCCACAAGACACCTCTTAGGAACCTTGTTACACCACAACACTACCACTAGCCAAATATGAAAAACCAAAACATCCAAAAAACACCTTAAAAAAATACATCATCACCTCTCACTAGGTAAAACACCACATTATCTGGAACTATGACCAAAATAGATAATTTCCTCATAAAAAATTCCAAACACTACCACAAACAACACACAACACATTCCCAATATTATAATATAGTAATTTCATCTTCCATGTCAAGATATTATCCACTTTTGGTGACATTGACTCACTCGTATGGTTTTAATTTCATCAAAGTATAACATTTCTTTATTAGGATTAAATTTACCTATTTATATATTTTGGGGGGTTTATCACATATCACACATTACACATCAATAAAACAACACATCTCATAAAATAAAAATACCCATAATCACAACATCTAAGAAAAACCAAAAAAAGAAAAGAAAAATTAAAATAGCTTTAGGTAATAGTCACACATCTACATCTATCATTCCCAATTACTCTCTTCTAGTCACCATACCTCCATAGTACATGTACCATGGGAATGTTTTGTCTATTAAACACCCTCTCTTGAAGATCCTATATCTCTACTAGCTGCTCCATGAACGACGCATCTTCCTTGATATCCAACTCTCAATAATCAATGACATGGGATTCATCATGAAGATTCCAATTAAGAAAAGACTTGTGTAAGAAATCGTGGATCCTCTCCATCTGTGCTCGCAACACCAACCGATATGAAACCTTTACAATATTCCTTAACACCTTAAAGGGCCAAACAAATTGAGGAGAAAGCTTACCCCCAGCCAAAAATCCACTTCCTACATTGATATCAGACAATCAAGAACAAATATTCTCTAACATTTAACTCTAAGGTCCTTTTAATATGATAAAAATAGGCCTTATAAAATTATTACGCTACCCACATCCACTCTCAAACTAATTTTATCTTCTCAATCATTCCCAACACCACATGAGGACTGAGAACTATTGATCCCCTAAACTCTATCAAGAACAATAGATAATGACATGATCATATATACAATACATCAAATGCGACCATGATAATGGAATAGTGATAGATATTACTTTATTATAACAGGACCAAAGTTAGGTTCCTTCTCCATGATCCACTAAATTGCAGGATGTAAACCCGCAACATATCCTCTAGTGTCATTATGGTTAGCTTCATCTTCCCATCTGACTGGGAGTGGAAATAACTGATAAGGTGAAATTAGGATACAAAACCATGATTCAATCCTCTATAAACTCACATGGTAAAACAATGATTCCAATCAGAGATTATGGTCATCGATAACCTGTAAATCCTAACTACATCATCCATATATTACCTCACCCAAACATCCATGATACTAAAATCATAGATCGACATAGACTGAGCTAACTTCATCAACTGGTCCACTATCACCCCAACTGTAATACATCATCCCTAATCTTAGGGTAACCTTTTAAAGAATTGAATCAATATTTCCTACCATTTACACTCTAGAATATCTAAGGACTAAAAATAACCTATAGGAACACGATGCTCTACTTTCACCTACTGAGAAACTAGACACCTCACTGCAAACTAAACTACTAAATGTTTCATCCCTAAGCACCAAATTTTCCTACTCAATCCATGATATGTCTTAGTAACACTAGGATATACTTCTAAAGGTGAGTTTTTAAAGTCATATAGAACTCCCACATGCATCACCTATGGAACAAACAACCTCCCCTAAAACAACATATGATTCTGATCATCCTTCAATCACCCCTCAGGGGAATCACTATGAACAACAATATCATACATCACATATTACTTTGAGTCTTCACACTAAGAATACTCCACCCACCACATCAAGCATGAATCCAAAGTCCCCAGACAAAGACAACCTCAACAACCTCCCTCTCTGATATAGAGATTCGTCACTGTATGCTCCTCCATCCCTTTCCAAACATTCACAGACTCTCAATCCACATATCCAAGATACCTATGAATTAATGAATAATAAACCAAAATTACCCTTTCTTAAGGTGTAATATATCTCCAAATAATAATCCTAAATAAAATCCATCCACCTCAATCGGTGTAGATTCAGATCCTACTGAGAGGAAACATATTCTAGTCTCTTCTAGTCTGTGAAAACCACAAAGCAATCTCCAATGAGGTAATTCCAAAAAAAAAATCAGTAAAAACACCACTTACACTAACTATGGACCATGGATGACATTGTTACCCTGATGCTGATGTAACTTACTACACTTGTAAGATATTACCTCACTCTGTTGCGTCAACAATGTAGCACCCCAATATTTTAAAAGAGGAATATCATATTAGATAGCGTATATGACATGAAACAAAAATATCAGAAGAAAATATAACAACCATATAAATTATTATATATTTCTTTAAAATAATACTATTTTATAGGTTGTGATCCATGCATCACTGGGTTTAAATGAAACATGATTCTCTATTTAAATATTACTATTTAAACATGGTCGTTATAACGTAGATGTTAAGATAGTGGGTATGAATAATAACAAATAAATTATTAAAATTATATAGTTTAATTATAAATAAAATAAATTCAATGGTTATATAATTATTATAAATAAAATAATAACAATTTAAAATAGAATGAAATGTTTTCTAAAAAAACTGTATTCTTTTAAAAGGCAGATTAGTCATGCTCTGCGAACAAAATTTAAAATTAATTTTTACATATTTTAGAAAATTTATTTGAGAAAATATACTTCAAATATAAATGTCAAAATTATCTTTGAGTTATTTTTTATAATTATATTAAAAGATTAATTTTCTTAGGAATAGTGAAATTACTGATTTTTATTGAAAACTGCATTTTCATTTAAATAATTTCCAATGTTAAATTATATTTTAAATTAGTTTTAAAGTAAAATTAGTTTAATTATATAAAAATTTAACTAATTTATGTCATTTAAATCAATTTAATATTGAATTTTTAAATTAAAACATCTTATAATTATGAGAATGTTCTCCTTGGAAAAACGTTCTTTTATCATGTATGTGGTTTAATTTTAAATTAAATTATACCACTTGTGTGAATTGAATTTGGAAAAATGAATTTATTTTTTGGAATCAGAATAATTTATTTTATCTAATAAGTTTAACATAATTTTTTACCATAATGAATTGTGAAAATATTAAAAACTAATTACCGTGGTTAAGGTAAAAATGGGTTTACTTAGGGTTGTTAAACTAACAAGATAAGGTTTAAAATGACCTAAAACTTTTTAAAACCCTAGTTTATGTTAATATTTATACCTTTTAACCTATAATGATTGATAATGTACCATTTTAGTCTTTTTACATTATAAAAATGTGGGTATCACTTTATATTTTCAAAAATTCCATGTGTGTCCTCTCCCCCACTAATAAAAGGTCACCCCCTCTCTCATACTATTCACATTTACAAAGACATTTTATTTAGACAATACAAATCCAAATAACTTACTTAATCTCTTAAACACATCTTAGAGGCATTGGTTTGATATGTAATCCATCCTAGGATAGATTTTGGTACAAACCTAAAGGGGGCGCTAGAATAAGAGGTAACATTATTAAACAATTGTTTTTATTTTATTTCTTCTTCCAAATCCTTAAAGTATTATTAAATAATTGATTAATTAATATCATGGGGAGTGGAAAAAAAATATATTATTACCTAGTATAGTGTGAAAGTTAATACAAGCAGTCTCGTGAAGTGGGGTGCACATAAAAACAGGTTTTTCGCTTTTTATTGATTTATAGAAAAAAAATTTATTAGTTCGAGAAATTGAAGATTTAAATTAGTTTAAAACAATTGATTCTAAATTAAATGATGGAAGTAGATATCAGATTGGGTTTGGATGGACCTAAATCAATGTTATCACGGTTTAAAATTTAGTCCCTATTTCCCCCTACTAAACTAGTAAGAGGGAGAGTCTTCTATTGATTCATCTCTCTCACTTGATAGATGATGATGGTGAGGGTATCCCAAATCAAGCATCAATCATCCTAACCTCATTCATTTTTGTGTGGAATTTAAATTAGAACTTTTTATAAATTAATTTATTTCACAATTAGAAATTTTTATTCCCTTATTAACAATAGTCCCTGTCAATATTCCTCGCACATGCTCGTGATCACCGAACACTCACCACCCAACCATAATCTATTTTAAAGAAAATATATAGGAATTGGGTGGAGGGATATTTTGGATCATTGAACGTGTTTTCGTGACACGTAAAATTGATAGTGATTTAAAGAAGCTTTTTTAGTCGAGGGAGGACCCTAGGTCATCTCTCAAAGAGCGTTAGTGGTTTTATAGTGTGAATTTTTAATAAGAAGAACAAAAGAGGGGGTGGTTTGAAAACAGTTTTAAGAAAAAAACTTGATTTAAAGAGTTAAAATGTTGAAAAATAAAATTGGTGTTTTGGAATTATGAGATAAGGATATCACATCATGTTCAATACACATATTTTATGGTTCATTGTTCTAAAATTTTCACATGGTTATGTTTAATTCTTTGGTTGGGGGTTGGTAAGATCTTGATTCCCCTCTTTCCTCTCAAAACGTTGCACAAAGTACCAACCCTTTACACAATAATCATGTTGTCAAGGTTTGGACTTCAATAACAGATTAATGGATACCAAAGAATACTAATATCTTTTGTATGTGTGAGAGAAATAGGATCCTTGTGTTTCCCAATCGGAATAACCCAAGTTTACCACTTGAAATTTCAAACCAATCAGTGTTGAAATGAAAATCAGTTCAATTAATTAAACCCAAGAAATGAATTCAGAGGAGAAACATGTGTATATAAAACATATGTGAAATAATAAAAACAAAATTATACAAAAACATTAGATTATCAAGTTCCTAAACTCTCTCTCAAGTATGTATTGATCCCTCAAAATTATCGTTCACCATTTAGCTCTCCATCGAGAGGAGGAGAAGGCTCGGGTGGAACTCCATCTTAATTGTTTATCCCCCTATGATGATAGGTCCTCCAGAACTTCTTAGACTAGGAGAGGACTCCTTTGGTTATCCAAAATACCAGATATTTTTCTCCTGGTCTAACTTACAAATGGGGATCCCAAAGTGCCATTTTATAGGAAAATGAGAAGGTTGTTTTAAGCACGCAGATTTCATAAAACCACTTGTCACATGGATTTTGACCTCCATACAACCTTAACTTGATTTTAGGAAAATAAGAAAGTTTTAGACCCACCTATTGGTTATTTTCACAGAATGTTTGGAACAATTTGGACAAATATAGCCTGAGATATAGACAGATCACAACACACCACTTTTGACTTCGTGCGGATTCGGTGTGCTGGACAGATTAGGTCGGTTGGGCCACCAAATTGCTGAACGAGTCTTGGATTCCTTCATAAGAAATGTATAAAAATGAATATTAGACCCTCCCACAAAATTTCATCCCATTTGGATGCATGGTTCAGTATCACTGTGCGAATGAGTCCACTGGTGTGCATGGATCTTGAGCAGTTTGGCCCATTTTTCTTGGACATCATCATGGGTCCTCCAAATCACCTCCTCCTACAATGGAATCATAAAAAAGTAACATTTACCTTTTTAACAGTGATAAAAACAGAATAAATGATTCAAAAATGGAATTCAATTTTTTATTATTTTTATAATTTTCAATATAAATCAAGTTTAGCACAGTGGTGTAAGGGTGAAAATGAAATAGTGAATTGCGTTGAGATCACACCCCCACACCTAAACATTTTCACTCCTAATAAAAGTCATAATTCCAAAAATTATGCATGTAGATATTTCAAACATACTAAATATTTAATATTCAATGAAAATTTAATTCATAATAGAAATGTGATCAAAGCAAAAAATCACCCTGAGGAGTTATTCTCAATGATCATTAAAAAAGACGGCTCAAAAATTGTATCCAAATGAAATTACAAGAGATGCATGATACCAATCAAAGAAAATAAATCAAAAGTTAATCATATCACTAATTATCCACATGTGTGTGTGACAACCATTTCATGCTATTCTTTCCACTTTTTATCAAGTAAATATAAGTTATTTTAATAATTGTCTACTTACAAGATCCTTTCCACCAAACTTTCCCCACATCCTTTGCAATCAAATTTCAAGACCCAATCACATAAGCATTCCCAAAATTCAAACCATAATCTCCTGACCTAGATATCCCCATATTTTTTACATTTCTTCACTCCTCTCATTTATTAATTTTTCAAAATTTTTACTTGGAACAAATCTCACACTCTTCTCCCAACCCATGTTTGATCTCCTCATGACACTAATTTTAATAGTTATAACAAGATCAAAGGTAGATGAAGGGTGGTTTTTGACCTACCCAATATATAACCCTTTTTTATTTTTTTTATTTTTTTGAGGGTGTACAACAGTCAGATAACAGGTACACGCACATAGATCAATCTAGTACAGTAATGAAATAGATCAGATAAGGAATGAATGAATGGAAAAATGATTTTGGAATGTAGATAAAAATCAACCTAACTTATATTTACCTTACATTAAGTAAGAAATTTTCACACATCATGGTTGGGTGAAAAAAAATATGTGGAGAGATTAAGTGACACAATTTTCCTTTAAACTATTCACAAAAAAGGGCATCATTCTTCTCAAAGGTTTCAAAATGATAAAACCATTTATATCATCAAAAAAGAACTAAATCTAAAAATAAAGTCTCACCAAATTATTGAATTATTGCTGAAATTAATATTTCATCAGATATTTTTTGAATGTTAAAACAAAATGAAATACAAACATTACACATGCATTTTAAATAACACCCATGATTAAATGGGCATAATTTTCCATGATAAATTGGGACTAAAAAAAGTAATATTCTGGCACAAAGGTGAGTGGGAGAGAAAGGGGCAAAGTAAAAATACTATTCAGTAATCTAAAAGGAGAAAAATATGAATGATGATGAAAATTCCTAACTAACCTAGAAATATACCCATCCCCCACACCTAGAGTGTGCAGTGTCTTCACTATAAAAATAGAATGCAGTAAGGAAGGATAAAAACTGGGGGGTGTCATTCATAGACTACTTCATGAACTTTGAGTTCCTCCATCAGGGACTATGAAAGGGTTTTGTGAAAGTTCTTTAGTCGCTTCCCATTAAATATGAAGGTTTGATTTGTTTCTTCATTTTGAACCTGGAAAACACCAAATGGAGAGACGTTAGTAACAGTGTATCATCCAAACTAGTGGGAAAGTATCTTACCTGGATGCAACTTCAGCCTTGCATTATAAAGGAAGACCTTCTGCCCAATGTGGAACTAACGATGAAGGTTGAGACAGTTGTGGTCATCCTTGTTTCACTCATTATAAATCCTGGAGCTCTCATATGCATCTCTTATCATCTTTTTATCTCCTGAATTTGCAGCGTCCTTTGAGAACCTCCACCAAAAAGATTAGAGTTGCATTGTATGATGGCCCAGTAGGCCCAGGTCTCAATCTCAACAAGTAGGTGGCAACTCTTTCCAAAAACAAGCCTATAGGGTGACATTCCAATGGGCGTTTTGAAATTTGTATGATATTCCCATAATGAATCATCAAGTCGAAGACTCCAAACTTTTCTATTGGGTTGAACTGTTTTTTCAAAAAAAAAAAATTAACTCTCTATTTGACACCCCAACTTTACCATTAGTCTATGGATGCTATGAATTAGACACTCTATGACTGACCACATATCGACACAAAATTTATTTCATTTTTCAGTTGCAGATTTGAGAACCCTGGTCACTGATAATGAACCTAAGTAAGCCAAACCTACAGAAAATTTGGGTTATCAAAAATTCTACAACTGCCTTAGAATCATCAGTCCTTATAGCTTGTGCCTCTACCCATTTGGAATCATAATCCACTACCAAAATAATGTACAGGTTACCAAATGAATTGGGGAATGGTCCCATAAAGTCAATTCCCCAAACATCAAAAATGTCATGGAAGAGCAAGGGTTTTTGTGGAATTTCATTTATTTTAGAGACATTACCCATTCTTTGATAGCGAGGACAAGATTTACAGAATTCATGGGCAACTTGAAACATTGTGGGCCAAAACAGACCGGAATTAAGAACCTTGTGAGCAGTCCATTGGGGACCAAAGTGGCTCCCACAAGCAAGAGTGTGGCAGAACCTTAAAATAGACTAAAACTTTCTATCAGGAACACAACGCCTGAGAACTTGATCACTACAGGTGTACCGAAGGTAGGGGTCATCCCAAATTTACCAATGAGACTCATGTTTTATATGGTCATCCGGGTTTTTGTTGAAATTAGTAGGAATGCAACATGTTACCAAATAATTTACAATTTCAGTATACCAAGGAATAACATCTTTCACTCGGTATAGTTTCTCATTAGGAAACATTTCATTTATAGGAATACAGGGAGATGAGTCAATGTTCGAGGATGGGTGGATCCTACTAATATGGTCGGCCGCCAAATTATCTACTCCTTTTTTATCTCTAATTTCTAGATTGAATTTCTGAAGGAGGATAATCCAGCGAATTAGGCATGGTTTGGCTTCTGGTTTCTTAAGGATATACCGGAGGGATGCATGGTTGGAGAATACAATGACTTTTGACCCTAAAATATATGACCTAAATTTATCCTAGGAAAACACTATGGTAAGGAATTATTTTTCAGTTTTGGTGTAGTTTTCTTGGGCATGGTCCAAAGTACATGAGGCATAGGCAATGACATGTGGAGCTCGATCGACCCTTTGTAACAAGACTTCCCCAACTGCATAGTTAGAGGCATCACACATGAGCTCAAATGGTAAATCCCACCGAGGTGGTTGGATTACCGAGGGTGATGTGAGACTCAATTTTAAATTATTAAAATATTCATCACATTATTTATCAAAAACAAATTCTTTTTCTTTTTGGAGTAACCAGGAGAGTGGGAGTGAAATATTAATAAAGTCATGAATGAAACGATGGTAAAATCCAACATGACCTAGGAAATACCGCACATCCCATACATTTTTTAGGGAATGTTAAGGAAGAAATGACATCCACTTTTGATTTATCTACTTAGATACCATCCCCAGAAATGGAATTCCCCAAAACTATACCTTGTCGCACCATGAAATAACATTTCTCATAATTTAATACAAGATTATTTTTAATACAACGATGTAGGAATAAACCAAGACTACTCAAACATTCATCAAAAGAGGATCCACAAATAGTGAAATCATCCATGAAAACTTCCATGTAATTCTCCATGTAATCCAAAAAAATACTAACCATACATCGCTAGAAAGTACCTGGAGCATTCCACAGACCAAATGGCATCCTTCTATATGAAAATGTTCCAAAGGGGAAAATGAAGGTTTTATTTTCTTGATCCTCGAGGGAAATATGGATATGAAAGTATCCAGAATACCCATAAAGGAAATAGTAGTGGGACTTACCCACTAGCCATTCTAGAATTTAGTCGATGAATGACAAAGGGAAATGGTCCTTACTAGTGTGCTGGTTTAGTCAGCGATATTCTATGCAGATACACCAACTATTTTTCACACAAGTTGGAACCAATTCATTATTTTCGTTTTTGATTACTGTAAGGATGGTTTTTTAGGAACTACTTGAATGGGACTGACCCATTGGCTATCAGATATGGGGTAAATGATTCCATAATCCAATAATTTTGTTACCTACTTTTTCACAACTTCTAGGAGGTTTGGGTTCAATCGACATTGTTCTTACCTCACTGGTTTAGCCTCATCATTTAAAAAAATATGATGTGTACAAATTGATGGGCTAATACCAAGAATTTAAACAAGTGACATCCCAAATCTTGTTTATTCTCCCTCAAAATTTCAAGCAGTCTCAATTCATGCACAGGAGGGAGTGAACTAGAAATGATGACAGGAAACTTGTTTTCATTCTCATTATATAAATATTTTAAATCTTGAGGAAGTTTTTTTAATTCCAATTCAGGGGGATTTTGGATTGATGGGAGTGTGTGTGAATGTTATAGGTCATAGATCTCATCTAACTACTCAATTGTATCATCCTCAGATGAGGAATGAGCTTTTACGAGCTTAGCAGTATTTTCGATGGTCATTGGATCCCCAGTGTTCAAGAAATCATCCATAAATGAACATGCATGACACTTTTCTAGACCACTGTAAGAATAAATGCATAAATTATTTCCCAGCATTTCTATCAATGATGAAAACTAAGAAAGGGGATCAGGGGAATGAAATGAAGTTTTTTCAAGGGAAGGGAGTATATCAATAGAATTAATAGAGATAGAGGAATGTTCTTCTGAGGGGTGATTTATAGAATCAAGGATATTGAAGTGGATAATGTCACCACCAAACTCCATAGATAATGTACCATTGTGGACATTAATTATGGTTTTGGTGGTTTTCAAGAAGGGTCTCCCCAATATAATTGGGGCATGTCCATTCATCATATCATTCCCCATTTTAAGCACATAAAAGTCAGTAGGAGAATTAAATTTTTAACCCTCACAAGAACATCCTCTAACACACCAGAGGGGTGTGTGGTACTCCAGTTAGCCAGTTGAACAATAATTCCAGTGGGCTTTATCTCCCCAACCTACAATGTAGAGTAAATAGAGCGAGGCATCACATTTATAGAAGCACCTAAATCAAGCATATCATTAGAAAAAGAATACTCCCCTATGGTGCACAAAATTGAGAATGTTTTAGGATTATTGCACTTGGTGGGAAGTGATGGATCAATCAATGTGGAAACATTCCTCCCTAATCTAACCTTCTCATCACCTCAAAGTCACATTCGGTGTGTACACAACTCTTTTAGAAACATGGAATATCTTGGAATTTGTTTCACAGCCTCAATCAAGGGAATGTTAACCTGTACTTTTTTGAAAGTCTCTAAAATTTCCTTATCGAGTTTAGTTTCCTTTTGTTTTCTAGGTTGGGTAGTCCTTTGTGGAAATGGAAGAGGGATTGTTGGGCTAGGTGACTCATCAATAGACACACTCTTTCCTTTGGAGGGGATTATCTTAGGATAAGGTTCGACCTCATTTGAAGCATTTTCAGTAGTTGGGGTGGTGGTTTTTTTATGAGGGGATGACTCTAGTGGAGGAGTAATTTGGATTTTTAGTTTTGTTCCACTCCGAAGGGTGATGGGACTGACATTTCCTTTATCTCTAGGGTTAATTACAGGTTGAGAAGGTAGTTTACCTGACCCATGGCTCTGGATTTCCCCCATCGGGTTGGGAAGTTGTCCTAATTGGGTTTTTAGGTCTTGTATGGAATCTTGGGTGGTTTTTTGGAATTGGATATTGTTGTAATCCATTTGTTTCATCATGTCTTCTAATCTATGATCGGGTTTGGGAGGGGTTTTTGGGAATTACCTATGTTGTGGTTGAGGATTTATGGGTGGTGGTGGTTGACTACTCTGCCCTAGTTGGTTCCATGGTTTTTGAGGTTGGTTTGAATACCCCCATTTCCTATAGTATTGGTTGTCTTTCCTCCTAGGATTAGATTTATAGTATGGTTCTTGCCTAAAGGGTTGGTTATAGGGGTGGCCTGGAAAGATTTCCTCACAACTCTCAGAAGTTTCTCTTAGTTGGTGGAATTAATCAGAGTAGTGGGTGTCAGAAGAACATATACCACAATGGATTGGAGGAGGATATTGGGATTTCCATTGGGAAAGATCAAGTTTTCAAAGAAGGGTACTTACCTCTTCGAACTTCATGACCACCTTCCCCTCGAATTCAGTACTTTGCACCTCATGGACACCTCAAATGGGTACATTGGACCTTGAACTGAATTGTTGAGTGTTCTATTCCATGTTCTCTATTAAGGTCTTGAAGCGATTGGGGTTTTATCAACTAGCGCACCACATGCAGTGACATCAATCATATTTCAGTCAATAGGAATTAAACCTTCATAAAAATACTAATTTAAAAGTTAATCACTTATTTGTTGATGTGGATAGAATGAACATAACCTTTTAAAAAATTACCAATTTTCATGTAATGTTTCCCCATGATATTTCCTTATACCACATATTTCTTTCCTTATAGTTTCAGTTCGAGAGGCCGGGAAATATTTTTCAAGAAAAAGGAGTTTCATGTTCTCCCAACCTCTAATTGGTGAATTAACATAGTAAAGCCAGTCTTTTGAAGTGTCTTCCAATGAAAATGGTAATTCTCTGAACTTTACTTGTTCTTCAACCACATTTTTAGGTTTGAATGTTGAACACATGGTATGAAATTCTTTAAGATTCTTGTGTGTATCTTCTCCAACAAGTCCATGTAATCTTGGTAATAAATGAATTAAACCAGATTTAAGTTCAAAATTGGGTGCCTCGCCTTGCATTTGAATGTAAGTGGGTTAGATATAAATATCTAGTGAGGTTAATTATTTTAGTGTTATATTTTTTTCATCCATTTTAAAAAAATTAATTTCAGGTTCTAATTTAGTTACAGAAGAATATGGGTTTAGAAAAGTCTCAAGTTGTGGTGTGTCCTCCTTCAAAGGGTTGTCTTGTGAATCTCGGGGTCACTGACGTAAGATCCTATCCAGTTCGGGTTTGATAAGTGGTAAGTCTCCTAGATTAGATTTCATCATGCACAGAACCTACAGAAGAAATAAATCAGAACACAAACTTATATGAAAATGTAGAAGATAAAACAAATAAATATGCAAAAAAACTACAAAACAAACTTATAAAAAACATGCACTAAAACCATAGCACTCCCTGACAACAGCGCCAAAATTTGATCACTTTGTCATGACACGTCAAATTGATAGTGATTTAAAGAATATTTTTTATTCTAGGGAAGACCCTAGTTCATCTCTCAAGAAGCATTGGTGGTTTTATAGTGTGAATTTTTAATAAGAAGAACATAATAGGGGGTGGTTTCAAAACAGTTTTAAGAAAATGACGTGATTTAAAGAGTTTAATAGTTGATAAATAAAAGTGGTGTTTTAGAATTATGAGATAATGAGATCACTTCAAGTTCTCTACATATATTTTATAGTTCATTGTTCTGAAAATTTTACATGGTTTTGTTTAATTCTTTGGTTGAGGGTTGTCAAGATCTTGATTCCCCTCTTGCCTCTTAAAACATTTCACAAAGTACCAAACCTTGACACAACAATCATGTTGTCAAGTTCTGGAATTCAAGAATAGATTAATGGATAAAAAAGAATACTAATATCTTTTGTATGTGTGAGAGAAATAGGATCCTTGTGTTTCCCAATCAGAACAACCCAAGTTTCCCACTTGAAATTTCAACCCAATCGGTGCTGAAATGATACCTGGTTCACTTAATTAAACCCAAGAAATGAATTCAGAGGAGAAACATGTTTAGATAAAAAAAAGTGAAATAATCCACACACAAATTATAAAAATCCAGTAGAGTATAAAGTGATGTAACTCCCTCCCAAGTATGTGTAGCTCCCTCTAATTGATCATCCACCATTTAGCTCACCATCAAGAGGAGGAGAAGGCTCGGGTGGAACTCCATCTTCATTGTTGATCCCCCTATGATGATAGGGGACTCCAGAACTTTTTGTGTGATGAGAGGAATAATTTGGGTATCCAAAATACCATATCTTTTCCTTCTAGTCGAACTTACAAATGGGGATCACAAGGTTCTATTTTATAGGAAAATGGGAAGGTGGTTTTGAGCACACTAATTTCTTAAAATCAATTTTCACATGGGTTTCGACCTCCATACATTCTTATCTCGATTTGGGGAAAATAAAAAATTTGTATCCTCACCTATTGGTTGTATCCACCTAAATTTTTGAATAATTTGGATAACTATAGCCTGAGATACGGACAGATCATAGCACACCACCTTTGACTTCGTGCAGATTTGGTGTGATGGACCGATTAGGTCGGTTCGGCCAACAGATGGCAGAATGAGTCTTGGATTATTTCATATGAAATGTATCCAAATGAATTTTGGACCAGTCCACAAAATTTCATCCCATTTTGATGCACGGTCCAAGATAAGTATTCAGATGAGTCCACGGGTGTGCATGGATCTTTCGCAGTTTGGCCCATATTTCTTGGACATAATCATGGGTCCTCCAAATCACCTCCTCCAATAATGGAATAATAAAAACAAGTAAAATTTACATTTCTAACAGTGATATACACAAAATAAATGATTCAAACATGGAATGTAATTTGTTATTATTTTTACAATTTTCAATATAAAACAAGTTTAGCACAGTGGTGTAATAGTGAAAATGAAACAGCGAATCGCGGTGCGATCAACCATTGACCGTGGAAAATTGAAATCAATAATCTAAACCTAACTTATTTTCACTATATATTAGAAACTAAATTAAGAATTGATACCAAAATAAAAATAAAAGAAAGTATTTAATTCATTTAAGGTGAAAAATGAAAAAAAAGCTCGAAGGTATGACCTCTACCTTTTCAGATCACTCAAAGGAACTTCCCCTACATGGATGGGGATGTCTATTTGATTCTGTATATGAGATACATTGAATGAATAAAATAAATAAAGAGAAAATAGAAGAAAATAGGAAAGTAAATCTGCAATAGGTTGTCATCCATAGCTTCAACTTATAAGCGATCCTCTTACCGTCCATCATAGAATCTTATATGTAGGATTTAATCCATATATTTGGAATCATAAATTGTTCATTAAATGATCCTAGGTCATAATTGGTCATTCCATGTCAAAATAGGGTTCTAGCCTTTAATTTCGATCAAATCCACCATTTTTTTGTCTTTTATGAGAGTTAGACATCGTGTAAGTGAGATACATTGTGTAATTTGTAGGGTCATGAACTACCTCATGGCTTGTACTACTTCCAGATACACATCTTCTTAGTGACTTAAATGACGTGTAATGTTTATTTTAAGCTCTTTTCTCCCAATTTTATTCTAATTATTCATTTTCGAGTTTTAGATTTGGTCCTTTACTTTTCCATTCATCACAACCGTCATTTACGTCATCCATTCATCTTAAATCTTAAAAAACCTAGTTTTGATCCATGCATAAAATCACTGCATTCATAAATCTATTTTTCATTTTTCATCAAACTATGTATCCTACCACCAAACATAAAAACAATTAAATACAAAAAATGTTAATCATTTAACATGTATAAACAATATATTTTATACAATAATAAACATGTAAAATAGTTCTCTATCAATCATGAAAGTATAATAAAAAAATTATGTCATATATAATGAGATTTTATTATGTTAATATCATAAACTATATTCATATCCGCTTCCATAAAATGTGAAATGAAATCATCAATTGTGTGTATGAAGGACTACCGCCTCGTGAACCATTGTAACTCATTTTCTATCAAAATATCTCATGGTCAGATTTAATGATGGATTTAATGTGTATATATATATATATATATAATATTTATGAAATAATTATACTTTTGGAATTATAACATCACATATACCTTATTACTTTCCATGTTTTTAAAAATATGATAATGTTGCTCATGTGTACGGTGAACTACCACCTCATGAAGTGATGTGAATTGTTTTTCACTTACACTTTACATGGAAGGTAGTAAGTATAAATTTAATGAATAATGTTATATATATTTCATGATATTAATTTTTTAAAATTAATTTAACATTAAATTCCTTACCCTTTCACCTGTTAATGGAATGAAATCGTCACTCGTGCATACGTACGACCAACCATCTCCATGAAGTGATATGATTCATTTTCCATGAACAACTTTTAAGAAAGGTTATAATAATTTATATACTGAGTAAATATGATATTTATAAATTAATTATAATTTTGGATATTATTTATTTAAATCTTATGTACAAGAACTATAAATTTCATGAAAAAAACAAGCATGAGAAAACAAGGCAATTAGCACCCTAAACAACAAAAAAAATGAAATATTATTAACAAATGGGTGGTAAAATGTTATAATAGGATCATACATGATATGAGAATTTATGGTCCATTCATAACACCGAACAACATGACTACAAAATTGAAGTGTTCATACTTTCACTTTAAGGTAGTATTTGGGATATTCTAATCATTTACCCTCAACTAGTGATATCCAGACTATAAATCAAATTTCAAAAACTAACTAGCTCCTCTCAACTGGTTGAATATATCTTCAATACTCTAAAGGGGCTAATAGTTATTGACCATTACCTAATTCAACCTATAGTAGTGCATACAAAAACATAGAATATTATCCTCCTTCTTGGATAACAACACCAAATCATTCTAAGGAGACACACCTAGTTGAATAAAACCCATTTTTATCATATTTTCCACCTAAAACCTCATCTTTAAAACTTTTGTAGGTTCCATTCGATGAGGATCCATATAAATCAGATATGTTCCCAACTAAAACATGATACCAAACATAATATCACATCGATAGGGGGATGTCATGGCCTTATATACAAAAAATATATTTGAACTCCTCTAGAATATTAGGAACATCATGAACCTAATATCTCATTGAAATATCCACTAAATCTGAAAAAATGGGCTCCACTTACCTACTACCCATCTGACAACCTCTCTCACCAACAAACAACACTCAATAGCCTTCCACATTGGAAAACAAAAAATTACTCCAAAAAACATTCAATGAATACTCATACGACATACAATAAATCCATTCCAAGGATAACATCATATAGTTATATATAAATTTAAAAAAATTATCCCACTTAATGGTGTTTTCATATTATCTATCTATATCCCCAGAACACATCAAACAAAAAATATTTTCCTCCAACCAGTTTAGATAACACTAGGGTCACTGGAATCATCTACACATCCAGTCCCAAAGCACAAACCAAAATGTGAGAAAAAAGGAGTGAAAGGTTCCTAAATTAATTAAAGCATAGACAAGGGTAGATGATAAACTAATCATACCTCAAAAAATTCCTAGATCTACTGGAACTACTACCTCTAACACGTACATCTAACCATGCCCCACCCCTCAAACTCTCTAATACCAGCCTCCATGATAATGATTTGTCCCATGTCTCTATGAAAATGAAATATCATGAGGCATCCCCATACCAACTCCACTTGATGTTTCCTATTGAACAAACACCAGTGATCCCTAATACTAAAACTTCCCAGAAGGAAACTATTGTTGCTACCTAAAAGGGGCCTAAACACCCACCTGATATTGGCCTCCTAGAGAGGCTAAAAATTGAGTTTAACTAATATCATGTTCTCTATAGACATAACATGAAAAAGAAAAACCTTTGGTAGGTGCTCAGGAGCCACCTGCCCAAGAAGAACAAAAGGAGATCTACTGCGACCAGATCACCACTAGCTGGAACCCTGCTTGCTTGAACACCCACGACTCGCTACCTAAATATATACTCCTTGAGATTCCCTACTAGATACTCTCTCAAGGATCAACTCCAAATTAAATCATTTAATATATAACCTCTACCTTTTTTGTACCTATAGATTCATATAGAGTATAAATGAAGCGGTCATGTACTTGATCACTAGGCATATAGCCTCCTCTAAATTTTGTGATTTGTACTTCTTATCTAATAATAAACTAAATAAATTTACAGGATGTCCTTTAACCTAATACCAAGCTCTTACACACTCAAGTTACCCTATTGAAGGGAGAGAAACTCCTACCTCTTGGTTACCCTCATTTTCGATGATAGGGACTCCACCTAAAACTCACTCTAAAATTATAGCCACAACATATCTCCCTCTATACGATCATTAAGAAACAATATCCACTATTGATTCATAGTTCCCTGTAATTTAATAACTACCAATGGCACTAAGAACTCAACCTTTAGTTATTCAATAAGCTTAGAGTCCATGTACCGAATCACGGGGGGGTACTAACATCCCATGTCATAGATGGCCTCCTTAGCCTTTTTCAATTACCAAGATCAACTTGAACTAATTACCTACCAACCCATGCAAACCTCCCCATGTCTTACTTCAATCTCCATCATGTATCTCAAATATACCATCGATACAACTCTATTATGACCCCCTCACTCGAAAGAAACCACAATGAAGGAATAGGGATAATGACCCTTGAATATCGCCTCTAGTAGGCCCTGGGTAGGATACTAGCAATGAGGGTATAAAAATCTCAAAAATGTGAGACATTAACCTATATAATTTGAAATAGGATTGGGATATAGGATAAAAACTCACCAAGTGACTCTAAGAGATAAAATAAAAGTAAAATAAAAACCATCCCATGATGTATGAATAATGTAAACTGATACATATAAAATTATCCAAATATACAAAAAGAAAATTCTATGGTAGCAACACAACAACTCGAAACCCAATCTATCAGTGTTCAGTTCCTTCCCCAAAGTCCTCCAAGAAACCTACAAAATAGTTTATATACATAGGGTGCGCATAATAGGTACACTCAATAGAGATATAACCAAGGTTTTTGGTTCAAAAGTGAATATAGAATTCTAATATTACATTGAACAAATAGAAAAACCAATAAGTATCTATATAGGTCATCTAACCATCCCCATTCTCACCATGGACCGATCACCAAATCACACATATGATATAATAATATAACATCAAGATTATAACAAATCAAGGTGTTTAACACCCCTAAAATATAAAAGAATAAAATTTTATTCAATAGTGTATACGACATACAACACTAAGTTTAACTTTTATTATATTCAACAATGAGTTTCGTCGAAATCTTGTGTTACACATAAGGCAAGGTTTTACTGAAAAACAATGTATTATTAAAATATTTTTATTTAATATAATAGTTATCACATAGATGTTAGAATTTTGGGTAAGGATATGATTATATAACTTAATAAAATATATTTCATTCACATGTTTATTATCTATCTAATGATGATAAATAAAATAATAATCATTTAAAAGAAAAATTAATGTTCTTTGAAAAATAGTATTTTTTTATAAAAGATGGATTAGTCGCGCATTTTGCATATAATTTAAAATTAATTTTTAACACTTTATAAAATTTATTTTACAATATAAATTTCATTTTTGAAATTGGAATATAAATATTATATTATGGTGATTTTCAGGTTTTTTCTAAGAAGTTTCATTTTTTTGTTGAACAGTACAAAATACTGAATTTTAATTGAAAACTGTCTTTTGTTTAAATAATTTATAATGTTAAATTATATTTTTAATTGGATTTAATGTAAAATTAGTTCAATTATAACAATTAATACAATTTATTTCATTTTAATAATTTTTATATTGAATCTAGATATATAAACATTGTAAACATTTGAACATTTTCACTTTAAAAACATGCTTTCTCATCACATCTACTGCATTAATTTTAAATTAAAAATTATTAGTTATGATAATTGAATTTGTAAAAATGGATTTCATTTTTTTAAGTGGTATAATTTATAATTTCTAATATGTTCAACTTATTTTTTTACCAAATGAATAGTGAATGTGGTAAAAAATAATTATCACGATTAAGTTAAAAATGGGTTTACCGGAGGTTAAAATAAAAAGATAAGGGTAAAAATGACATGTAAAATTGTATAAAAACTATTTTATTTCCATATTTATACCATTAAAATTATATTTTTTGATAATGATCAATTTTTACCCTTTTTACATAATAAAAACGTGGGAGTACTCAATTCTTTTCAAAAACACCAAGTGTGTACTCTCCCCTGCTTATAAAAGGCCACCCCTCTCCTCTAAAATTCACACCTTAAAACAAATTTGGTTCAGAAATCACCTACCAAAATCAATTCCCAAATTCTATACCCTAATACTATAAGACTTATTTTATACATAAAGTAATCCTATTAAGGATTTAGTGAGAACCTAAAGAGGATACCTAAAGAAGAGGTGATGTTCTTCAATGAGCGTCTTTATTTTATTTCTTTCTCCACCATCTTAAATTAATATTAAATCATGATTATATCATAACCAAAATAAATTAAATATACTCATATTTTTTGATAATAATTTTATTACCAACAACCATCTCCACTTCCATCAAATGGATTACGAAATCATCATTCGTGTGTACAGTGGATTACCGCCGAATGAACTGATGTAATTCATTATTCCATTACCATCTTAAACAGTTGGGGTATAATGATGTATATAAATTATATAAATTATATTTATAAAATATTTATACTTATGGAGAAACTATTTCATATATATCTTTTTACCTTCCATTTCATATGAGATATTATAATGTCGCTCGTGTGTACAGCAAACTACTGCCTCGCAAAGTGATTTGATTCATCTTTCACTAACACTTCACATAGGATGTGATAAAGATAAAGTTAAATACTATATGTGATATTAATGAAACATTTATGATACTAATTACATATTTATAAATCTTAAAATATAATATATATCATTTTCTTTCTTTCATTTTCATTCTCAAAAAGATGTAACACTGTTTGTGTATGTGTGGACTACTGTATTCACGAAGCGATGGAACTCTATTTTCATCACCAAAAAACATGGATGATATATATATAAGTATAAGATATAGTATATAAGATATTTTTACCATTATATAAATTTTAAAAAATACTTACTAAATTTCCTTAATGATCATTGATGAATGGAGATGTTACTCATGCATACGTATGACTTACCATCTCCATGATCATAACATACTTAATTTTACATAAACATCATTCATGGTTGGTTTTAAAAGAAAACTTTATGTAAAAATATTATAATTATTCCATGCTTATTATTCTATAGATTATATAACCAAATAATATGTGCATGAACTGGATCGTTCATGACAAAACATGCATGAGAGAAGAAGACAATAAACACATGAAATAATAAAAATGACGAAAGATTATTAATGAATGGGTAATAATATGTTAGAAATGAATAATATATGATATTATAAACATTAATATGGTTATCAAATAAGTTAATAACATTTTTAAAACCACTATATATGAGGTTAAATCATGTTCAACTAAAAGGGTGCGTAAGGTAAGGGACTTCGTCGCAATTTCATTTCATTGAGGCACATTATAATGTTACACGCCTAATTTATTTTATATGGTGTATATACTATCCATTTGACATGTAATATCATGAATAATAATTATTCTTGGTATTTTAAGTTTAACTATAAATTATTTCATTTAATAGGATTTTACTTAAAAGTTACCAAGTGGTAAGAGATTTTTTTACTCAATTTCCACTCATTGGGTTAAATGTCTACTTTGTTTATTATATAAAGATAAGATTATGTTTATAATGAATTTTTATTATATAATATTTTATTACCACTTGTTTTATTTTTATTTATTTTTTATAAACATAATCAATCTATTGATTAATTATCACTTCAACATTACGACCATTTTAGGGGTTTATTTTACAATCTCATTCTAATCGAGATTGTTTATTCTTGTATATAAATTGAATGAAATTAATTGAACATTTAATAATAAAACCATTTATTTTTTATTTTCCTATGGTTATTCATGATATTCTATAGTAATGTTACCATTTTACACTATTTTCTATATAAAATGTTTTAGAAAATATTTTCAAGAAAACTGATTTCATTTATCTCTTCAGTTGGAATTATGTTTTCTTCCAAAACAATGTTTTCTAAAAATGTTATTAATTTTTAAATATTTCAAAATGATTTATAAAAGGTATTTTCACCCATTTTTACACTTTAATTTTTTTCAAAGGAATCTTATGTCATTTTGAAAACGTTTCCCTTTTGGATTTTATAAAAAATGTGAAAGGAATCTTTATATCATTTTCTAAATAAGGTAATTTCTTAACCTTTTTATAATGAAAAAGGAATGTTAATTTTTTTTAATTGTACATAATGTATCTAATTTACCACCATCATGACCTTAATTTCTTTTCATATTACTTTGGATTTTTACAAGGATATTTTTAATGAATTTTTTTAAAATGTGATTTTTAAAGAAATGGATTTAAAAAAAAATCAAAATGAAAAGGTTATTTTACTCAAGTATTTTTTAAAGACATTTTTATGGTATTTATATTCATCAATGAAAAAAAATATTTTTATTCAAATGGTTATATGATGTATTTATATCATCTTTATTCTTTCTATGTATAGTTTATGATCATTCTGAATAAGGAAAGTATTGAAATTCACTCCCTTAATTCATTTATTGTTGTCAATAACTTTCCCTTGAAATGTTAACTTTCCTATTATAATTGGACATTAAATTTACCTTAAATATCCAAATTATTTATCATGTAAAATTTTATTTCATAAACCACATATCATTTCTACATATGTTATACTTCATTGGAAGTTATTTTATATCTGGGGAAATATTGATAAATTTGTATACTTTAATCAATATAGATAAATTGTGATAAGAAAAATTATTTAGGAGTTAAATTGATTATTAGATATATGTGGAATACTTTTTACATGAAAAATGGGTTGGGGACTCGTTAATAAAATCCCCTCAAGGAATGGGTAGTCTCATGAGATGGATCAGTTGGCTAGCATTAGCTAAGTGGATTTTTACCATATATGTTTTATACTATCTTGAGGATAGATCTTAATGGTAAAGGTATCATGTGTATGGGAAACGTGATTTATGATAATTAATAATTTCATTCATTGAAAATTCAGTTATTATTATCCATGATATTTTCACAATGATATTATCTTTTGATGAATTTCATTATCTAATATTGATTAAATGGAATTTTTGTTCAATTATTTATCTTTCCATACTGATTATGAATTATCTATATAGGAAACCAATTTATTTAATTGGAATGTTTTTTTAGTTATTTACCTTTACATATTTATTATGCATATTTATTAATGATAGATTATGTTGTACATAACCCTTAATAATCATTTGATATCACTCTTACTTTGATTCCTTTATCAATAATCCATGAAGTGTACAATATTTTATTTGCAAGGATATGCTATATTGAATAATGTTATTCTAAAAAAAATATGTTTTAATTTATGTATTCAAATGAAATATCAGTATCATGTATGTATCCAGTTCGCCAAGACTAATAAACTATTCAATCCATCAAGATGTGATTCCTTGTATCTTAGGCCAATGTAATAAAGCATACTCCAGCTCCAAACTACTAGGTTCAGGGTCACTGTAATTGGTATTAGATGAAGTTTAGTAAAAACCTTTGGCACTAGACTTATTAATACATATATTAGGGATTATAAACCTATGATAAACATTGAGGATAAGTATATAATAACGTCTGAATGTTTTGGTAACGTAGAGATTATGTGGTTTTTCATTGCAATAAATCCATGTATGGATACTAAAAGTTGGTGTGATTCTAGAACAGATGTACATAGGGGTAACAAATCTAAAAAGGTCACATTGAACATAACTTGATCACCACATGGTGAACAACAATGAGACTTACTATGCACCTAGTTTCACACTCCAGGGGATATTCTTAAGATAATTCACATTTTTTACAGACCATTATAAAGGATTTGAATAGATAATGACATCAAATGAACTAGGTCAAACCAATGGTGTCTTGTATTGAAAATAATGTGTCATGATTTAGACATCCTATAAATGATTATATAGTTTTCACAACTATTATTATTGTTTATCACACTATTATTTTTGGTTCTAGTTGATGGATGGAACCCAAATAAATCATGTTGACACCAACCATGAAGGACAATATGGTGAATATGATCAACCAAATAAAATTATTATATAATTGAAACATATAATGATTATTCTTAACTATATTTTTTGAAATATTATTAAAAAAATATACCTAACTAACTTCTATAATCACCAAAGAATATAAGGATTAAGTTCTCTAAGAGCTCTAGTGATGGGGACCATGGAGGAAAGAATGCTTGATTTTATTCATGTAATAAATATAGAAGGAGACACCTAGGTAAGTGTCTCAATAAAAAGGAAAATGATTTATGTTTGGAAAAGAAATGAATAAAGTAAATAATTTCTGAAGAAAAACGAAGATTGTTATGGAATGAAATAAATATCATCCTAGGGATCCATTTATAGTTCAGTGTCTTAAATGTGTAGAACCTGGGAATTATCCAAGTCAATTCCCTATTATAAAGGTTAACCCCCAGACCACAGAAGGAACTATTTTGAAATAAAACATATGAATTATTTTTATATTGTGATTCAAGAATTAAATAGTAGAAGAATTTTTACCAATGGAATTTTGGGTATGAGAACCATGAAAAATTTAAGGATTTTATTAAATTTTAGAAGAATATATGTCTTTATTAAATTAATAGTTATGGATACTATCATGTGTTGATGAGTTTAATATTGATCATAAGTTCTAAGTCTTAAATACATTTTTTTGGATTTTATATGATGGGAGTCTACTAGGATTAATGATTTTTGGGAGAAATTTAAGGTAAGAATATGTTTTGGTGGAAAATTTATTTGAGGAATAATGGCATTAAATTTTATAATCACAATTTAAAGGTATTTATAGACTTTAGGGTTAATATTATCATTAATGGTATTATAATAATAATAAAATTAGATTATTATAATTTGTAAAAAAGAGTTTTTATTGAAAATATAAGTAAAAAATTTATTTAACGAGTAATTTTATTTCAAGGATGTCTATAATTTTTTGGGGAATGTTATAGGAACTGTATAAATATATTTTATATAAAACCATCATGTAGAGAAACAACCCTTAAAATATAGAGAGGATGTGAGTCTTAAAACCATGATCTAAGGATTATAAGGGTTCAAAACCTACCACTAGACTATGTGATATCTTGGTTAATTTATTATTGTTTTAAGGTAAAATATTTGAAAAATAACTATTTATGATGAACTAATGGTGTTACTTTTGAGGTTTAGAGATTAATTTATTATATTGGATAACTTGTTCTAACCATATTGATTTTTTAAAATATTTATAGATATATAGAAAGACTTGTAACTCTTTTTTGGACTTTATGATCCTTTAAATGATAATTTTAGTGCTTTATAAATGAAAAAAAAAATCATTTTTGGATATTTATTTATTGGAATAAGCGATGAATTAGAAATTAATCAAATAAAAACCAAAGGATGAAATTATTATTATAAAATTAAAATATATGAAGTAAGTATATTTCCTTATATTATTAGATAGTAAAATAATTATTTAAATTTAGGAAAAGGATATTTAAAAAAAATTATCCTATTTCCTTAATATACAATGAATTAGAAGGGCTTTTAAATCATTACAGAATTATGGTTTTTATTCCCTTAACTATCCATTTATCATTCACATGCTTGTAATTAAATAATGTCCTCAATAAATCTCCATAATTATTCATATTTTTCCTCTATGTTTATATATTCAATTTTCACCAATGTTCTCTTATGTATAATGTTAGTTATGTGTTTTTCTATATCACCCTCGAACTCCCCTTTCTCTCGTATTAAGAGTATATTTTATTAACCCTTTTAAAATGTGGGTTTTACGAAAAATTAATTTGAAAATATCAAAACTTGTATTACAGAGATCAATTTTAAATTGTGAGGATGAAATTTATTTAACATTGGGAGAATGTAGCATCTCTAAATTATAAAGTAATAACATTTTATTCAATAACATATGTGACATGCAACACTGTTTTTAGCTTGAGTTATATGCAAAAATGAGTTTCTTCAAAATCTTGTGTTACAAGCAAGGTCAAGTTTTACCAAACAATAATATATTATTAAAATATTATTATTTAATATAATAGTTATCACCTATACTTTGGAATAGTGGGTATGAAGAATCCAAATTTATTGAAATTAATATTTGCATTGTAATTGCATTCAATATAGTTGTTTGATAAAAATTAAATGTGTTATAATTTTTTTCAATACACTTGTCTGATAAAAATTCAATGTGTTGTAGTTATTGTCAACATAGTTTTATAATAAAAAGTCAATGTGACATTAATTGAAAGTTGGTGTTCTTCCTTTGAATTATAAATGATAATTATTCATGTTTTGGCATGGGTATTTTGATTTTAAGAAGTTTATTTAAATAAATAAACATTTTAAGTGTGATAATTGTTATCCTTATCATAGTTAATAAAACATGTGTGATTGGTTATTGAAATAATATTTACAACATTGATTTCATTGGAAGTTATGTTTGAAAAGAAAAGAGAGGATAATTGAAGTTGTTTAATTTGTAATTTTATGATTTTATTATGAGAAGAATGGAATATATGAGAAGATTGTTGGATTTTAAATTTCTATAGAATATGTCTTGGATTTATTTCTATATTTTTTTTTTGAAATCCTACTTAAAAAATATGGGGATTCACCTAGATGACAAGCCTAAGGGGAGAGTCACACTATGACTTAGGTGGGTAGCCAATCCCATAGTCGTCCAGCTAGGCTGAGCATTGGGAAGATCACACTACAGAGGCACATGGGAGGGAAACAACGTGCCATCGTGCGAGGTGGAATTGAGGTGGAGGATCTAAAATAGCACAGGTTGGATCTAGTTTGTGTTTAGTGTTACTGGTAACCATTTTTCTAAGCGGATGAATTCATGCCTTGTATTATAAGGGAGTGAGGAAACATTCTATATTTTGATTTGGGATCTTATTTTGTAAAGACCCGTAAAATTCAAGGGAAATTTTTTTCTTAATTTTCTTTAGAATTTTACAAGAGTGCGGTTTCAGACGGCACCTAATTCCGAGGCCCGGTGTGCCCGGAATCAATTTCCGAAGTTTGGCTCGGGTATGTTCAGTGAACGAACGAGCGGGATTTTCTAACTTTTGAACCGGTGCCCGGAATCGAATTCCGAGGGCACCGATGGAACCGTAGTGCCGGTATACGCTTAGGAACTCCTGTTCTGGAGTTGCGTTCATGCGAGTGTTGATAATAAAAATTGTGGATGTTTACTTTGTAATTACACTACAATTTTTATTATTTTACTCTAAGTGATATCTCTTGTTGGAAGTTGGGTAACCACCCAACCTCCCATGGGAGGTTATGAGGGTGGTGGGGCCCACACGAACCCCACCCCTTCATATCCTCTAAAACCCCCTCAACTCCCACTTAAATTATGTTAACTTAAGTTATAAACCTATGACTTAAATGTAATGAGTTAATGAGGTGAGTTGTGTGTGGTTATTGAATTTCAAACCTTTGAAATTCAAAGAGGTTGGGTTGTGTGAATAAAATAAGAAAGAGTCTTATTTTATTTTGTTAGAATTTTATCTCCTTGAGAGAGTAGGGAAGTCTTCTTCATCTTCTTCAAACTCAACGAAGAACGCGAAGAACGCCGTTCTTCAACGAAGAACTTCTCCGCCGAAGAACACCGTCCATCCGCGACGCCGTATCCACGACGCGACGTACTTCTTCCGCGTCGTCTCTTCCGCGACGGATTTCCGCGAAGAACGCCATCAACAACGACTCTTCCTCCGACGTCAAAGGAATTGACACCGATATTCCACGACTACGTCAACGTGCGACTATCGAGGTAGGGGTTCTTGAGTTCGTTGTTTTCTTTTTATTTGACATTCCTCAAGTATTTATAAGCCAATTGATAACAAACTAACGGGAGGAGGCCGGACCGCACAAACACGGCCGATCCTCCTCCCATCGTGGTTTAGTTTTATTGTGGTTTGAAGCAGGGTAACGCGGTACCATTGTACCGTGCGAGAAAGAATTATTTAAGGCCGGTTTGGGTCACGACGAAGAACCGCGACGCTTTAATGCCGTGCCTTTGAGATCGGATGAGACCGCGGCCGGAGTCGGGCTGCGGCGCTGGGGCACGACGTCGTTACGCTGCGCAAATCTTACAAGGACCGAACAAGAAGGGGCGGCCGGAAAACCGGCCAACGGCGGGAAAAAGAAGAACCGCGGCCGGACGGCCACGGCGGAGCACCAAGAGGAGGCCGGCCTCGCCGGCCGCCAGAGATCAGGGAGGAAGTGGCCCTACGGCCGCGGCGGAGCAGCCGGGGGCGTCGGCCTTGCCGGCGCCGGAGATCAGGAGGAGCCGCGGCGGAGAAACCAGGGGCGGCCGGCTTCGCCGGCCGCCGGCGTCCAGGAGAGCCGCGGCCATCAGGCCCGGCGTAGCATGGGGAGGCGGCCGGCCGTGCCGGCCGCCGGCTTGTAATAGAAGCGGGACCCGCAGGTCCCGCGTGTAAAGAAAACGACCGGCTTAAAGCCGGCCGATCCTGTAAATCCGGGGGATTGAAACCCCCGGTTTCCCTTTGAGTCAGCCCCCACGTGCGGTGGGGGCCGTTTAAAATAAATAAGGGCGCGGCTAAAAAGCCGCGCCGCCCTTCTGGAAAGCGGGGGGCTTAGCCCTCCCGCGCGTGACCCAGCGGTGCCAGCCGCGCCGCCGCGCCGGACCGCGCCGCTGCGCCGGACCGCGCCGCCGCGCCGGACCGCGCCGCCGCGCCGGACCGCGCCGCCGCGCCGGTCCGCCGCCGGCCGGGCCGGGTCGGACCCGGGTCGGGTCGACCCGGTTCGGGCCGACCCAGGGGGGGGGGGGGGGTCGGGCCGGGTCGCCCCGGACCCGGACCCCCCGTTTCGAATCAGTTTCGGTCTTTTGGCCATAACATGAGCCTCGGACCTCCGATCGACGAACCGTCTGCGGCAACGCGATCCTTGGATCGATACGGTCGTTTCGGTATATCACACTCAAGGTTTCGGATTACTTTGAGTTCGGACGGGTTGGTTCGTTCACGAAACCAACCGGGCCTTCGGAGCGGAAACGCTCATATCTTGAGCTACGGACGTCCGATTGACGTGCCGTCAGCTGTGTTGTGTTCCTCTTAGTGAGACAGATCTTTTGGAATACTCCGCCCGAGGTTTGGACGCAGGTGGAGTACGGTCGGGTTGGTTTTGCCTTAAAAACCAACCGGGCCCCGGGGACGAAAATGCCAATAACTCTCAGACCGGGCGTCCGATCGACGCGCCGTCTGTTGCGTTGAGTTCCTGTTGACGATACGGAACTTTTGGATACATCAACTCTGGACTTTGTGACAGTTGATGTATCAGCCTCTCGGCTCGTGGAGCGGACCCTCCGAACGAGCTTGCTGTGTGCGGGAACCCTAGTGCTGGCTGCGACTGCTTCTCCGACAGCGACGATTGTGCAGAGATCCTCCGTGGACTCTGACGACGACCATGCAGAGATCCTCAGTGGACTGCGGCGACGACTGTGCAGAGATCCTCAGTGGACTGCGACGACTACTGCACTCAGCGATCCTCCGTGGATCAGTGCTACTGGTCCTGCGTGGGCCCGATCCTGTGTGTGTCCGATCCTGTGTAGGTCACTGCGGGGGTTAGTACCTATCGATCCTTCGTGGGTCCGACGACTTAGATGGTTCAGTGATCATCTTTATCCTCATCCGAAGAAGTATACCTGTGTGAGCTGAATCTTCTGTTTTACTCGATAGAGGTGGTGCACTTGGTTGTAGCGGCAGACCCGCGATACTGGAGACGAGCGTACGGAGTACGGAGACCGTGTAGCCGGCTGAGACCTGAAGACTGCTCGACCGACTCGACTTGGAGTGAGTCGACTAGCCCAGTGGACGGAGCGCCCGGTATTTGGCTGCAGACCCACGGCGGACGGAGCGCCTGGTAGTTGGCAGCAGACCCGCGGTACTCGACTGGAGGAGTACCTCTGTAGGCTATTTGGGTGAGCGCCCTGTATTTGGCAGCAGACCCTCAGCGGACGGAGCGCCCGGTAGTTGGCGGCAGACCCGCGGTACTCGACAGGAGGAGTACCTCAGCAGTCTTAGGTTAGTGAGCAGTATCTCAGAGTCGTGACAGGACACTGTACACTTCAGAGATGGGTCTCTTCCGTAGTTACGTTTTTGATAATGAAAATCCTGTGTGAGCTGAATCCTGTTGCTTTCCTGAGTGGATTGTGTTGTGCAATCCTGTGTGGTTTATGTTTTGCTTTCCTGTGTGGATTGTGTTGTGCAATCCTGTGTGGATTACGTTTTTCTTTCCTGTGTGGATTGTGTTGTGCAATCCTGTGTGGATTACGTTTTGCTTTCCTGTGTGGAATACGTTTACTTTCCTGTGTGGACTGAGTTGTACTTGGGCTCGGAGGTTGGAGCGTATTTGAAATTCATGACTTAGGTATATGTATGGGCATATACCTAAGCAGTGTTGGTTGTTACTTCGTGATTATACCTTTCTTCATGGTTTATCCTTTGTGGATTCGAGAGACCTTCAGGGGTCTCGGGGTCCCTACTGAGTAGCTTATACTCACCCCTGCACGGGCTTTGCCCGCACTACGTTGTGTTGGTTGCAGACGACGGACAACGTTGACCTTAGCTGAGGCTTGCAGAGCGGGATGGTACCCGGAGGTGGACCACTAGGCAGGATGTGTTCGGAGCGGACGGCGGGACCCGTGGAGCAGAGGAGCTATCTGTACCCACCCTTCAGGTGGGATTTCCAGTGGACAGCTCGATGTAGCGGCTTTTACTTTTCAGTTGTTGTTTTCCCTTTCGAGTTGTACTTTACTTTCAGTTTGGGTTTGTATACTGGCCCATTTACTTTTCCGCACTTTCAGTTGTACTCTGCTTTTGTTTAGTGTTTACTTTCCTCTTGCTTACTCTGTGGTGTTTGTTTACATTTCAAAGGCAATGCCTTCCCTTTTTACCGGGATTTACGCCTTGGTGCTAGTCGCCAGCCCCTGGCCTATGGAAGGCGGGCTTGGGGTAGTCACGGCACGGACCCCGAGGGCGGGTCGTGACAAATTGGTATCAGAGGAGTTCGGTTCTACCGCGAACTCTGATCTTTTCTATGTGAAGAAATAATGTTTAGCGTATTGAGTGTGGTTATCAGTACAGGGAGTCCAGTGTTGGTGCGGCGGCCGACGTATCCGTACACCAGGACCCTGACTTCTGATTTCCGACTTAATGCACGAAAACATTGATTGCGTGTGTGTTTCAAAGTTTTCTTTGTGATTACTTATATCAGCTCACCAGGTATACTATTCTGACCGTGGCGCACCTGTTTCCTTTTCAGGATGGCCCCACGACGACAGCCAGCTAGGGTTTCGAGAGTCGAGTGTGACGACAGCCCACCGAGCGACGAGGCCTCGGTGTAGGGCCATTTGTCAGCAGTGGCACCGGCGGTAGTTCTACCCGCCGAGCCCCCGATGCTTCCAGCACCAGCCGCTGACGATGCACGTCGCCTCAGCGCACTGCATGAGTTTCAGCGCCAGCGACCACCCAGGTTTCGCGGGGAGACGGATTCCCAGGCAGCAGAGGACTGGCTGGAAGCGGTCGTCCGAGTTTTCAGGCTAGTGAGGACACCAGCAGACCTCATGGTGATCCTCGCGGAGAGCCTACTGCACGCAGCAGCAGGGCGATGGTGGAGCCTGATGCTCCAGGTACACGATGAGGCCACCCTCATCTGGATGGACTTCGAGAGCCTCTTCCGCTCAGAGTTCGTCCCGGCCACCCTCCGTGCGGTGCGCATCCAGGAGCTTCTTCAGCTGCGGCAGGGCAGCTTGACGGTCGCCCAGTACGCGGCGAGGTTTACCGATCTCTCGCGCTACTCGACCGACATGGTACGGGACCCATTCTTCCGGGCCCGGACCTTCGAGCAGGGTTTGAGACACGAGATCAGGGCATCGCTGATCTCCCTCAGCATATCGACTCATACAGGAGTACTGGAGAGGGCCCTTCTGATCGAGAGGTTCATTTCTGAGTCTACACCAGCGCAGCGACCCACCGCAGGGCGGCAGATAGCGGAGTCTTCGGCAACAGGTAGCCGACAGATGACTCAGGGTTCCAGGCAGACCAGACCTACCAGTGGCCGACTGCACGACTCAGGCTCAGTTTTACGGGGAAGCCGGGGTGGAGTCAGAGCCAGGCGTGCCGAGAGTGGGCAGTGTTACTCCTGTGGCGGGATTGGTCACATGGCTCGTGACTGTCCGACCCGCCATGCTGATGATCAACAGTTAAGTGAAGAACCTCCCAGGCAGAGGCAGAGGTTCGACCGTGGCGGTCCGCAGGGAGGAGGCGGACGAGGCAGAGGAGCTGGACGAGCAGCCGGTGGTGGGCGACGCTTTGAGGCTCTGCCACCACCACCACTAGGAGGTCCACCCCGACCACAGGGAGTAGGTGAACATGCGAGAGCTCAACTTCAGGCAGCCGAGGCCTTCGATCATGGAGCTCTGGGAGCCGATGGACAGGAGCAGAACTAGTGGATATGTCCTTTGTACTTCTGGTTCCTTGTTGCTTTTGTGTAGCGTCTTGTATTATGAGCTGCAATAATAAAAAAAACGCATACCTTTGTGATATTTTCGTTCCTGTCCTCTTTCGTGATGTTACTAAGAGGTTCCAGTTTTGGCTGTTGACTTGACCCTCACTTGTGAGACATCTACTGGAGGAGACCTAGTTACCACACACTGATGCTGACAGTGTGACTCAACCTTTGGAGGCGAGAGTAACGGTTGAATCTCTTAGTAGTAGCGTCGAGGCCTTACGACATCATCCTTGGTATGGATTAGTATCATCCGTGTTAGGATTGACTGTATTAGGCAAAGAATGTGGTTCATCCAGGGGATGAGACCAGATTTCTCTTATCGACAATGAAGAAATCTTGCAGCTCTGGTGGGACCGGAGATGGTCCAGGCCACGACAGAGAAGGTCCAGGTCATCCAGGAGCGGATGAGGATAGCACAGAGCCGACAGAAGTCATACGCTGACAGGAGGCGAAGGCCACTAGAGTTCGAGGATGGTGACCACGTCTTCTTGCAGGTCTCACCTCGACGTGGTATTCAGAGATTTGGCTGAGGCGACAAGTTATCTTCGCGCTTCATCGGACCCTTCCAGGTCCTCAGTAGGATTGGTGAGGTGGCTTATCGCCTGGCTCTACCACCTCAGTTGCACCGGGTTCACGACGTCTTCCACGTGTCTCAGCTGAGGAGATACGTGCACGACCTGACACACATCATTGACCATGGGGAGCTTGACGTTGATGATGGGGCGACTTTTACGGAGGTCCCGGTGGAGATAGAGGATCGACAGGAGCGGGTCCTGCTTGGGCGATCGATTCCTCTTGTGCGCATCAGATGGAAGCACGGGAATCTCCAGGAGAGCACATGGGAGCGGGAGGCTAAAATGCGTGCTCAGTACCCTCATTTGTTTCCCTAGTTTTTGATGTATCTTTACGGGGACGTAAAGCCTTGAGGTGGCAGTAATGTAAAGACCCGTAAAATTCAAGGGAAATTTTTTTCTTAATTTTCTTTAGAATTTTACAAGAGTGCGGTTTCAGACGGCACCTGATTCCGAGGCCCGGTGTGCCCGGAATCAATTTCCGAAGTTTGGCTCGGGTACGTTCAGTGAACGAACGAGCGGGATTTTCTAACTTTTGAACCGGTGCCCGGAATCGAATTCCGAGGGCACCGATGGAACCGTAGCGCCGGTATACGCATAGGAACTCCTGTTCTGGAGTTGCGTTCATGCGAGTGTTGATAATAAAAATTGTGGATGTTTACTTTGTAATTACACTACAATTTTAATTATTTTACTCTAAGTGATATCTCTTGTTGGAAGTTGGGTAACCACCCAACCTCCCATGGGAGGTTATGAGGGTGGTGGGGCCCACACGAACCCCACCCCTTCATATCCTCTAAAACCCCCTCAACTCCCACTTAAATTATTTTAACTTAAGTTATAAACCTATGACTTAAATGTAATGAGTTAATGAGGTGAGTTGTGTGTGGTTATTGAATTTCAAACCTTTGAAATTCAAAGAGGTTGGGTTGTGTGAATAAAATAAGAAAGAGTCTTATTTTATTTTGTTAGAATTTTATCTCCTTGAGAGAGTAGGGAAGTCTTCTTCATCTTCTTCAAACTCAACGAAGAACGCGAATAACGCCGTTCTTCAACGAAGAACTTCTCTGCCGAAGAACACGGTGCATCTGCGACGCCGTATCCACGACGCGACGTAATTCTTCCGCGTCGTCTCTTCCGCGACGGATTTCCGCGACGAACGCCATCGACAACGACTCTTCCTCCGACGTCAAAGGAATTGACACCGATATTCCACGACTACGTCAACGTGCGACTATCGAGGTAGGGGTTCTTGAGTTCGTTGTTTTATTTTTATTTGACATTCCTCAAGTATTTCTAAGCCAATTGATAACAAACTAACGGGAGGAGGCCGGACCGCACAAACACGGCCGATCCTCCTCCCATCGTGGTTTAGTTTTATTGTGGTTTGAAGCAGGGTAACGCGGTACCATTGTACCGCGCGAGAAAGAATTATTTAAGGCCGGTTTGGGTCACGACGAAGAACCGCGACGCTTTAATGCCGCGCCTTTGAGATCGGATGAGACCGCAGCCGGAGTCGGGCTGCGGCGCTGGGGCGCGACGTCGTTACGCTGCGCAAATCTTACAAGGACCGAACAAGAAGGGGCGGCCGGAAAACCGGCCAACGGCGGGAAAAAGAAGAACCGCGGCCGGACGGCCACGGCGGAGCACCAAGAGGGGGACGGCCTCGCCGGCCGCCGGAGATCAGGGAGGACGCGGCCCTACGGCCGCGGCGGAGCAGCCGGGGGCGTTGGCCTTGCCGGCGCCGGAGATCAGGAGGAGCCGCGGCACTTCGGCCGCGACGGAGAAACCAGGGGCGGCCGGCTTCGCCGGCCGCCGGCGTCTAGGAGAGCCGCGGCCATCAGGCCCGGCGTAGCATGGGGAGGCGGCCGGCCGTGCCGGCCACTGGCTTGCAATAGAAGCGGGACCCGCAGGTCCTGCGTGTAAAGAAAACAGCCGGCTTAAAGCCGGCCGATCCTGTAAATCCGGGGGATTGAAACCCCCGGTTTCCCTTTGAGTCAGCCCACACGTGCGGTGGGGGCCGTTTAAAAAAAATAAGGGCGCGGCTAAAAATCCGCGCCGCCCTTCTGGAAAGCGGGGGGCTTAGCCCTCCCGCGCGTGACCCAGCGGCGCCAGCGGCGCCGCCGCCGGCCGGGCCGCGCCGCCGCGCCGGACCGCGCCGCCGCGCCGGACCGCGCCGCCGCGCCGGACCGCGCCGCCGCGCCGGACCGCGCCGCCGCGCCGGACCGCCGCCGGCCGGGCCAGGTCGGACCTGGGTCGGGTCGACCCGGTTCGGGCCGACCCAGGGGGGGTTGGGCCGGGTCGCCCCGGACCCGGACCCCCTATTTCGAATCAGTTTCGGTCTTTTGGCCATAACTTGAGCCTCGGACCTCCGATCGACGAACCGTCTGCGGAAACGCGATCCTTGGATCGAGACGGTCGTTTCAGTATATCGCACTCATGGTTTCGGATTACTTTGAGTTCGGCCGGGTTGGTTCGTTCACGAAACCAACCGGGCCTTCGGAGCGGAAACGCTCATATCTTGAGCTACGAACGTCCGATTGACGTGCCGTCAGCTGTGTTGTGTTCCTCTTAGTGAGACGGATCTTTTGGCATACTCCGCCCGAGGTTTGGACGCAGGTGGAGTACGGTCGGGTTGGTTTTGCCTTAAAAACCAACCGGGCCCCGGGGACGAAAATGCCAATAACTCTCAGACCGGGCGTCCGATCGACGTGCCGTCTGTTGCGTTGAGTTCCTGTTGACGATACGGAACTTTTGGATACATCAACTCTAGACTTTGTGACAGTTGATGTATCAGCCTCTCGGCTCGTGGAGCGGACCCTCCGAACGAGCTTGCTGTGTGCGGGAACCCTAGTGCTGGCTGCGACTGCTTCTCCTACAGCGACGATTGTGCAGAGATCCTCCGTGGACTCTGACGACGACCATGCAGAGATCCTCAGTGGACTGCGGCGACGACTGTGCAGAGATCCTCAGTGGACTGCGAAGACTACTGCACTCAGCGATCCTACGTGGATCAGTGCTACAGGTCCTGTGTGGGCCCGATCCTGTGTGGGTCCGATCATGTGTAGGTCACTGCGGGGGTTAGTACCTATCGATCCTTCGTGGGTCCGACGACTTAGATGGTTCAGTGATCATCTTTATCCTCATCCGAAGAAGTATACCTATGTGAGCTGAATCTTCTGTTTTACTCGATAGTGGTGGTGCGCTTGGTTGTAGCGGCAGACCCGCGATACTGGAGACGAGCGTACGGAGTACGGAGACCGTGTAGCCGGCTGAGACCTGAAGACTGCTCGACCGAGTCGACTTGGAGTGAGTCGACTAGCCCAGTGGACGGAGCACCCGGTATTTGGCGGCAGACCCACGGCGGACGGAGCGCCTGGTAGTTGGCAGTAGACCCGCGGTACTCGACTGGAGGAGTACCTCTGTAGGCTATTTGGGTGAGCGCCCGGTATTTGGCAGCAGACCCTCAGCGGACGGAGCGCCCGGTAGTTGGCGGCAGACCCGCGGTACTCGACAGGAGGAGTACCTCAGCAGTCTTAGGTTAGTGAGCAGTATCTCAGAGTCGTGACAGGACACTGTACACTTCAGAGATGGGGCTCTTCAGTAGTTACGTTTTTGATAATGAAAATCCTGTGTGAGCTGAATCCTGTTGCTTTCCTGAGTGGATTGTGTTGTGCAATCCTGTGTGGTTTACGTTTTGCTTTCCTGTGTGGATTGTGTTGTGCAATCCTGTGTGGATTACGTTTTGCTTTCCTGTGTGGATTGTGTTGTGCAATCCTGTGTGGATTACGTTTTGCTTTCCTGTGTGGAATACGTTTACTTTCCTGTGTGGACTGAGTTGTACTTGGGCTCGGAGGTTGGAGCGTATTTGAAATTCATGACTTAGGTATATGTATGGGCATATACCTAAGCAGTGTTGGTTGTTACTTCGTGATTATACCTTTCTTCGTGGTTTATCCTTTGTGGATTCGAGAGACCTTCAGGGGTCTCGGGGTCCCTACTGAGTAGCTTATACTCACCCCTGCACGGGCTTTGCCCGCACTACGTTGTGTTGGTTGCAGACGACGGACAGCGTTGACCTTAGCTGAGGCTTGCAGAGCGGGACGGTACCCGGAGGTGGACCACTAGGCAGGACGTGTTCAGAGCGGACGGCGGGACCCGTGGAGCAGAGGAGCTATCTGTACCCACCCTTCAGGTGGGATTTCCAGTGGACAGCTCGATGTCGCAGCTTTTACTTTTCAGTTGCTGTTTTCCCTTTCGAGTTGTACTTTACTTTCAGTTTGGGTTTGTATACTGGCCCATTTACTTTTCCGCACTTTCAGTTGTACTCTGCTTTTGTTTAGTGTTTACTTTCCGCTTGCTTACTCTGTGGTGTTTGTTTACATTTCAAAGGCAATGCCTTCCCTTTTTACCGGGATTTACGCCTTGGTGCTAGTCTCCAGCCCCTGGCCTATGGAAGGCGGGCTTGGGGTAGTCATAGCACGGACCCCGAGGGCGGGTCGTGACATATTTTTACATGTTACTATTATTATTAAAGAATACATATCATCTGATTCTAAGATCAATTGATCTGATCCTACCAATTAGATATATTCAATGATCTTATTTTTTTTGTTCCATTCAATCATAACAATGAACTCATTTTTTACCTCGAGCTCTCTGGGAGTCCAGTGTGTCATAATCTCTAGGTTGCAATGTCGGCAGTCAATTGAACTATTTAATCAAAGATTAATTTGAGTGACTCAAGAATATGAGTATGGTAGAAATTAAATTTTGATTTATTTTCTTGTTTTTAACAATGACCAAACTGGAACATTATACTATGCAGAAGATTATTTTTTCCCTAACAATATTTTCTTGTGTCACGAAGGAAAGACAGTAGCTCAAGCCATGATCTATGAACATCATCTAAGTATTTTAAAGATCTGAATTTAATCAAATTATCATGAAACTATGTTTTCATGAAATAATGAATATAAAATCATTGATTTACAGTGTAGGAAAAATATTCTTAGTAATAGTGATGTTATGTAATATGTAAATCGAACATAGCGAGTTCTTTACCCAAAACCAAATTAATATATATGTTTCTATAATGTTCTGATATGGTGATGTTTCCTATAAATACTAGGGGTTAACCTCATTTGATGAGCATGATTGTATCTAATCTCATAGAAATTGTGTGATATTGAGAGAGAAACAGAGCTGTGGAAATGATTTGGTTCACATAAGGCATAGGTTCTATGCATATATTGCTTGCATGAAGGAGAATCCTTCTCTCATGATAATCCTACGTGAAGAAGAAGAGGATACCATAGGCCTTTGTCAAGTATTTCATACTCTTAGAGCAGACCTATGAAGATCTATTTTTATATATTTACATGAGTTTGTGTAATAAATTATGTTCATATCTTCTAATGAGTGAAATGTACACAGAATAAAAAGTTTCTTCAAAACCTCTAGTTTACCCAAAGAAGAAGTAGTATACCACAATCTATTCAACATGTTCTCAGCACAATCAGATTGATTCGTGAAGGTCTGATACATGATTCAACTGGATAAATCTTTAAGAGTATCCCTTTAATTCAGTTATGTTCACTTGATTCCATATATTTTATTGTATAAGATACACATAATCCATGCATTCAAATTCTTGTATGAAGATATTGTTTCACACTGTTACATGAAGAGCAATAAAACATATCCAATTTACATGATTTGTTTTAGAAGGTCATGAAATTACCTCTAAGATAGTGTGTTGTATGAAGAAATGTATAAAGTCTTTGTGTATTTTCATTTGAGTTTCATTCATAAACATTCAACATCCATTCTAGCTTTGTGTATAAGAATAAAAGGAACAAAAAAATACTCATGCATTATACACATACAATTTAGTGAGTGTATGATGGTGATTTGGTACATGTACACATTTTTCACAAAAATAGATAAAGCATTCAATGTTTTATGCATCATATAATATTGAAGAGAAGAGGAAATTGTTTTCATACAAGGTAAGTAAAGAAAAATAATAGTAGATGATGCGATGTTTTGAAGGTGTAGCGTGCACGAGGCAAAAGTTAAGCATAGTGATTGTGCATATGTTCTTTAATTACATGTGTATAAGATAAAATATGTGTGTGCTTGAATGATTCACTGTTTACATGCACATGACATAGCACGTGCAAAGAAAATGAGAATTATTATGTGATTTCTTAAAGAAGAGAAAAATATTAAGCTTTGTACATTTTTCATTGCACAAAGAAGACATAAAAATAGATGGGAAAATTACATGAATTAAATATTTTCATGTGATTATAAGATCTAAATGAATGAAGAACATACAATTTTTATGTGTGTAATAACTGAATAGAGATGAGGGAATATTTTTTAGTGAATCATTAAAGAAGACAACTTATAGTTTATTGACAAATATTCGGTTGTTCATTTTTTTATCAGAGTGAGTTGAATTAGAAGTGTTATATTCAATAATTTATAAGAGTATACCAAACATAATTGTATGTAGTGTTGTTGTTTTTATTCAGTGGTAGTCAAAGTGTTTTAGTGGCTAGAAGATGAATATCATTTTTTTGTTGCAGTAACATCTTGAAGTACTTGTGATCTTTCTTATTGTGTTAAGTGTTATAATTATGAAAAACTGGTGGGATTACGGTATAAAAATCATTGGTGGGATTCCAGTATTATTTTATAAAAGTCTCATACCTACCCACCCTAGTTTCAGGGTGATACTTGACCAACCCAGTTGTAATTTTTGATTGATTCATAGTAGAGAATTTGTATCTTGGATCATCCCAAACAAAACAAAAACGTAGTCACCCACATCGGAGGAGAACCTTGTAAAAATATTGTGTGTTTTTCTTAATACTTTATGTATTTCATGTGTTGTAATTGTGTTTGAAAAAAATAATATTCATTCATTCTAACAAGTGTAGAGGTTTGAATTAAAAGGGGGTAAGAGAAAAGAAAAGAAAATTGGTAAAAAATTCTGTACATTGATTCACCCCCCCTTAGTGTACCTGTATGATCTAATGGACACTTAAGGATAATGAAAAGATTAAATAAATTATGAAAATATATTACATGAAAAAATTTATTAGCTATCTATTAATTATAAGTATAATAATAATCATTTAAAATAAAAATGAATATTTTCTGAAAAATAGTATTTTTTCTAAAAGATGGATTACTCGCCCTTTGTGTACATAATTTAAAATTAATTTTTAACACTTTTTGAAAATTTTATTTTTAAAAAAAAATTTAAACTATAATTATCCTAGGATGAATTTTTTGGATTTTTCAACGAAGTTTCATTTTTTTGATGAATAATGAAAAATAATGAACCTTAATTAAAAACTAACTTTTCGTTTAAAGAATTTATAAGGTTAAATTATATTTTGAGTTGGTTTTAAATTATAATTAGTTAAATTTTATATCAATTAATTCAATTTAGGTAATTATAATCATTTTAATATTAAATTTAGGTATTAAAACGCTATAAACTTTTGAACATTTTCACTTTATAAAAATGCTTTCTCACCACGTATTAAGGATTGATTTTAAATTAAAAAATTTCACTTATGTGATTCGAATTTGAAAAAATTGATTAAATATTTTTAATAATTATAATTTATAATATCTAATAATTTCAACTTAATTTTTCTATGAAATGAATAGTGAACATAGTAAAAATTAATTTCCACGGTTAAGTTAAAAATGGGTTTATGGAAGGGTTAAACTAAAATGTTAAGAGTAAAAATGACTTATAAACTTGTTGAAAAACTTTTTTATGTCCATATTTAAACCATTAAACCACTATTACTATATAATATTCCATTTTTGGACCATTTTTACAAATTAAAAACTTTAGAGAACTCAATTATTTTCAAAAATACCAAGTGTACCCTCTCCCGCACTTATAAAAGGCCACCACATCTCCTCTCCACTTAACACCTTAAAACCACTTTGGTTCTTAAAATAGAAACCAAAATAACTTCAAAACTTACCTCCCCTAATATTATAAGACTTATTTTAGGATTAAATAAAACCTAGAAAGAATTTAGTGCTAACCTAAGGAAGATACCCGAAGAAGACGTAATGTTCTTTAATAAGCATCTTTATTTTATTTATTTCTCCACCTCCTTAAATTATTATTAAACCATGATGATATAATAACCTCAATATATTACATATAATTTTATTTTTTTATAATAAGGTCATTAACTACAACCAACTCCACTTCCATCAAATGGGTTGTGAAATTATTATTTGTGTTTACGGAGGACTACCACCTCACAAACTGATGTCATTCATTCTTCCATTACCATATTTCATGGTTGGATATGATGATGGATCTAAATTATATATATAATATTTATTAATATTGAGTTATTATATTATATATATCTTTTTTACCTTACAATTAATAGATGATAAGAAAACATCAGTCATGCGTACGGTGGACTACCACCTCGTGAAGCGGTGTGATTCATCTTTCACTAGCGCTTCACATGGAAGGTGATCAAGATAAAGTTAATGATTATATTTCATATAAATGAAATAATTATTATATTAATGAAATATTTATAACTTTAAAAAGATAATATATATCATTTTATCTATTTCCTTTTCACTCATGTAAAGATGATAACAACATTCGTGTATGTGTGGACTACCGCCTTCACGAAGCGATGTGACTCTCTTTTCAACACCGCACCACATGAATGATATATATAAGTATATAATATGGTAGATATGATATTATTATCATTTTTTAAAGATAAAATATTTCTTACCTTCTTTCCATAATGATTATCGAAAAATAGAAACGTTACTCATGCGTATGTATGATCTACTGTCTCTCTAATCATAACATACTTCATTTTTCATAACCATCATTCATGGTTTGTTTTAAAAGTAAAATTGATGTAAAAATATGATAATTATGTCATTATTATTATTCTTGATATTATATATATATATAATTTGGTTAAGAACTGGATCTTTCTTGATGAAACATGCATGAAAAAAAGACAATTAACACCTAAAACAATGAAAATAATGAAATATTATTAATGAACAATTAATAAGATGTTATAAATGGATAACATATGATATTATAAATATTAAAATAGTTATTAAAATAAGTTCATAACATGTTTAAAACCACTATACATGAGGTTAAATCATGTTAAACCAAAAGGGAGTGTAAAGTAAGGGAATTCGTCTCAATTTCAATTCATTAAGGCACATTTTAATGTTATGCATAAAATTTCATTCATATGGTGTATATATTATAAATTTTAAATGTAATATAATGAATAATTAATTATTTATGTTATTTTAAGTTTAAATTTGAAATATTTCATCTAAGGGGGTTTGATTTTAAAATTACCCAGTGGTAAGGGGTTTCTTAACTCAATTTCTACTCATTGTGTTAAAACCTTACTTTGTTGATTATGTCATGATAAGATTATGTGTGTAGTTAATTATGATTATATTATGTGGTGTTTCTAGTTTTTTATTTTTATTTATAGTTAATATAAATAATTTATCCATTGATTAATTCTCACTTCAACTTTATGATCATTTTAAGGGTTTATTTCCCAATATCATTCTAATCGTTATTGTTTATTCTTGAACATTAGTTAAAGGAAATTACTTGAACATTTTCTATTAAAACCTATTAGCTTCCTATAATATGGTCATTCATGATATTTTTAAGTAATATTATCATTTTCCACTCTTTTTTACTTAAATTGTTTAATAAAATATTTTCATGAAAATCCGACATCATTTATCTCTTCAGTCAGTAATATGTTTTCTTCCAAAACCATATTATATAAATAAATTAACCTTTTAAAAATGATTTATCAAAGTTATTTTTACCCATTTTTACTATTAAAAAATTCAAAGTAATCTTATATCATTTTCAAAACAATTATTGTTTGGCTTTTATTGAAAATGTGAAAGTAATATTATTGTCGTTTTTTGAACAAGGCTGTTTATGAACATTTTTACATTGAAAGGAATGTTATTTTATTTATTTTAATTTATGTGTGTAATTAAAAACCTACATGACCATAATTACTTTTATGATTGTTTTTAAAGTTTATGAATACTTTTAGAATAATTTGTTTAAAGTGATTCTCATATAAAAGGATTTTCAAAATGTTTTTCAAAATGAAAATGATATTTTACTCAAGAATTTTTATAAAAATATTTTAATGGTATTTATATTAATCAATGATAAAAGCCCCTTATTTTTAATCCAATAGATATATGTCGAATTTATACCATCCTTATTCTTTATGTGGATAGTTTATGATCATTTTGACTAAGTAAGGTATTGACATTCAATTAATTGATTCGTTTTTGTAGTCAACAACTTTCCCTTGAAATGTTAACTTTTATATGATAAATGGATATTAAATTTCCCTAAAATTACCATATTATTTATCATGGATATGTTTATTTCTTAAATAATATATCATTTCTACAATCGGTTCACTCTATTGAAAGTTATTTGATATCTGGGGAAATATTAAAAAATCTTTATCCTTTACTCAATATAGATACTCTATGATAAGTCAAATTATTTAGGAGTTAAATCAACTATTAAATGTATGAGGAATGTTTTATACTTGAAATAAATGATTTGGGTACCAGTTAATGAAATCCTCTAAATGAATCAATAGTTTCATGGGATGAATCATATAATGACCATACTTTTATTAAATTATTATTACATAATTTTAATGGTGAATAACAAATTTGTTTACAAAACTAGGATCTAAAGATTTAGTGTATTGGGAAAATTATAACCAAAAATTAAGTTTACTTAATAAAAAATTAACATTATTTAATTTCTTCTTATCTAGATTCTTAATTACCCTCATGTACTCTTTAGTATAAGTAGTCACCTAAGGATATATATCAAAGAAAGGGGTGAGATAAAAGCTCAGTAGAGGATAAATAAGAACATGAATCAATATAACACGGGTGATAATAACCATCATCATCATAAAATAATCATGGGATAATAATAATAATCATGATAGGAATCATAGATAAAGGCATGTAACATGACAATGCATATAAATGAAACATCATGTCTTAGTGGTAAACTACCACACATAGTTGTGAACAAAGTTAGCATCATGTTTACACATAAAATATGTGCATAATCATAACATCATCATCATTGTGAAAAAATATAGAATCATTTTCATGGATATTTCTTATTATCTCATGAGATACATCACATTACCCAATTCACTGGATCATTATATAATTCTGGGTGCACTCGTCACGTCAAGAAATTAATATTATCATGCATGCCATATATAACATTTACCAATCACGGATATAAAATAACCCATGTAAAGGAATTGGGTTTCATGATAAATTCATAAATAATACATTCATGGATAAACTTTGGGTCTCCAAATATAATAAGGGAATAACATACTTGGTATTAGAATCATTAATCTTGAGTGAAGAAGAAACAATATTGAGAGAAGTAAAAGATGTGTTTTTAGAAGGAATAGTTCTTTTGAAAAATATTTGAATTTTTCAAAAAACATATTGGAAACATGTATATCCAAAAAAATAAATTGTAATAAAAAATGATATTTAAGGAACATTAAAGGAACATCCATATTGAAAATGTATTGAAGGAGGGAAAAGCCAAAGGAAGAGAGTTGGGTTTTAGAATCGCCTTACCTTATGTCAGAATTCTTTCTTCACTTTAATATCTTGGATAATCAAATTAGATTTTTTAATTAACAAATACAGAACCTCTTATCCATTTATTTGATTTATTATAATTTTATTAAGTTTTCTTATGGCCATTATGATGAGTTATAGAGTTCAATTTCATCGTTCGATAGTCTTCATTTTTTTAGTTTTTATGATCAGTTCACTTGTATACATATATGAAAGATTGTGTAAAATGAGGATAATTATCTAGAATTTAAATTGTATGTTATTAGTGAACTTAAAGATTTTTAGTTATTCTTATATATATATTTATAGGTATGAATATGATTCATTAGATAAAATGTTAATGATGATCGTTTAGATTAATTTGGTGATTTTCGATCACAACGAACTAAATTTGTATTATTATTTAATATTACATATGTAAGTTAGTTTCATAACATAAAAAGGTTAAAAAATAAATTTTAAAATATGTTTCAACCATTATAATGTTTTCATGACCAATCTTGAAGGTGGTAAATGAAAATTAAAATGCATCGTCCATGATGATGGTAAATCGATACATCACGAATGATGATTTCATTTTTTTAGAATAAAAGGGAGAGGATATGAGGTTTGATGATAGATTATTCCATTAACATAATAAAATTAGATTATATATAAGATAATAGAGTTATCATTACACTTGGATAAGGGTATATGAGTAGATAAAAGGAAAAAAAATAAAATAAAAATATATTAAAAGAAAAGAAAGAGGATTTTACCTCTTGAATTCTTCTCCTAGAGAACTCCATTAGGGAGATTATTTTGGTCTTATGTTGAGAATGAAGGATCATGGATGTTGGGAAGAGTCTTCATAAGATTATTGGTTGTTAATTGGAAAATATTTAAGGCTTGGAAGGTGTGAGGAGAAGAGGTGGTATTCATAGTAGTGGAGAGGGGTGCTATTATAATTATTTTATTAATTAGTTTATTATTTTGACTCAAGAATATGAATAGTTTGAAATTTATAAATAAATATATTAAATAAAGGAGGATTTTAGATTATTGTTCTTGCATCAGCCATGAATCTAGAAAGGGTGATTTTAACTTATACTGTTATATACTATAAATTACCATATTTCACTATTTACCAAAAAATCAACTATTTTATAAAAAACCCAAAAAATATCCCTATCCATTTTTTGACATGTATAATTCAAAAACTAACTATATTTTATGAAAATAATTCTCTAAATATGATAAATTTAATTTTTAGTTAAAATCATCATTAATTAAAAAAAATACTAATTTTAAAATTATAACTGATTTTAAGACACATTGAAAATTTAATTTAGGTCTCCTAAAATTATCTTATAATCATAATAAAATAAAATATTAATTTATGAATACATTTTGTGAAAATATATTTTCGTTTAAATCATTATATTAATTAAAAATAGTAAATAAAAATTGATATTTTATGAAAATACCAACACTTAAATTATCATTTTAAAAAAATTATTTACTTATACTATGATATAAATATATCATATTTTAATTCATAAGATACTTAAATTTTATTTATACTTTCATAGGAGAGGTTACTATTCTATTGGCCATATTACTATTCTAAATGGCCATGTTACTATTCCCAATGTCAAGTTACTATTCCATTGGTATACATTACCTAACTTTTAGAAATACCTATTATTTACTTCATTTATTATTTATAAAGTTTTTATTATGTTCTATATGTTATTTTATGGAATAATTATATAAAGGGTGTTTCCATTAATAAAATTCTAGGTTGTTATATCCTTCCCCCTTATGAAATTTCTCCTTTGAAATTTCATTTAATATACTATGGTGAAAACAAGTTAGGGTACTTATACTTCATCGCTTCCTAAAGTTACCATGTTTCCACTTTAAACTTATGGTTATACCATAATAATTTGGCCAGGTGAGTAGTCTTATTGCATAGAACTATATCTCTATAGTCCAAGATCTTCACTAGATGCTGCTCCTAAGAGAGATCAGTTTCCAAATATACCACCTTAGGATTTATTACATGTGAGGGATATGGTATGTAATTACTCAATAAGGATACATGGAATACATATTGTACTTGAGAAATGTTAGGCGAAAGAGCTATTTGATAGGTCAAAACTCTGAAACAATCAATAATCTCAAAGGGGTTGATGTACCTAAAATTCATATTTCCTCTCATTTTATGTCTGATTATTCTCTTCTATGAAGATATACAGAGTAATACCATGTCTCAAACCCCAAAATATTGGTCCTGTCGATAATTGTCTTCATAGATCTTCTATTGACTTTGGGCTGCCGTGATGTGTTGTTGAATGGTTTCTACCTTCTCTACCATTTCTTGTAAATTTTAGGTCCTAGCATATTATGTTCATCAAATTCATCTCAACATTACATTGTTATGCATATTTTTTTATAAAGGGCTTCATATGGAGCCATTTGGATGCTCGAGTGGAAACTTTTTTGTTAGAGAACTCGGCCAGAGGCAGATGTTTTTCTAATCCTCCTTTACTGACAGAAAATTATTTTTTTATTAAGAAAAATCTACTTTTAATGGGTAAGGTGAAACCCAACAGACTTCAAATACATAAAATAATAAAAATCCCATAGTCCAATGTCCAAAGTTCAGAGACAGAGTAATTCAAAGATACAAATGAGATCCCCTTCTAGCATCAAAATCAATAATACAAGCTTCCACAATCTCATCGTTGCTCATATAGCAGTTCCATGTAAGGATTCACGGGCTTAGTACTGATGTAAAATGACATACCCTCTCAAACATCTAAATCCAAAAGCCATGATATGTGGAAGGTATTGCTCTACACCTCTTCTGAAATCATCTCTTCTGGTGAAATGGTTGAATTGTTCCCTAGACTTCAAACTATAGGGCCGACAAAAACAGAATCGATTCACACATTCAACAAAAACAGACTCAATCGAAAAAATCACAAAATCACCACTACAAAATCATAAAATCGAGAACCACCATCCTGGAGACATCACGATTTCACCAGAACCGAAGAATACCTCCATAGAGACACCATTGTGCGCCTTTAAGAACATATCATAACCATAACAAAACACACAACCAAATCTAAAGACAAAAACCAAACCAGAAGGGGGGCCTTCCGAACAGCAAATTTTTTGGAAAAGCACCCCTTCACAAGCCATGGAAGAATATCTCATGTTGAAGCTCAACTCATTGTATAGAGAATGATGGATATTTTACAGAACTTGTAGGTGAATCTCATATCTTGATCGGATAAAATAGATAGTGGTACTCCATGAAGACTTACCACTTAAATGATACAAATTTGTGAAAGTTTATCCAGTGATAGGTCCTCTTGAATTATGATAAAGTTACCTGTCTTTGTGAGATGATCCACAAAAACCCATATGACATCATTTCTTATGTTTGTCTTGGAAGTCTAGTGACAAAGTCCATGGTGAGGTTTTTACCACTTCCATGTTGGTATGGGTAGTGGTTTCATCATCCCCTTATACTTTTTTTTATCATTCATTTTCTGACATACCAAGAACTTTGATGTATATTCAGTGGTCTCCTTATTCATATTTTCCCACCAATAGTTCTCTTGGATATTTAAATACATCCTTGTTCTCCCTAAGTGAATAGAGAAGGTTAATCTTTGTGAATAATTAAGAATGTATATATTTATCTCTATATTAGGTGGTACACATATTCATGAAAAAATCTCACGACTCCTTCCTCATCCATTTTGAACTCTGGATTTCCCATTTTTGATTGATTCCACCTTTTTCTGAATTTCCACATCATTTCTTTAAGAATCCTTTATTTTATCTATGAGATATGGTTGAGAAATCATATGAGAAAGTATTAATAGTGTTCATTCCTTAATTATTCCCATGTCCATCCTTTTCAGGAAGATTGTATCCTTCTCAATTCTCATCATTGATAAAGATGTAGGATCCTTTCTACTTAGAGAATCCACCACATTATTTTTTTTACTAGGATGCTAGTGGATTGAGTAGTCATAATCCTTGATGATATCTAACCATATTCACTAAAACATATTATGGTCCTTTTATTTGAATATATATTTTAGGCTCTTATGATCAGTATATATCTAACACTTCTTCCCATAGAGATAATACTGCTAGATTTTTAATGTGAATATCACAGATACCAACTCCATATCATGCATAGAATATTTTTTATCATGAATATTAAACTTCTTTGAGGTGTATAATATCACTTTATCATTTTAAATTAGTAAAAATCCTAATCCATTCTTTGAATAATAACTTTATACCACAATGAGTTCCTCACTTATTGAAATTTTGAGTATTGTAATAGTGATAAGGCTCTTTTTTAACACTTTGATGTAGTATTCACACTCACTCATCTAGTAAAAAATTTCTTCCTTCTGAGTCAGCTTGGTTAGTGGGTTCAAAAATAGTTATAATTTCTTTAAAAATCATTGTAAATACCCATATAGACCAAGGAAGCTATGGATCTCTTCTACAGATGTTGGTCTAATCCACTTTTCGATTACCTATGTCTTGGAAAGCTATACATATCATCCTTTAATGGTGATAAAATTCCCTAATAATGATATTTCCTCCATAAAGAACTCAAATTTACTATAATTTTCATAAATGTTCTCCCTTTACAATTTATTTAGCACAAGATTAAAATGATTCTCATGTTCCTCCTTTCTCTTGGAGCATATCAGAACATCATCAAGAAATACTACCAAATATTTGTTGAGATAATCTATAAATACTATATTAATTAAGTTCATGAATATTGATTGAGAATTATTGAGTCCAAAATTCATCACTATGAATTCATAGTTTCTATACCTCATTCTAAAGGCAGTCTTGGGAATATCATCATTCCCCACCTTTAATTGGTGATATCCTGATCAGAGATCCACCTTGGAGAAATACTTGGCCCCACATAATTTATTGAACAATTCATCGATCCATGTAAGGGGATAATTTTTCTTTATCATGATTTTTTTGAGATTAAGATAATCAATTTAGAGGCGCATTGATCCATCCTTATTCTTGATGAAGAGGACTGGTGCACCCCATGGTGAGGCACTCAAGCATATAATACCCTTCTCCAGATTCTCTTTAAACTACTTCTTAAGTTCCTCCAACTCAATGGTGGACATTCTATAACGTGTATTTGATATAGAAAGAGATCTAGGAATTAGATAAATTAAGATAACTCAACCTCTCGGTCAGGTGGAAGACTGAACCATTCTTAATGGAACATGTCATTATAGTCCCTTACAATGGTCATGTATTCAATCATGATTCTACCCTTTGTCTCAATCATTTTAGCTAGATATTATTTCTCATTAGGAAATAATATCCACTTTCAATATGATGATTTTGAAGTAGATTTATCATCCTCCTTACACTTGTACTGATTTGGAGGATTCCTTATAAGGTCAAGAGTAATCTCTCTTTCCCAATAGTTGATGTTGTATTTTTATAAATATACCCAATCCATGTCCAATATAGAATCAAACTCAAATAAATGAAATAAGATAAAATTTTCTAAGAAGTTTAGTCAACAAACATTAATTGGGGAGGAGTTATATAGTTTGGATGAAATAATTTCCCCATTTTCTATTCTCATAGACAACTCAACCGTCATATTTTGAGGTGGTGTTTAAATTATTCCACTAAACTTTAAATATATGAAAGAATACGTAGAACCAGAATCAAATAGCATGTTCACTATTCTTGAATGATTAACCATGATACCTATCACCACATCATTATTGGGCTCTACCTTAGCAGTAATAATGGAATAATCTTTCCCTTTCTCATTTAGATTTTGTGGATACTGAAACTGATTACCCTCAAGCACTTGAAGTTTATTCCATTAAAATGCATAGTTTCCTTGATCCCTATACTTGAAGCATTGAACCATAGGCAGTTCTCTCCTTTATTCCACCACATTTTCCAACATTCTCATGTCTCTTTGACATTCATGATCTTGGTGGCCTTATCTCCCACACTTTACGTAATTCCCCATCCCTTTGATAAAATTCTCATGATTCTTATTCCCACATTTTTTAACATGTGAGTGGTTGAGTTTTATTTCCACATTTTTCATTACATACTCCACCATGAAACTCCATATTTAATTTCATATCTCCATAACCATGAGACCATTCTCCAAACTCCATATCCATTTGAGATCACATCAAACAAATTCTTCATAACACTCAAGGTCTCTAATAGATATATCCTTTCAAATGTGTTGTTTGAAACCACTAAAGAATATATCTATTTTTCTATCATTGTTTATAACAAAACACATGGTGACCTTTTCAATACTTGCAAAATTTTCTTTGTAATCCATGAAAGATTCACCTTCCTTTTTCACCATCTCTATAAATTCTCTCTTCATATTTATATAAAGAGTTCGAGGGAAATACTTGTTAAAAAATATTTTATTAAAGTATTCCCACTCTATATCTTTAATTTCATCCTTTGTCTTGGTGTTATTAATCAATTCCCACCATTGATCGGACTCTCTATCTAGATGATAAATGGATATAGTCACCTTCTCCTTCTCAGAATAATGAAGAATAGAAAAGATCTTCTCTATTGAGTTGACCCTCTATTACTCGACTAGTGGATTAGAAGATCCACGAAAATTTGTAGGCCATTACTGCATCAAAGACTCGATATCCATTTTATCAGTCTTAGGTGAAGGAGGACTTTCCAAATTATTCAGGTTATTGATCATAGCTTGAGATGGATGGGTAAGTATCTCCATGAAATTTTGAACTCCACCTCCCAAGGAATTGGGGATGTCACTCGAGTAATCACTATATTATCCGTCACATGGATTTTTGTTTTGGTTTCTCCTCATTCCAACCATTTTCTAAAATAGAATAGGTTTGAAAAAAAGTCATCAAGTCATGAATAAATAAATTATTCCTTTATGAAATTAACTTTAAAGGCATGCCTTGTGGGATCCCAATGTATATAATTTTTTAAAAACAAATCTTCTTGAGTGATTTCATATACTATGTATCATACTAAGGGTTTTCACTAATGTTCTCTAATCCTAATTCCAAAATTTACAAAACTTTTCTCTAATACCAACTATTGAGTACCTACTTTTATTACATGATTATTTCATCATTTTAATGGTGAACAACATAAAAGCGTTACAAAACTAGGATCCAAAGGTTTGGTGTATAGGGAAAATTAGGACCAAACATAAAATTTACATAATAAAACATAAAAATTATTCAATTCATTATTATATAGAATGTTAGTTCCCTCATTCACTCTTTATTATAAGTAGTCACCTGAGTATATACATCAAATAAATGGGTGAGCTAAAATCCTAGTAAGAGGATAGATAAGAACATGAATCTATATAATATGGGTGAGAATAATCATCATCATCATAACATAACCATGTGATCATCATCATAATCATGATAGGAAACATTATATAATGTCATGGAATGTGGAAATGTATAAAAATGAAATATCATGTCTTAGTGGTCAATTACCACACATAGTTGTGAACAAAGCCAACATCATGTTCACATATAATATGTGTGCATAATCATAACATCATCATCGTTTTGAAAAAATATAGAATCATTTTCACTAATATTTTATATTATCTCATGATATACATCGCATTACCCAATGCATTGGAGTGCTATATAATTCTATGTGCACCCATCACGTCATAACATTTACATAATCATGCATTCCACATATAACGTATATCAATCATGGTCATAAAATAACCCATAGAAACGAAATGGGTTTAATGAGAATTTCATAAAGAATGAATTAATGGATAAACTTTGGGGTTCTAAAAATAAAAATTGAATAACATACTTGGTATAATAATCATCAATATTGAGTGAAGAAGAAACAATATCGAGAGAAGTAAAAGATGTGTTTTTAGAAGGAAGTGTTCTTTTGAAAAATCATTTCATTTTCCATAAAACCAGATTGGAAACATTTATATGATAGAAAATTAAAGGTAAGGATAAATAAATTGAATTTAATGAACATTAAAGGAGACATCCATACTGAAAATTGGGTGAAAGAGGGAAAATCTGAAGAACGAGAGTTGGGTTTGAGAATCCTTATACCTTATGTCTGAATGATTTATTAACTTTAATATATTAGATAATCAAATTATATTCATTAATTAATAAATATAAAAATTATTATAATGTTATTAAGTTCACTTATGGCCATTATGATGAGTTATAGAGTACAATTTAATTATTTAGGAGTGTTTATTTTCTTAGTTTTCATGATTGGTTCTCTTATATACATGTATGGATGATTATATAAAATGAGGATAATTATATAGAATTGAAATTATATGTTATTAGTGAACTTAAATAATTTTAATTGGTATTATATATATATATTATTTTTCAGATATGAGGATGATTCATTATAAAAAAATGTTAAGGATAATCGTTTAGATTAATTTCGTGATTTTCAATCACAATGAAATCATTTTTGTTTTATTATTTAATATTATGTATATAAGTTAGTTCAAAAACATAAAAAAAGTTCACAACATAAATTTTGAAATTATTTTCAACCATTACAATGGTTTTATGATCATCCTTGAAGGTGATAAAAAAAATTAAAATGCATCATCCATGATGGTCGTAAATCAGCACATTACGAACGATGATTTAATTTTTTTAGAATAAAAGGGGTATGAGAATAGGTTTGATGATATATTATTCCATTAACAAAATAATACTACATTATATATAAGATATTGGATTTATCATTCTACTTATATAAGGGCAAATGAGGAGAGAAAAAGGAAAGAAAAGAAAAATGAAAATAAATTAAAATAAAGGAAAGAGGATTTTATTACTTGAATTATTATCCTTAGGAACCCTCTTAGGGAGATTGGTTTTAGTATTTTTTTGAGAACAATAGATCATGGAAGTTGGGAAGAGAATTATTAATAGTATTGGGAAGAAATTTTAAAAGATTAAAGGCTTTAAAGGTTTGAGGAGAAGTGGTGGTGAGGGGTGGTATTTATAGTGGAGGAGATGGGTGTTTTTTATTTATTTTATTCATTGGTTTATTATTTTGGCTCAAGAATATGAATAGTATGAACCTAAGAAATAAATATATTAAATAAAGAAGGATTATTCTAGATTATTGTTCTCACATAATCCATGAATCAAGGAGTAGTTATTTTAACTTATATTGTTATATACTGTAAATTACCGTATTTTACTATTCACCAAAAATTCAACTAATTTTCAAAACTCCCAAAAAATCACCCTAAAAGCATTCTGACATGTAGAATTCAAAAATGAACTCCATTTTATGAAATTAATTTTATAAATATGAAAATTAAGACTTTTAATTAAAATCATCATTTATTCAAAAAATACCGATTTTAAGATTACAATTGATTTTACAACACTTTGAAATATTAATTATGGTCTCATAAAATTATATTATAATCATAAGAAAAAAATATTTATTTCTGAATTTATTTTGTGAAAATATATGGTCTTTTATATCATTTTATTAATTATAAAATTTTAAATAAAAATTTAAGTTTTATAAAAATACCAACCCTTAAATTACAATTTCTAATACATTTACTTACTTATACTATGATATAAATATACCATAGTTTCATTCATAAGATACCGAAATTTTATTTATAATTTTATAGGTGAGGTTACTATTCTATTTTCCAGATTATTATTCCTAATGCTGATGTTACTATTTAAAAGGTCATGTTATTATTTCCTTGGTATAGGTTCCTTAAATTCTAGAAATACCTCTTGTTTCATTCATTCATAATTTGTAAAGTTTGTATTGTGTTATCTATGTGATTTTATAGCATAATTATAATAATGGAAATTCCATTGATAAAATTTTAGGATGTTACAAATTAGTTATAACATCCCAACCTGAACCACCAACTCATAGCCGAAATGCCATGTGACATCAAGTTCTCCTCCCCATAAAAAAAAGGCTTCCAACTTGCAGAAGGGTCTAAATCCATTAGTGGGGAGAGTATACTAATGGTATCATGTCATAATATTGATAATAACAATACTCAACAATATAAATAATTAGAGTAATCATGTAGAAAGGTAAGGATGGAATACATGAAAAGTAAATAAAAAAAGATCCCAAAATTATAAAGTCTATCCAGGGTAAATAAATTAGATAACTAAACAAATGATAAAATTTAATTCCCACTGGTGTCTATCTAAGAAAACAATGAGATCCACATTCCTTAGCTCATCAGTCTACCACATGTCCCTTTTCCTTCGTCAAATCCCACATAAAATCTACAAGCACACTAAAATGCCTAAGTAGGGAGTGAGTACAATACTTGGTAGGAAATCACCAATTAAACCTTAACTTGATGTTCTCAAGTATAAAAGTGTATTACAAGAAAATGATAAATTAATAATAATAAAAAAATACAATCTAAAATCTAGATGTCTTACGCTAACCAGGACCCCACAAACCCCCAGTCATACCTTCTTTGGATTCATGTTAGAAAACATTAGAAAAATCATGGAAATGTTTCAACATCAGAGCCAGCCTCAAGATACTCAATATCCATACAGGACCTAGGCCTCTAGGTCAACCCACACTGGGCTATCATTCCTCGACACTATCTCAAGTAAATTAACATAGACTGTCATGCCCCATAATTTCCATGCAGGTCTCATCACTCATGATTGTCATTCCCCACTGTCATCACATACGGGTCTAATCACTCACGATCACAATTCATCCAGGTCATGACACATAACGACATCATTCCATGTTTTATTTATTATATTCATCATCATGTCACATACAGTATCTGAACATGCTCCCCCGGTATGGATATCGGGCCATGATGGGTCCACCTATCTCATAGGTACAATGCACAAGAAACAACATCACAACATATACTCGACATATCTCAAGGAAATAACTAAATCATTTCAAGGCCATATATCAATGCACATATATCAAGGAACACATCATGAGATAATATTTCATTATCATAAATACAAAATGTGAATAAAACATCCACATGGAATTTAATTATCTTAACAAGTCTCATAGATCAAGGTCATACAGGTTTATAGGCTACACACACACCCACAATCAATCACAAGTCAAGCATGAATATCGAATATTACAACACAATAATCATACCATGGTAACATGTAAAATGAGATCCCAAGAAGGTAGGGAACTTCTTACCTAAAAAGTATTCAATGTAAAAAGGTGAGGATAAACTAATTAGGAACACCTCTTTATGAATTTATTATCATAAGCATCGATACATCACTTCTTGAGGTTCATTAATTTTTTCCTAGAACCAAAAAAAATTATTTTATTTCAAAAAGAAATAAAATATCACATGTGATGATACTCTCTGTCCTGGATAATTTCTGAATTGTCATTGTAGGCCTATGCATGGACTCACAATTTTCCACTCAAGAATAATTATCATTTGATAATTTTTTATAAATTATCCTTTTACAATTATCTCTTCATAATTCCTCATAAATTATCCTTTTATAATTATATTTTGATAATTTCTCATCAATTATACTTTTATAATTAACTTTTTATAGTTTCTCATAAATTACCCTTAATTTCTTTCCCATCACACGACATGATTTTACTCCTTTAGGTTTCTTATCAGACTGATGACTATCCCCACAATCCACACATGTTATTTCAAAGTGTTTTGTCTTATTCACCCACACACACCCTGGGAAACTTCTAGTGAGTTCACTTATCCTGATCACTACTCCAGGACAAGCACTCTTAACTATGGATTTCTAACTAGAAAATATCCTGAAAATAAAGGTTCACCATGTTGACATGATTAGTAAAATTTAGCCTTTTATTTCTTACTTTTCTAGGGGTGTTACACTTTCAACCGCTTTAAAGAAAAAATCCCTCATTGTGGACCCCAAGGCTCGAACCCAGGCAGTGCCTCTATACTTCTAACTAGGTATTTTCTCGGATACCATTTTGTAACATCTTGAACCAAAACTATAGGGTCAGAACTGAAATGACACATAACCTCAGGCATACCTCCTCGTATATAGGTGGATACTGACTGGTAGCGAGGGTATGAGTCTATCAATGGGAATATTATGCACTCACTATCATGTCATAAGATCAATAGTCATCAATAAAAAATATAATAAATCATCAGAGTAAACATGTGGAAAGGTAAACATGGAATACATGACAAGTAAATAAAAGAAAATCCCAAAAGTGGAAAGTTTATCCAGGGTAAAAAAAATAAGGTGAGTAAAAAAATGGTAAATTGCATGTCCCACTAGTGTCTATCCTAGCCCACCACCAGCTCCATGCTCTTGGCTCCTCAGCTCATAAGTCCTCCATAGGGTCTTTTCCCTTTGCCTGAATGGCCCGAAGGCCTTTATTTTTATTGATTTTTGATAACCCCCCTTTCAAGGGATGAGGGGGAACCCTTACAAGGCCCCTAGGCTCAAAGATTACATGACCCGTAGGATTATGAGATTACATGACCCGGAGGTCTTATGGAATTAAACTAGACTATCTACAAGGAACTGCCCCTCCCCAATATCTGCATCCTGATAGTAGTTCTTCACCATTGCATGACCGTCTGGCTAGGCTTCCCATGCAAGCATAGGCTGGTACTAATGGCATATCTATACCCTCTCATTCTGACAATCCATTTGGCTCCTAAGTAGGGTGTGAGTATAACACTCCTTAGGACTTCACTAATGTGTCCTTAACCTGATGTTCTCAGGTATATAAGTATATCCCATAATAATAATAAATGTGTAACAAAAATGGTAACACACAATCCAAAATTGAGCGTTCATGCGCTAACCAATTCGTGACAGACCCCCAACCATACATGCTTCGGCTCCATTCCTGAAAACATCAAAACAATCATGGAACATCTCAAATTTAGAGAAAACCTTAAGCTGGTCGATATTCATACTAACCCTAGGACTCCATGTAATACCACACTAGGCCATCATTACCCAATGCTATCTTCAATTAAAATCACATAGACCATCATGCCCCACTATTTCCATAGAGGTATAATCACTCATGATCATCATACCCATGGTAATCACATATAGTTCTTCCCATTCGTGATCATCATTCCCCCATGTCAGGCCACACTAGGCCATCATGCCCCATTTTCCATCTCAGTCTCGTCACCATGGCACATGAAGAGTCTAAACACGCTCCCCCTCTAGGGATACCGAGGCACAATGGGTCCACCTTTAACTTTGGTACCATGCATAACAAAACAACAAAGCATAAACCATAATATCACAAGGAAATAGTGGCATCATACATAACATATCATGAGTGTGAGAAAATCTATACATATACACACGTGAGTAACACACCATGTTTAAAGCATATCAATGAACATAATCACAGTATGTTAATCAAGAAAGTATCATGGCTACAATTATCACAACAGGTCTCATGGTCTACACACACCCACTTGCGATCATAAGTTAATAATGAATATTAATAAAAGAACACATAAATCAAAACAGGATAATAAATCTATAATTAAAGCCGATGAAGGTAAGGAACATCCCACCTCAATTTCTCTGATATCAAAGGTGAGGATAAACCAGTCAAGAACACCTCTTCATGACTATATTATAAAAAAATGTCAAAACTTGATATTCATAAGGGGTCCTTAAAACCAAAACCAACTATTTTATTTAAAAAATAAATAAAATATCACATGAGATGATGCTTTCTATCTCCTAGATAATTTTTGAATTATCATTCTAGGCTAGCACATGCACTCGCAATTTTCCACTCAAGAATAATTATATTTTGATAATTTCTTATAAATTACCCTTTTATAATTATCAATTGATGATTTATTATAAATTATACATTTATAATTATATCTTGATAATTTATCTTAAATTATCCTTTTTATAATTATATTTTGATAATTTCTCATAAATTATTCTTTTATGATAGAATCAAAACTAGCTATTTTATTCTTAGAAGAAATGAAATATTACATGTGATGATACTTTCTCTCACCTTCATAATTTCTGAATTATCATTTTAATATCACTTGCGATGATATTTTCTCTCTCTTGAATACTTTCCAAATTTTTGTTCTAGGCCTATGCATGCACTCACAATATTATACTTATAAATAATTATAAAACCATATTTGAAATTGTTTCTAATAATTACTCTCAGATAATTTGTGTAATTATATTCCAATAGTTTTCCTTACAAATTATCCTTCATAATTCAATAATTCTCTTTTAATAATTTTCTTTATAAATTATCCTTTAATAATTTAGTGAAATTATCATTTTATAACAATATTCGGATAATCCAATGAAATTAACATTTTCTAATTCTTATAATTACCTTTTATAATTTTTTACAATTATCCTTTGATAATATTCTAAAAGTATCATTATTAAAATTTCATATTATTCATTTGATAATTTTCCACAATTATCATTGTTAAAATTGGACAATTATAATCTGATAATTTTTCATAATTATCATTGTTAAAATTGAAAAATTACTTATTGATAATTTTAATAATTTAGGTTTTGAAAATTTTTAAATAATATAAATTAAAAAAGAGAAAAATTAGACTAAACATACCTTGATGCCTTTAGAAATAAATTTGGGATTAAATTTCTTCTCATTGAGATAAATCCAATGAAACCTATCATGATCTGAATTTCCAGATCAAACATCCTTTGGAATTATAGGGTATTAGTTGACCACAGGATGTAGAGGAATAGATTGACTATATTTAGAGAATTTTTAATCTAGTCTAAACCCATGAGGAAGGGTGATTGATTTTGTAAACTTTTCTATTTCAAGGGACCAACAGGAGATGGTGGAATGCCAAGAATCATGTTGGGAGATGAGATGGTCTTATATAGATAAACATCAAGGAATAGTTTCTCAAATATTACTTCTTGGCCACAATGAAGCTGGGCCACACCCAAAAGTTTATGGAATTACGACAGGGTTCTATGACTGTCTCTGCATACTTTTATCAGTTTACACGGTTTCTTTTCATTTCCCTTTTGTTAGATCGGAATGAGGAACAAAAAGATCAAAAGTTTGAGATAGGATTATGATAAGATCTTAGATGTTTGGTTAGGGGATTTTACCTGATGGCGTACCCTCAGGAGCTTCATAAGGCCCTAACCCTTGAGAATAGACTTGAATAGGAGAGGGAAAAAGGATTACTTTCAGCCCATGTCGGGCCGATGACTGATCTTTTTATCACTACAAGAGTTCTTATTGATAATAAGAATATGATGTAAGATGACATAATATAATTATAGTGGCAAAAAATCATATTTTAGAAGAGTCTAACCAATACCTCCTATGGTGGTGGGAGGTCCTCAATGTTATAATTGTGGGTAGTGGGGGCATTATCACACTCCATACCCAAAACCAGAGAGGAAGTGCCATCGATGTGTCAAGATGGTTCATTTTTAGTTCTTTTACTCAAAGGCATCATGATTGAGGTATCATGGGGGGTTTGACAAAAACATAGTTGATTCATGGAGAGGATCATGGAGCTGAGGAAGGCCATGCCTATGCATTAGATCAAAACCTTGAAGACTGTGGTGGGAAATCCATTATTATAAAAGTTATGATATTGAACACATATTTTGATATTTTTCCTTGATTAGTACTATAAATTTTTTTTATATAGAAGATGTGTCAAATACTTGAATTATCGATATATTTATGTTTCCATAACGTTCCTTTCACTGATACCATTTTGTAACATCCTGGACCAAACCACTGGGTCTGAGCTGGAAGGTCACATGACCTCAAACATGCCTCCTCATACATAAGAGGCTACCAAATCGTAATGAGGGTTTGAGTCTATTAGTGGGGATACTATACTCACAATATCATGTTATAAGATCAATTATCAAAAAGTAAAAAATATAACAAATAATCAGAGAAAAAATGTGAAAAGATAAAGATGTCGTACATTTCATACAAATAAGCAGCTCCCATAGTGGAAAGTAAAACTAGTGTAATAAGTAGTAGAAAAAGTAAATCGATAAATAGTGGGTCCTCTATAGTCTGTCCCGGTCTACTACTATCTACACACTATTCTACCAAGTTATCAAATATAGGGACCTTTTCCTTCACCGAATCTCTCGTGAAATCTACAAGTGCATCAAAATTCCTAAGTAGGGTGTGAGTAAAAGACTCAGTAGAACACCACCAATAAGTCCTTAACATGATGTTTTCAAGTATAAAATTTTATTCCATAATAATGATGAATGTGTGACAAACATAGTAACACACAATAAAAAACTGAGAAATCACGTGCTAACAAATCTACCACTGACCCCCAGCTATACCTATTTCGACTCCATACAATAAAACATTATAATAATCTTGGAAACGTCTTAATTTTAGAACCAGTCTCAAGATGATTGGTAGTTATACTGACCCTAGGCCTCCAGATCAAACCACACTAGGCCATCATTCCCCAATTCTATCTCCGGTTCAGATCACACAGACCATAATGACCCACTGTTGCGATGTAGTTCCAGTCACTCATGATCTTCATGACCCACAGTCATCACATACGGGTCTGATCACTCATTATTATCATGTCCCCTAGTCAGGACACACTAGTCCATCATGTCCCATCATCCATCTTGATCTTTTCATCATGTCACATGCAGTGTTTGAACATGCTCCCCCTCTGGGGATACCAAACCACAATGGGTCCACCTACCACTTAGCATGCATAACACAATATCATAGAATATACCAGAATATCATAAGGAAATAGTGGAATCATATATAACATATTATTAGTGTGATCAAATCTATTCATACACTTAACATTTTATAAATAACATCACCACACATAATCATAATATGTAAATCAAGCAAGTCTCATTACTACAATTATCACAATAGGTCTCACGGGCTATACACACACCCACATACGATCACAAGTCAAGCATGAATATCAATTAAACCACACATAAATCATAACATGACAATACATGTATAATGAGAGACCAAGAAAGTAAGGAACTTCCTACCTAAAAAGACATTGATGTCAATGGTGAGGATAAATCAATCAAGAACACCTCTTCGTGACTTTATTATTGATACATGTTGACATTTGAGGTTCACCAAGGGTTCCTAGAATCTATATCATGCTATTTTATTTCAACACACATGTGTTGATATATTTTACCTCCTTTATAATTTCAAAATTATCATTTTATGTTAGCACATGCACTCACAATATTATCCATAAATATAATCATCTTTTGATAATTTATCATAAATTATCTTTTCATAATTATCTCTAATAATTTATCCTAAATTATCCTTTTATAATTATATTTTGATAATTTATAAAATATTATCCATTAATAATTATCTTTCAATAATTTATCACAAATTATCCTTTTATAATTTTCTTTTGATAATTTATCACTAATTATCCTTTTATAATATCTAACGAAAATTTATAATAAATATTTAATTATAATTATCATTTGATAATTTTTTAATAAATTATCCTTTTATAATTAACTTTTGATAATTCTTAAAAATTTATCCTTTGATAAACTTTCAATAAACATTTGATAATTTTTAATAATTACTCTTGGATAATTTAATGTAATTATGGCCTAGAAAATCTATAAATTATCTATCAATAAATCCACACAACTATACTTTGATAATTTATATTATATAAATTATCCTCTGATAATATAAAAATTATAATTTGATAATTTTAAATGATTATCCTTTGATAATCCCACAATTATCATTAGAAAAAATCATTAATTTGTCCCTTAATAAATTCATGTGATTATACTTTGATAATTTTTTCGTGAACCAGCCTTCCTCGGGCCATGAACCTAGTCATCTAGTCCCATGAGTCTCCTATAATTACTTGGTTTCCTTCCCAGAAAACCACAGACAATTAATCATTGGGGTTGACTATCAAACTAATGGATTTCCCCATAGGACAACACATGTTCTTTCAGTGTGTTTTTCCTCACTCACACGCACCCTAGTAAACTTCCTAAAAGTCCACCCATCCTGATCACTACTCCAGGACAAGTACACTTAACTATAAATCTCTAATTAGGTAGGATCCCAAAAAATGTAACAAATGGTCCCCAATGACATCATAAACACCCCACCTTAACCTAGTCAACGGGTCCTAGCTAGCTAGGGGCCACCGGTTTCCCCACAGACAAGTGGTCCCCTCCCTAGGGCCTACCCACATGCTCGAATGAGTGATATCATTTAGTCATTTAACCGTTTATCATTATGGGGTTTTATATTGGTATTAGTGTATGAACCAAGAATTACGTTTAGTGGCACTAACTATGTGAAGATATAGATGTAACAACTAGGTCCCACTGATAGCATAGACACCCCTCCTTATAATGGATATTGGGTTCGACCTAGCAGGTACCACTAGTTTCCCTGAATCCATGTGATCCCCCACTTGGGTCCCACACACAATCCTGAATAGATCATCAGACTAATGAATTTCCCCATATATGTTCTTTCTAGTGTTGTTTTTCTTCACTTACACACACCTTGAGAAACTTACCAAAAGTTCACCCATCCTGATCACTACTCCAGGATAATCACACTAAACTATGGAGTTATAATCATATAAGGATCCCAAAAATAATGTTCCACCTTGTTTAAATGTGTCATGTTATTTATTCATTTAACCCTTTATCATTCTGGGGTGTTGCATTCAACCCACCATTAGAGAACAACATCCTCATTTTGGACCCTAGCAACCCAGTCAGTGCCACCATACTTAATATTGGGTTCCTCCTCTGATACCAATGTAAAAATTGGGCCCTATTGATAATATAGATACCCCGCTTAAACATGGTGGTCAGGTCCTAGCCCTCCAAGTACCACTAATTACTTCACAGACAAGTGGTCCCCTCTTTGAAGCCCACCGACGTTCCCGAGAGGTCATCAGGATAATGAATATACCCACATTCCAACACATGTTCTTTCCAGTGTGCTTTTTCCTCACTCACACACACTTTGGGAAATTCTCCAAAAGTTCACCCAACCTTATCACTACTCAAAGACAAACATGATTAACTATGGAGTTCTAGAAATCTAATCAGGTAGGCTTATGAAAATAAAGGTGCACCATGATGACATGAGTCATATCATTTATTCATTTAACCCTTTATCATTCTAGGATGTTACATTAGTATCAGAGTAGGAACCAAGCCTTAAGTGCAATGTCACTTCCTTAGTTAAGATATAGATGTGAAAACCTGGCCTCGTCGATAGCAAAAACACCCCACATTAACATAACCAACGGTTTCTGGCCCACTAGTTACCACAAGTTTCCTCAAAGACATGTGGACCCCTATTTGTGGACCACTCACATGCTCGAACATTTCATCAGACAAATTATTTTATGCATAAGTTAATACATGTTCTTTTTAATTTCCTTTGTCCTCACTCACATACACCCTAAGAAACTTCCCCAAAGGTCACTCATCCTAATCACTACTCCAGGACAAGAACACTTAACTGTGTAATTTTAATCACATTGGATCCTAAAAAGAGAGGTGTATCTTATTGACATGATATATATCATCTATTCATTTAACCCTTTAAAATTTTGGGGTGTTGCATTCAATCCACCTTTTTAGAACAATTTCCTCATTGTGGACCCTATATCTCAACCCAGGAAGTGAAAACTCACTTAAGGATGTGTTCCTCCTTTGATGTCAATGTAAGAAATGAGCCTCGATAAAAGCACATACACCCTGATTTAACATGGATGTCGATTTCTGGCAACCAAGTACCTCTAATTTCCTCGAAGACATGTGGTTACCTCCCTCAGTCCCACCAACATGGTTGAATGTGTCATCGGATTATTGAATATTCTTTCAATCCAACACATTTTTTTTCTAGATTTTTTTTCTTAAATCTCACACACCCTCGGAAACTTCATTTAAGGTCACCCATACTAATCATTACTCTAAGACATACATGCTTAAATATGGATTTCTATTTAGGTAGGCTCCCGAAAAGAAAGGTGCACCTTGTTCACATGAGTCATATCTGTTAGTCATTTAAACCCTTATCATTATGGGGTATTAAATTGGTATCAGAGCAAGAACTAACCCTTAAGTGCAGTGGAACTTCCTAGTTTAAGATATAGATGTAACAACTAGGGCCTGCTGATAGCACAAACACCTCACCTTAACATTTCTGTCAGGTTCTGGCCCACCTAGTACTAGAGAAGGAACCAAGCCTTAGGTGTGGTGGAACTACCTAGGTTAAGATATAGATATAATAAATAGGGCCCACAGATAGCACATACACCCCTCCTTAACATGAATATTGGTTCATAGCCCACCAAGTACCACCAATTTCCCCTAAGACATGTGGTACCATACTTAGGGCCCACCCACATGCCCGAACAGGTCATCTAACTAATGAATTTACCCACAAGATAATACATTTTATTTCTAGTGTTCTTTGTCCTCACTCATACACACCCTTGGAAACTTCCTAGAAGGCCACCCATCATGATAACTACTCCTAGAAAAGCACATTTAACTATGTAGTTATAATTAGGTAGGATCCCGAAAATAAAGGTGCACCTTGTTGAAAAGACTAATATCATTTATTAATTTAACTCTTTATCAGTTTCGGGTGTTTCATTCACCCCAAATTTAGAGAACAAATTCCTCATAGTGGACCCTATATCTCAACCCAGCCAGTACCACCACACTTAAGGCTGGTTTCCGCCTCTGAATCCAATGTAACAATTGGGCCCTAATGATTACACAAAAATCTCAGTTTAACATGGTTGTCGTCTTCTAGACTACCAAGTACCACCAATTTCTCCATATCCACATGATTCCATCCCTAGGGATCACCAACATTCTCAAATAGGTCATCAAACTAATGATTATCCCCACAATCCAACACATGTTCTTTTCAGTGTGTTTTTCCTCACTTTCATACACCCTGGGAAACATCCCATAAGGTCACCCATCCTGATCACACTCCATCCAAACATGCTTAACTATGGAGTTATAATCAGGTAAGATCCCAAAAAACAAAGTTCACCTTGTTTACATGATCCATATAATATATTCATTTAACCATTTATTATTATAAGTTATTACATTGGTATCTAAGTAGAAACCAAGCCTTAAATGTAGTGGAACTTCCTAGGTTAATATATAGATGTAACACCTAGGGCCTACTGATATCACAAACACCTTTCCTTAACATGGTTGTCAGGTACTTGCCCACCAGGTACCACCAGTTTCCCCGAAGACATTTGGTCCCTACTTAAGGCCCACCCACATAACTGAATAGGTTATAAGACTAATTATTGTCCCCATAGGCCAACACATGTTCTTTACATTGTTCTTTTTCATCACTCGCACACACCTAGGGAAACTTCCCATAAGGTCACCCATCATGATCACTACTCCAAACCAACTACGCATAACTGCGGAGTTTTAACCAGGAAGGCTAAAAAAAGGTGAACCTTGTTGATATGAGTTATATCATTTATTCATTTAACCCTTTATCATTCTGTGGTGTTTCATTCACCCCAAATTTAGTGAAGAAGGTCCTCATCGTGGACCCTATATCTCAACCCAAGAAGTTCCATCACACTTATGGATGGGTTCCTCCTCTAATACCAATGCAGAAAATGGGCCCCTCTGATAGCACATACACCCCGCTTTAACATGGCCATCAAGTCCTAGCCCACCAGGCCCCAAGGATTCCTAGAATCCAAAACCTTCTATTTTATTTCAAAAATAAATAAAATATCACCTGAGATGACACATTCAATCTCTTTTATAATTTCAAAATTATCATTTTATGTAAGTGTGTTCATTCATAATATTTTCCATAATAATAATAATCATATTTTGATAATTTCTAATAAAATAATCTTTTGTAATTATCTCTAGTAATTTATCTTAAATTATAAATTTGTAATTATCATTTGATTATTTATAAAAAATTAACCTTTAATAATTATATTTAAATAATTCCTTTAAATCATCCATTTATAATTATCTTTTGATAATTTATCCCTAATTATCTTTTTATAATTATCTCTTTATAATTTATTATAAATCATCCTTTATAATTATCTTTTGATAATTTTTAATAAACTATCCTTTTTATAATTACTTTTAAATTTTTTAAAAAATTTATCCTTTGATAAAATAAAAATTATAGTTTGATTATTTTTAATAATTTTTCTTTGATAATTAAATTTAATTATAGCCTAGAAAATCTATAAAGTATCTGCTGACAAATCCACACAATTATCCTTTGATAATTTTTATTATATAGTTTATACATTAATAATCTAAAAATTATCATTTGATAGTTTTAAATGATTATCCTTCGATAATCCCACAATTATCATTTGAAAAAATCATTAATTTATCCCTTGATAAATTCATACGATTATCCTTTGATAATTTTGTCACAACTCAGCCTTCCCTGGGCCATGAACCTAGTCATATGACCCCATAGGTCTCATATAATACCTTGGTTTCCTTCCTAGCATACCACAAGATATTACTAACTGGGGTGGATTATCAAGATAATGACTCCCCATATGCCAACACATGTTCTTTTAGTGTGTTTTTTACTCACTCAAACTCACCCTGGGAAACTTCCTAGATGGTCACCCATCTTGATCAGTAATCCAAGAAAATAATAAATAACTATGGAGTTATAATCAGGTACTCTACCAAAGAAATGTAACAACTAAGCCCTACTGACAATAAAAACACACCACCTTAACTTAGCCATCAGGTCCTAGCTCACCAGGTGCCACCAGTTGCCTAGAGGACACGTGGTCCCCTCCCTGGGGCCAAACCATATGCCCGAACGAGTCATCAAACTAATGACTATCCCCACATGTAAACACATGTTTTTTCTAGTGTGTTTTTTTATCACTCGCACACACCTTGAGAAACATCCAAGATGGTCACCCATCCTGTTCACTAATCCAATACAAACATGATTAACTATGGAGTTATAATCAGGTAGGCTCTCAAAAAGAAAAAATCACTTTGTTGACATGATTCATATCAGTTATCTATTTAACCCTTTATCAATCTGGGGTGTTATATTAGTATTAGAGTAGTAACCAAGACTTAAGTGCAGTGGAACTACCTAGGTTAATAGATATATTTAACAACTAGGGCCAACTGATAGCACAAACACCCCACCTTTACATGGTTATAAGGTCCTGGCCCCATGGGTCTCATGTAATACCTTAGTTGACTTCCTAGCACACCACATGATTTTACTCACTAGGTGGATTATCAGATGAATGATTGTCCCCACAAGAAAACACATGTTCTTCCAGTGTTTTTTTTCTTCATTCACACACACCATAAAAACTTCCCAAATGGTCACCCATCCCGATCACTACTCTAGGACAAGAATGATTAACTATGGAGTTATAATCAGGTAGGTTCGTGAATAAATGTAACAACTAAGCCCTGTTGAAAGTACAAACACCCCACCTTAACCTAGTCACCTATTCCTAGCCTATCAGGTACCACTAGTTTCCCTACAGACACATGGTCACCTCCATGGGACCCACCCACATGCCCAAAAAATTCATTAGACTAATGAATGTCCGACCATTCCAATTCATGTTCTTTCTAGTGTTATTTTTCCTCACCTGTACACACCTTGGGAAACTTACTATAATTTCACTCATTTGGATCACTACTTCGGGCCAAACATGCATAACTATGGATTTATAATGAGGCAGGCTCCTAAAAAGAAAGATTAACCTTGTTTACATGAGTCATATCATTTAGTAATTTAACCTTTTTCATTTTGTGGTGTTAAATTGGTATCATAGTAGGATCAAATCCTCATGTTAGGTAGAACCACCTAGGTTAAGATATAGATGTTACAAATAGGGTCTGCTGACAGCATAGATACCCCTCCTTAACATGGCTATTAGGTCCTACCCCACTAGGTACTACCAGTTTCCTCAAAGACATGTGGTCCCCTACTTGGGGCCCACACACATAAAAAAATAGATCATCATACTAATGAATGTATCCATAGAATAGAACATTTTTTCTAGTGTTATTTTCCTCACTCAAGCATGCTAGAAAACTTTCCAGAAGGTCACCCATCATTATCACTGCTCTAGGACAAGCATGCATAATTTTGGAGTTTTAATCAGGTAGGCTCCCAAAAAAAGCTGAACTTTGTGGAAATGAGTCATTTCATTTAGTGAGGACTCGAAAAGTGAATCCAAGAGACCCGAGATGAAATTCGGGTGGAGACATATTTCCATGTTATTATAGCAGCATTGTTGAAAATAATGTAGAAGAAATTGTAGCAGGAACTGTAGCAGTACTATAGCAGGTATTATTCAATACTGTATTATCCAGAACTATTCATCCATAAGGGCCTTCAGGCCACCGATTTGGTCCTTGGGTCCTCAAAGGATTTTGGGACACCCAAGGCCTTTGAGCTAGTTGTCTCTCAAGGCCTTTGGACCCCCTCAAGGACTTCATCCCACCCCAAGGCCTCTAGCCCACAAGAAATATGCAAATGTACCAGCCAGATTACAAGGGACATGGCTCTAGATGAGGATTCAGAGAAGGAACATTCACTAGATAATATCTAAATAGAATTGGAAGATTGAGAGGGTATGAAATTTCCATCAGTACCAGGCCTATGCAGCTTTGCACATGATAGCTAGCCAGCTAACCTTGCAAGGGGTGGAGTGCTGATTTCATGACATTTTTTGGGGAGGATTAGTTCCAAGTTATCTTGTCTGGGTGATTTCCTCTAAGACCTATGGGTCAAGTAAGTGTCTCTTAAGCCTTAGGGCCTTGTAAGGGTTCCACCTAACCCCTTTAAAGGTGGATTATAAAAAATAAAAAAAATTAAGGCCTTCAGGCCATTAAAGCATTTAACCATTTATCATTCTGGGTTGTTTCAGTCAACCCATGTTTAGAGAACAACATCCTCATTGTGGATCCTATATCTCAACCCAGGCAATGCCACCTCTCTTAAGGATGGGTTCCTGCTCTGATACAAATGTAACAAATATGACTCACTGATAGTACAAGCACCCTGTTTTAATGTGGTCATCAAGTCTTGGCCTGCCAGGTACCACCAGTTTCCACACATACATGTGGTCCCCTCCATGGGTCCCACCCACATGCCTGAATGGGTCATCAAACTAATGACTATCCCCACATGCCAACAAATGTTCTTCCGAGTGTGCTTTTTTCCTCACTCGCACACACCCTAGAAAACTTCCCATAAGGTCACCCATCCTGATCACTACTCCATTCCAAAAATTCTTAACTATGGAGTTCTAATGAGATAGGCTCCCAAAAATAAAGTTTCACCTTGTTGACATGAGTCATATCATTTAGTCATTTAACTATTTTTCATTATGGGGTGTTACATTTTTATTAGTGAAGGAACCAAGAATTAAGTGTGGTAAAATTTCACAGGTTATGATATAGATGTAACAACTAGGTCCTGCTGAAATCACATACACCCCACCTTAACATGGATGTCAGGTCTTGGACCACAAGGTACCACCACATTCCCAAAGAAACGGGGTACCCTACTTGGGTCTATAAACATGCCCAAAAAGGTCATCAGACTAATGAATGATGGTTGTCCTCATATTCCAACACATGTTCATTCTAGTGTTATTTTTCCTTACTTACACACACATTGAGAAACTTCCCAGAAGGTCACCCATCCTGATCACTAATCAAGGAAAAACATGTTAATTGTGGAGTTCTAACCAGGTAGGATCCCAAAAATAAATGTTCACCTTCTAGACATGATTCATGCCATTTAGTTATTTAACCCTTTATCATTCAAGTGTGTTGCATTCACCCAATTTTTAGAGAGCAACATCCTCATTGTGGAACCTATATCTAAACCTAAGAAGTGCCACCACACTTATGGCTAAGTTTATCCTCTGATATCAATGTAATAACTAGGCCCTTCTGATAGTATAGACACCCTAATTTAAAATGGTCATCGGGTCCAGGCCTTCTAGGTACCACCAGTTGCCCCGCAGACACATGTTCCCCTCCCATGGGCCCACCAACAGGCCCGAATTGGTCATCAGACTTATGACTATCCCCAAAATACAAAACATATTATTTACAGTGTTCTTTTTCCTCACTCCCAAACAACTTGGGAAACTTCCCAGGAGGTCACACATCATGATCACTACTCAAGGCCAAACACACTTGACTATGGAGTTCTAATTAGGTAGGCTCATGAGAAGAAAGGTGAACCTTGTTGACATGGGTAGTAACATTTATCCTTTTCAATCTCACTTTTCTAAGGGTGTTACCCTCTCCACCCCTTTAAATAAAACTTCCCTTGTTGTGGACCCAAACCTCAAACCCAAGCAGTGCCTAAGAACTTCCGGCTGGGTATTATCTCTAATACAATTTATCAGGAAACGAGATGAACCTAATCACCTGGCCTCATGGATCTCCTGTAATACCTTGATTTCCTTTCAAGAACACCACATACTATAATCCAATGAGGATTCTTGTCAGACTAATGGTTGTCCCCATAGGCCAACATATGTTTTTTCAGTGTGTTTTTCCTCACTCACACTCACCCTAGGAAAATTCTCAGAAGGTCACCCATCTCGATTACTACTCCATGATAAGCATGTTTAAATATGGATTTATAATCTGGTAGGATCCCAAAAATAAAGGCGCACCTTATTAAAATGGTTAGAAAAATTTATCCTTTTACGTTTCACTTTTCTAAGGGTTTTACACTCTCCACCCCTTTAAATCATAATTCCCTTATTATGGACCCCAATTCTCAGACCCATGTAGTGCCTCTGCAATTTTAAATGGGTATTGGCTTTGATACCACAACACATAAGGAGTCCAAGAGAGGGGGTCACCATGATAGGGAGTCAAACTGACCACAAAAGATAACCAACACAAATCAATGGAGGATTTACTAACACTGTGAAAAGGAGTTTTGTGATCATGGAGACTCAAAAAACCACCCAAGTTGAAATGAGAGTTGTTAGGATATTTCTAGAATGAAATTTTCATACCCATATGAAATTTCAAAACTGAATATTCAATAAATCAATTTAATTTTTGTTATAATTGAAAATTTATGGAGGGGGGTTTTAATTCATTCCATTAAGAAATCAGTGGTTTTAATGGTAAAAAATCAAGGAATATCTAATCTCTTGAGTTGATATATGCCTGAAAATGGAGTTTTCATGTGAGGAAAAATATTGGAAAATAATAATTATAAATATAATTAATTATAATTAAAATATTATAATAAAAAATCAATTAAATTATCATCATGAGGGATTTGACCAAATGTCTCACACATGCAATAGTTATGCACCACCTAGGGTAAACCTCATATCCAAGACCAAATGGTGGTATCATAATGCTCTATTTGAGTGATATTAATTAATTAATATTTAAAAATAAGAATAATAATATAATTAAAATAAAAATGTTATTATCACATGTGATGTGCACAAACACCAGATGTGCATTAATGTTATTCCCCACTTAGGGTAAACCATGCACTCTAGACCTAAAAGTGCTCTTAGATTTTTCGTACAATGCATCATTTGGGAGATATTAAATTATTTTTGAAAGAATAATATAATAAAAAAATAACTTCTCCTTTCACACGACATGACCAAACATCTGACACGCATAAATGTTGTACCTCATCTAGGGTAAAACCTACATGTCAGGCCTAATGGTGGTCTCAAATTTATCATACGACACATAATATTGGATATATTCAATTATATTATATAAATTGAACACATATAATTTAATATATTTAATATTATTATTCAATCTTCATTTCGGCACTACGGGCCTCGAAATCTCACACTAACTCGTCATTTGACTCTGAAAACATTTCATAGAAAATTCCAAGGTGTTATCTGGTCTTTTACCCTTACGCAAGACCCTTAAATCATTTATTAAATTATTTTAATTTAGAAACTATATTTTCACATAAAAATAATTATAATTTATTAATAAATAAGATTTTTATTATCTTTAAAAATTTAGGATATTACATCAGTTGTCTAGACTTTGCAAAGTGAGTTTTTACCCATTTTTTTTAAACTTTCTTGAGGATATATCTTGATGTTATAAGTATAATGTTTATAGGAAACATGATGTATGACAATTATGCATTTCCTTTATTCAAAATTCAGTTATTTTTATCCATGATATTTTCACAGTGATATTATATATGGATGCATTTAATTCTCATATATTAATTAAATGACATGTGTGATCAGTTATTTACCTTTATATATTGATTATAACTTATCTATTCATACAATCATGTTATTTAATTAGAATGTGTGTTTAGTTATTTACCTTTACATATTGGTTATTCTTATTGATTCATGATAACTTTTATTGTACTTAACCCTTATTGATCATTTGATCTCACTCTTATTTAGTTTCCTTTCTCAAGAATCCATAAAATGTGCTATATTTTTTATACAAGGATATTCTAGAGGTAATAATGATATTCCTTGAAAAATTATGGTTTAATTTATGTATTCAAATGTAATATGGGATGATGTATATATATTTTTCACCAATATTGTTAAACTATTAGGTCTTTTAAGATGTGATTCCTTGTATATAATGTTAATGTAATAAGGAATACGTCAGATATGGTCTACTGGGGTCAGGGTCGCTACAAGATTCCCCACTGTTTCTTACCCATTGATTTGCAACTCTCATGACCCAATGTAAAAAGTCTTGTGCTCTCATAACTTCCATGCATATCACATCACATAACACATAACCTCGTATCTGGAGACACCTGGGTCATCTCAATCGTGGGTCGAGATGAATCCCTACCCACCCCACCCTTGCAAAGTCTAGTATCTAGTACTAAAATCAGGAACCACCACACCTAATCCCACCTAAAGACACCTAGTCCATCACATCTCATATCATCATATAACTAGGTAATTAGGGTATCCTAAATGTTAAGAACATAAAACTCATTCCCTCCTCCTAATACGCATAACCCCTACCATATATCATGTCACACCACTGCCTCATTATATCACAACTCACTCGAAAACACATTGGCCAACACTGATGGGTAATATCTAACACTAACTTATATCATCACTACTACTGAAGGAAGAGTGGGGAAGAGAGAGAATCTAACAATCCATATCAGCACCATTATAAATATTGGGAAAAAAATTGGATCCCAAAATCTATGAGCCTTTTTAAGGTTATCCAACTTGGGTGGGTGTGAAAAGAAATAACATAAACATACTTGATATATAGATAGAACACAATACCCAACCAATGGGTTCAAAACAACTACACTAGGGCACATCATGTCACCACCACTATACGATATGCCAACCATCAAAATTGTTTCCACCTCTATATGCAACATCACATAACGACCACCCAAACCACATAATCCACACATGCCCACTTCCAATTTAAAATTTCACCACTTTCTAGATTATTCAAGTTACACTGAAATTCAATTACTAGGACACTACATTCACATTTAAATAGATATTATTTCATTAATTTCATGTTTATTTCATTTAAAATCATCATTCCATGGATTACTTGGTAACAATCACAACCATGCCACACAAAAACTATCCTAACTCACACAACCATCGCTACAACACCAAACATCCACTATCATCACCACACCACATCACCTATTCCATATCATAATAACAACCATGCATCCCATCCATAATCATTAAAACCACCATGTGCCGCACCCACTATGAATCACTCATGATCACCATTTCACCCCACAACCATTATAGATCACATCCACATCTCACTCCATCACCACAAATCATCACCATTGTGCACCAAACCTCTACGCACCTCAACCACATCACACAACTTCCCACATCACAACCATTCCAACCAAACACTACATCACTTACCTACACCTCAAAAAGTCCAATTGGTTACCAAAACCACTGCATAACAGTTCAAACTACGTAAGGCAACATAATAGGCACAAGAACACATCACATAACCACATTACAGATTCCAAAAATAAATATTCAAGGGATTTAATCACATTACTTCCTTAATTTTGTATAAGTATTATCACACAAAATAGATTCCTTGAGATACCATTTTATTATCCCTATATATGCTCATTAACTTTTTATTCAAGGTGAGATCACATAAAAACACAGTAAGGTTCATCACATTATATCATATACAATGAAAACAAGTCTCATAACTACTATTATTTTCAATGACCCATAAACATGGAATAAAATCATAAAAAACATATAACAAAGCATCAAAACAAGTGATTACTTCCCAACCCCATCAATTTAAATTATGTTAATACATTATATTTATTATTATAACCCTTACTATCCACCAAAATGAAAGATAAATCATGTAGATCTCACACATAGATTGTAAAAGTAGACATAACGGGTATCCCCTACCTTAAGAAATCTTATAAATCTTATTGTACAACACAGAGTGAAGAAGAAACAACCTACAAACTGTAACTGCACAAGAAACACAAAGATCAACCAACACCACACCCAAGGGATATCAAAACAACACAAAAACATACCCCAAATGAAAAAACACTTCTGTAGTGGATCCCCAAGGGGAGAACATAAATAAATGACTGATATAAAAGGAATAATTCACTATGGATCACCAAAACTGAAACACCAAAACCCGAGGATCAAAGTGGGATAAGACAAGATGGAAGATGTCCCAAAGGAACCTAGGGCTCTTCCAAAAAAACTATAGGGATAAATGGTTGAAGGAGAGGGGAAATGGTCAATGAAAATAAAGAAATAGAATGTAAGTTTCCTCATTCATGATGTGAATTATAGATTCATGGTGGTAAATTCCATGGGGCATGTGGATTACAATCCATTAACCACAGATAAAGCATGAATTTCCCATTTATTCAGTTTCTTCTAAAAATTAAGTTACCTCATCATGAATTGATACACATCATGAGTTTCATTTTCATGACGTGAATTTATTTCATGAACTCCTCCACCATCTCAGGAAATCTGTGAACTCACTAGCTACATAATCCATAAACCACAGACTCATGATGTGAATCGGTTTCACATCATGAACCACCTATTATAGTACTCATGTAGTTACAACCTCCACCAAACCAAATCTAGCCTCCTTCAATCACTCTCTAACCACAAAACTTACAAAGTAATAGGCTAGAAAGGTATATACCATTATAATTTCACAAGATAAAGTCAAATAAATCAAGAGAAGGTAACAATATTCACTAGATATTAATAATTCGTATAAGATTAAATAAAATGGATTCAAGGTGAATCATCTCAATAATAAAATTTATTAATAATGATAAATAATCAAGGAAACTCCAGTCTTATATAGTGGAAATGAACATTGTAATGTATCAAGCATCAAGTACAAGGATGTCATGTGTAAGTCCTAGATATGATAGTGAGTCCACCATAGTCAAGCTAATCAATAAAATCATGAATAATATCTAGGTTTATATAAAGTCTCATGAGTCTCAAGAAAACCAAGCCCATGCACACGCACCTTCTTGGTCGTGTGACTATAGCATAAAACTATCATGTTCCCTACATATCTAGTATCCATGGTATAGAGTCTACTATAAAATCATAAATCAAAGTCATCTCATCTAATTACCTAGGTTTCCCTAACTTTTTAAATTAAGTGGATGATGTAATCAAGTTCTGAGGATCATAAAGGGAATTCCCATTAGTATCAACATGGTCTAATTCCCTCAAAATTTTATTCATTCTTAATTCACATCTCAACCTCACCCATGAACTCCCTCGAAGGAAATAATACATTTTTCAACACCCATCCACGAGAATTACAAAAATCAAATAAGTCACATAATGGGAGTATCACAAGAGATGATCATCATAGAGTGTCAACCGAGCCATCAAGAATCATCAATTTAAATTCAAAACCTTTTTCCTCAAATCAACACTAAAAAGGGAATTCATATCCTCTTCCTTTCACAAATCATAATTTAAATTCAAAATGCATCTTTTCACCATTAATTTCTTTCAAATCATTCCTAATGCATTCAAAAGGAAGTATTAAAATTTGCAAAGGCTTGAAGTCATTTCAAAACCATGAACAAAACATTACATGAATAGACTTATTTGATTCAAAATAATGCATTTCACTTTAGAAATTAAAACCATTGCAAAGTCCTTTCTTTCATCAAAACATCCTCTAAAATCTATTTAAAGGGAAATCCAAACTAACATGGCATTAATAAAATTTTAAATAGTGATAGGAATCAAGATCATAATTTTTTTTACATGCCATGTTAAATTCCTAGAGAATAGGATCAAAGAAGATTTCACAAGGTAATTCAAATTAAACATTCATAAAATATGTATTGGTGAATAATTAACATATATCTATGAATTCTCAAGAAACAATTAGTTACATGATTAAGGAACTATATAGAAACACCAACCTCAATAATATAATGGTAGAAAACCTAACAAGGGATCTACAACAACAAAAAGAGAAGGTCCACTCCTAATAAACAAGGAAACCACCATTACAAAACTCTTATTAATCACCCATTAGTTGGATTCTCAAAAATCTCCATGTGGATATCAAAAATTGATGGTAGTAAAGATTCAGATAAATATAAAAGAACAAGAGGCATTTTGGGTTTCAATTTTAAAATACTGAATTAAAACCCCATTTAATTTTCAATTTTAATGAAATATTGAATACATAGGGTTTAAAATCATTTAAAATAGTATTTAAAACCTTTAAATGGGTTAAATAATTAAATTTTCATGATTTTCAACTTTAAAAACTTCTTGCGGCGTTACAAGGTATTTCCTAAGGAGAAGAAATGAAAAAAAAGTATTTGTTTATTTTTCTCCCAAAATAGCATTATGTAAGTGTAACATGGTTTTACCCTTATAATTATCTTAGGTGTTGTTAAAAGTATTAGGTTACCCTTTCACACCCTTTGAAACTAAGGGACTACCCCAACATAATTAATTTTACCCTTATGCGATAGCCAAGTTACCCTTACATAACCTTTGAAAAAAGCATGGGTACCATTACATGACATCTTATGTGCCCCTCACAACCTTTAAAAACATGATTACACACTTAGGAGACTCATATAAATAGGGGAATACCCTTATATACTTCCAGGAATACCCTTATACAACACATAAACACTGTTACTTAACCTTATATAGCACTAGGATTACTATTATGTGGCACATATGCAAAGGGGCTTACCTTTATGCAATTCCAGGATTACTAATATGAAACACATATATATAGGGGATTAACCTTACAAAACACATATAAATAGATACATTATCTTTCACAACACATGAACACAAGGTATTTCCCTTACATAGCCCATTTTAACTCCATCCCACCCTTATACAACTCAAGAAAATAGGGAGTTACCCATACAGATATCCTAAAATCCACCCTAAATAAAGGTAGGATACACTTACCCATATACAAACCTTTAACCATGAAAAAGGATAAAAATTAAGTTAAAATTTATTTAATTTCCATTCAAAGGATTTATAAATCAAAATAAAGAAGGATATTTAATTATTATAAAAATGAGGATGTTAAAATTATCCCTACCATTTCACTTTATGTCCCCATAAAGCTTCTATACTAATAAAAAGAAAAAAAGACAAGGCTAAAATAACTCTCACACTCAACCCATGAGGTAGACGGTTCAAAAATTAGAAGAAGACTCACCCAAAAACATCCACAAAAAAAAATCTACGTGAACAACATAATAAATATTTGAAATGATCCTATTAATCAGAACCACCAAGATCAACACATGAATCAAAATAAAACCTCAACAACACTGAGTAGAACCAGAAAACAATTAGAATGAATCAGAGACCTAGAAAAGGTCTCCCTTCTATTTAAAGAATCACTAAAATAGTGGAACACATGGAAAAAAATTATCAATAACATATCTCTTCAACCCAAAGAAGACAGTTTGATCACACATCACAATGAAACATCCAAGATTCAAAATTGAAACCTCAAGGAATGACATATCCAAAACACCTCAATGGTCACCAAAAGAGAAAATGATCTCAATATGTATCTATGATCAAACATCCATAGGAAAGGCACAAAATTGACATGTATTTATAACCTGAGTAATTACTCAATGCTATCCTAGTATTTTCAACACTGATCCTCCCCCTCGATGGGATCATCGAATAATCTATCAGTAACATTGGATTCTTGGTCCATCAAGAATACTTATCTTCCTAATTAGATGAGTACAACCCCAAGGTCTATCCAAGTCCAATAAGAAAGAGAAAAAAAATACAGTGCATAAATAAGGAACTAGACTCTGATAATGTAAAATATCAATCACATCAAGATTGATCTTTAACCATCTAGGAAAAAACCAGAGGGTACCAAGGAAAAACATCCAACCCAAATGGTATCCAACACTTACCATATGGAGAAACCCATGGAAGGATGAAAAAGGAATGATTTTTTAATAACAATAAACAATACATCTAGAGGTTCTCATCATAATATAATACTCTATCCAAGAGCACAAAAAACCTCAACGGACCAAAATCATTCAAGATGAAGATTTAACCATTCAAGAGTGCACATATATGATAAAAAAACAAATATATATTAGGTAAAAGAAACCATAATTACGATCAAAACCATGTTCCTCAAGATAACATCCACAAAGGACATAAATAAATTCGTAATAGATACCCAGAAGAGGAAGCTCACCAAGAACTAATGAGCTACAATAAGAAAAACCCAAACAATTTTCACTATAATGTTGGAAAAAACATGCTGGATCAATATAAACCACCATTGGGAGATCCTCCACCATGTAAAAAGATTCATTATAATTCCTTTATCTAGAGCCCTATTTTCTTAAAGCGTCTACTACCCCGTAGTCATGAGATGATGATCCTCGACCTAAACATCCCCTTTTGGTATCCCAAATCATTGAACCTATTAAGTTGACCCAAGTGACCACATAGTTTATAATCTCTTCGATCTTTAAAAAAAATGTATTCTTAGAATGATTAGGTGATCCACACTGGAAGGACATGAAATGTATCTTCTTTTCCCAATATTACTATCCTTGGTTCAGTAAATTTTTTAATCCACAAAATGAGACATATCCACCTATGATATCCACGAATAAGGAACTCTTCCCTTATTTTCATTTTGTTTGTTCTGCTTCATCTAATAATACCCTTTCATGAATATGAACATAAGATGTCAGACATGATACAGAGATGATAGTCCCAATGTCTGGGTGAATACATTTCCTAAAACAGATAACCTTATGGGAGTCAACACTAAAAATATTAGGTAAGAAACATACCAAAACTAATAATTTATCAGGATATTCCATAAATGATATCTCACCTTCATTGAAATACAAAAGCTCCTAAACTTTCTCCTACTTCACTTCCTCATGATACTTCCACTAAATAAAGTCTAACTTGAATAATTTCTAATTAATTATTTCATATTGATAGGAGGGAATAAATCCTTCACACCACTCTCATATAGGTCCCTCAAAAAAGGAGTTGATGAACTTCACTTTCTGATCATTAAGAGTCTCGAGAGAAAAAAATATCTACTCAAATTATTCAAGAAACATCATTACTTCAGAGGAACCCCTCTAACCTCCATTATAAGGTGGGAAAAAATTCCAGAATACTTGAATGGGGTCCAGGGGATGGAAAGTCTCTATATCCACCAATCAATTTGGAGTCTGGGTAGAGTTATCAACTTGATATGCCACTTCCAAAAAACACAAAGGACTAGTCCAACGATAGGACCGATGAAAAAAATTATTTCTTTCTTGAAGTATTTTTTGAGAGACATTTTTGGGCATCATGAAACACATGCTCATCAACTTAGACATAAAATAAAACCAGAAAAAAATACAAAAAATCTAAAGGCTTTCGAATAAGACACAAAACACTTTTATCAAATAATCATTGGTTTCAAAGCATATAACATTTTCCCTATTTATAAAATATTAATTTTTTCTTCAAAATGTGAAATATTAATATAAATCCATCACAGATTCAAAAGTTCCTTTACCAGGCTATGGAAATTATTCCATGGTTTCAAAATTATTAATCCCATTTTTTCCAAGAAAACAATTTCCACCTTAAATACATTATAGAACAAAATTTATTATTAAAAAACTCCTTTATCACATAAGAGTCTTTGAAAATCATCTTTTTGAACCAATCATTCCATAAAAACAAAATTTTTGGTAATTGAAAATAGTTTTCAAATAACTCATATAAAATTTTTTTAAGCTGCAATTTTGTTTTGAAAAGGATTTAAATTAAAAAAAGGGGTTGATGTTGAAACAAAAAAAATATCATGTAATAGATCACACCCAAAATGAATATTCAAAATAAGAACCCTCCAAACTAACTGTACATGAGTGAAGTCATTTTGGAGATAAATAGAAAAGCCACCAATTTCTGGTAAGATAAGAACTATACATAGCTTAGTCTTATGGGAAAGTAAACCAAACACTAACCACATAATATTTTTTGGATTTAATTCTATATCAGTCACATTGATATCTCATAGTTTACCAAACTATGAAAGCATAGTGCTGATCTGGTCATATTTTCATCCAGACCCAAAACTCATTAGATATTCTCAAAATCAAAGATTATATCATTGAAAATATAAATCTAATTTATCATCAGGAAACCAATAACTCAAAATAAAGAATCAATTACCCACTTTCCATGGTTACTCAAGTCTCATTGTGAAGAGTTTGTGATCAAGAACCCACTCATGAACTACCTCTTGAGTCCCAACATGTTCTTAATATCATTTCTATCATAACTCACCCCAAATAAATTTATGGATTACAAGTAAAATTAATTAATTTTAAGGAAATACCTCATTTGATACCATTTGTATCAAATCAACCCAGAGTTCCATCTAAACTGATATCCAAGACGATTTACCATTGACTTAAATGGTGTTCATGATCCCCATGAGCATGCAACAAGTTCCTAGGCATCCATAAAAAACCTTTGGGAATGATTTCTTCTAAAATAAATGATAAATATAATCAAAGTTACAATGTGGAAGCAAAATCAAATAAATAAATCTATACAACCATAAGTACATGATAAAAAAACTAAAAAAATAGAATATATCTACCAAAACCAACCTTTTGGTAGTCCACGACCACCCACCATGTCTGAAGTCACCATCCCTCTGTCAACCAATCCTGATCCCACAAAAGAAGTTGAAGGGAATATGAGAACCTGCTATAAGAACATAAAGGCTACAAACAAAAAGTGATATATACAATGTGTAAGCTATATAGTCTAGTTGGATTTCAATAAAGAGCCTATGTTGTTACTTTATATGGTAATTAAAATAAGAAAATATAAAATAGAGAAAAGTGTTTTACATTTTATAACAAGAAACTAAAGTTATCAAGATAAGAGTACAACAAGGCTAGGTTTTAAAAACAATTTTTAACACATTTCAAAATAATTTATAAATCCAATTCTAGAAAAAAATCATTCCATCATTATAATAGAAAAAAAGTTATTAAAAATATTTTAAAACCATTTCAAAAAATAATGTAAAATAAATCAAGATAAGGAAAGGGAATGCACTATATATCAACAAGTTGTGAAATAATCAATACAACAGAGTCAAGGTGAATCATATCAATATGAAAACTGATCAATAATGGTAATCAATCAATCAAGGAAACTCTAATTCCAAGTAGTGATAATAACCATTTTCATGTATTACATATCAAGTAAAAGTATTTCATGGTTACGACCAAGATATGATAGCGAGTCTACCACATTTAATATAATCAATAAAATCATGACTAATCTCCAGGATTACATAAAGTCTCATGGATCTCAAGAAAACCCAGTCCACACACATCCACTTTCCTTGTTTCATGTTCGAAGCCTGAACTTATTATATTCCCTATGGATCAAATACTGGAAGTTTGAGTCTGCTAGAAAATCATAAATATAAGTCATCTCATCCAACTACCCAGGTTCCCATGACTAGTCAAAATATAGTGAGTGAGAAAAAAATTTTATGAGGATCACAAATGGAATCCCCATCTATATTAATATGAGATCATGTCCTCAACATTTCAATAATTCTCAATTCAAATGTAAACCACACCACTGAACTAGATCAATGTGAATAATCCATTTTTCAATACCCATCCATAGGAAGTACAAGAATCAAGTAAGTAACATCAAGGTATTATCAAAAAACAGGATCATCATAAAGTTTCAATCAAGTTTCCAAGTATCGTTAATTTCAATTCAAAACCTTTTATTAAAATCAACAATCAAAATGGTATTCATAATCTATTTATATCAAAAATCATCATTTAAATATAAAATGGGCCTTTACACTAATAATTTCTCTCCAAACATCCCTAAGTCATTCAAAAGGGAGTTTTACAATTTATAATCTATTGAAGTCATTTCAAAACAAAGTAGAAAAAATTACATGAATAGACCCATTTGATTAAAATCAAGGCATTTAACTTTAGAAATCAAAACCCATCCTAAGACCATTATTTTATCAAAATATACTCTAAAATATCTTTTAATATAAATAAAAACCAACAAGGAAGTTAATAAATTGTAAATAGTGAGAGGAATCAAGACCATAACAATTCTATCCATTCCAAGTTCAATTCACAAAGAAGAGGATAAAAGAATAATTAATGAGGTATTTCAAGGTCAAAATTCATAGAAAATATATTGGAATATAAGAAACATATTTCTATGAATTCTCAAGAAATAATAAATTTTTGGATGAAGGAAGTGCATAAAAACACCTAACTCAATAATAAAATTTCAAAATACCTAATGGGGGATCCACAACAGCAACAGGAGAAGGTACACACAATTTAAAAAAGGTAAAACCACCTCTAAAAAACTTCAATTTATCACCTAGAATCTAAATCCCAAAAACACCATAAGAGGACATCTAAAATTGAAGGTATAAAAGATTTGGGTGAATTTAAAAACATAGGAGGCTTTTTGGGTTACAGAATTTAAAACCCCAAGTTTAAAAAAACCATTTAATTTTATATTTTAATGAAATATTTAATGAATACGATTTAAAATCAATTAAAATTTGATTTATTTCCTAAAAACGGTTTAAAGAAATAAATTCCCATGAATTATAGCTTTTAAAAACATTTAGAGGAATTACAGGGCCATTTCATAGGAGAATAAATTAAAAAATACGTTCTTATTTATTTTTCTCTGAAAAAAGTGATGCATAAGGGTAACATGTTTTTACACATTTGTATCTCTTAGGTGTCGTGTAAGGGTATTGGGTTACCCCAACAAACCCTTTGAAACTGAGGTATTATGCTTACACAAGACATTTTACCCTTACATAGTAGCCATGTTACCCTTACGTAACCTTTCGAAAAGCATGTGTACCTTTATGTGGTGCCTCAAATACACTTTCACAACCATTGAAAAAATGAGGATTCCCTTACACAACTAATATACACAAGGGATTATCCTTACATAATTCCAATATTACCCTTACATAGTGCATATACATAGGGACTTACCCTTACACAGCACCAGTATTACCCTTACGCAATGCATATACACAAGGAATTACCCTTACTCAAGGCTTGGATTACCATTACACAATGCATATACATAAGGGAATATGCTTATTCAATGCATATAAATAGAGATATAACCTTATGCATCACATAAACATAAGTTCTTACTATTAAATATCCCATTGAAACTTCATCCTACCCTTATGAAACTCATGAAGATAGGGAGTTTCCCTTACACAACTCCTAAAATCTACACCGCATAAAGGTATGAGACACTTACCCTTAAAAAATCCTAAACCATGTGTAAGGGTAAAAATTAAGTGAAAATTATTTAATTCTCATTCAAATTGTTTAAAAATAAAAACAAAAAGGGTCTTTAATTATTATAAAAACGAGGATGTTACAATATTCCTAAATAGGAGATAAAAATACTTATATTGGGGGGAGTGTGGAAAAAAGAAGCCTAGGACAGAACTCTCAGGACACTAAATCTCAATTAACCCATCTTAAAAATGAATACATTATCTAGAGAACACCCTAAGCTAAAGGTAACACTCATCCTAGTCACCCAGGAATACACCCAGAACTCCCCATGCACAACCCCTCAAAGAAAAACCATTCTATGAGACTAACATTACCTCAATACCAATGAAACAACTGATAACCAAGGCACAAATATCACCAAGAAAATGAACATTCCATCAAGAATAACACAAGAGGAAACATAAAGAGTCACGTTGATTGAAAACCACTTTTATTAGCTCCATCGAATATCAAAATGATAAAAACAAGACCCAAAACTGATAACCATGGACATTTTACAACAAAACTATACCAAGATAAAGAAAGGAATCCCATTGTGGGTTATCCCATTATAAATATTTTACCCATTTCATCAGAAATTTTATAGGAGGAGAGTGAAAAAAACATAAAACCAAAACTGAAACAAGCTATAGTTCACATTTCAAATCAAACAAGTCCAACTAAAGTAAGGGACATACAAGAAAATGAAACTCACCAAGTTAAAAAACTTTTAAACAACTCCATTTTTTCTTTTAAACCCACAATTTTCAAATCAACAGTTTAAAACTTTTTTTAAAAAATTGAATACAACATAAAACAATCCCATCCCTTTAAAATAACAAACAACCTTAAAAAAATTTCATATTATTTTAGAAAACTGAAAAAAACACCCATTTCACAAATCAAAAAACATTCAAAATATAAGAAAACATTCAACATTTCCTAAGAAATTTATTTCATTAATACTTGAAAATATTTACTAAGAAAACTTATGATAAAAATGTAACCTTTTCATATCCCATTTGTAACCGAAGAAGAAGCTACTTTTTTAGTTTAAAACATCAACTGAGGTAATCTTTTACGTTTTGAAACTATTCAAGAAAACTCAATGAGATATGTTATAAAACTTCACACAAACATTCATAAAAAATCCAACAAAATCATATTTATAATATTAATCACATTTTAAAATCAAAACAAAGTTTCTTTGAAACCAAATCTCATTTTATACTTGAAAAAATGGAATAAATCATTGATTTTACAAAATTTCACTTCGTTAGGAAACACCCACTGAAAAATTAATCCTAATTATTATATAAATTAAACCTAATGACATCAAAGCCTTATATAAAATAGCACAATCCATCCTAGATAAATTACAATAAAGAACAAATTAACTCAAAACCATAAAGAAACCAAAATATAAAAAACATAGAAAATTTCCCACTACACATTGATTGGAAAACCATGTGCCAAACGTGTGAGTCCCATTGGAAGCTATCTAGACTAGTCTTCATGGTCTACTCATAGTTTTCTAAACCATGCATAATAAATCATTCAATCTTGTATCTCTCCCCAATTTCACCTAAAACCAAAAATTTCTAATGACAACCAATAAATTATCATTGGAAAGAATAAACAAATAAATAAAGACTCAACATGTCAAAAATAACTGATAACCAAACTTGAGTTTGAGAAATATTCATCTCAGATAACCACAGAATCACAAGAGTTCAATGAGATAAGTGTCGGTCAAAGACTCATTTTCACATACACCTAGAGTTTGGAGGATCATAGCTTCTATCTACCATGACACACCAAATATCAAGCCTAAATTTGGAACCTAGTACCTCATTAGAACCAAGAATCAAATACCATTTTTTCATGAATTAGTTTCATCCACCCCTAAACCAGGTTCTTGATTTTGACCGTGACATACCATAGGGTCGTTTACAATCCCCATGGAAAAGTGGAAATTGCTATGGAATAAAATGACTACATTTGAAAATTATTTCACCTAAATAAATTAAACAAGAAAGAGAATCAACCTAGAATTTTGGCATGGACCTCCCATACTTTGGAAGGGAATTCTACAGAGTACACAACTAAAAAAACATAAGAAATTCCAATAAGACATAAAGAATTAAATGAAAAGAATAATAATAACCATAAACTGGTAATAGGTAATAATATAATCCACTATAGAAAACTGAAATAAAGCAATATATAGAGGAGGATGAAATGAATGATAAAACAATGATGCCAAAATAAAAGAAAAATACTATTATTATCCATCACCAAGGGAAAGTGAAAAAAATAATGGTTTCCTCCACCAAACCCTAACCAAGAAACTAGGATCACTCACAATGGACAGGAATGACCTGATAATCCAATAATATGATAGGTGTGAGAAACATATGGCCAGTAGGTATCCTCCTCACAATCCATGCATAATATTTAAAAATAAAACCATTTCAAGCTATATTGGAATAAATTTAGAACATATGTTTAACATTTCATTTTTTGAAATAAATTCTAAATCACATTCATTTTAAATGTCTTTAATTAAACCAAAATCAAATCCTTTTAAAAATTATAGAAATATTTCTAAAAAAACCTTTTTAAAAATGGTTCACTGTTTAATGAGGTAAAGTATATTAAAATTTATCTTAAAATAAACTTTTTAACGTTTTATAAAACAAAGTATAATGAAGGAATCATAAAATAAACACCAAAATATAATACAACAATCTCAAAAAGCATGGAAACATAGGAGCTTGAGGGATAATGTAAAATATATCTAACATAATCACTATAGCAACCTAGTAAAAATTTATGCTCTATTTTAGTGTTTAAGAGCTTCTCCCCAGGTTCGGAGGGAGCATGGATCAATTTGGAGTTTTCTATAGAATCTAGAATGGGCGTTGGCTTTAGGGCACATTCATGCCAAGAAAGTGGTTAAAAACATGAATATGTCTCTAGGTAGATATCGCGGGTAAGGTTCAATGAATGAAACTCATTCAATATGTGAATTGAATTCATGTAATGAATTCATCGACTATATTTTATAAATCAAGGCAATGAATTTTTTGGCTTATCTAAAGCTCATGGAATTCACACAGTGAATCAGGGATTCATGTCATGAATTTTTTGTGACCTTAATGTTTTTATTCTTTATATTCTTGAATCCTAATTCATTTGGTTTCCTCCCCCCTGCCTCAAACCCTAGGTCTATTTCATGTGATTTTGGGTGGTTTCTTCCCTTCTAGATCGATTCGTTTTGCACCTTGGTCTCTAGTGTGGTTGTTTTCTCTTCTATAAGTATGTTTTTATTCCCCTTTCCACTTATTCATTACTCTTGGGGTTTGTAAGTGATGTTGGGATGTGTTTATGGGACCAAGGATCATGCAAAGGTTCCTGTTTGATCCCTTCCAGATCCATTCTGCTATCATCTTTTAGGGGCCAGTGCTTTTGTTGGTTGGGTTGCGATGCTTGGATTTCTATAGGTATGTGTTTTTATATATTTTCCTTCAAATATTTTGTTTATAAAACCCAATTATAATACTTGAGAATAAATTTAAAGGCCTCTTTTGGTTGTTTTGTGTTACTTTTGGTTTATGGATTCTATTTCGGGTGGTGTGTAACCCATGTTTATGGTAAGTGGTTCTGTTTGTATCCTATCTTGAATGAACGATTGATGTTATTTATTTTGTAAATGGTTTTATAAATTAATTGTAATGATCCTTGAATTTATTTATTTGTGTGTGTAAAAAGGTATTTTAAGAAAAGATGGGTTTTCCTTCATTTTGGTAAAAAGATGTTGTTTTTCAAAGAATTGTGAAATGAACTATGAAATAGATTTCAAAGCATGTTTTGATAGAAACAAAGGTTTTTTTTTTGCATTTTGAAATGTGTAAAATCTTTTTTTAAATGATTTTATGTATGTGATACATGTGATCCTTGGGTATATAGGTGGAAGGTGTAGTATTGGAGTTGCTATTTTGATATAGTAAGGGAGTTTACTTTCTGGGGTGTTCTTCCATTACTATATTGAGAAGCATTTAGATCTAGGAATTGATTGAACTATAAGAAATTTCACTTTTCGAGCTCTTAATCTATTCCATGAACCTTTATGAATGGTTTCTAGGGACTTCTAGTGAACACTAGTCATATTGATATACGATTTTCCTAGATAATCTGAATGTATGTTATCCTTGTTCTATTTTATCATTTTTCATTGTCTTGTACTATTTTTTCTTCGATATACATGCTTTGATTGATGAAAAATATTATTGGAAATTATTATTTGAAACTATTTTACCTATTTTGTTTTGGAACTGTGAAAAAAGGGGAAATAATTTACCATGTTTTTTATTTAAAAATTATTTAACTGTTATCATGCCAGGTTTTCTTTAAATTGTGATTTTTTGGATTATTTTATAGATACATGATATGGAACACCTATGTGGTTCTTACTAAGCCTTATTATCTCACACCTTTCACACCCCTTTAGTGGTATGTAGACCTTGTATTTTATTTTGATGCATGAAAATTCAAGGCACCACAGTGATGTGGAGAGGGTATATGTCAGCTGGGTATGGGTAGTTGGTGGTGAGATTTTGGGACATTTCCAACATATCACATGTAGTAGTGGTTTCCTATTTTGGTAGTCTCTTTTGGTGTGTGGACCTGTACCTTGAGATTTTTCCTATCACTTTTGAGTTGTAACATTACCATTGTATTTCTTGGTTTATGGAATGTATTCTATCTTCTCTTGTATCCGTACATTTATATGTACCATGTATCTTGTTTTAAGTTAGGATAAATCATTCCCTATGATTTTTGTTTGATGTCTGGATACTAGTTTTCATCCCATGGGGATTGGGAACACCCTTCAGCTATGTAGTGAAGTAGGTTGGGTACTTGTTTATGAGGGTATCCCAAGTCGATTCGTTATAATTTTGATGTAAATTGTGGTTTTCCCTTAATATTTATTTTCTTGGGACTCCTAGTAGACATGAGAAAGGATTTTCATGACTTGATAGGTTAGTTGTGGTGAGTGTATGTCCAGCTCTAACCATGAAGAGCCACAAGTTACCATGGATGTTAGAATGTGTCTATCCTATGTTGAGTTTTGATCTTAATATCATTTTAGACTTATGGTTTTTTTGGTTTAATGTTATATTATGTTGAGGTTTGATCATTTCTTTTGTTTTTCATGTGTAGTAACATCCCTCTAATATTTCTTCCATGGATTCCATAGGAGGTTGTAGAAAAAAAATAATCCTCAAGGGAATCCTCCTATCAGTTAGAATCTTACTAAGTCTATCCTTTAAGAAGTTCATTCCATGGAACAGAATGTACCACGAGTTTATAACAAAGCTATTGAGTCACAGTCATGATCCAAGGAAGATAGGGATTGAGCACAAGAGTTATCACATGGGAATCCCCCATCCTAAAGAGGTACGAATGAACCCCAAGATATGTAGTATTAGATGGATAATTTTGATCAGGTCTTTGACATCCTAGATACACCTAAAGATGTCAAGGTGAAGTTCATAGTGTTCAGACTCAAGGGTCCCAGCAAACAGTGGTGGGATTACATTGTGCAAGAATATTGACATGTGGTCCTAGATTGGAAGGGTTTTAAGACCCTATTCTTTCAACAATTTTGTCACGTGTCTATAATGATATCAAATTATCTGAAGTTCCTATCTTTGCAAAAGAGAGAGCACTGAGTGTCAGAGTACACTAACCTTTTTGTGAAGATGGTTCATTTTTATCTATAGGTGGTGATGAATGATTAAATAATAGCATAGAAATGCCTTATGGGTTTGTGACCAGATATCATATTGTAGGTATATATACTAAATCTTACCGCCTATTCCAACACGGTAGATTAGGATATGATGGAAAAGATAGATAGGATTGGAAATATTGGATTTACTAGATCTTCTTTTCCAGCTATTTTTAGCTTAGATGGTGCACAAAGGATGAAGAGGAAGTAGTGCGACAATCACAAGAATGGTAGAGGTGGTTCTCAGCACTGGAACCCTTATGCACCATTAAAAATAGCTAGTAGTACTCCCTGTGACTTTATATCAGTGTGTCAAGGTTGATCACACTAGATATAATTTTCCTACACTTGTGAAAATTGGTAGTGTTTATGGCCATCAAGGTCACCTATAATGGTTCTTCCAAGCTATGCCCATGCCTTGTTATGATCCGGGACCTTCAGATCTAACTTCCATTGTAGTGCAGTCAAATTCTTCAAAATGTAGGTGTAAATCACCTTCATGTATTGGATGGGTTTCTAGTGGAGGTTTATGATGTCCCGGTGATAGTGAAAGGTACCATTTTTTCACATATTCTATAGAAATTACTTCATTTAAAACTAGTTCCTTGTATTTATTTATATCATCCAATTTCATTGATGTAATAAACCTTCTAATGGAGATCATGTACTTTATTATAGAGATATAGGCACATTTTGGATAGAGGAAAGAGTAGGGGTTTCATTTTCCCTCATGTTCTCTATTGATAGCTGATGTGGAGTTAGTCTAGGATTTCATAGTTTTCGATCTAGATATGTTTGATGTCATTATCAGGATAGACTATCTAGTTTCTCACTATGATGAGATTGATTGTTATCTTTGGTGTGTTTCATTATTTACTATCAATGAGAGATCTTGGATATTTTAAGGAGAGTGGGATCTGAGGTACATTCATGTAGGACTTTCCCACCCATAGCTCAGGAGTTTATTTTCTGAAATTACTATTGAGCCCGCCAATGTTTCTTTAGTTGTTGATCTTCCCATGGTTGTTTGATAATTTCCTAACATTTTCCTAAATGACTTCTATGATCTCCCTTCAGAAAGGGATTTGAAGTTTATTATTGATCTGGTGTTTGGTACGCATTCGATCTTGATACCCTATTACCATATAGAACATATTGAGCTAAAAGATATAAAGATCCAGTTGGATTATTTTATGGAAAAGGATTTTGTTCACCCAAGAATATCTTTGTGGGTACCCCCTTGATCATTTCCAAGAAGGTAGATGGTTCAATTTATTTATGAATATACTATCAAAAGTTGAACCAGATAATAGTTAAGAATAAGTACCATTTTCTCCTTTTGGGTTATTTTTTTGATCAATTAATGGGAAAAAAGTGGTTTTTGAAAATTGTTCTTCAGTTGGGTTATCACCATCTCTAGGATTGGGGGTCTGATATTCCTAAGACTGCTTCTAGGAGAAGGTATGGCTATTATGAATATCATTTAATTTTCTATTGTTTTGAATAATGAACCTTTAGTTTTTATAGAGTTGATGAACTAGGTATTCCATCAGTATTTCAACGCCATCATCATTGTGTTTATAGACAATATCCTAGTTTATTTGAGTCCCAATCATGAGATTGAGCACCACTTGAATCTGGTTTTGGAAGTATTGAAAAAATAATAAAATTATGGAAAGCTATAAAAATGAAATTTCTAGATCCAAGAAGTGAATTTATTAGGGCACGTTCTTTCTGAGAATATACTACCAGCCGATCCTAATATGGTAGTGGTTGGCTTTTCATGGGAGGAACCATATAATGTTTTTGAGATATGAAGCTTCCTTGGTCTTGTTGGATACTATCGATGGTTCATCAAAGATTTATTAAAGTTGGAAACACATTTGACTACTCTTACCAAGAGAGTGTAAAAATTCACTTGGGATTCTAAATGTTATACTTCTTCTAAGGAGTCGATGTGAATTCTAACATTGGATCCAATTTATATTTTTCTAGATCCTGATATGGGGTATATGGTATATTGTGGTGCTTCTGGGGCTAGTCCAGGTTATGTGCTAATGCAAGATAACAATATTATAGCCTATGGTTCTCGTCATATTTGTATGTAATAGAATAATTTCCTTACTCAATAAATAGATCTTTCTACAATTATGTATGATCGTATGTGTTGGGGAAACTATATTTTATAGGAGAGATTCATAGTCTTTTTTTATCATAAGAGTTTAAGATACATATTTTCTTATAAAGTCATGAGTCATAGAGAGATATAAGGGATAAAATACCTCCAGACATTTGACTTAGACATCACCTAGACCCCATGGAAGGGGAATTTCATAGATGATGCTTTTAGAAGGAAATTCTCACCATATTATATTTTAAAATTGAAGGAAGAATGATACCTAATAGCTAATTTTTTTCTCAGTTTCATATGGATTCACAAGTGTTTTTTAGGTATGATTTTGACCAGTTTTAGTTGTTCTCATATCTGCTTGAGTCTATTCTATATATTCGGTGGTGAGATGATTATTTCAAAAGAATCAAGGAAACTGTTTATGGTGAGGAGTTCGTTTCAAGTTGGTCTCTCCCTTGTAATAGTATTATCTAATTTGTGGATCGGTTTGTTGTACCATCATCTATGAGGAATTATTTCTTGGTTGATTGTTATATCTCTTTGTGTATCATTCACTCTGGAACTAAAAAAATGTATTATGAAATGATATGGTGTTTCTTGTGGTTGTGTATGAATTGTGACATTTTTGATTATGTGTACCACTATTACACCACCAGCAGATAAAGGAAGAGCATCAAAATGATTATAGTATCCTCTTTCCTCTTATGGTGTTATTTTGGAAATGAGATGAGGTGTCCATGGACTTCATGGTTGGATTAACATAGAATTTTTTAGGTAAGAATATTAATTGGGTGGTAATTGATCATTTGACGAAACTCACTCATTTTATTCTGATTAGGGACACTACTAAAGAAAAAGATCTATTAATTTGTATATACAAGAGATCATGAGGGTATATGGGTTTCCCTATGACATTGTATCATACATGAATCCTAGGTTTACTTATAGATTATAGAAGAGTCTCTAGGAGGGTCTGGGGACTAAGGTTAGGTTGATTACAACTTACCATCCATAGACACACGGTCAAATAAAGATTGCTATTTAGACCCTAGAGGATATGCTCTACACCTACATATTGGATTTCAATTATTCTGAGGATATCCATTTGGGACTGGTTGATTTTTTGTATGAAAATAGTTACCTTTCATCAATAAAAATGGATCCCTTTAAGGATTTGTATAGTTTTCCATGTAGGTTACCTATTTTTTTGGGTAGAGGTGGGTTAATCCTATTTTATGGGATCAAGTCTCATATATGAGACATTGGTGAGGATTTAGGATATAAATTGATGTTTGGTTATAACTCAGAGTCAGAAAAAATCATATGGGGATCGTTGAGGTTGTAATTTGGAGTTTTTTATTGATGAATTCATTTTTGTGAATGTTTCTATTTGGCTGGGTCAGTTTTAGTTTGAGAAATAGGGAAATCTATCTCTAAGATATGTTGGACCATTTGAGGACACTAAGAATCTTGGGAAATTTGTTTTTCAGTTGGAATTGTTGGTTCAGTTGATAGTTGTACATGATATTTTACACATATCAAATCTTAAGAAGTATCATCATGATACCCCTAATGTTCTGAGTTGGGAAGATATTGAGTTGGATCCAGACGTTTTTTTATGGACAATCTAGTATATATCATTGATTCTTAAATTAAATTCTTGCATGGGAAGTCCATTCCATTGGTTAAAGTGTTGAGGTGACAGAAATAGAATTCTCATGAGACTTGGGAGGATAAATTGTTAGTGAGGGAGTAGTAGACTCGCCAATTTCTGGAGTATTCTTCTTCCACGTGACTACATGGGGAAGGAAAGTACTATTATGGGAAGATTGTAACATCCCAATAAAAAATAACACTCTATTTTAAGGTTTAAGATATTGTTCTAAGGTTTAGAGGGAATGGGGGTTGATTTGGAGTTTTCTACATAACCTAGACTGGGCACGACTTGTAGAGAACATTCATGCCATGAATGTGAATAATGACTTGAATATGTCATTAGGAAGATTCCTTGAGTTTGGTTTAGAGTGTTAACATTGTTTAGTACATGAACTAAATTCATGTCATGAATTCATCGACCAGGATTTATAAATCAAGGTGATGCCTTTTTTGGAATCCATGAAGCACATAGGATTTACACCGTGAATCATTCATAAACTTTAGGTTTTTATATTCTCAAATATTTAATCCTAAGTCATTCGGTTTCCTAAACCCTACCTCAACCCCTAGGCCTCTCCTAGGATATTTTTAATGGTTCCTTCCCTTCCGTATCACTTCATTTAGTTCCTTGATATTTGGTGTGGTTGGTTTCTATTCCTTTGGAAAATTTTATGTTCCCCTTTATGAATCTTAATTTCTCTTGGGTTTTGTTAGTGGTGTTTGGTTACATTTATGGTATTGGGGATCATGTGATTATTCTTGTTTGATCCCTTTTAGATCCGTTATGTGATCAACTTCGGGGGGTCGGTCCTTTTGTTGGTTGTGGTACAATGTGTGGGTTTCTCGAGGTACATTTCATTCATCTTCTTCATTAAACATTTTGTTTATAGAACATGATTCAAAGACATTAGAATTTATGGTAAGGATTGTGTTGGTTGGTTTTCATTCCTTTTGGTGAGTGGATTCCATTGTGGGTGGTGTGTGGCCCGAGTTTAAAGAAGCTGGTTCCATCTCTAGCCTATGTTGGATGAACCATTGATGCTATTTATTTTATTAATGGGTTTTTAAATGAATTTTAATTATAATTTTATTGATTGATTTATGTGTGTAAAAGGGTTTTTTATGAAAAGATGGTTTTACCCTCAATTTCGTAAAAGGAAGGTGTTTTTCAAATCATTGAGAAATGAATTGTGAATTGGTTTTCAAATCATGTTTTGATGGAAAGAAAGTATTGTTTGTGATTTTTGAAATGCGTAAAACACTTTGGAAATGAATTGATGTATGATAAATTTGGGATCCTTGGGTATATAGGTGGAATGTGTGGTATTGGGGAATGTCTTCTAATATTATAAGGGGGTTCACATTCTGGGGTGTTCTTTAATTCCAAGATTGAGATGCATTTAGCTCTAGGACTTGATTTACCTGGTAAGAGGGTTCACTTTATGTGGTATTCCTCTATCCCATGAACCTTGATGCATGGGTTCTAAGGACTTGTCATGAAAACTAGTCATATTGATGTACGATTGTCCTAGATAACCTAATTGTATGTTATCCTTGGTCTATTTAACCATTGTGATTTGGGTTATAATATTTTGGCTTTGATATACATGCTTTGACTAAGAAAAATGGTTTTTGGGAATTATGCTTTGAAATAAATTTATATGGTTTAATTTGGAACTATGTAGAAAGGGGAAACTATTTATCATGAATTTGATATAAAATATCATTTAACTATTATCATGCCATGTTTTCTTAAAATTGAACATTTTTGGATTGTTTCAGAGAGAACTAATATGGAACACCTAGTTGGATATTACTGAGCATGATTAGATCACACCCTACACACATCTTCGGTGGTGTGTAGATCATATATTGTATTTTGGTGTAGGAAAATTTTAGACTCCATATTGAGGTGGATAGGGTCTATGTCATATGGTTTTGGGTAGCTAGTGGTGAGATGGTGGGATGTTACCCACATGTCACATGTAGTAGCAGATCCCGTTTTTCTAGCCTCTTTTGGTGTTGGAGCTGTGCCTTGAGTTTTGTCTTGGAACTTTTGATTTGAAATGTGACCGCTATCATTCTTGGTTTTTGGAATGTATTTTTCCTTCCACTACATTCGAGCATATATATATATATATATATATATATATATATATATATATAATTTTAGGTTGGGAGAAACAATTCCCTCTTACTGTTTTCCGATGCTTGAGTGCTGGGATCTAGCCCGTGGAGATCGAGAACGCCCTTCAGGTATGTTATAGATTGGATCAGGTACCAATTTAAGAGGATATCCTAGGTCAGTTCATTACAATAACTATAATAAAATATTTATTCTAGATAATAAAAAACCTACACTAACACTTATAATTTCCCTACCTGGCCTAATCGAGGTGCAATTCCCATAAGTAGAACAAAATCAATCTCATCATCCCTAGTCAATGAATGATACAAAATTAGCGTAGTATATGTTAATAGGTATCCCACATAGATAACCATTTCTTCCTATAACATATAAATGGGGGTGAGTAAATAAATTATCATATAATAGAATAAATGTATCAATAAACAAATAAGGAAACCATCAAATACCAACACCCCTCATAGAAACAACCCCTTTCCCATCGAGAAGGAATAAAAAGAACACACATTAACATAAACATATATTTTTATGGAAAGAAATGAGAAAAATAAAGGTCAAAGACCTCATGGTTTCTAAAAGTAATATATTCAATGGGAATCCCCTTGTATGATATTATTACAATATGAAGGTAAAAAAAGCTAAAGTACCAGATAAATACTGTAATTTTCTATCTTTGGAAGCAAGGAGGTATGATTCTCTATTTCCCTCATGCCATGTGATAAGATAATTCACTCTCAAATTAATTAATCTTTGAAAACTCTAGATAGTGTATCCAATGCTCTAGTGAAAAGATGAATTACAAAATAATAAGTTGACAAGAAATAATGAATTTGATTCAACTGAAGTGAGATTAATGTTATAGGTATTTTAGAGACTAATTCCATCTATCCTAGCTCCATATTTTTATTCACGTGATGTGTTATCCTCATAATAGTATAAGATTTCCAAAATCAAAGAGTTAGTGCAATCCTAGAAAATTCCCCCCCCCTCGATCCACCCATTGGATTAAGACCCATCCATGTTAATCTTGAAACCAAGTTAATGAGACTTCCAACACACCCATGAACCATAATTCCTTTAATAAAATGTTACTTATATGTTATAAGATCTTAGTATCCAACTCTAAATAATGAGTGCAAGTTTGGATTAGTTTTGCAATAAACTGTGATCAATAACATGAGAAATAAGTCTGTAATTGAAATAACCAGCATTAGGTAAAGTGACTTGGTGTAGGAAATCATTTTGAGTATTCTAGATGATAGAGAAACCTACAAAGAGTAAAATATTCCTACCATGGATTTTCGGGTCACTACCTATATTAACACTAAAAAATACTATATAAAAGATCCACAAAATCATAAAGTCTAATATTGCCTCATAGAAAATTCCATATAAAGGTTTCCTAGCCCCCTTTAGCAAAGTGGTGGAGGGTGGTGTAATACTCGAAATTTTAAAATATAATAAAACCTTCTTTCATTAATAAATTACACTTATTTTTGGTGAAAAATTTAAAATTCTTCAATAATTGTATTTATTATAGCTTTATAAAATGGTAAAACCTCGGTTAATAGTTTTTAATATTCTATGGGACATTTTTTATGGTGGGAACTAAATTAGCGTGAGATTCCTAGGTCTTTAGAGCCTTGATGTTGATAAAATAAAAATATTAAATATATAACATTACACACGCATGATTTTTTTAAAAAAAATGAAATAAACCCCAAATAGTTTCTTGTATGATAAATTTGAGACCACCGTTAGGTCTGAGATGCAGGTTTTACCCTAGGCATGAAATAACCTTTTTGTACGTCGAGCATTTGGTCAAATCGCACGTAAGGATAATTTATTTAATATTTTAATTATATATTTTGTAATAATAATGGAATATCTCACAAATGATGTATTAGATAGAAAATATGAATCATAATTAAATCCAAAATATTGGTTTTACCCTAAGCGTGACATAACATTTGTGTGTTTCGGGTTTTTGATAACATCACACGTGAGGGTAATAATATTTGATATATAAATGTTTTATTAGGTAGGTAGAAATAATAATAATATTAATAATAATAATAATAATAATAATAATATTATTATTATTATTATTTGTGTTGAAGAAAAAAATTGAAAATATACTTTCGTAATTTATAATTCTGTTAAGACAGATATAATGAGTTTCTAAATTAACTAATGTGATATTATTAACTATGAAAATAAAATGAAAATTTGAGGTTAATATTAATTTATTAACTATTACCAGTATTTACTGGTTGATGGAAATTCTGAGGTTGATTTAATAATAATATTAATATATTTCTATTATTATTATTATTAAATTGAGAAAATAATATATTTGTTAAATACATATGTATATATATATAGATGTGAGGGTGTATATATATATATGATGTGTGTATATATACATGTTAAATATATATAATTTTTTTATATATATATATATACAGATTATATTTTACCCTCATAGCCTCCCTTAGTGGCAAAGGGACCTATGGGGTGTTGGGGAGGTCTCAGGTTCAAGTCTCCTCGACTTACTGCATTTGTGTTTTCTTGTTTCTTTGTAGCTTTGTAATTCCCCTTCCCCAACTATTTGTAATATATGGGTTAAATATATGTGTGTGTGTGTGGTTTTTTAATATATATATATATATAATGAATAGTTAAACTTATTTAAGAGGAAGAATAATAATTGTAAGAATAATAATAAATACATGAATGAAGGGGCAGAGATTTGTATTCAATAAGAGGGAAAATTTATAGTGCCATGTGTTATGGATTTAGGAGAGAGAGTAAATATTAATAGATGAAATTAAAAAAAACTATAAAATGGAGGAAATGGAGAGTTTGAATTCTCAAGCCCCTCCCCACCATTCCTCACACCTCTCTCCTCCCCCACTATTATTCTATTTATTTATTTATTTATTTATTCAAACACCTTTCTTCGATATCTTCTCTGATATAGATTATATTGACACAACGTTGGTGTCGTTGGGTTCTTCTCAAAGAGAAGAATTTTAAACCTAATTTTTTTCCAAAATAAGTGAGATATATTTTATAGATTAAATTTAATCCTTTTTATTCATTTAAAATATCGAGGATGGTGATAATTTTAAACCACACTGAATCAAGAATGGTTCTAGGATTCGACAGTGCAATTGAGATTGGATTTCAACCATTGTCATCATTTTTCATTTCACGTAAGGTAGGAATCTGTTTTCTTTAGTGCATATATTATTACAGGTTATTAGCATGATTGCTTAGCATGCATTTTTAGCTCATGAGACCTATGTTTTATTCTTGATCACATGAGTTTTTGTGTGTATCCTTTGACCTATGCTTATATTTCTTTCATATGGATTTTATGATTATGTTTATTCCTTAACTTAACATGATATTAATCATTCAATTGTATTATGTATCGCATATGTAGTATTTGTGTCTATTTTAGTTGAGTGTGCATATTTGTCCTATTTGTTCAACATGTGAGATATTACATATGATTGAAAACATGTGAGATTTGATGCATGTTTGAAACTATCCTCCAAGTGGGGATGTGTCAGACTTGGGTCTGCATGTATTTGGACTATTCTAGTTGGTGGGATGTGTCACATGCTCGGGGATATCCATACTGGAGGGATGTTTTAGACTTGGGCCGGCATGTGAGATTTGACACATTTTTGGGCTATCCACTCAAGATAGATGTTTCACACTTGGGTGGGAATATACTTGGACTATCCCTACAAGAATAATGTGTCACATGCTTGTGATTATCCACTCAAGAAGGATGTGCCTGGCTTGTTACCAATGTTTCATCTGACATTGTGTTGACACATGTATGCTTCTCCCAACACTATACCGAAGAAGGTTGAGATAGTCTCTAAGGACCCAACATGTTCTTGGAACTTGTGTGATATATTATTTTTATATTTCTACTCTATTTATGTTATAGGAATACACTTTTTATATTTTATGAAATAATGTTAAGGGTTGTGGGTGGTGTTCTACTGAGTCTTGTACACACACCCTACTTAGGAATTTCAATGCGCTTGTAGATTACATGCTTAGGGATATGGAGAAGAGAAATGGACATGTGTTGGATGATTGAGTAGGTGGAATAGGAGGACACTGACAATTCTGGATGGAGTTTGATCAGGACATCTGCTACAATTTTAATTTTACTGGCTTTCCTCGTACCCTGGATCCATGTTTAGTCTGTTTATTGTATCATGTATGTCATATTTCATTTTCCACATGAATTACTTTGATTATTTATTTTATTTAAATATTGATGTCATTAGTTATTAGTCACATGACATGATATATATGGTACAGTCTGCCCACTAACATATTTAGACCCTCGCTTCTAGTTGGTATCCTCTTACGTATGGGGAGACACGCATGAGGTCATGTATAATCTGGATCAGACCCAGTGGTTTGGGTCAGGATGTAACAAAATGGTATTATAGGATCAAGATTCACTAACTTTTATTTTCTCTTTATCTTGATTTTGGATAGGATGGACATGAGTTTGGATGTTTGGGATTTGATAAGGGGAACTATGGTGGTGTCTGGACATCACTGCATAATGGACCATCGAGTTTCCATAAAGCTGGAATTTATGTTTCTATTGTTTGATGTTACTATAGATTACACTCACTATAGGTGGTACAAATTATGTTTATATGTGATTTATTAGATTTTGGGTGGGTTCATGCATCAGGACTAGGCATGTAGGTTCACATTTCATGTATATATATTTGTTGTAGTGCCACATAGTAGTTATTTAATATGCTTGTGTAATATACCTATGTTCTCATGATCGTTATTTAAAATTAATTAGTTGAACTAAGTATACTGCTATTTTAGTATACATATGGAGATTGTGACTAATATGCAAGGATGGGGACTAAGTTTAATGCTAATAGGGGTATACCTTGAGTTGTGGGTAGACTCTTAGGCGAACCTTGTGTGAACTCATAGACTCATTAGGACTTTATGTATTCTTAATGTTATTCCTATTGTGAAGATGATACCTCAAAGAAATATGGAGAGTCTACTAGTTGTGGAAACCCAGGATGCTCCATTGCCACCACTAATGGTTCATGAGGCCTTAGAGATTCATGATACAAGACCCATTTAGACAGGAAGTTATCAGATTGTGCCTATCTAGGGTGGAGGAATCACCAAGACTATGGTCGACTATGCCTGAGAAATCCAATTTCAGCATCCCTCATCTTTCCAAGGATCCGGAGGCCATTAGGATGTGGAGGATTAAATTCAGGTCATTGAGAGGATCTTCAACCTGGTAGAGACACTAGAGGATCGACATGTTAATCTTGTGACTTCTATGCTTTAGGGTGCATATGGTCGGTGGTGGGATGTCATGCTACAGGTATGTAGACAGGAAGGACTAACTTGGGAAACCTCCAAAGATAACTTTTTTGAGGATTCCATTCTCAAAAAAACTAAAATTTGACTGTTCTAAAGAGTTTATGGATATTTGAAAAGGGAAAATGATTGTGTCCTCCTATTCATCATGTTTCACTAAGTTGATTTTCTTTTCACCTTTACTGAAGGAGAATGATTCTCATAAAGAAAGGATGTTTTAGTTTTTTCTATCGATAAAGCTGAGGCTATAGGTTGAGTATTTTGATCTAAGAACCTATATTATAGTACTTCATAAAGCACTAATGATAAAAAAGAGATTTTAGGAATACTTGTCTACTAGTCTTATTTTGACTATTAGTGGATCAAAAGGTTCCTTCTCCAATGTAGTCCCAAATAATTTGACTAAGAAGAAGAAGTTGGAGGATGGATGCTAGGGCGGTGGTCATCAGATGGAATAGAGAAGAGGTTCCTCAACTCCCTATGAGAGATATTTTTTTCCTCAATGCTATAATTTCAGAAAGAGGGAACACTTCTCCAGTTATTGTACCTTCTCTCCAAAGACTTATAACTAGTGTGGAAAGATAGGGCATCTGAAGTAGTTGTTTGATTGGGATTCAAGGATGCACATTGTGGGAAATAGGTTGGAAACCTGACAATATGTACAAACCCCATAGATTTCAGTAAACTTGGTGACTCGTGAACCCCAGGAGAATCATGGAGTGATAAGTGGTTGGACTTGTGATTTTTATCCATCTATAGTAAATGATGGAGAGGGACCCTCCACTATTGATGGTGGCTAGGGTAAGACCACTAAAGATACTTCTCGGTTTGTTTTTGGTTTTCATTCCAATTTTTTAATTGTTTTAATTTATGGTGGTTCTGACCTAGCACACTTTTGAGCAGCTAGACTATCTCTTGTTTTCGATGATTATGACACTCCTAAGGTGGGGAGTATCATGTCAGTTCTGTTAAATACATGTCCTTTCGGATAGAAGGAACACAACCAAGAGTACCATTAGAGAATGGTCGGGCTTTCTTAAATGCACGTGAGGCTTAGGAACTTTAAATCATGTCACTGATTCCTTGGAAGCACGACGTTGGTGTGGTTGGCAGTTTATACAACCCATGAGAAATGTCATTGGTCATGGGAGGACTTCAGTGGTTAATCTTGAATGATCATGGGATGCGTCAGGTGGTAAAGGTTTGATGAATGGTTAATGATGGTGCGTCAATAGGTGAAGTTGAGTTTCATATAAGGTATAGATTAGTAGTGGTTTGATGGTTTTTCTTCTGGTAATATTTAAAATTATCTTAGTGCACTCTTCCTTGAGAGACAAACATGTCCCCTGTCCTGATGTCTTCCTTGATACACTAAGAGAGCATTGGTCTTATGCCAAGCTATAGTTTAAAAGTTGATGGGTGGTTTAAGTGGTTTACCACTATTCCATACTGAACACATGGTTCTTATCGAGGTTTGGTAAGTCTCGAGTGACCCTTGGATCCATGTGTAGGAATTCCTTAGAAGAACTCTTATATACTAGCCGTTTCTTCTGACTTGACTATCAGGTCGATTCCACTCTAGGACCAGTCAATGTTTTGATGTGGGCATCATAGACTTGTACCAATGTCTCACTTGTAAAAATGGAGTATATACTACTTTGGGTTAGTTCCTTACACTCCAGTCATTTCAATACGAGGTTATCCTGGACTTGTTGCTGAGATCAGAGGTGACATTTTTGATCAGAGAATGTCAACGAAAGTCAAGTATAGGATTCAGTGAGAATGTTAGTTGTAAATGTAAGATTCATTAGAGGAAAGCACTACAGTTCAATTTGAAATGAACCGACTGTCTATGTTGGGCACCTTTGAGATGAGTCAGTCAGAGGGGCTTAACTTGTTTTCCTTATTTTTTTATGCAAACAGTCATAAGGAACCGTTTTGAAGCACACCATTGGGTTAGGGTGAGTGTTGTTTAAAGGTCAACAATGTCTTTTTGGAAGGTATTTGTGACTAGTTCTATTTTTCCAATATATAATTCGATCATTTCTTTATGATGGGGTCCCTGATATGACCTTGAAAGTTATCATGTTCGTTCTATTAAAGAAAACCAAGTCTGGAGCGTCACTTGAATGCTTAGAGGTGTTCTTTGTAAGAAATGTTTGATGGTAGTGGTGTCATGGCTCAAACTTTACCCCATTTTTAAAGGTCGTGACCTATGGTGGGGAGCACTGCCAGTTAATTGTCTCAAGAGATGAAGACATTCTCATGTCACTAGCTAAATGGGCTCACCTAAGGATTTTTTCAATGTTTCAATTGAAAAAATGAGTGTTGGATCGAATTTTAATCGCTTAAGTATTGTTTTTCTAATTAATTATTAGAGGTGCATTGAGAATTTGGAGAGGCAACACAACCTTATGAGAGAGACTTCACAACCCTTGTAGGTAGGGTGATGTTTTTGTTGTTCCTGAAGGCTTCTTGGGGAAAAGAATTTCTAAAGTGGGGAGGTTATAATGACCCATGTTTTTGAACCGAACGAAAATCAAAAGGAAATAGAATTTTTATGTTTGTTGGACGTTTTGTTTTACAAACCGAGATTTGGAGTAGAATTGCGAGAGTTTCCACACTTCAATATGTTATTTTTGGATATGGTTCAAGTATCAGGGGGTGTCCCGAGTGTTCAATCAAGTTTCAGGAGAATCGGGCTCTGAAACCTCGATTTAGGAGGAGCTGCCAGGGGTGCACGGTTAGTCTAAAACCAGGCGGCCCTTAGAAAAAAATTGTGCAGTGTGTTTCTTTTTGAGAAATTAAATATTTAAATTAAAATTAAAAGCATAAATAGTTAAATGAAAATAGATGAAAAAAAATAAAGAAAAGTTTTAATAATAATATTATTATTATGATGATGATAATGATGATGATGATGATTATTATTATTATATCTACTTTATGTTTTAAGAAACAAAAAGGGGGTCTCCCCTCTTCCCTTCAAAATCATGACACATCCCCTGGGGTTCTCCAACTACACATGATGCACCCCACCTCCGCGACTCCTCTCTTCATGTGATTTTGCCTGGATTTCTTCATGTCTCATGTTTGAATCTTCGAGGAAAGTTTCTTAGCTCCCTTCTCCCTCACTTTGGATGATTTATCCTATCCCGTCACTCAATTTGAGTTTGGGCCAAAACCTAGGGCTGGGCTAATCTGACTTTTTATTGTTTCTTCTAGTGTTAGGGCATGCAGTGTGTCTCTCCGGACTCCTTCGTGAGTGTTTCAGTGTTCTTCATCGAAGGTGATGAGTTTTGTATTTATTTAGGGTGTTGTTGTCATCCGAGGTAAGGTTTTACTTCCACTGCCTTGTTCTTCTCACTAGTATTTTTGTTTTCTTGTTATGTTTAGAGTTCCTGGTAAATTATATAGAGAGTTATGTTCATCCACGAGGCGGGTTCGAGTCACCGGAGTTAAAGGAGACTCACTGCATATGCATAGGTAGGATTATATATATATATATAAGTTCTCCTGTTACATATATATATCCGACCATGGCAGCATGATTATATATGTGGGGCCAGGTGTTCTTATGTATATATATGAAAAATGCATACGTGTGTGAGTGGTAATGGGTATATGCACATAAGTTATATGTAAGGTCCCCCTTGTACATATTCATGGACATTTAAATATGTACATAGGGGCTAGGTTTCTTTATGTATATGAGGAGGTGCATATGCTCAGAGGTGGGAGGCATCAGCTTTGAGTGGTCACCATTGAAAATTTCAAGTGTCGAGTGTTCAGCTTAGTTCTTTTCTCGAGGTAGGATCCCTTACCTGTTATCCTTTAAAATTAAGAATTCCTTAATTACTTGATTTCACAGCTTCCTTGAATTTGATTAGTGCAGAATGATTTTTAGAATAAATGATAAATATACTTAAATGAATTGTTTGATAAATAAACATCATGTTTTTATAATAAAACCCCTCCAACAGAGGTGTGCTATCTTCTAAGCTAAAAAGTAGTGATTTAGACCTTTATGCTTTCTTGGATTATTGCATTGGTGTATCTTAATTCCTTGATATTATGATTGATATATAACCTGTTTTCCTTGAATTTTTTAAATGAATAAATTTAAATGTAACTTATTAGGATGGAATGACCACACCTCTTATTATAATTAAATAAGCATGGTTTAAGTGAAATTTTTCAATGATGTGACTTGAATATATTCATCGGTATGCTTCATGGAAGTTGCATACCTTGAGAGGAGTTGTCTTGGGTGGTCTAAACCTAAGCGCTTTTTGTGTGATTTAATTATTTAATGTGTATTAAATATATTTGATCACATTAGCACGTTTCACATGACCTAATAAATTGAATAATCTCTATTAAATTATAATTTCCCATTTTTGAAATAGCCCCTTAGATCCATTTGGGTATATAGGTGTGGAGACTCAGACATTCGGCCACCCGATTTGTGTGATGGCATTATACATTATTAAGACTTGTTCTATTTTACTATAAATCCCTAAAATAAATTGGATAATTTGTTTGGTTGCTGGATTAGACATTTGAGTTGGAATGATAATAATTTTTGTGATTTCTTATGGTAGAATCACATTTTCTAATCTAGTTAATTAAAATATTAACGACCTTAGGGTCGAATGATTAATTAAACAGGTTTGATATAATTATAATGAAAATTAGGAGCCAATATTAATGAAATGAATTGGTTTTACTGATGGTAATTTTTATAAATTGATTGTTGTGTCTTATGATTTTAAATAAGTTATGCTCGATACTAGACTTGTGAATTTTTATTGATTTTATTTTGATATTGTAATGTCCCGAATCTTCCGTAATTTTTTTTAATTATATGGAATTATTTTGAGACCGTGAAATCTGACGACACATTATTCCGAGGCCCGGAGTGCCCAGAATGATCTGTCAAAGTTTTTTTAAGGTTTGATTAGAGCGCGTAAGAAGTTTTCCTGAAAAAGTGGAATAACTCATAAACAGTTTCCCGGATCAAAAATTTGAGGGCACTGTTGCATTCAGGATGGCGTGTTTACCCTAGGCGCGACATAAGTTTAGTCGGCACAGGCCGCCAGTGGGAAAAATCAAAATTGGAATAACCATAAATAAAATAATTAAATAAAATTATTTTATTTGGAAAATGATTATATCTCATGAACGGTGACTCGGATTAAAAATCTGAGACCACTGTTGAGCTTGTGAGGGCATGTTCTCTTTAGGCATATAATAACATTGGTCGGCGCGGGCCACCCGTGAAAATTAGTTTTTGGCCGTAAATAAAATAATTAAGTGACAATTATTTTATTGTAAAATATATAACTTCTAAACGATAACTCGGATTGAAAATATGAGAGTACCATTGAGTTTTTTGGGGTGTGTTGTCCTTAGGCGAAGCCTAACCTCGACCGGTGCGGGTCGTGGGTGAATGTAATTAATTTATTGAACTTTTTTTCGGGTACGTTCAGTAAACGCATGAGCAGCATTTTCTGAATTTTGAACCATTGTTCGGATTAAAAATATGAGGGCACCATTGAATCTGAAGTGTCGGGATTCACTTAAAGGAGGATTTACATTGACCGCAGTAGGTCTGGAGAAGAAGTTGTGTCTTTTTAAAAGAAATGAAATAAAATAATTTTATTATTTTGTTTCATATCCTCCAATGGACAAGAAAAGGGGTGGGGCCAGCGATGTTTCAAGCCAATAAATGGCTTGACCTACCAACCCTAAGTAACGACATCGTTGGGGGATTAAGAAGCTTCCTAATTGATGAGCCCCAATAAATTCCAATTTCGTTACTTACCCTCCCCCACTCCTATATATATAGAGCTTGGGGAGGGGTATTGGAAAAACTTCACTAAGCAACGAAGTGTTGAAGGTGCACCACGACGCCAGACCCTTAGAGGACAGAGCTGAACCTAGTGGGAGGTGACGGATGACACCAAACCACGAACCGAAGGATGGCGTATGAGTGGAGTTGTTGGGAACTGGTTGCGGGAATGTAGAACATGATCCACCTTTAGACATGGATGCTCTCCAATGGGTTTTCGAGGTAGGGGTTATTCGTTTATGTTTTTTAAATGACTTCCTCTTCCCCGTTGTTGAATAATAGGAAGAATGTGGACCAACTGACTAATGGGTTGATCCATGATTCCTTCATTCTTGTGGGAGGTTGTTGCAGGGTAACATTGTAGGGTTTTTTATTATTGTTTAATTCAATTGATTATTAAACTCTTAACCCCATCATGTTTGTGAGCTAACGTAGAGGTCGTGGGCCTAACAAACCCAGCCCGAAACCTCCGTTACTTTGCTAATTTTTCACATCCATGGAACACCAATTGCACGACAATACCGACCCGATATGTTGGGGATAACGCGTTGATGCACACCCCAAAAGGAGGTCGCAGCACAAAGTTGTGGTGGTAAATGGAGTGGCTAGCACCGGCTGACCACAGAGGAGGCTCAGCGCACCGTCGCGGGCCACCGATGAACAAAGGAGGTCGCTGCTTATCAGCCACGACAACTGGAGGAAGGCGGCCGGAACACCGGTTAGTCGTGGATGACAATGCGGCGCACCGCTAGAGAGTTTAGTTGGCACGTTGGACAGCCACGAAGGAATAGGCAGGGGTGGGGCGCGCCCCCAGTAGCGCGCCCACGTGACAGCAGGGTCGCTGTCTGCGTTGGCTGTGGCGGGAGCAGGGGTCTCCAGATCGACAAGCAACCGGTGGATGGGGCACGCGCCAGCGGAACGCCCAGCGGAAAAGCCGCGGCAAGAAGGACACATGATGCCATGTGGAACCGTGTTCGGTCCACCCTTGTGGGTTGACCCGCTGACGTGGCTTTGTGCCCCGTCAGCCCTACCCGGACGTGTCGCGTTCGGGTATCCCTGGCGGCCAGCACCACCAGGCGGGTGGCACCGCCAGGTTGGCCCAACGGACTGACCCGCAACCCATTCAGGCCTAGAGGGCTGGGTTGACCCGGGTCGTGTCGGACCCGAGTCGGGCCGGGTCGACCTAGGGCGATCTGGGTCGGCCCATGCCGAACCAGGTTGGCCCAGTCCCACCGAGGTGGATCGGACCCGGACCCAATATCGACCAGTTACACAAAAAGGGCCCTAACTTCTAAATCAGACGTTCATTTGATGAACCGTCTTCAGAGTTAGTATCCTTGAAGGGAGACGGTTCTTTTGACTTACTCCATGAGAGATTTGGAGAAACTTGGAGTAAGGGCGAGTTGAATCGTTCCTGAATCCTACTGGGCACTCGTCACTGAAATGCTAATAACACACAGACTCGGTGTCCGATTGACGCGTCATCTATTGTGTTGGAGATCGTGTGACACAACGGATCACCAGGTTACTTATTTGTGAGACTTCGTGCTTGTTGAAATATGAACGATGGCTTGGGGAGCAGTTCTCCCAAGCGTGCTATGTACGAAACCCTGCGACTGACTAAGACCTGATGAATGCTAACTTTTTTAACTCGAAGTGACTTCACGACCATGATACTCGATGGGGAGGACTACCTCAACATGCCACGGTGGGGAGCAGTCACGGTACACGATGAGGAGGAGTACCTCAGTAGGCCACGGTGGGGGAGCGACTCTGTGTGACCCGACATACCCACGATACGCGATGGGGAGGAGTACCTCAGTAGTTCATGGTTAGTGGGAATCACCTTTGTGTGATACGGCAGACCCACTATACTTGATAGAGGATGAGTTCTCCATTAGTCGAGGTGTTCGACGTTTTGACTAGGAATGTTACTTGTTGCTAGTCCTAGAGAATATGTGGCTGGCTATCAGCATTAATAGCGATCCCATGTGGGTCAGCATCATAATCATGTTTCTCTGAGTTGTATACCAGGTTTGAGTTGAGGCTCTGTTTGAACTAAGTCTTTTACCTTCATGGTACTATCTCTGTGGTGCTACTTGTGTGGCAATTCTACCTTCGTGGTGTTACCTTTTTCGTATACCTCCCACATGTATGAGATGAGTATATCTTGATAACTTAGGTATATGTATGGGCATATACCTAAGTAGAGTTGATGTCTTGCTTTTTGGATTTTACTTTGTGGAATTTTAGGAGACCTACGGGGTCTCGGGGTCCCTACTGAGTATTATTATACTCACCCCTGCATGGGCTCCGCCCACACCTTGTTGTGTCTTGTGCAGACGACGTACGACATTGATCGAGGATGAGGGAGCCAGGACTGGATGGTGCTCAAAGGTGAACCATTTGGTGTGAAGTGACACAGGGACTACTAATCGTGAGTTGTACCTACCCTTCATGTAGGATATGTGGTGGACAGTCTAGGAGCTGCCTTTCACTTTTCAATTGTATTTTTACTTTTTAGTTATACTCGTACTTTCAGTTGACCTTGTATTCCAACCCATTTACTTTCAGCACTCTTTTTACTACAGCAGTTTACTTAGTGGTTGCTTCTTGTTGTGTTCTACTCTGTGTGTTTGTACAGGTTTAAAGGAAATGTCTTCCCATTTTAGGGATACGCCTTTCCGGTGATATTCGTCAGCCCCTAGCCTATGGAAGGCGGGCTTGGGGTAGTCACGACACGGGCCCCAGGGACGGGTCTTGACAAAGTGGTATCAGAGAAGTTGATTCTACCAAAAACTAGGACTCTGATCTTTTCTGTGTGGTAATAATGTTAAGTGTTATGATTGTCATTTTCAGTTTGGGGAATCCAGTGTTGGTGCGGTGGACGACGTATCCATACACCAGGACCCTGAATTCTGATTTTTGACTCAACGCACGAAAACACCGATTGTGTGTGTTTTTGAAAAGTTTTTCTTATGATTTATTTGGAGTCAGCTCACCAGGTAAAACTTACTGATCGTGGAGAACCTGTTTATTATCAGGATGTCGTCGTGTAGACAACAAACTTGGATTCCCGAGAGAGTACACGATGATGGCTCACCGAGTGATGAAGCCTCGGTGCATGGCCCTCTTACTGTGTTGGCACCTTCGAGTGGTGTACTAGCACCACCACCACCTATTGGGAAGCAGTTACCACCAGCTGCACTGGTGGATGGTGCACGCTGCCTGAGCGTGTTGCACGAGTTCCAGTGGTAGTGGCCTCTGAGGTTTTGAGGCGAGACAAATTCTCAGGCAGTTGAGGACTAATTGGAGGCTGTAGCTAGAGTTTTCCGCCTAGTTGGGACCAAAATTGAGTAGATGGTGATGCTAATTGCTGGTCTTTTCCAGTATGTGACCATGAGGATGGTCCGCAGGGTAATGAGGTTTTGTTACTTGGACCATTGCCCGAGATGGTACCTTCGGGTAGTGTGCCATCTATATCACTTCCCGTTGTTCAGCAGTTACAACTGGCAATACTGGTAGAGGACACATGCAGTCTTACTGCCTTACACGTGTTTCAGCATCAGATACCCCTCAGGTTCCAAGGTGAGCCCGATTCACAGGCGACTAAGTGCTGGCTTCAAGAGGTGGTTGAGTTTCCATCTAGCCAGGGCACCATTCGATCTGATGATGGTCTTGGTAGAGAGCCTTCTACGTGGCTCAGCAGGATGATGAAAGGGTTTAGGTTACCCTGATCTTACAAAGAGGTGAATTTTCTGTGGATAATCTTGAGAACCTTCCTCAAAGAAGGGGGTATCTTGCCTTAAAGAGCTAAGGGATGAGAGTTCCCTAGAGCTTCAATAGCTTCGGCAGGATGACATGTCAGTAGATGAGTACTCATTGAGGCATAACGACCATCCTATATAGTACGATCAGTGCTTCAGGGCTCAGACCTCAGAATTATGTGTGTTTAGGGACATTCCAGCCAGCACTATTTCTATATGCATTCCTACTTACATTAGGGTGCTATAGAGAACCTTTGTGGATGAATGTTCATTGGCTGAGTGAATACAGCTAGTGAATGTTAGTAGTATGCAAGCAGGAAATCGACGCCAGTCTCGGAGACTTGGGCGTGTAAAATGTTTGAAGGATAGGAAGTGTTAGGGAAAGATGAATCTGTCGGGCGGCAGATGTGGAAGTGAAGCTAGTAGAGCAGCATGAGGTGGTATACATTTTGACATGTTATAACCACCACCCTAATGTGGTCCCCACTAGGCTGAGGGAGCTAGAGGACAGGGGAAGGGAGTACCTGTTTCTGGTCAAGGAGTGTGACTCAAGGGCTCCATGAATGATTAAAGGTATGGTTTGTGTCTAATACTTGTTTCTGTATTAATAGACATGGGAACTAATATTTCCTTCTTTCCACGAATCTTGTTCAAGACCTAGAGTTTCTTGTTAAACCATTGACTTGACCCTTGCGTTTGGAGATACCTTTAGGAGGAGACTCGAAAATATCAATTGTCGATGGTGTGATCTGACCCTTGAGGTGAGAGTTTTACTTAGAACCTCTTGGTGGCAGCCTCAAGGCCTTACGACGTTAGTTTGGGTATGGACTGGACATCCACAGTTCATACTCATATTGACTATATTAGGAAAAAGGTTTTGGTTTACCTACAACATTGGAATGAGTTTTCCTTGGTTTGTGAAAAAGGAAACTCCATAAGCATAGGATAAACTCATGAAAAGTAGGGTGCATTCGATCACTCTTGAGTCGGTCAGCCTTAGCCTCGTGGTAGTGGGAGTTTTGAGTTTTTAGTTCTCAACACGAAGTGTCAGTAGAGAATTCAGAAGTTGAGACTGAGATTGATGAGTAGAACTACATTACCCATGACCTAGAATTAGCAGCACTGGTCTTTGCGCTGAATATGTGGCGGCACTAATTGATGGGTGAATAGTTTATTGTTTACTCTGATCACAAGAGTTTCAGGTATATATTCTCATAGAAGGACCTGAACCGGAGACAACGATGATGGATAGATTTCATCCAAGACTAAGACATTGAGATAGTCTATACTCCTGAAAAGGGGAGCATTGTAACAGATGCACTCGGCATGAGGTCTGGTCTACAATTGCTGAGTGAGGCGTCAGAACAGCTAGACGTGCTGCGAATATCCATCATGGATAAGGATAGTGCAGCTTACCTCCAGTCTATGACTGTCACTCCCCAAATTCTTCAGCAAATTCAAGGGGCACAGCTTGAGACGTTGACTGCGAGACCCGACGTGCTCAGATATCCTTAGGACGGTCTCTTGAAGGATTCTTTGAAGGTGGGGATCACACCATCCTCTTCAGAGGACGCACCATGGTACCAATAACACTTCAGAAGGAGGTGTTGAGGGAGATCCATATATCCCTTTTAATAGTACATTCTGGAGTGGAGAATATGTATTAGGACCTCTGGTGCCAATACTAATGGTCAGGGATGAAGGAAGTAGTTGAAGAGTTTGTATCACAATGTATCACGATGTATCACGATGTCTCACTTGTTAGTAAGTGATGACTTCACAGATCCTTCAGAAGTTCTATGCCGACAGGAGGAGGGAGACAATGTCTTCCTATGGGTCTCACCTGAACGAGGTTTGTAGAGATTTGGTTGGGGCAGCAAGTTATCTCCAAAGTTCATCGAACCTTTCTAGATTCTCAGCAGAGTGGGAAAGGTGGCGTACCATCTATATCATTCCCCACAGATTCACTGGGTGCATAATGTTTTCCAAGTGTCTCAGCTGAGGAGATGTTTGCATGATCCATCACACGTTATCAACTAGGTCGAGTTGAACTTCGACGATGGGGTGACTTTTACGGAGTTCCTAGTGGAGTTTCAGGATCGAAAGGAGCAGGTCCTTTGTGGGTGGTCGATACCTCTAGTGTGCATTTTCTGGCAGCACCAGAACCTCCAGGAGAGCACATGGGAGCGGGAGGCTCAGATTCATGCTCAGTAGCTTCTTTTTTTCCCCTTTGTTTTAGCTTTTGAGGACATAAATCCCTAAGGTGGGGAGAATTTAATGTCTCAAAACTTTCGTATAATTTTTTTTAATTATATGAAATTATTTCAAGACCACAAATTTTGATGGCGCATGATTCTGAGGTCTAAAGATCCCATAATTATCCGTCAAAGTTTTGTTAAGATTTAATCAGCGCGCGTAATCATTTTTACTAAAAAGGTGAAATAACTCTTAAAAAGTTTCCCAGATCAGAAATCTGAGGGCATCATTGCGTTCAGGATGACGGGTTTACCCTAGGCACGACATAAGTTTAGTCGGCGCAGACCTCCAATGGGAAAACCCAAAAATGACATAACCGTAAATAAAATAATTAAATAAAATCATTTTATTTTTCAAATGCTTATAACTCACGAACGGTGACTCGGATTAAAAATCTGAGACCGTCGTTGAACTCATGAGGGTATTCTCTCTTTAGGTAGATACTAACATTGGCCGGCTCAGGCCACTAGTGAAAGTTAGTTTTTGGCCATAAATAAAATAATTAAGTGACAATTATTTTATTGTAAAATCCATAACCTCTAAACGGTAACGCGAATTGAAAATCCGAGAGTACCGTTGAGTTTGTTGGGGTGTGTTCTCCTTAGGCGGAGCATAACCTCGACCGGCGCGGGTCGTGGGTGAACGTAATTAATTTATTGAATTTTTTTTGGGTACGTTCAGTAAACGCGTGAGAGGAATTTTCTAACTTTTGAACCATTGCTTGGATTAAAAATCTGAGGGCACTGTTGAATTCGCAGTGCTGGGATTCACTTAAGGGGGGTTTTACTCTAACCGTAGTAGGTCCGGAGAAAAAGTTATGTTTTTTGACTTTTTAAAAGAAAAGAAATAAAATAATTTTATTATTTTATTTCATATCCTCCAACGGAAAAGAAAAGGGGTGGTGTCAGCGATGTGTCAAGCCAATAAATGGTTTGACCTATAAACCCTAAGTAATGACATCATTGGAGAATTAGGAAGCTTCTTAATTGATGAGCCCTAAAAAATTCAACGTCATTACTTACCCTCCCCCTCTCCTATATATGCAGAGTTTGAGGAGGGGTATTAGCACAGTTTCGCCAAGCAACGAAGTGCTGAAGGAGCACTATGACGCTGGACCCTTAGAGGATGGTGCCGAACCCCACGGGAGGTGACGGACGACACCGAACCACGAACCGAAGGACAACGTATGAGTGGCGTCGTTGGGAACCGGTTGTATGAACATAGAACACGATCCACCTTCAGACGTGGATGCTCTCCAACGGGTTTTTGAGGTAGGAGGTTATTCATTTACGTTTTTTTAAATGATTTCCTCTTCCTCATTCTTGAATAATACAAAGAACGCGGACCAACTGACTAACGGGTTGATCTGCGATCCATTTGTTCTTCTGGGAGGTTGTTGCAGGGTAACTTTGTGGGGGTTTTGATTATTTTTTAATTCAATTGATTATTAAAACCTTAACCCCCCTCATGTTCGCAAGCTAACGTGGAGGGCGCGAGCCTAATAAATCTGTCCTGAAACCTCCGCTACTTTTCTAATTTTGCACCACCATGGAACATTGACGGTGGGGTGATACCAAACAGCTACGTTGGAGATAGCGCGTTGACTCACGCCGCAAGAGGAGGCCGCAACACAAAGCCGCATTGGTCATCGAAGCGGCCGACACCGGCCAGCCACAGAGGAGCCATGACGTGCTGTCGTGCACCGCTGATGAACAAAGAAGGTCGCAGCTCATCAGTCACAGTGACCGGAGGAAGGCGGCCGACACACCGGCCAACTGCAGGTGACGTTGCGGCGCGCCATGGGAGAGGTCGGTCGGCACGCCAGCCGGCCGTGATGGAATTGGCAGGGGTGGGTTGCGCCCCCGGCAGTTCGCCCACGGGGCAGTAGGTTCGCGGCCTGCATTGGCCACGGCGGGAGCAGGAGTTGTCGGATCGACCAGCGGCCGGTGGATGGGGCTCACGCCAGCAACGCTCCGGGAAACAAATCTGTCAGCCATCTGTCGTGGCAGGGAGGATTTGCGACACCATGTGGTGCCACGTTAGGTCAACCTCTGTAGGTTGACTCACTGATGTGGCTTCGCGCCACGTCAACCCTACCTGAACGCGTTGCGTCCTAGTTTCCCTGGCAGCCCACGCCGCCAGGCGAGTGGCACCGTCGAGTCGGCCCAGCGGACCGACCCGCCACCCAGCGGGCCGACCCGTGGCCTAGCCGAGTCGGGCTGTATTGACCCAGGTCTATTTGGGTCGGCCCATTCCTAACCGGGTCCGGCCGGTCCGACCGAGGCGGACCAAACCCAGACCCAATACCGACCAGTTAAACAAAACATGCCCTAACTTCTAAACTGGACGTCCGTTTGACGAACCGTCTATGGAATTGGGATCTTTGGAGAAATAAGTTACTTTTGACTTACTCCATGAGAGTGTTGGAGAAACTTGGATTATGACCGGATTGGATCGCACCCAAATCCAACCGGGCCATTGGCACAGAAATGCCAATAACGCACAGACCGGGAATCAGATTGATGCACCGTCTATTGTGTTGGAACTCCTGTGACACAACAGATCATCGAGTTACTTCTTTTTGAGACTTAGTGCTGGTGGAAATACGATTGATGGATTGGGGAGCAGTTTTCCCAAGCGTGCTACGTACGGAACCCTGCGACTAGTTGAGACCTGACGACTGCTGACTTTTCAACTCGGAGTGACTCGACAGCCACGGTACACGATGGGAAGAGTATCTCAGTAGGAAATGGTGGGGAGCAGCCACAGTACGCAATGGGGAGGAGTACCTCAGCAGGCCACAGTGGGGGAACGACTCTATGTGACTCGGCAGACCCACAATACATGATGGGGAGGAGTACCTCTGCAGTTCAAGGTTTGTGGGAAGCGCCTCTGTGTGACATGGAAAGCCCATTGTACTCGATAGAGGAGGAGTTCTACATCAGCTGAGGTATTCAATGTTGTGATTGAGAATGTTACTTGTTCCTAGGCCTAGAGAATTTGTGGTTGGCTATCATCATTTATAGCGATCCTATGTGGGTCAGCATTATAATCCTATTTCTCTAAGTTGTATACCTGGTTTGAGCTGAGGCTCTATTTGAACTAAGTCTTTTAACTTCGTGGTACTATCTCCGTGGTGTTACTTTTGTCGTACTTCTACCTTCGTGGTGTTACCTTTGTGGTATACCTCTCTCTTGTATGATATGAGTATATCTTGATAACTTAGGTATATGTATGGGCATATACCTAAGTAGAGTTGATGTCTTGATTTGTGGTTTTTCCTTTGTGGAACATTAGGAGACCTACGAGGTCTCGAGGTCCCTACTGATTATCATTATACTCACCCCTGCATGGGATTCGCCCACACCTTGTTGTGTCTTGTGCAGACGATGTACGACATTGATCGAGGCTAAGGGAGCCAGGACTAGACAATGCTCGAAGGTGGACCATTTGGTGCGATGTGACGTAGGGACTACTGATCGTGAGCTATACCTACCCTTTAGGTACAATCCGTGGTGGATGATCCAAGAGCTGCTTTTCACTTTTCAGTTGAATTTTTACTTTTGAGTTGTACTCGTACTTTCAGTTGGGCTTGTATTCAAACCCCTTTACTTTCAACACTCTTTTTACTACAACAGTTTACTTAGTGGTTGTTTCTTATTGCGTTCTACTATGTGTGTTTGTACAGGTTTAAAGGCAATGTCTTCTCATTTTAGGGATACGTCTTTCCGGTGCTAATCGCCATCCCCTGGCCTATGGAAGGTGGGCTTGGGGTAGTCACAGTACAGGCCCCAGGGGACGGGTCATGACAGATATTATGTATTATTGATGTGATTGAAACCTGGGTGTTTGATGCTGATGGCATATTGAGTTTGTATGGATACAACTCAAGATTGGTGTTGATGCCAGTGGGATTGGTCCTTGTTTTTGTACTGCCAAAGGGCTAGGAGATATGGTACTGAATTCTTGAGGGTAGAGTATATGATTATATCATACAGTTGAGGGCTTTGAGGGAAGAGTAAATGATTATTTTGGATTCCTGATGGCTAGATGCATAGCCACACGATTCCTGAGGGCGAGATTCTAGTTATTCCTGAGGGAGATATTTTGGTTAGCTTGAGGGAAGAGGCCATATGTTTATGGTATATTCTAAGTGATTCATCCTCAAAAGGTAATATTCCCCTGATTTGGGTAATCCATCCTGATATAGGAGGATCTACCCAAATACATAGATACATAGTAGGGTGTCGAAGTAGGTATAGTATCCACATGTCCCCTAGGAACCTTTGCATGTTGTTGTTTATTTATCCAACACTTCTTGTTTGTTTTTCTACTTGTACCTGCTAACTACTTTTACATTATATATCAAGTAATGTATTGTGCTAGACATTTTGGGCGTCAGACTACAAATATTATTATCTCACACCCTTCTCAGGAACCATTTGGCACCCGAGTAGATCTTCTTGCTCATATTCATTTGGATCCATTGCTTGTGTTGTGCTATGTACATGGGAGTTAGGGAGCACATGATCAGTCTCTTACTCAGGATGCTCAAGGAGTTGACCATTTGGGTTTTCATTTCTTTTTTTATTTTGTAATACTTTCACCTTGTAATAACACTTGACAATACGTGCATTATTATATGGAATTGGCGTTGGCTATTTTATTTTTATTCAGTTATTATATTAATCTTTTGTTTCTTGTTTCCTATTATTACTACTTCTTCATTTGTCTGTTATTTATTATCTGATAAACCACAGTTCTAATCTGATATAGAGGTTATAGTCTCCCCATCGAACCATCAATAGACCCTCGCTGGTAGTCAACAACCTCGTGTGTATGGGGAGGCACACTTGATGCCATGTGGCAACCAATATAACTACTGTATTAGTGGTGAGTTGGGTCTCAATGTTACGTCTCTCCTTATAGTTTTTAGATAGATATAGTATCTCTCTATGAAATCGATCCAAGGTGCCTTCAGTGGATCAAAGGTATGAGATTGAGGTGATCGATGTGACTTCAAAGGATTCTTTGGAGCTCCACACTAGAACCTAGAATTTTATGAACGACAAGTGCGTATATTCTTGGAGCATGTGTAGCTGATCTAGAGGGGTTCAATTACAGATCCTTTGAGAAATGGTCTCCACTGAAAAGATGTTGTCAATCACCATCTGAATCGGAATGAGGTGAAGGTGTCAATTTTTTTCTTTGAATAATTCACATGAGATCATCGGACCGCAACAGTGATCAGATATTCAGATATGAAAAGTGTCATCATCCTAAAGATGGAAAATTTTAAAATTCTCATCCCACCAGATTTCGTTGTCGCCCGATACCTTCATTCAATTCACGAGTTGTCCTCAGAAACCATTACACGATGTGTACTCAGCATACATGACGTGTAAGTTCGCAAAAAACAAAAAAAATTCTAGGATTTATGTTGAAAATTCCAACAAATCCTTGACTTCACCATTACAGGTATCCTCCCAATTCAAGGTCAGAGATACCCACCTAATGAAAATGAAACCAAAAGCAAAGATAAAAACATACCTGACAAAAAGTTAACAGGGTGTTACAATCTACCTGCAATAAAATATTTCTATCCCCCAAAAGAGCTCAAGATCTTGGATCCACAAAAGAGTTGGTCACTACTACCTTATAAATGAATCTCTCTCCCACATCTCATTTAAATCCTATCCACAATTCCATAGTACCCGAACTAGGGGGATTTTTTTCATGTAGTGTTTTTTCTTGACAATCAATAATCTGAACTGACTACTCAACCAAAGTGGTATCGGTCTCAATATCAACATACTCTCATCTAATCACATGGGAAGTATTTGGTGTATTACTCTTCAACTTGGAAATATGAAACATTTCATGTATAGAAGTCAATTCATATGGTAAAAGAAACTAATAGGACACCCTCCCCAGTCACCCAACGATCTCAAAGGGGCCCACAGACATTAGTGCCAACTTACCCTCTTACCCAATCGACAATTTCCCAAGCGAGGTGAAACTCTGAGAATGACTCGATCCCCATCCTCAAACTCCATCGACTGGTGATGATGGTCCACATAATATTTTTGATGACTATGTGTCCTGATCAAACACCTCTAGATCAACTAAACCATCTCCATCATCTCTTCAAAATCACTCGGCCCAACCAAGGAACACTCTCCCAATTCTGTCCACCATAAGGGAGATCGACATGGCCTCCCATAAAAAGTCTCAAAGGGGATCATCCTAATCTAACCCTGATAACTATTGTTATATGAAAACTCAACCAAATGCTAATGTATATCCCAAGATCCACCAAAACCATGCACACAAGCCTGGAGCATATCTTCAAGCACCTGGATAACCCTCTATGTCTGTACATCCATTTGCGGATGATAAGTTGTTCTCAATTTAAACTGGGAACCCATTGCCTCTTGCAAACCTTTTCTGAATCTAGATGTTAAACTCGAGTCCCTGTCAGAAACAACCAAAAAGGGAACCCCATGAAGCCTCACAATCTCTCAGATATATAAGTCCCCAAATTGTTCCACTTTAATTGTTTCCATCATTGGAATGAAATGTGCTTATTTGGTTAGTCTATCAATAATCACCCAAATCACATCCTTCCCACTAGGAGTCTATGGTAAACAAACAATTAAACCAATGGAAATCTCATCCCACTTCCATAACGGAATGGGTAAAGGCTACAAAAAACATACAGGTCTATGGTGTTCCTCTTTTACTCTTTGAAAAGTGACACTGTGATACAAAAACTAAAACTGACCGGCTCATCCTCAGCCACCAATACTAACGTCTCAAATCGTGGTACATATTTGTAGCCCTTGGGTGCACGGACCAACATGACTGGTGTCCACTATTTAATAACTCATATCTCAAGGAAAACAGAACAACCAACCTACTACAAAATCACAAAGCTCTACTGAGAGACTGAGAAAACTCGCATGAGGTCTCCCCACTATTTAGGATTTCTCTTAATCACTGTCTCTCGATGTCTGTCTTCTTATTATGTTGAACTCACTCATCAAAATATGATTCAACCTTTGTTGAATCCATGAACACCTAAACACCATCATCTTTCACTCCCAAGCTCATCTCAGCAAAAAAAATCATCAAACACCACTACTCACCTAATTTCTTCTGGGCTTGTGTCGGTAATTTTCTGCTCAATATATCGACAACCACATTTCCTTTCTCGAGGGTATATACAATATCAAAATCAAGGTTTTGAAGATATTCAACCCAACGTCTCCATCTCAAGTTCAGATCCCATTGAGTAAAAACATATTTCAAGCTCTTATTATCAGAATATATAGTAAATTGTTCCCCAAAGAGATAGTAATGTCATGTTTTGAGTGCATACATAATAGTTGTTAACTCAAGATCATGGGTAGAGAATTTGTTATCATGATGGTGTAATTAGAAAAATCCATAAGCCAGAACTTGTTTCCCCTGCATCAATACACATCCCAAACCCATACCATAAGCATCACAGAAAACATCAACCATGACCCTAGTTTTAGAAGAATAAAAATTGGTGTTGAAGTCAACATCATCTTTAACTCTTCAAAAGATATCCTAAACTTGTCCTTCCACTCAAAATTTACACCCTTATGAGTTAAAGCGTCCATCAAAGACGCGAGCTTGGAGAATTCTTGAAAAAACTATTTATAGTAACCTACAAAACCTGAGAAGCTCTGAATCTCAAACATGTTTCTGGGATAATCCAAAGAAATAATTGCCTACAACTTTTTAGAATCTACTAAGATTACCATCTTAGATATAAAATGTCCCAAAAAATTTACCTCTCGGATCCAAAACTAACACTTGGAATGTTTACTATACAGATGATGTTCCCTCAAGGTTTAAAAAATGATATCTAAATTTTCTTTTTGGTCATCCTCTAACCTGGAGTACACCAAGATATCATCTAAAAATACAATAAAAAAAAGAGTCTAACCAATAAAATATTTGGTTCATCGAATCCTTAAATACCATTGGAGCGTTAGTGAGACTGAATGGCTTAACCAGAAACTCAAAATTCCTATATCAACTTTAAAATGATGTCTTGGATATATCCTCTTCTTAGACTCTCAACTGGTGGTACCCCTATCACATGTTAATCTTAGAAAACAATTTATCCCTTCTAAGATGATCAAAGAGATCATCAATTATGGGTAAAGGATATTTATTCTTAATGGTCACCAGATTTAGCTTTCAATAGTCAGTTCAAAATATAAGGCTCCTGCATACCTTTTTACCAAAGAGTGCAGTTGAATCCCATGGTGAAACTCTAGGATGAATAAATCATTTCACCTCCAGGCCCTCAAGATGGACTTTAAGTTCTTCCAACTCAGTGGGTGTCATTCGATATGATGGCATAGAAATGGGCATCATTCTCGAGAGCAATTCAATAGTAAACTCATCCTCTATGTAGTGGTAAACTTGAAAAATCATCCATAAATACCTCAGGGTATGCACACACAACAATTTGTAGCTGACCGCCCAAGCATGGGTCAATAACATCAAGAAACATTTTTGGACAACTAGCATGAGATTTTGTCAGCAGAAGGAACACTAGGACCCATTATTCCCGATATAGAGTCTCACTCACCCTGGAAAACATGAAAACCCCCATCATTAAACAAGACATATACCTGATGCTGATATTAGTATATATGTGCCTTTACACTGATCATCCAATCCATGGTAATAATCAAGTCAATGATTTCAAGATCAAGAACTAAGAAGCCCCAAATGACCTCAAAGTTACTTATCACCACACGAAATGTGAGGCACGTAAATTTTTTTTCATAACTCTTTCCCAAAGGTGTGGAATGATCAAATAATAACATAATAAGATCTGAACACAAACCTAACACATCAACCAACTTTTAAGATATAAAGGAATGAGTATCACCTATATCAAGAAATGATAGCACCATATAAGGTGAAATAAACACAATACATCTAACAGTAGTTGGCCCTGCTTCAGATTCCTCTGGTGCACACTCTCCACAAAAAATTATTCCAGACATAGCCACCTTGACATCCACTTTTGTCTGAGAATGAGACCCACGGCACTTGGAAGCCTCAATGTGAACCTATGATCCCTTGGTGAATGTTGATCTCACCTTATATCTTGGGAAATCTTATCACATAAACGTTTCAGACAGACCGATCACCCACAAAGATGAAAAGTCCTAAGATCCTCCACACAATGAGGCCGGGTAAGACCACCCCTCCCAAACTAGTAGAAAATAACACGTTTCTTCCCTATAGAATCCCCTGAAACTGGTCCTGTAGACAACGAACTTCACTTGTGCTTCCTTTTCTGATAAGAAGAAGTACCCCAACTGACCTTTGTACCAACTAAATCTCCGCCCAATCTTTTCCTTATAATTATGCCTTCATGAGCCAAAGATTCTTTATCCACTTCCTCCACAAAAAGTTGGAAGTCAAAAAAGAACTATCGTTGACCGAACAACGACCCTCAACCCCATCTCGAACCTCTGAGATTTTAAGTAATCATTAGGGACAAGATCTAGTGTTAGATTTATCATCTCAACAAAATGGGTGGAGTAAACTAGAATAGTATGCTCCCCTTGCTCCATGTTCGGAAATTACAATGTCTTTGCCACATGTAAAGTATCAGGATAAAACTTCTGATTAAATATATTCTTAAAATAAACTAAGTTAAGACCTTCGTGAAACATAGCATGCAATATAGAGTCTCATCATCTTCTTCCCAGTCCCTCGAGCATAGATGTGGAAAAAAACCACCTAGTAATCCTCAGGATTCTTAAAAGGTTGATGATCCTCCCAATTTGTTATTGCCACTCCTCTGAATCTTGTGGTCCATTTTTACCATGGAATACAGGTGGATGTTTCTTGGTAAATTACAATCCATGATCCAGTACTTGTCTCAAGTTCACTGCACCCACTGACCTCAGAGTCTGAATTGTACGGATCACTATTTTGATCAAAGAAGGGTCTGCTAGAGGATCTATCTGCAGAACCTGCCTCAATACTTCCTCTCTCATATTTTGAGGAGATCTTATAGGTGTAATTTCCTATTAAAAACAATACATTATCCAATCAGGGATGAGAAAATTCCAAAACCATCGAAGAAAAAACAATAATCCAAAACAATTCTTTAAAATAATAAGAATTTAAAGTATTTCCGAATTCTACCCCAAAAGGGAAACACCTATAAAAAGAAACATGTCAATCTCAATAAACTCCTCACTTAGTTTAATAAAAAGTCTATACACACATAAAGCCCTAGACATTGTAGATAGGCTAATTTAAATAAAATTCTTATACAATTCATTCAAATGAACCTAAGTACCAAGTTCTGGACTTAGTGATGATTTTTAAACCACCCATGGAAACTCAGATTCAGTCACAAGAGTGATCTTTCCATGCCCCTTTTCTGAACCTTCATTCTGAATTCTGATGATTCTATTCCTATCCAACCAAGACACAAAACTAAATCGGGCAGTGCTGACGCACTTCAGGCTCAGTAACCCCTTTGATACAAAATTTTAACAGACCAACCTGGGCCAACCAGACCAATCAACCGAGTCATCCCATTACAGGGTGGGGTAAGAAAAGGAAACAAAAGAAGTCTCATATATAAGAAAAAGAAGACATATAACCAGGGTAAAAAGTGAAAAAAAATAGAGATACCACTTATCCAAATAGGATAAATCAGAAATTATAACAAGTCTAGATGGATAAGTCTTCATGTGACCAACTGTCACCTCTACAAACTATCCCAAACTGAAAAAACAACGTAAAGAGAGGTATGCATGCTAAAAAATTATATTTCCATTAACTGTATCCTTCAAAAAAATATCTACACCCACCCTCAGTTAGAAGTAGGGTGTGACCAATAGATCCCAGAAGGATACCACTAAGGAATACATACAAGTTCTAATAACAAGAATGCACAAGACCAATAGTTAAAATAGAAATAGGATTAAAAGAATTTTCACAAATAAAATAGTTTGAAAACCTTTCTCAAACAATCCTTGAGTTTTCCAAAAATTACATGCCATATTTTCTAAATCCATAAACATGCCTATTATAAAAAAAATAGAAGCTAAACATATCGAGATACAAATGTACATGTGATCCAACATCCATAGAATAATCTGTCATGAAATAAACAACTAAAAACAACAATGTACCTTCCATTCAGGCTCTAACCCATATGACAATATGCACTAGATAATCACAAGCCTCAAAAGGCATAAAGTTGTATCCAACTAATATCGAGTCCTTCCATAGTCCTCGATATAAAAGAGGTTACCTCCTAGTGGTGTCACACATACTAAGGTTACCTGTGTCTCCTTCTCAAAATTCTTCATCCTTATAAAATGTATTACTTTAGTGAAGAAAGTATCAAGAACCACTGTATTTTGAACTCTAAATACTCCTCTCTGGTCATACTCTATATCCTCAATATATTATATCAAATATTTCTTCTTTTTTTTATCCTTCATGAAATTATTCTTCTCTCTCCATGAAATACTTATAAATTCCTTTTTTATTTCATTTTTTGGAACCCTTACATGACTCGTAGACCTAGAGATTGATGGCCCAAAAGACCCAAAAACATGACCCGAAGTCTATTACAATTCTTAAATAGCCTAAAGGTCCACATTGATGACTAGTGATGTTTAGTACTCCCAACTTCTATTTTTTATAATAGTGGGGGCCCTAGACTCAACTATATCGTGATTTTGATTATCATAACATGTATACAGTTTGTTATACATGATGCTCTCCTACCATTTTAGTGTATACTTTTTCTACCTCCACTATTACAAAGGTAATGTCCATAGATTAATTGTCATGTAAAAAGGATATAAAAGATCCAAGGATATAATGAGAACCAATAGATATCATGAAATTAATCTTAAACAATTTTCATATGGTCTAGATACATCATACTAAAAGGACACAATATATGTTTGAGTATCAGGCTCATAAGCATTGAGACTTCTTCTCGTGAAATTCGCACTTGGCGATCTCTTTTAGTGAGATCATGATGACAGACCCGCCAATGGGAACACCACATTTTTTGGGTGTTATTAGATGTTTACATCTACGGACATGTGTAAAGGTATCTTGAATTGAGATTATTGTCAGTGTGTTCCATTTGATAGCGTACTTTGATGCAAGGAAAAAACCAAGATGATGAAATCGTGGTGAGCCAGCTTGTGTTGGGTGAATCATTGGGGGTATGACGTTGGTTTAATGGTCAAGAAAGGATTTGTGGCTTCCAATTTAGAGAAATTATAAATCTCGGGCCTAGTTGATCATGATTGTAGTTCCTTCATAAATCCATGGTCATGAAATTAATGGGTAAATCTGCCCAGTTAGATCAAAAAATAATAAAAAAAGAAAAGGGTGATGAAGTGAGTGTTCCTCCTCCATTTTGAGATATTAAAGACAAAGAGGTTATATTAAACAATTTGTGTTTGTAGGTTGGTTTTCACTATTGTGACAATCCTTGTCTTTTTAGGGGTCATGATGAGTTTTTAGATCTCACTCTTCATTTGGGAATAATATTCACTACTATCCAGATAAGAGTCTAGATGGTCACACACAATAACGTATTCCAGAATCTTTCATATTCATTAGAATATGTATATTGGACATAGTGGTCCCCACCACTAGGGTTCAAGATTTTTCCAAGGATATCTGATCATCAAAGGAATAAATAAATTCATATTATCCACGTTAAAAATAATTGACATTGGATTTATTTATTAAATGTATTTACTAGTTTAAAGTAAATACATTAAAAATATTATTTAAATGAATATTAGTTTAAAATATTAATTTTCCATTTCACATTTGAGGATCTTTTTAGGTGTAGAGTTTTAGAGAATTAGATCATAAATAATGCATTAAATTCCACATTTCAACAACGTGGTTACATAAATAACAGTATTCATTTTTCCCATCAAAGGAAACATATTTAAAATAAAACATGGATTATTTCTTAACACTTCTTCGACACTATCATCACATCATGTTCATTTCCCTTGACCTCTGAAAAACATTTCAAAAATTTGGGATGAGCATAAAAAGCTCAGTAAGGGATATAAAAATACGGAATAAAAACATTAGTCCATGTATACATAAGAATTAATGAAATCAGAATTTACTCATAAAACATAATCACTTTATCATACCTCATGAAATCATAAGATTTATGAATAACTCATAGAAATCCTAATACATAAAGGTAACTTGAGGAATTCATAACATTCTTACGTATGGAGTAACCCTCATGGTTACGTTTGGAATACCCATCACAGTATATTCTCTAAAAATCTTTGGAGAAACCTTAAAGTTTAACCCCTTCCTGTTACCCAATGAATTGGAGAGGTATCACGGGCTCACCCTCCCTTAGTTTATCATGGAACCACCCTTCTTCATAAACAATGCCCAAGAACCATAACATAATCATATCAAATAAAACATGCATAAAGGAAACATAACTTTTCCACATTTCAATCACAAGATATCAAAAACACATTGATATAATCAAAACATTATCAAAACCATTTTCAATACCACAATAAAATAAAATTAAAACATGGTATTTATTTTTCATTTAAAAAAAATTATGGCTTGTAGAGGAAGCCGAAACTCAAATAATGGGCACGGTGGTGAAGAAGTCATTGTTGCCACATACGTAAGACAAAAACATTCCCTTTTGTCGTTTAGTAAAATGATTTGTATAAAAATATTCCTTTTGAATAAAAGGTTAAAGGGGTTTATACACCGTATAAAAGAAAGTTGTGTATAAAACAAAATATGCCTCAATGAAAGGAGATTGAGGCGAAGTCCCATACCTCGTGTCCGACTTGACTCGATCATTATTTAATCTCCTGAATAATAAACTAGAGTTAATTTCTACTTGCTGAAGAAATTTTTCCAAGTTCATTATTCCTTTTATATCACTTATTACCATGTTATGAACATTATGTAATTATTTAAGTTAAAATAGTCGTTTTGTCGATCTTTGGTACTTGAGCCAAAAATAAACTTCTTATAATTACAAGTAGTTCATGTGGTAAAATATCCATTATATCCAGAATTATATTCATGATGTAGATATCATATATATCATATATATCCAGTATATACATGCATTTATAATATTACATAACATTTATAGGTAAGAAATGAAATACACGTTCATGGAGACGGTAAGTCGTACATACGCATGAACGCTACTTTCATTTCTATTTCGTATTTAACGGAATAAAATCATAATGATATAAAGATATACTATAATTCTAGTATAATATCATATATAAAATAATAAACTCTATCCTTTATACATCCCACATATGGAATTAACGAATCAAATCACTTTGAGGGGGCTGTAGTCCGCAGTTCCTAAAATGAAAATATCGTGTTTACCCATAATGGAAACCATGAGGTATGCCATAAATGAAAAATACAGAATCATAAGGAAAACATAGAAATAATATATATCATATATTAATAGAGTGACAACTTAATGGCCACCATGAAAGGGGTTAAATGAATATTGAACAATCATCATTTCGTGAGGCAGAAATTCGTCATCCATAGAAACAGTATGTTCTTAAACCATTAGACGGAGGTGTGTGTAATTTTAAATAAAATAAATCTCATAAAAACATCCTAATAAATTTAAGATACTGGTTTTGTTAAAAAATATAGGAATAAAAAGAGTTTAGGGGATTGGAGAAGCAAAATAAAACAAAAGAACACAAGTGAAGACATTACCTTTAAATCGGGTAACTCTTATTGGTTTGAACCAAAAGGGTTTCTTGAAGAGATCTATGCCTAAGGTAAGGATTTTATGATGAAGTGAGGGATGTGGAGAGATAAAATGATCATAGTTTGGCCGATACAATGGCTTGAGAGGTGTGGGTAAGGTGGTAGAGGTGGGAGTCTTTTATAAGATGGAGGGGAGGCACTCTTGGAAAGTCAAGAAATGTTACTTTATTATATAAAGAGTTTCGGATTTTAAAGGTCCCACAATTATATATTTAGAGCATAAGGTGATAAGGGTTCTAAATCCGCCCATCCAATAGGTCTTTGAAAAGTGTAAGTCTTAGATTTTACATTATCTTTTCATTTTATTTAAATCTTTAATTAATGAGGTAATCACGACATCATCATTCTATCATAAAAAATTTAAATTATTTAATGTCTAAAAATTATAAAAAAAATATCATGATGTTGGAAATAGTTTTTTATTTCCAATTACTATTTATAGTCTAAGATATCATTTACACAGACAAAACTGAAATTGTTTTACTTGGGTGATACATACTATGGTTATACTTTCCCTTTAAAAAAATAATATAGTAAAATGTCACTATCACCCAAAAGTGATTCCATGGGGTCCCAAAGTTTGGCACAAGGCATCCCATGGTCGGCCATGACACAATCAGTAGAATTATGACACATGTTGGGGTCATTTTATAGTATTATGATATTATTTTATTACCCTTAACTACCCAATTACTAATTAATCACGATAATTAAAGATAATTACCGTCGTTACTATTCATAATGTCCAAAACAAAAGAGTCTTAATTACATAATTTCGTCCTTATGATTCCAAATAAGGAATCCATTTTACCAAATTACAAACACAGAAATTGTAGTAATTAATTTAAAAATAATTCTCGTTGTCAATACAAATAGCGGGTTTTTTAGAAACAATATATATCAAAAGTTTGGCAATTGTTTATGTCCAATTACAAAGTGAAATTAATTCCAATGAAAACCATTGGATTAAATGGTAAAAATAAATTCTATTTAAACTTTAAACCCAATTAAAAAGATAATCTATCCATATTATTAAATTATATAAAAAAGTAGTTTTGAAGTAAAATGCAGTATTTTTCACTATTCATAAAAAAATGAACATTATTTGAAAAATAAAAAAAATTTATCCAATGTAAATTTAAATGTCCCAATACTAAAGAATAAGTTTATTTTTACAAATAGAGCTTATAAAATTGTAAAAAGATAGAGTTAAAAATGGTTCTCCATCAAAAGGTGGTAAAACAATCTTTTAAAAATATTAGAGAATTCAATGCTTAAGATTGAATTTATTCTCATTTTAAGCCTCTAAAACACTATATAATTCATAAATAGACATAGATATGAAACTACATAATTATTTACTTTGGATTTTACATCATTCCCCCCTTTTTAAAATTGTGTCCCTGCAATTTATTTACTTATCTAATAAGTGGGGGTATTTATCCCTCATTGCATTTTCAGATTCACATGTTGCCTCTTCAATCATGTGGTTTTTCAACAAAACCTTTACTTGATGAATCACCTTATTCCGCGATACTTGCTCCCTGTGGTCAAGAATCTAGACCGGTTGTTCCTCATAAGATAGGTTCTCTTATAGTTGAACTACCTCTGGACTCAAAACACGAGATAGATCTGGCATGTACTTCCTTAACATTGAAACATGAAAAACATTGTGTACCTGAGATAAACTCGGAGGTAAATCCACTCGGTATGCAACTAATCCAACTCTCTCCAGAATTTCATATGGTCCAATGAACCTTGGACTCAGCTTTCCTTTCTCACCAAATCACATCACACTTTTCCATGGAGATAATTTGAGAAAAACATGATCACCTACCTCAAAAGAGAGATCCTTCCTCCTGTTGTCCGCATAACTTTCCTGCCTGCTCTGAGCTGTTCTCATGTGTTTCTGTATCAGCTGAGATTTTTCTTCCAACTCTTCTACCAATTATGGTCTCATCAACTTCCTTTTACCCACTTCATCCCAAAAAGCTGGAGTTCAACACCGCTTCCCATATAATGGATAAAATGGTTCCATTTGTATATTGGAATGAAAACTGTTATTATAAGAAAAATCAAACAAAGAAAGATGTTAGTCCCAACTTACCTGATAATTCATCGAACAAGAACGTAGCATATCCTCTAATGTCTGAATTGTTCGTTCTTACTGCCCATCTGATTGAGGATGAAAAGTTGTACTAAAATTTAATTTAGTACCCAACGACTTTTGAAGGTCTTTCCAAAAGTTAGAAGTAAACCTGGGATCACGATCAGATACAATGGAGAAGGGAACTCCATGTAACCTGACTATCTCTTTAAGATACAAAAGAGAAAGTTGATCTAGAGAACAATTATCTCGTATATCAAGGAAATGAGAAAATTTATTCAAGCGATCAACAATAACCCATATTGCATTATTACCTCAAGGTGTCTTCGACAATCCCACAACGAAGTCCATGGATATATTCTCCCATTTCTACTCTGGTACTGGTAAAGGCTGAAGCATCCCTTTTGGTAACTGCTGCTCTGCTTTAACCTGTTGACTAGTCAAACACTTCACTATAAAATAAGAAATATCTTTTTTCATCCCATCCCACCAGAAATACTTCCGAAGATCTCTATACATCTTAGTACTACCTGGATGAACTGAGAACAGAGAACTATGAGCTTCACATAACAACTCTCTCTAAAACTGTGAATCACCCAGCACACACAATCTCTTCCCAAATCTCAAAACATAATCATTATCAATGTTGAATTCATGAAACTTACCCTTCTGAACCATCTCTACCTTTTTCTGCAACTCACTATCTTGGTTATGTGCTTGCTTAATTATTTTTGGTAGAGAAGATTTCACTGATATCTGAAAAAAATAGAAGAACATCCTGCACCAAAAACTTCTATGCCAAAGTTTATCAAATCTGTAACCAAAGGATCATGTTCCAAACATAACATGGTTAATGAAGAATTACTTTTTTGACTCAAAGCATCAGCCACTTTATTTTATTTTCCAGGATGGTAATGAATTGTACAATCATAATTTTTGATTAATTCTAGCCATCTCCTATGTCTCAGGTTCAATTCTTTCTGAGTGAATATATACTTTAAAATTTTGTGATCAGTATATATTTCACACTTTACACCATAAAAATGATTCCTCCAAATTTTTAAAGCGAAAACAATAGTAGTTAATTCCAAATCATGTGTAGGTTAATTTACCTCATGAGTTTTCAACTGACGTGAAGCATAAGCAATTACCTGATCATTCTGCATTAGGACGCAACCAAGTCCTTTCAATGAAGCATCACTATACATAACAAACTCACCATTCCTAGAAGGTAGTGCCAAAACTGGAGCATTCACCAATCTTCTTTTCAACTCCTGAAAACAATCATCACATTCTTTTATCTAGATAAACATAACACCCTTCTGAGTTAGCTTAGTCATTGGACTAGATAACCATGAAATTTTTTAAAAAACCTTCGGTAATAGTCTTCCAAACCAACAAAACTACAAATCTTAGTTACATTTGTGGGTCTTGGCCATTCTTCAACAACCTTTGTTTTTGCAGCATCAATAGTTATTCCATCTTTAGAAACAATGTGACCAAGGAAAGAAATTTTTTGCAACCAAAACTCACACTTGGTGAATTTACCATATAATTTATTTCCTTTTAAGGTTTGAAAAATAACCCTTAAATTCCTTTCATGATCCTCTTTACTTTTAGAAAACACCAAAATATCATCAATGAAAACAACCACAAACTTATCCAAGAACTCATGGAAAATTTTATTCACAAGGTCCATGAATACAGAAGGTGCATTGGTTAGCTCAAAAGGAATTACTAAAAATTCATAATGGCCATATCTTGTACAAAACACAGTCTTCAGAACATCTTCTTCCTTTACCTTCAACTGATGGTACCCCAATCTCAAGTCAATCTTTGAAAAATACTGAGCTCCCTGGAGCTGATCAAAAAAATCATCAATATGAGGCAAAGAATATTTGTTCTTAACAGTGATGTTATTCAAGGATCTATAATCAGTGAAAAATCTCATTGAACCATCTTTCTTTTTAACAAATAAGACAAGATCACCCCATGGTGATGTGCTAGGTCAAATGAAACCTTTCTATAATAAATCTTGCAATTTCTCCTTCAACTCTAAAAGTTCAATTTGATCCATTTGATAAAGGGGTTTTGAAATTGGATTAGCATCAGGAACTAAGTCAACAGTAAATTCAAATTTTCGATCTGGTATTATTCCAGGAAACTCATCAGGAAAAACATCAGGATACTCATTTACCATTAGCACATCATTAATCAAAACGGTTCTTTTTTTTTCCACAATATGTTCAAGGTAACATTCATTTCCATCTTTTACAAGTTTCTCAGCCTCTTGATATGTTATCAACAGTAAGGATTCATTCTTGTACAAAAACTGAAAGTCTTTTTTAAAGGAAACTTATTTAGCTCTACAATCAATCTTAGCATGGTAAACAGAGAGCCCATCAATACCTAGGATAACATCAAACTCTACTAGAGGTAAAAAAAATAAGGATTGCAAGTAGGTTTTTTCCACAGATAAGGATATTAAGATTCTTATAAATTCTTTTTGCCTCCATATTTCCCCGAGGTGTTTTTACCACAAGTTCAGGAGTCATTTCTAGAGATGGAATTAAAAATTTACTAGAAAATTTTTCATAGATAAAATAATGTGTAGACCCCGAATCAAATAACACATTGGCATAATCTGAAAAAACAAACAAAGTACTTGATACCACTTCATTTCATGGCCCAACATCTGCTGAAGTAGTTGCAAAGGATTTTACCACACCTTTATGCTTATAGTATGACTGCTTCCCATCATTTGAGCTCTTTGTCGAACACTCGTTTTCATATTAACGCATCTCATTGTACTTGAAACATTTCACTAACTGTAAATCAAATTTGGTCTTACCATCACCCTGATATTTTTTAGTGTAATCACGAGCCTTATGTCTCATCTTACCACATCGGTAGCACTTTCCAGAATTTATAATACATTCCCCAGCATGCCTTTTACCACATTTATCACAAACTAAAAACTTAGTTTTCTTACCATCAGACCTTTTCATAGGATTATTCCCTTTCTCATGACACCCTGGTCTCTTCTTATATTAGTTGTTATAGAACACTTGATCATCGGAAAACTCCATTTCCACTTTCTCAGCACATCGAAAAATCTTTTCATAACTTTTGAACTCACGATAAGCTAAAGCCCTTCGATATTTTGGCTTTAATCCTCAGTAAAAACAATTGATTTTAATATCAAGGCCTTAGATAAAATTTGGAGCATACCTTTCCAATCGAGTGAACCTTTCTTCATAAGCAACCATTGAGTCATCCTATTTCCTCCATTCCAAGAATTGTTTTTCCATCCTAAGTCGAACAGCCTTAGGAAAATATTTCTCAAGAAACATACCTTTGAATTCATCTCAGTCGAGAGCATCAATCTCATTAGTGTCTCTGATATTTTTAACCATTGACCACCACTGATCTAGTTCACCCTCCAAAAGGTAAATAGCAAGACTAAGCTTTTGATTTTCTAAACACCCCATGACATCGAAAATCTTCTCTAGTTCCTTAATTCACCATTCAGCTAGCACAGGGTCAGATGATCCTCTGATTTATGGGGGATGTTGCCTCATGAAATGTTCCACCACTGACATGTTCCTTTTCGGTTGATCTGGCTGATCTCGTGCATGGATACCACCACCATTTATCGCTTGAGTCAACTGCGTCATTACTGCAACAAACTGTTTAGTTCCAATTCTGATTATCTTAGGATGCTGATTTGGAAGGTCATTTACTTCTGTATGCCTTCCTAAAACTGCTTCCCTATTTCCTCTGCGGAAAACCATTCTGAACAAACATGTCTTAGTTGAACCAACATGGTAATCTTCAAATGCTATATAATTTCAATTTGACCATAAATAAATATTTTTGGATAATCACTTAATATAATTCTAACTCCTAAAGTTATCTAAACCGACCTCTGATACCAAATATAAGGCCCCAGCCTTAAACATTACATAATCTTGAGTTATTTCATGAATACACATTGAGGATCTTTTCAGGTTTAGAGTTTTAGAAAATTAGATCATAAATCATGCATTAAATTCTACATTTCAACAACGTGGTTAAATAAAAGACAGTATTCAATTTTTCCATGAATGGAAACATATTTAAAATAAAACATGGATTCTTTCTTGACACTTCCTCGACACTATCATCACATCATGTACCTTTCCCTTGACCTGTGAAAAACATTTCAAAAACTTGGGGTGAGAATAAAAAGCTCAGTAAGGGGTATAAAAATACGTAATGAAAACATTAGTCCATGTATACATAAGAATTAATAAAATCATACTTTACTCATAAAACATAAGCACTTTATCATACCTCATGTAATCATAAGATTTATGAATAACTCATAGAAATCATAATACATAAAGGTATCTTGAAGCATTAATAACATTCTTATATAGGGAGTAACCCTGATGGTTACGTTTGGAATACCCATCATAGTATATTACCTAAATCTCTTCGGAAAAACCATAACATTTAACCCCTTCACATTACCCAATGCATTGGAGAGCTATTACGGGTTCACCCACCCTTAGTTTTTCACGGAACCACCCGTCTTCATAAACAATGCCCAAGAACCATAACATAATCATATCAAATAAAACATGCATAAAGGAAACATAACTTTCCCACATTTCCATCACATGATATCAAAAACACATTGATATAATCAAAAAATTATCAAAAACATTCTCAATACCACAATAAAAAAAATTAAAACATGGTATTTATTTTTCATTTAAAAAAAGTTATGACTTGTAGAGGAAGCCGAAACTCAAATAATGGCCACGGTGGCGGAGAAGTTGTTGTCGCCGCATACGTAAGACAAAAACATTCCCTTTTTTCGTTTAGTAAAACACTTTTTATAAAAATATTCCTTTTGAATAAAAGTTTAAATGGGTTTATACACTATGTAAATGAAATTTGTGTATAAAACAAAATATGTCTCAATGAAAGGAGATTGAGACGAAGTCCCATACCTTGTGTCCGACTTGACTCGATCATTCTTTAATCTCCAGAATATTAAACTAGAGTTAATTTATAATTTTTTTAGAACCTTTTCCAAGTTCATTATTCCTTTTATAACACTTATTACCATGTTATGAACATAATGTAATTATTTAAGTTAACATGGTCATTTTTTCGATCTTTGGTACTTGAGCCGAAAATAAACTTCTTATAATTACAAGTAGTTCATGTGGTAAAATATCCATTATATACAGAATTATATTCATTATGTAGATATCATATATATAATATATATTCAGTATATACATTCATTTATAATATTACATAACATTTAGAGGTAAGAAATGAAATGCACCGTTCATGGAGATGGTAAGCCGTACGTACGCATGAACGCTACTTTCATTTCTGTTTCGTATTTAATGGAATGAAATCATAATGATATTAAGGTATATTTTAATTACAGTAAAATATCATATATAAAATCATAAAATCCATCCTTTATACGTCCCAGATATGGCGTTAACGAATCAAATCACTTTGAGGGGGTGGTAGTCCGCACTTCCTAAAATGAAGATATCACGTTTACCCATAATGGAAACCATAAGGTATTCCATAAATTAAAAATACAAAATCATAAGGAAAACATAGAAATAATATATATCATATATAAATAGAGTAAAATCTTAATGGCCACCATGAAATATGTTAAATGAATATTGAACAATCATCATTTTGTGAGGCAGAAATTCATCATCCAGAGAAACAGTATGTTCTTTAACCATTAGACGGAGGTGTGTGTAATTTTAAATAAAATAAATCTCTTAAAAAAATACTAGTATATTGAAGATACTAGTGTTGTTACAAAAGAGAGGAATAAAAATTGTTTAGGGGGTTGGAGAAGAAAAATAAAACAAAAGAACATAGGTGAAGACATTACCTTTAAATCGGGTAACTCTTCTTGGTTTGAACCAAAAGGGTTTCTTGAAGAGATTTCTGCCTAATTTAAAGCTTTTATGATGAAGGGAGGGATGTGGAGAGATAAAATGATCAGATTTTGGTCGATCCAATGTCCTGAGAGGTGTGGGTAAGGTGGTAGAGTTGGGGGCCTTTTATAAGATGGAGGAGGGGCACTCTTGGAAAGTCAAGAAATGTTACATTATTATATAAAGATTTTTGGATTTTAAAGGTACCACAATTATATATTTCAAGGATAAGGTGATAAGGTTTTTAAATACACCCATCCAATAGGTCTTTGACAAGTGTATGTCTTAGATTTTACATTATCATTTCATTTTATTTAAATCGTAAATTAATGAGGTAATCGCGGCATCATCATGGTGTCATTAAAAATTTAATTTATTTAATGTCTATAAATTATAAAAAAAATATCATGATGTAGGATATATTTTTATCTTTCCAATTACTATTTATAGTCTAAGAGATCATTTACACAAAAAAACTAAATTTTTTTTACTTGGGTGATACATACTTTGGTTATACTTTCCCTTTAAAAAAAATAATATAATAAAATGTCACTATCACCCAAAAGTGATTCCATGGGGTCCCAAAGTTTGGAACAAGGAATCCAATGGTTGTCCATGAAACATCCAGTAGCATTAGGACACATTTTTGGGTAATTTTATATTGTTATGATATTATTTTATTACCCTTAACTACCCGATTACTAATTAATCACGATAATTAAAGATAATTATCGTCGTTACTATTCACAATGTCCAAAAATAAAAGTCTTAATTACATAATTTGGACCTTATGATTCCAAATATGGAATCCATTTTACCAAATTTCAAACACATAAATTGTAGTAATTAATTTAAAAACAATTCCCGTTGTCAAAACAAATAGCGGGTTTTTTAGAAACAATATCTATCAAAAGTTTGACAATTGTTTATGTCCAATTACAAAGTGAAATTAATTCCAATTACCAAAATTGGATTAAATGGTAAAAATATATTCTATTTACACTTTAAAACCAATTAATAATTTAATCTATCCATATAATTACATTAGATGAAAAAGCAGTTTTGAAGTAAAATGCAGTATTTTTCACTATTCATAAAAAAATAAACATTGTTGGAAAAATACCAAAAATTTATCCAAAGTAAATTTCAATATCCCAATACTAAAGAATAAGTTTATTTTTTCAAATAGAGCATATATAATTGTCAAAATATAGATTTAAAAATGGTTCTCCATCAAAAGGCGGTAAAACAATCATTTAAAAATATTAGAGAATTCAATGCTTAAGATTGGATTTATTCTAATTTTAAGATTCTAAAACACTATCTTATTCATAAATAGACATAGATATGAAAATCCATAATTATTTACTTACTTGGGATGTTACACCATCCATCATTCAAATTTGGACAAAACCGAGTGTTCGGGGTGCTCGTCATGCCAAAGGTAAGGGTGTCACTTACTACCGGGGAGTTCTTATGAAAATGGTGGTTTGAATTAACTAAAGTGGTAGTAAGGATGATTCAAAGATAAATTGATATCATTTTAGAGGAAAAATTGTGTAAATCATCTTTTGATTTTAGAAGTTAGAAATTCACTAAACATATCAAGGAACCACGAGTCAAACGCTTACCTTGAACCCTCTAAGTAGTGGTGTTGCCAAAGCTTGTAGGGTACGAGGGGAGATTCAGGGATAATTTCCACTAGAATACTCAAGTAGTAGCGTATTATAATTATAGAATACAGGGTTCCTATAATTCGATAAAATAGTAGGATTCATTTAATGGTTTAATAAATTAATCAAAATGTCTAAGTTAATTGGTAATCAATATTAAAAGTAGTAATCTACTAGAATATTATTTTTTTAGAAAATGGAAATTTATTCCATAAGAAAAAACTACGATAAATACTGGACAAAGTGAATGTACTCACTGGCACAAGTTTCCAGGAGTAGTTCACTGGCTGGTGAAAAATACTATGATATAGGAATTTCAAGGTGCTAGTGTCTCCAAACCTGTTAAACTACCTCCTGAAGTGAGGGTATAAAAACTTATTATAGGAGACTCATGTAAGAACCATATGATGGTTATGTCATTATGATTTCATAAATGCCCGATGTTAGTTGCAGTCACTAAATCATGACATGGGTCATATAACATGAAGTCTCATCTCCGAGAAGTTTGCAAGGAGAAAGTAAAGCAAATTATGAATTTTTAATAATTACAATGGCTTTGTGTAATATAAATATGGATAATGAGATATTCATATTCACCCATCAACTCTAATTTCATTTAAGGTTACTAAATGAACAGAATGTATTAAATGATTCTTTACCTTTTTAGGTAATGGTCTCCATGTTAATAAGAAAAAATGAAGTTTCATCTTCAATTATTATGGTGAACAAATTAAACGACCAATCGAAAAGGCCAATGGAAAGTAATTCCAAAAGAACACTCCCAATGTCCTTCATTGAAAAGAAGTATTTAACAGGAGGTTATTTTCTTAGTATATCATGAAATAATTTTATAGAAGTTTAAATACAATAACCTGAAACAGCAAAGAAAGAACCCATTTCTTCTTCAAGAATATTCATCACATAAAAAATAATGTTGAAATATTACCTATTGGGTATAAAATATAATATTACAATCACATATAAGTATCTGAATACAGTTACCAAGTATAGAAACACTACAAGAAGTCAGGTGTATTCTCGAAGTAGTTGAGAAAGGGTGATTCCAAAGTCAGCAGTGAGAAGTACACGACTTCTAATTTCCAAGCCAAGGATTCTTTTAAAACTATTATTGAGTATAACCAAAAAATTTATCTCACATGTCCTTTGGAAACAAGGGGAAATTATTCCAAGTTCCAAAATGAATGTTTTTTTGGTGTTGAATACTCAACCAATAGTTCAGTAATACATGAATCATAGGCAATACCTGATGAATATAAATATAAGACTTTTATACCGAGTTCTGGAAAGATAATTAATTGTCAAGGGACTAAAAATGTACATCAATAATATACCCAAGTTGGTATATAGGCTCGGTAAAGCTAAAAACCTTTGGTATTATCGACGTCTTTAGTTTTGATAAATAAACCTTAAGAAATAAATGTATGCCACAAAGATTTTGGAATTAGTTCCACAAGAGAGCGTGAACTATTTCAAGAGTAATATAGAGGTATATATACTTCATAAGATTATGTTATGTAATTATGGAATTTTAAGTTGAAGTATGATATATTCATGGTCAGTATATATGAGTTGCTTCAGGACAATATATTAAAGAATATCCAGCTTAGAGTAATTTCTAGACGCACATTACCTAATCTACATCATGACATTCATGTTAATGACTAGGATCAATGATGTAGTCTTACATGTTAACATTTATCAACAAAATCTTTCATGGAGTAATTCCTAAATACACATTTTATACATCAGATTTATTATGTGAGTAGTATCAATGTTGCAACTTGAATAAACTTCCATTATATTTCATGATGTGCTTTTCTAATAATGACAATATCCCATAGTCACATGCCAACTATAATTACAATTGTATATCATGTAAGACATAATATGTTGGAAAAATCCATTATGTCATAAGGCATGTGTTTGGATTCAAAGTGTTTGTTAGGATATAAAAAAACATGCATCAAGAACAGACACATTGTGCATTTCAAATGATTATCCTTACAGTTGCTTAGGATATTACATAAATCCCTAAGATAGAAAAGACATATTCAAGTGATAAACTATAATTCGATATAAAGGTGCACATCTCTATCAGAGATAGTGGTAACAAGATTGACTTGGTTTTAGTCAATGAAAAAGATGCTCATGTAGTTGTCTAGGAACTAGATCCACATGTGCATGTGGAACCAAAATGTTTCAGAGACACCTATTGTGTAGGAAGGTTAAATTCATAGTGATGGTTTTTAAATTCATTGCAGTCAGTGATATATTATTCACTGTGAATAATATTTACTACAAGTAGTATATGTCAATTTTCTAAGATTGAAAAATCAATTAAAACTCGATAATGGATTCAATGTATCACAATGCAAAGGGGCATATGGTTTTGAATATTGCGGTTGGTATTCAAATGAAATTATACATGGATGGTACAAGCGTAGTACCAATAAGGCTTGATTGGTTATACTAAATTGATATGCCTAAATATGTTAGAATTTTACTTATCATGGATACTTTCTGTGATCATATTATATTGAGCATTGGATGTTATGACCACCAATCATGGAAGGTTTCTATAGGATGCAACCATAAAGGGATGGGCACGTCACATAATCCTAATAAAAGTTGCAAGTTACTAAAATCCAATTTAGGATTGAAGTAAGAAATAGGATCATAGAGTATTCATTTGGAATGAATGTTTTCCATTTTTCTACTAGAGGTTAGTGGGAGAACCAATGTTTTCCAAGTAAGATATGTGGGGTAAAATATAGAAAACAGATATTGGTATTCAAGTTAGTTAAGATAGGAATGAAAGAATCCATTCTCTAGTTATTGACTTAATTAACAACCTAAGTTCTAGGGAACAAGATATATTGAGGTAGATCTAAAGGTTGCTTGGACCTAAGTCAATTGTACATATTGTGACATGGTATTGAAAAATATACAATTGAAACAATTTGAGAAAAAATTGTTACAAGTGTCACATGAAATATATCTCTCCAGGTAAACATGTCTAGGACATGGGAGGAGATTAACATGGTGAGTTCAAATCCATATGCTTTAGCGATGGATCAATCACGTATGCCATGATATGTAAAAAATTCATATTTCCAATATATAATTTATAGTAGGAAAATATAAGTTATATCCAAGAGCACTGTAAGTTAAACAGTCAGAACTATCTGATTTTACTTCGGAAAGTACAAAAAATATGTAATTAGTAAGATGAGAAGAAAGGATACTAGTTATGAGGGGACACAAACTAGTCTTCCTTAGATACAAGTGATCTAATGTAACAGCTAGGCTAAAGGTGTGAGTGATAAAAACTCATAAAATTCATTAGTAGTCATACCTACAAATACCGAGTACATTACAGCTTCTAAGGAAGTTAAGAAGTAGTTATTATATGCAACCATTTGTTCAAGTTCTTGGAATCGCACCAAGTAAGTAAAGTATTATCATAATGTAAATTATGATATTCTTAATATCAAAGATATCAAGTTAGACAGTGGAAAAGGGGATATAATCGCTCATACCATCTCTTGAGAAGTTTTAATCAAGGAGATGGGGATGTAAATAGCATAATAACCATGTGAAGAAATCATGGTAGACTCAGCAACAAAAGCCACGACTTAGAAAAACCATGATCTTAATCATGTGAGAGGTAACAAGTATGGTTAGAAAGTTGGCTCTAGTGCAAGTGAGAGTGATGTAATAGTGGGTGTCTTTTACCCAACTATATAGTTATTTTGATTGTCTTGTCATGTATATAGTTAGTTATACATGATGTTCTCTTACCATTATAGTGTATACTTTTTCTGTGTTCACTGTTACAACGGTAATGTTCATAGATTAATTGTCATATAAAAAGTTTATAACAGATGTCATGCTATAAAGAGAACCTTGAGATATCATGAAATTAATATTAAACATATTTCATGTGGTCTAGATACATCATACCAACTGGACATAGTAGATGTTTGATTGTCAAGTGTTGGGGGCTTAAAAACATTGAGACTTTTTTTCATAAAATCCGCACTTGGTGATCTCTAGTAATGAGGTCATGAGGACAGACCCACCAATAGGAACACCACATGTTTTGGGTGTCATTGGATGTTCTTATCTACAGACATGTGTAATAGTCTCCTGAATTGAGATCATTGCAAATATGTTCCATTTTATTCCATACTTTGATGCAGGAAAAAACCATGATATTGAAATCGTGGTGAGGTAGCTTGTGTTGGGTGCGTCATTGGTGGTATGTTATTTGTTGAATTATCAAGAAAGGATTCATCACTTCTAGGTTAGGGAAGTTATATATCTAAGGCCGGGTTGAACAAGAAGGCAGTACCTTCATAAGTCTATGACCATGGAAGTTGAGGGTAAATTCATCAAGTTATATCAATAAATAATAAATCATGAAAAGGGAGATGACACGGGTGTGTCATGCTTTATGGGATATTAAAACAAAGAGATTATATTACACGGTGCATGTTCGTATGTTGGTTTTCACTACTGTGACAATACTTATCTCTTTAGGAGTTATGATGTGTTTTTATACCCTGCTCTTGATCTGTGAATAGTATTTACTGCTATCGAGATAAGGTCTTAGAGGATCATACACAATAGTGTTTTCAAGAATTTGTCATATTGAGTTGAAGATGTATATTAGACATGGTGGGCCCCACCATTGGAGTCTAGGATTTGTCCAAGGAGATACAATCATAAAAGGAGTAAATAAATTCATGTTATTCAAGTTAAGAATAATTGGAATTGAATTTATTTATTAAATGTATTTACAAGTTTAAAGTAAATACACAGAAAATATTATTTGAATGAATAATAGATTAAGATATTCAATATTCATTTAATATTTGAAGGAATGATGAGTCAAGTTAATGACTCAATTATTGTCATGTAATATATTTATTATATTACAGGAAAGTGATAATAATATTTATGGCTTAGTATAGTAGTCATAATATGTCGTTTATAGCGCATTAATTATTTGGGGGTCGGGAGTCAATTTTGGGTAATTTGAAAAAACACACTAAATATAAAAGAGAAGAGCATCCCACCAGGTACTATCCATGGTCTTTATCTCTCTTCTTCTTCTCTCTCTCATGTTTTAGATAGAGTTGATCTATATACAAGTAGTTCAGATTGAACTCTCTCTCATGCATCACAAGAAAGACGATGCATCGATCATCAGAGCATTGAATGTTGTCATCAGAACTCCACATTTGCACTCGGATTTCGATGATAGATTCTCTCATAGATTCCTAAAGCATGTGTGGATGATCTATAGAAATTCAACTTCAGATTCTTCGAGAAGAGATTTCCAACGATAAGCAGACATCGAGCATGAATTCAGATCAAAACCAGGTATTTTATAGTTTTAATTTTATTTTTAATTTATTTCATTTGTGATCCTCCAGATGTAATTGGGCAGTGATTCACCGACGTCGACTAGTTTTTGTCGATTTTCGGTGAAATATTTTAAAATATCATTTTTGGGGCTTTCATTGCGTGTCTGGTACCTTCACTACTGTATTTGGCTGCTACAATCTATAATAGCACCCATTTTCTACAGTGCCACACAAATTACTTCCACCCGCACAAATTGGTTCCACCCAGATTTGAAACCAGGTCTCTTTGATGCTGGAAGACCACTCAGTACAACTGGGATACCAATTCTCTCCATAAAATAAAATTTATACTTAAATCTTTAGAATAATTTTTTTTACATTTTCATTAATTACATAATTATCTAACACAAAGCCATGAAATTTGTTCCTCGAAAATAGAGAATCTCCTTCTTTTATTTTAAAAAGTCTTTATGGAGATGTAATTGCTTGTCCTCTACTTCAATTCTAATACAAAGATATATGAATAGTTCCTTACATAGAATCCATCCCTCTTTAGAAACATTATCCCAATTTATCTTTTCATTCAACTTGAGCTCCAATGTTCTATAGTCATTTTTAAATCATTCATTATATATCCATATTACCCACAAAAGAACCACTCTCCATCAAATCTAATTTTACTACATTTACGGGTATCTACGGAAAACTTTCTGTAGACAAGTAAAAATTGTACTCTTGATGATCCACTGCAATTGATATCAAAATAGTCATGGTTAGTTGGTACCAGATAAACTATTTAAATGATAATATTACCTCCTTTGATATGAAGTAGTAAGATTGTATAAATGTTTTTTTTCATTCAGAAGATTTTTTTTAAAAAAAGAGTCACACATATGGTGGTGAGATACCCATAATAAAAATAAATAAAAAACAACAATAAAATCATGAGGATTGTAAATCCTTCAAAAGATCATGATCATGGTATTTATTTTCAACATAGTAATCCAAGTTATTGATAATATTGAAACTTGTTTAATGGGTTCGAAACATACCCGGAGTTGTCACGTTGTCATCCTTCTTTGAAACTACCTTTCGGTACTAATGAGATAACATGAATTGTGATGGCCGACTGAAGAAGTAGGATGAAAAAAAAAATACTTAGATCAGGACCTTCTGATGCCCATTACCTTAAACATTGACCTCCAGAATAGCTGTCCTAGAATAAAATAAAGACTTATTTCATATAAGACCGACTAGAAGAGGCGGACCCAGATTATGAACTAATTCAACAAAAAACTAAAAATCTTAAACGACATGCTTTCCTTTCCATTGATGAGGAAGTCTAAAAATATAACTTCGATGCAACCTCTGAACCTGGGAAAGATAGGGACTGGTAGTAGTAGGATCAAACATCTTGGCATGACTAGAAGAGGCGGACCCATATTATGATCTGATTCAACAAAAACCTAAAAATCTAAAATGACATGCTTTCCTTTCTATTGATGAGGAAGTCTAAAAATATAACTTCGAGACAACCTCTGAACCTAGGGAAGATAGGGACTAGTAGTAGTAGGATCACACCTCTTTGAATGACTAGAAGAGGCGGACCCAGATTATGACCTGATTCAACAAAAACCTTAAAATCTGAAACAAAATGCTTTCCTTTACATTGATGAGGAAGTCTAAAAATATAACTTCTTGGAAACCTTTGAACCTGGGGAAGATAGGGACTGGTAGTAGTAGGATCACACCTCTTGGCATGACTAGAAGAGGTAGACCCAGATTATGAACTGATTCAACAAAAACCTAAAAATCTGAAACGACACGCTTGCCTTTCCATTGATGAGGAAGTCTAAAAATATAACTTCGAGGAAACCTCTGAACCTGGGGAAGATAGGGACTCCTAGTTGTAGGATCACACCTCCTGGCATGACTAGGTTGAGCAGAAGCGCTGGCCTAAGACACCCATGAATAACCGTCTGTCTTCCCGGGCCATTGTCTTCATATAAGGGGAATTAGAAAACATATTCCAGTAGGATACATGGGAAACTATTTTCCGAAGTACCCGATTTGGTTATTCTTGGAGAAACTATTTCCCAAACTAAGGTCGTTTCCTTCTTACCATGGAAAATTTGGTGTACTTCGAGAAATAGTTTCCCAAGTACACTATTTAGGGAATATGTTTTTTCCATTCCTCTTATATTCAGAAAATTTTCATCTTCCAGGGGAAACAAGAGAACTATCCACCACTTCTTATAACCAAATGCCCTTGAAAATTACAGATGGATAAGAATCTGATCTTGGAATCGTACTGGTTTTTTTCTCAAAAAATTATCCTTGCTACCTTCCACCAGATGAAAATGACAGGGGAGGGCATTTAAAAAATCCATCTTAACACATGTGAATTCAAAAACAGAGGGCATTTCAAACGAAGGATTCTAAAATCCACCCTCAATAATTGATTAGGAGAATCTCCGATACCTTTGAGTACTGATGAATTTGGAATCACGGATCTTGTTGAATTCCATTATCTGCCGGAAGAGTAAAAATCTTCGATCATAAAAAATGTGAGACTCGCGTGACCATGACCAAGAACAAACAAATGCTGATTGGTGGGAGTGAGAAACCAAATCTCCGATGGAGGGGGGATTAACGAAGCCCTAGAGGATATCTACTAGTAATCGGTCAAATAAAAATTAGAGACAAGTGTTTGAGAGTGATGTTTATGTACTCCTTGTGATTTGGAAGGTGAAAGAGGGGCTCCATTGAATTGTAGGAAAATGACATGGTAGGGTAGGGGACCAAAAAATGATAAATAGAATTTATGGTTAAAAAATATTATGGTTTTTCAAATTAAACAAGATTTTACTTTGGTGCTAAAATAAGAAAGTCCTTAACTCGAATTAAGGGAATTTTTTGTCCTTCAATGGCATCCCCCCTTGAATTATGTCCGAGTCTTCGATTAGAATCATTGAGAGGGTGGGGTATCTGACACAGAAATGAATGATGGATGGGGTGTGATTGATTAATGGAATGGTCATTAATTCGAATGGGATGATAATCTAATAATTATTTTAAAAAACATTAAATTAATACAATAAATTAATAATTTGCTTATATTTTTAAAAATTATCATTATAATTTTAATTCAATTTATTTTTAATATTTTTAAATATTTTAATTATTTATGATTATCCCATTATGAAATGATGGTTCATCACTTCCATTTCATTACATTTCACTCCATTCCATTTAATTAAAAATTGAACTGTAAAACGCATATGTATGAAAGAGGATAAATAGAGGGGATTAAAATATGAGCACATATGGTCCAACCCCATAGGGGGTTTGGCATGATCGTCATGGCCATGGGAACCCGTAAGTAGATCAAGAGAACTCGCTACTCATCATATAAAAGTTCTTATAGCTTCAACGTATAAAATACAATCCATAGCTTCATTACATAATTTAAACATATGTCCATGTATCCCATAATATAAGAATATACACCCATATCATTCTCACTGATACTATCTTCCAACAAGATTCTTTAACTTTTTTATGAAACTCCACCATTTAGTTATCCTCTTACCATTGTGAACATTAGAAAACTTCTTATTTTCCTTCATGGAATCCTTTATGAGTTTAACAATAAGTTTCTTATTTAATTGTGAAGAGTGTCCTTCACATACATGTATTTATTTTCCAATACAGTGTGGTATTTTAAATGCAATGCATTCTGCAAGTATCTTATAAGATTCAACAAACTTTAACATTGTTTTCTTGCTTACTATGACTATCTTTTTATCTTACACAGATTTCAATATCACCTCTTACTCCAAACATTGTTTAAACAATTATTTTCATTTTGAATAACTCTTATTTAATATTTAAACATTTTTTGAGAAAACTAATATAATCTTTATGAACATCTTATATCCTACTAGTATTTTTCAATTGTTTTTCAAGCTCCTTAATCCTCCTGGATTTAACTTCACGTTGAGAATTTTTTAGTGTTATACTTGAATTTAGTGCCTCTTACATTATATACATTGTTATTAAAAATATTAAAATCTTAATTTCCCACAAGACACTTTTTTATAATCCATGATTTTCTTTTCTTCTGTTTTCAACACCCACTATTCACATTTCTCTTTCTGTTGAATGAACGCACATGTACACTGAAAATCCTTTTAGATAATTTCATGGAAACTCTTTTCCAGAAAACATTAATGCTCTTGAATTGTTTTTAATACACTTGTTATATCAAGAAGATTACTTTCTTCGATCTTACTCTTCCCAATATAATGAGAAACCATTATCACAGAATAACCGCCATATGAATGTTTATCTACTATTTATTTTTTGTAAGCATTAACCTTGGGCTCACAAGAATCAAAATATTCAAAAACACTTTCCATACATGTAGTGTGTGATACATTCATTCATTTTGTTGATTTCTTCTTAATCTAGTTTCTTGCGCACTTTTACATAAAACATTTTCTAACTTATCGTGTTGAAATGGATGATCCTCTATAAAAAAATAGTTTTTTTTCTAAATATTATTGGTTGTTGAAATATACAACACATTCTTAAAAAATTTATCTTTCAAAATCATGCATAACAACTTTTGTGCCTCTCTATCATGAATCCTTTTCTATATCAGATATATCAACTTCATTAAGCACACATTTTAAAATAAATATTCTATGTAAATTTAATTATGAAATAGATTCATTTATCTAAGTAGAGTAACCTATTGTTGGAGTTGGTTCGCTAGAAATAAGTTTAATGTAAATTATGATTACATGTATTCATTATTTTGAATATTAATAAACTTATTATAACATCATGATTTTTCTTCTACATGAAATATTATGTGATAATTTCTTAAGAGTCATCGTCACACTGAAAGGTCACAGTAGTCCCCCCGCTATGATAATAACCCATAAGTGCCATGATAGAATTTTTAAATAAATGTTCTACAACTGAATGATATCATTTGATAAGACAAAAATGATACAAACTATCAGGGGTGAAGACTCACAATACATTGTGGCACTTTCTCATGGGGTATACCCATGGTAATTTTTATTATAGGAGATTATGAGAACATGACCCACTGGTAAGAAATAGACCTTTATATATGTCATTGGATGTTCCTATCCATGAACATGTTTATTGATCCTTATAAATTAAGATTATTATTATTGGATATTATTAGTCATGTATTCTAATGTATTGACAAAAACCGTGATGAAATATTTTTATGGAAAAGTAAGATATGTTGGGTGCGACATGAGTAATATTGAATTAATGAATAACACAAGAAAAGATTTGTCTCATTTGTTCTTTAATGGAATTTGATATCTCAAACCCTTTGATGGTAATGGAGCATCCTAAATAAATTTGTGGCCATGGTATTCTATTTGCAGGTTCATTTCCAAAAATTCAAAGAAAAAGACATTAAACATATAGGTCGATGACACCAGCATACAAACTTCTTGATTAGTGTTAATGTGATAAATGGATCATACTGCACAGTAAGAATTAGTATGAGGTTGTATGTCATTGTGGCATTAACTTCTCTTTGTATGGGTGCCTTAATATGTCACTAGATTTTAACCTTATACTTTGGGTGGCTCTGCCTAATGCCATCGAGAAATAGGCTTAGAAGGTCACACACAAAGTTTATCTAGAATTTTAGTTAAATATTAAATAATATTTATTATTTAACATGTTTAATAAATATTATTCTCATATATGGTTTAATAATTATTCATGTTTGATGGATATCATATATTCAATCACTAATAATTTGAGAGAATATTTGTGAGCAGAATATTTAATAAATATATATTTTGGATTAACTAAATATAATATTTTATTTATTTATTTATTGGAGAATAATTTAGTGATATTTATTTATTAAATATTTATTTATTATTCAAGGTCTGATAAATACTCTGGTGGAATGGTGAACCTAGTTTAAAGTCATTATGAGAAATAATATATATTAAATATTATTTGAATAAAATTTAAAAAAATTATTTAAGAAGTATTATTAAATTTATTCACTGGTTTTTGCACATGTTATTATTACATTAGTCAAGGGAGGGAAAAAAACTAAAAAACTACCTAAATGTGCATAGGGAGGCTTGAAACCAAGTCCTCCCAAACAACACTGCATGACGCAATGACTAGGTTGTGCCCATGAGGATTATGAAATAATAATAATATTATTATTATATACATGGGGTTCTGTGGGGATTAAGGAAATAATAATAATGCATGTGTAATTATTATTTTCTAACCGTAACTCTATTTGATCCCAATTATGTTATTTCTAACCCTAACACTAGCCATTGGTTTTTGGATGCGCATAATGACTTTGGAGAATCATCTCAAGCCCTAAATAACTTCTCTCCAAGAACACTCTCAAGAACGGAGAACGACCCTCTTCCAACACCCCTCTTGATTATAGAGATATCAAGGTGAGCCCTTATCTGAAGAGATTATTATGGTGATTATAGATGAATGAAACAAACATTATGATCTTTCATTTTAGCACTCAGAGATTCCTGCGAAATCGCTCAAAAGTTTTTGAGGTGTATAATGACCCACACTTTTCATACATATATATTACATATCAATAGATGAATATCCATTACATAATATAACGATCCATGCTAGAATTGTATAGGTCTACTACCTTTGGAAACTTGGATACAAGGAAAATTGGTTCATAAGTGAACTACATCATCTCCCACTAAGTTCTTCATAACTATCACCCTTCTTAGACATATCATACACAATACTGTTATTTATATCTTGGGGAAAGGAAACATAAGTAAAGGTGATCTCATATGCTCAGTATGGGTAAACAAGGGATATCTCATCATAACATGAGTATAAGCGTATGAGAACATGATAATAAAATTTGAAAATCATACCATGTATACCATAGATCATAAAAATGAGTCATGAAATAAATCTTGGCATTCCATAAGACATGAATCATAATTGAATCAAATAACATGATCTATGATAGTATAACATTGCAATAAGACATAGATTTGTGGCATGTACATAAGCATTTAATATCTTATGTTAAGGCTACCCACCAAGACATTCACAACATGCTAGGCTTGGGATAACCACCCATTTACCTACTTCAGGCTTTGAATGACCTCCCATATTCTCTATTTTTGGATTGGAATACCCTCCCATGTACCCAATTTCAGGCTTGGGATAACCACCTGTGTACCCTCTTTCAGGCTTGGGATAACCTCCTATGTACCCTTTGAGCTCATAGAACACTAATCATTAACTAATTAATTTGAGATATATATAACTCCCACTCATCACATAATCCAAAAATTTGTGTTTCCAAAGATCATAAAACATTCATCATATCATAACTCATGAAAAAGAAATGGGTTTCATAAACATTTCATCTTAGCATAACACGTGGAAAAGAAATGAGTTTCATAAACATCTCATCAGATCATAACCCATGTAAAAAACAGGTTTCATAATCATATTTTCCTTATAATCATAAACCATCTTGAAAAAGAATAATGATGGTATCATTGGAAATTATCCTCATAAAGTCAAAATAAACATTAAAAGTTATTATCATTACTGAATAGATTTTCCATAAAAATATTATGAAAACATTCTTGAGGAAAATTTCCTTTCCATTTTGAAATCATTTATTTAAAATCTGAAAATTTTCCAAATATTAAAGAAAAAAATTTCATTGAAAATAACCTTGTAAACTTATATATGTTTTAAATCATTAAGCGATCATGATGGTAGAAAATACCATTCATTCTATACACATTAAAACAAAGATTCCTTTTACATTTTTGGTAAAAGTTCAAAGTGCATCATCCAAAAAACAACAAGAAGATTTCTTTTAAACCATTTTTTAAAAATTAAAAAATGGGTAAAAATGGATTTAAAAAGATTTGGATAATATTAAATCTTTGTTTAAAATATTTTTTTGAAATCGTAGACATGGAAGAAAAATGATTTTCGAACGAAGAGAGTAATACAGTTTGGTTTCATTAAAAACCTTACTTTGGAATCTTGAGTACGTAAAGAGAGAAAAATGAAATGAAAACATTTATTTTAATGAAATAACTAGAGGAGAATAAAATTTATGAGTTTCTTGAGAGATAGATCATAATATTTCATCATCATAAACCTAATCATAAACAATCATGATAAACAATAAGTTTGTAACATAAAACCATTACCACTTTGGAATTTTTGAATCCTAAGACCCATGAAATAATTAAACATATATGGGTATTTATATTCAATAATTATCAAGATAATAATGATAAAATAAATCCATGGGCAGTATATACACTACACAAAAGAAACAAGTGGTGAATATGGCATGTGTCCCACATAAATAAAAGCGAGATGAAGATTCCTTACCTCAAGTATCAACTTTCTTCATACAAGTTAGAACTTCATGTATAAAAATATATGTTTATTATATATATATATATATTATAAAACCATAATCATATATATCATCCCATATATTATTTAATTACAACCTTTTATCACCATTTTGTTAGCAAATCCTTGTTAAAAATCACATTTCAGGTAATAGCTATTTCGTTTTTCATGTATGTTTTGGTCTGGTATTTTTATTCCTTTTACTTTGATCATGGTTCCATAATATATAGAATGTTAACCATGAAATTAATATCATATATATTCATTATACATGTCTTTAGAGTAATCCATTAAAGTTATAGATAGAAAATGAATTACACTTTTCATGGAGACTTTAGGTTGTATGTACGCATGAATATTATTTCCATTTTCTCGATGGATGAAATGAAATAAAGGTAAATATTAATTCTGTAATGCCCCGACCCCAATTACCCTGAGTCGGTGCATTATTACATACCATTGTAATGATCATAAGAAAGATCAAATCTCAAAAGACCTATTGGTTTAGTAGCCTTGAAAACACTAGATATATTCATAAAGTTTTACATTACATAATGAAGTGAAATACTACTACAACAACATATTGTATCCATAATCCAAACTATTATCCCCTCATAATATCCCTGCAGGTCATTCATAATTTACTTCTTCACATCCATGGAAAAATAAAACATAGAAAAGGGGTGAGCTCAAATGGCCAGTAAGGATAACAATATAGCGTAAACATTCATAAATAAGAATAAACATTTAAGGAAATGTATAACTAAAACAAAAGCCTTTTAAACTTGAACTTCAACATATTATGGAAAAAATAAAATGAGATAATTCCATTTACTTATTCACTTGGATATTCTACTAATCCAATAATCACATGCAATATCAACAACCACTTTCATAATGATGGAATTCATAATGCCAGACTATCATAACCACATAGCCAAGGCCTCGTGCCAAGACTACAAATAAGATTTTTCCAAGGCCTTGTTCCAAGACACTAGTTTGTCTCATGAGACCTACCGATGCATCGAGGAGCTATAGCAGGCTCCACCCGTCACATATTAAGTCCAATGCATTCCCATATGAAAAGGTTTAAACATAACATAAACATTAGTATTAAAACAAGCATACGAAATGTCAATACTTTCACCATAAACCATGAATGGTATAAAATATATCACATCCATAGTCAAAAATATCACAAAACCTTCAATACAATATAGAAGTTTTGTATCATAATAAATCAACTTCAAATAAGCGTAAAATCCATCAAAGGATGTTGACATAGATGAAATCAAAACTCTTTTTAGAGAAATATCTCTTTCTATTTTGAAATCATTTAAGATTCATATATTTATAAAATAAAACATTTTCTTTGAAAATATTATTATAAGCTTGTAAGGGAAGCTTTGACATTTTTATAATGGTGGAAAATAGCCGCACCCGCCGTATAGGTTAAAAAAACATTCTTAACTTAATTTTGTCGAAAAGGTTAAAAAACACCTTGTCTGGAAAACGACGGAAAGATTCCTTTATAAACCTCTTATAAAACGTAAAACAAGGGTATAAATGACTTTAACCGATATTCTAGTAAATTGTAAAAATGTTTTGAAATTCATTTTTAAGAAACATGGATGTGGATGATAAAGAGATCCCAGTAGATTATTACGTATAAACAACCTCGGATAATGAAGAGATTGCAAAATAAAACCTTATCTTGTTCTTTTCCTTGGTTGGGGGTAGGTTAAACTCCAGTATAATGGTGAAATAATTGTTATTAAATTATACAAGAATCATATATATTAATATGATATCATATATGATCTTTTAACATTGATTTATTAATAATATCTTAGTATTATCGTTGTTTCGGGTGTTAACTTACTCGTTTTCTTTTATATGTTTTGTTAAGTAATCCATGTTTTTCATGGATATGTTGTATCTTATTCATATCTAGAATGATATCAAGTCCTTAAACATTATTTTTAAATCATAAAATGATAATTATACTTGAATGGATACGATGGAGAATGAATCTCATCGCGTTCGTGGAGAAGGTAGTCCGTACGTACGCACGAGCGACAATATCATTCTTTTGATATTGAAATAATATATAATTGGATGGTATAACATATATAAAGAATCATTATCATGTTATATTTATTATTTACATGAGTTACACATCATTATTATACCCATACAAATAATAATTTATCGAATAACAATTACACCACGACGTGGAGACGGTAAGTCGTACGTACGCACGTATGGTGACATGTTATTCAAAGGATGGATAGAATACTGAATATGGTGGGCAGGCTAGACCTATACCTCATTACCCATACAACACGTTTTTGCCAACGAGCTTTTACCCTAGTGGTACAAGCTTCTGCTTGGCATCCAAAAGACCCGGGATCAAATCGGGGCAGGGGTGAATTTCCGGGGTACTGTAGTAGGGCACTGTAGCAGTAATGTAGAATCCATGGAACTATAGTAGCGGCGGCACTGTAGTGGTGGTGGTTACTATAGCAGGCACTATAGAGGCGGCAATTATTGTAGCAGGTACTATAGCAGTGCGGGTACTGTAGTAGTACTGTTCACCGAGGGGTCCTTTGGGCCAAAAGATGGGCTTCCAAGCCTTGTATTTAGGCCCCTTGTCCTTGGGCCTTCGGGCTATGTAATGGGTCACCCTATACCTAGTATAAAGAGGCCTTTTGTTTAAATAATAAATTGAGGCTTCGGCCCCATCCTTTTAAAAAAAAGAATGGAACTTGAAAAAGGGTGGTGAAATCCTTACCTCTTTTTTGGGTTCTTCCTTTTGATTTGATCAAAAGGGCTCCTTAAGTTGGATTTCTGACTATAGAATGGCCACTAGGATTAAGTTATGGAAGTTGAGAGAGTATTTGGGAAGTGGTTGGCCGAACCAAAAGGCTTTGAAGGTGTGAGTTATTGAGAAGGGAGAGTTCCCTTTTATAAGAGGGGTGAGGTGCACCTTTGGAAAAGCTAAAAATATTATTTTATAATAAATTCATATTCCATTTATAATGGATACAAAGTGGATTATTTAAAGGTTAAGGTGGGTATAGGTCCGAAACCACTCAACCAATAGAATTTAGATAGGTTTGGGTCATTATATTAACCTTATCTTTTAGTTTTAACTCTTAGTTAATTAGTTTGACACTTACCATGTCACTTTGTATTTTTATATTATATAGTTAATAAAAATAATATATACCTCCAAGAGACTTCCAAGTGGTCCATTAATGATACACCTATCATGATATAAGCCTCTTGGATGAACCATATATTTTTAGGAATTTAATATCAATTGATAATATAATATTGTTTTTAAAAACTCTTTTATGTCAATTTTGACACTATTCAATAACTGATTTTTGTAAAAATCATAAAAGAATGATTACTTAGAAAAAAGTCAATTAAATAAATCCTAATATGTCATATTATCCTAGAAAATTAGTTTAATTCATTAAAAGTTTCAAATTATATTTATTTGGGTATTTATAATATCAATTATTTTAAAATTTTACTATTATAGTAATTACTGCATCATCATTGTGTCAAAAATAAAATAAATTATTTAATTTCTAAAAATTATAAATAAAATATCATTATTTAGGAAATCGTTTTAGCTTTATAATTAATATTTACAATCAAATTTATCTTATGTATAACCCTATATTAAAAATGGTTTAGTAAATAAACATTGATTTTAACTCTTTTAACTCTTCTTTGAATTAAATAATAATAAATGTCCTAATCTAATCCAAGTGGACCTAAATGATAATATTTTATTACTAAGGTTGTTTTTGGTTGGGATACACTAGTCTAATTTAATTAGTACATGTGTTAGGGTAATATTAATATCATTTTTACCCTTAATTACCCTATTTACTTTTAACCGTGGTAAATAAAAGTAAAATGATACTATTCACCAAACATTATTTTCATCTCATTGAACCACATTTTACTCCTTGATATTAACCGTGTCTCTCGGATTTTCGAAATTCCAATCACAGAAGCGGTAAAATAAAGTTTTATGAAAAATTCAGTTTTTTAACTACCACTTAGTAGTTTCATTATTCATCAAAAATTGAAGTTTTTCTGAACAATGCCAAAATTTCACCCTAAGCTATAATTGATAGTCTGGATTCAAAAATGATGCCTATTTTACAAAATTCCAAACATATAAGTTGCATTAATTAATTTTATAATTAATTTTCGTTGTTACAACAAATAGCGTGTTTTTAAGAAACAATATATATCAAAAGATTGACAATTGTTTATGTCCAATTTCAAAGTGAAATTAATTCTAATGAACACCATTGGATAAAATGGTAAAAATATATTCTCATTATACTTTAAAACCACTAAATAATATAATTTATCACTATAAATTATTTTTATTAAAAAAGTTGTTTTTAAGTATTTTCACTATTCATAAAAATTGGAAGTTCTCAGAAAAATACCAAAAATTCAACTTAGGATAATTTCGATATTCGGAATCCAAAAATGAAGTTCATTTTGAAATATAAAATATATATAATTTCAAAAAGTAGGTATTACTATTCATAATGGCTAGTTTGATTGGTTGTGGTGTGTGTTAGAACTCGATGTTGCGTACAACACACACTATTACATTATTCAAAGGGAAACGTACCGTAGAAGATTGGGGTGTTACATTATCCCCTCCTTCAAATAATTTCATCCTCAAATTTTCTAGAATTCTACCGCATGAAAAGACTCGGGTGGTTCTTCATCATAAGTTCCTCAGGTTCCCACGTTGCCTCTTCCATCTTATGGTTTCTCCACAAGAATTTTACCAGACGAGTCGTCCGGTTTCTCAGTACTTGTTCTCTCGTATCAAGAATCCTGACGGGATCTTCGCAATAAGACAGATCGGGTTCCAGTTCTAATTCCTCATAGGTGAGTACATGTGTTGGGTCAGGCATGTATTTCCTCAATAGAGATACGTGGAACACATCGTGAACTTTGGAAAGACTTTGCGGCATTGCCAATCGGTAAGCTACAACCCCAATTCGTTCTAGAATTTCAAAAGGTCCGATGTACCTGGGACTCAATTTACCTTTCTTACAAAAACGTATGACTCCCTTCCATGGAGATACCTTCAAGAAAACATGATCACCGACTTGAAATTCCAAATCCTTCCTTCAATTATCGGCATAGCTCTTCTGCCTACTTTGAGATGCTTTGATGTGATTTTGGATTACCTTCACCTTTTCCATCGTTTCCTCCACCAGTTCTGGGCCTATAAGTTTTCTTTCACCAACATCATCCCAACAGGTTGGTGTGCGACATCTCTTTTCGTATAACGCTTCATATGGTGCCATATGAATACTCGAATGGAATCTATTGTTATAGGAAAATTCTACCAGAGGTAAATATTGATCCCACATACCCTGAAAATCAAGTGAGAAAGATCTCAACATGTCTTCTAAGGTTTGAATAGTCCATTCTGATTGTCCTTCTGTCTGAGGGTGGTAGGCAGTGCTCAAATTAAGTTCAGTATCTGGGGATTTCTGAAGACTTTTCCAGAATCTTAAAGTAAAATGGGGATCACGATCAGAAACAATCGATCGGGGTACTCCATGAAGTCTCACAACTAAATTAATATATAGTCTTGCTAGACATTCCAGTGGTATATCTTCTCTTATATCAAGAAAATGTGCTTACTTGGTAAGACGATCAACAATGACCCATATTGCATCGTTCCTTCTAGGAGTCTTTGGTAGCCCCATGACAAAGTCCATCGTAATATTGTCCAATTTCCACTCTGGTATGGGAAGAGGTTGCATGACTCCTCCAGGCTATTGCCTTCCAGCTTTCACTTGTTGACAAACCATACATCTTGACACAAAATCAGAAATCTCCCTCTTCATGTTTTCCCACCAAAAATTTTCCTTCAAATATTTATACATTTTGGTTCTCCCAGGGTGTATAGAGAAATTGGAAATATGAGCATCATCCAACAGTTCTCTTTTTAGATCAGGTATATCGGGAACACAAATTCTCTTCCCAAATTTCAAAATTCCATCTTCATACACAAAGTCTCTCAATCTCCCATCATTCACAGCTTTAATCTTCTTTTGAAATTCTTCATCATCGGTCTGAGAACTCTTAATCCTTTCTAGTAAAGATGGTTTGGCAACCATTTGAAAAAGCATTGATGTTTCACCTTCCCTCGTTATTCTCATGTCCATCTTCACTAGATCCATAAAAATTGGATCCCTTTCAATTCTCATATTGTTCAAAACTCCATGATCTTTTCTGATCAAAGCATCTGCCACCTTGTTTGCTTTCCCTGAGTGGTAGTGTATCGTACAATCATAATCCTTGAGTAATTAAATCCATCTCCTTTTCCTCATGTTGAGTTATTTTTGTGATAAAATATACTTCAAACTCTTGTGATCAGTATAAATCTCACATCTTTCACATAGACGTAGTTCCTCCATATCTTCAAAGAAACGATCACAGCTGTTAACTCAAGATCATGAGTAGGATAGTTTTTCTAATGAATTTTCAACTGTCGTGATGAATAGGCAATAACCCTATCATTCTGCATAAGGACACAACCAAGTCCTTTCTTCGATGCATCACTATAAATAACAAACCCATCATTCCCCGATGGTAGAGTCAATATAGGAGCATTGACTAATATTCTTTTTAGTTCTTCGAAACATTCATCACACTCTTTTGTCCAAACAAATTTAACCCCTTTACGTGTGAGCTTCATTAATGGGTTTGCCAATCGGGCAAAATTCTGGACGAAACATCGATAATAACCTACCAAACCAATAAAACTGTATACCTCAGTTATACTCGTAGGTCCTGGCCATTCTTGGATTGCATTGGTCTTAGAAGGATCAACAGAGATTCCATCTTTAAAGAAAATATGTCCAAGAAAAGAAATCTCATGAAGCCAGAATTCACACTTGCTAAACTTCCCATATAATTCATGTCTTCTCAGAGTCTTCAGGATAATGCACAAGTGACTTTCATGATCCTTGTAGCTTTTTGAGTATACCAAGATATCATCAATAAATACCTCCACAAATTCATCGAGATATTCCTTGAAATCTATATTCATTAGATCCATGAATACAGAGGGTGCATTAGTCAATATAAAGGGCATTACAGTAAACTCATAATGCCCATACCTGGTTCGAAATGCTGTCTTCGGAATGTCTTCTTTATTTACACACAAATGATGGTATCCAGATCGAGGTTAAATCTTTGAAAATTATTGAGCTCCATGCAGTTGTTCAAATAAATCATCAATGCGAGGTAGGGGATACTTTTTCTTTATTGTTATAGAATTGTTCTCCCTGTAGTCGATACATAACCTCATAGATCCATCTTTCTTTTTAACAAAAAGAACAGGGGCTCCCCATGGAGAAACACTAGGGAGAATAAATCCCTTATTACTCAATTCCTCTAGTTGTTTCTTTAGTTTGACTAATTATACAGTGTCCATTCTATAAGGGGTCTTCGATATAGTCCTTGATCCAGGAATTAAATCAATGGAAAACTCATCTTCTCATTCTAGAGGATGTCCAGGTAAATCTTCCAGAAACACATCTACATATTCTTTCACAATAGGTACATCCTCTATTTGAACATTCCTTTCCTCACCCACAGTCATTTCATTCTCTTCCTCCCCAATAATTGAATTTAGTTGAGCTACTGGGGGTGGATCTAGATAAGAATTTGGTGGTGATGATTCTACTCTAAAGATAAGGTGTTCCTTATCATCATTATCAAGAATCGTAACCTCTTTCTTCTTACAATAAATCTTTGCATCACAGTCTGAAAGCCAGTCCATACTGAGGATTATATCAAACTCAATCATAGGTATGATGATGAGATCAGCGGATAAAGAACATTTATGTGCTCTAATGGGGACTGATTCACAAAACATTGTTGCAATGATACTTCCCTTACGAGTTTTAACTGACAACTCCCTTGTTAAATCAAATTGGAAATATCTAATTTTCTTAGCAAACTAGGAAGATATGAAACAATGTGATGATCCAGAATCAAATAATGCATTTTCTAAACTTGAGGAAACCATTAAATTACCTGTCACCACGTCTTTCAAAGATTCTACCTCAGCAGTAGTGATAGCATAAGCTTGGCCTTGATCCCTTGGCCTTTTATGAGGTAAGTTCCCCTAACGCTGAGGACATTCATTTGCATAATGTCCCATCTCCCTGCAATTTTAGCATTGATCATTGGTATCTTCCTTCTTCCCTTTTCATTCACGAGCTTGGTGGCCTTTTCACCACATTTGTAACAGACACCCATTCCCTTCAAGAAAGTACCAGGGTGTTTCTTCCCACATTTACCACAGGATGGATATTCAACCATTCCATTCTTCCCCATATTTCCATTCCAAGATTGATCAGTAGATCTCTTCTTTTCTTGCTTTGCTTTAAAGTCATAAGACTTTGATAATTCTTTCTCTGTCTTGATAGCACATGAGACAATGTCTTCGTACGACAAGAAGGATTTTGAGACTAATGATCGACGGAGAAATGGTTTTAACGCATCAAAGAAACGATCAATCTTACTTCTTGGGTTATGTATATAATCTCCAACATAACTTTCTAACCTTGTAAAGTTATCCTCATACTTTGCGACATTCTCATCCCCCTTTTGTCTCAGACTCAGAAATTGCCTTTCTATATCTGCTCGATGGTCACGATGAATGTATTTTTCTAAAAACAGATCTTTGAACTCCCTCCATTCCATATTTGATACTTCATTATCTTTCTTCATGTTTTGAATCAATGACCACCATTGACCAGCATCTCCAGTGAGGCGGTAAACTTCCATGATAACCTTTTCCCTTTCACTACTCCCCAAAGCCTGAAATATTTTCTCTAGGGAATTTATCCATTGCTCAGCTACTAAGGGATTTTTACTCCCATTGAACGTTGGTGGTTTTTGCCTCATGAATAGATCTAACATTGATCCTCCATGCTGCGGATCGGGGTGCTCTATATGGGTAAGGTTATTATTCATAATCTGAGTGAGTTGTCCCAGTATGGTGATTAGTTGATCAGCACCAGTTGCATCACCATCTCCACTATAATTATATTGAGCAGGAGGGAAATCCCTACATGGAGTGCGTGCATTGATACAGTTTCCATTTCTTCCACTAGGCGCCATTTCTAAACAATGGAATAAACTAGATCAGTTTATGAATCAAAATACATAATTCCATACTTATAAACACTTAACATAAATTGAACTATTTACAGATATAATCCATAATCATAAAAATGTTTTCTTTGAGGAAGTATATACTCATTAACCCTTCATAATGATTTGTAAAGAAAATGATAGTTATCCTAAGCATATCCCCCAGGAGTGTCGTAACCAAGAGTGCAGCAAGGCCCATTGTCGTGCACCAGTTCCCGTTCGAGTCTAGCTCAAAGTGGTGTTTTCGAGTTTTACCCCTAGGTACATCTGTGACAGAGCCGCCTCTACCTGCTCATATCCAGACAGGGATGTATTGCTCAGAAAACTAAAAAAATATCTACAATACAAAAATTCTAGGAAGTTGTTCTATACTAATCCTCAAAGTTCATCTTAGGTATACATGCTCTAATCAGAGTTTATCTAAATCTAGCTTCCAAGGTTAGTACTAAACTTCCTCTGATACCAAATGTAACGCCACGACCCCAGTTACCCAGAGTCGATGCATTATTACATAACATTGGCATGATCATAAGAAAGATAAAATCTCAAAAGACCGATTGGTTTAGTAGCCTTGGAAACACTAGATATATTCATAAAGTTTTACATTACATCATGAAGTGGAAAACTACTACAACAACATATTGTCTCCATAATCCACACTATTATCCCCTCATAATATCCCTACAGGTCATTCATAATTTACTTCTTCACATCCTGGAAAAAATAAAACATAGAAAAGGGGTGAGCTCAAATGCCCAGTAAGGATAACAATATAGCGGAAACATTCATAAATAAGAATAAACATTTAAGGCAATGTATAACTAAAACAAAAGCCTTTTAAACTTGAACTTCAACATAGTATGGAAAAAATAAAATGAAATAATTCCATTTACTTATTCACATGTATATTCTACTAATCGAATAATCACATGCAATATCAATAACCACTTTCATAATGATGGAATGCATAATGCCAGACTATCATAACCACATAGCCAAGGCCTCGTGCCAAGAATACAAATAAGATTTTGCCAAGGCCTTGTGTCAAGACACTAGTTTGTCTCATGAGACCTACCGATGCACCGAGGAGCTATATCGGGCTCCACCCGTCACATATTAAGTCCAATGTGTTCCCATATGAAAAGGTTTAAACATAACATAAACATTCGTATTATAACATGCATACGAAATGTCAATACTTTCACCATAAACCATGAATGGTATAAAAAATAGCACATCCACAGTCAAACATATCACAAAACCATCAATACAATATATAAGTTTTGTATCATAATAAATAAACTTCAAATAAGCATAAAATCCATCAAAGGATGTTGACATAGATGAAATCAAAACTCTTTTTAGAGAAATATCTCTTTCTATTTTGAAATCATTTAAGAGTCATATATTTATAAAATAAAACATTTTCTTTGAAAATATTCTTATAATATTTTAAGGGAAGCTTCGACGTTTTTATAACGGCAGAAAATAGCCGCACCCGCTGTATATGTTAAAAAACATTCTTACCTTAATTTTGTCGAAAAGGTTAAAAAGCACCTTGTTTGGAAAACGACGGAAAGATTCCTTTATAAACCTCTTATAAAAAGTTAAACAAGGGTATAAATGACTTTAACCCATATTCTAGTAAATAGTAAAAATGTTTTGAAATTAATTTTTAAGAAACATGGATGTGGATGATAAAGAGATCCCAATAAATTATTACGTATAAACAACCTTGGATAATGAAGAGATTGCGAAATATACCCTTACCTTGTACTTTTCCCTGGTTGGGGGTAGGCTAACCTCTTGTATAATGGTTAAATAATTGTTATTAAATTATAAAAGAATCATATATATTAATATGATATCATATATGATCTTTTAACATTGATTTGTTAATAATATCTTAGTATTATCGTTATTTCGGGTGTTAACTTACTTGTTTTCTTTTATATGTTTTGTTACGTAAGCCATGTTTTTCATGGATAGGTTGTATCTTATTCATATCCAGAATGATATCAAGTCCTTAAAAATTATTTTTAAATAATAAAATGATAATTATACTTGAATAGATATGATGGATAATGAATCTCATCGCGTTCGTGGAGACCATAGTCCTTACGTACGCACAAGCGACAATATCATTCTTTTGATATTAAAAAAATATATAATTGGATAGTATAACATATATACAGAATCCTTATCATGTTATATTTATTATTTACATGAGTTACACAACATTATTATACCCATACAAATAATTATTTATTTAATAACAATTACACCACGACGTGGAGACGGTAATCCGTACGTACGCACGTATGGTGACATGTTATTCAAAGGATGGATAGAATACTAAATATGGTTGTACCGTATTTATAATAACATCACAGTATATATAAGATAATGGATTTATTATTTTATAATTGTAATAACAAATAAAGAATAAGTGGAAGAAGAAAGGAACTTGAAAAAGGGTGGTGAAATCATTACCTCTTCTTCGGGTTCTTCCTTTTGATTTGATCAAAAGGGATCCTTAAGTTGGATTTCTGACAAAAGGAAGGCCTCTAGGATTAAGTTAGGGACGTTTAGAGAGTATTTGGGTAGATCCTGGCCGAACCAAAAGGCTTTTAAGGTGTGAGTTAATGAGAAGGGAGAGTGCCCTTTTATAAGAGGGGTGAGAGGCACCTTTGGAAAAGCTAGAAATATTATTTTATAATAAATTAATATTCGGTTTCTAATGGAACCAAAGTGGATTATTTAAAAGTTAATGTGGGGATAGGTCGAAAACCACTCAACCAATAGAATTTAGACAGGTTTGGGTAATTATATTAACCTTATCGTTTAGTTTTAACTCTTAGTTAATTAGTTTGACACTTACCATGTCACTTTATATTTTTCTATTATATAGTTAATAAACTTACTATATACCTCCAAGAGACCCCCAAGTGGTCCATTAATGATAAAAATATCATGATATAAGTCTCTTGGAAGAAACTTATATTTTTAGGAATTTAATATCAATTAATAACATAATATTTGTTTTAAAAACTCTTTTATGTCAATTTTGACACTATTCAATAATTGATTTTTGTAAAAATCATAACAGAATGATTACTTCTAAAAAAGTCAATTAAATTAATCCTAATATGTCATATTATCCTAGAAAATTAGCGTAATTAATTAAAATGTTCAAATTATATTTATTTGGGTATTTATAATATCAATTATTTTAAATTTTCACTATTATGGTAATTAATGCATCATCATTATGTCATAAATAAATAAAATTATTTAATTTCTAAAAATTATAAATAAAATATCATTATTTATGAAATCTTTTTATATTTTTATTGAATATTTAAAATTATTTTATCTTATGTATAACCCTATACTAAAAATGTTTTAGTAAATAAACTTTGATTTTAACTCTTTTAACTCTTCTTTGAATTAAATAATAATAAATGTCCTAATCTAATCCAAGTGGACCTAAATGATAATATTTTATTACTAAGGTAGTTTTTGGTCTAGATACACTTGTCCAATAAAATTAGTACATGTGTTAGGGTAATATTAATATCATTTTTACCCTTAATTACCCTATTTACTTTTAAACGTGGTAAATAAAAGTAAAAAGTTACTATTCACCAAAAATTATTTTCATCTCATTGAACCACATTTTACTCCTTGATATTAACCGTGTCTCTAGGATTTTTGAAATTCCAATCACAGAAGTGGTAAAATTATGTTTTATGAAAAATTCAGTTTTTTAACTACCACTTAGTAGTTTCACTATTCATCAAAAATTGAAGTTTTTCTGAACAATGCCAAAATTTCACCCTAAGATATAATTGATAGTCCGAATTCAAAAATGATGTCTATTATACAAAATTCCAAACATATAAATTGCATTAATTAATTTTATAATTAATTCTCGTTGTTACAACAAATAGCGTGTTTTTATGAAATAATATATATCAAATGATTGACAATTGTTTATGTCCAATTTCAAAGTGAAATTAATTTTAATGAACACCATTGGATAAAATGGTAAAAATATATTCTCATTATACTTTAAAACCACTAAATAATATAATTTATCACTATAAATTATTTTTATTAAAAAAGTTGTTTTTAAGTATTTTCACTATTCATAAAAATTGAAAGTTCTCAGAAAAATACCAAAAATTCAACTTAGGATAATTTCGATATTCTGAATCCAAAAATTAAATTCATTTTGAAATATAAAATATATATAATTTCAAAAGGTATGTATTACTATTCGTAACGACTAGTTTGATTGGTTGTGGTGTGTGTTAGAACTCGATGTTGCGTACAACACACGCTATTACATTATTCAAAGGGAAACGTACTGTATAAGCTTGGGGTGTTACAAATTCAATTTCCATAATTATTATTATACCATAGATATCATATATATTCCATAAGTATACCCTCATTACAATCCATTTCAGAATAAAATGAAAAACATATCACAGCGCTTCGTGGAGGCGGAAGTCCACACATAAGCATGAGAGAAGTTATAATTTTATAATGGATTGGAAGGTAAGAACATTATAATGTGACAAAATAGGTTCCATATACTAGTACCTCAATCTGATCTATTACATGAACTCATAAGCTCCTCCCCATATTCCAGAGGCTTCGAAGTAGCAGTGAGGGTCTAATATATCAACATGGGGAGACTATACCCACTTTATCAAAGTAACACAACATCAAAAATGAATAAGAAATAATCAAAAGACAATAACCAACAACCAGAATAATGCCATAACCAAAAAATAAAAGTAATACATGATGAACCAAAATAGGAAAACAATATCTAAAACTAAACAGTAGATATTTCATGCCATAATAAGTGTCAAGTGTCTAATACAAACCCAAAAATAAAGACACTGACAACTCCATGTGGGTCCCAACACTATTTTCAGTTCCCCCATCCATGATCCATCCCAAATTATCCATCTAACATGGGATCTTTCCCTTATCATGTCATGTAAACATAAAGACTATTTAGGTACTGATCAGGCAGCCCCAATAGGGTGTGAGTATAACTCAGTACATCACCACCAACAACATCTAAAATAATATCCAGTTAATAATAGTGTATGCAGTTGTATAAAGAATAATGTAAAATGCATGAAGTAAAAATTGTCATATTTCATTATTCTTTAATTATCACATAATTTATCGGGTTCATGAAGACACCCCACCCATCAATACCTACTCTGGACCATGCTGAACATTGAACTATCCCCAAGGGATATCACATATCACATAGAGACTCAAAAATTATTATAACATGGTATTTAATTATCCATTTAATTTCAATTTATATCACAAACATTTGGAACCATATTCCAACGCCAATCTATTGGGCATAGAACACTTTTTTTTTATCACCCCATGGGTATTTGGAGAATCAACCCTTGTCCCATACCCCATGGGTATTTCGAGCAGCAGTCCCAGTCTCATAAAATAATAATATCATGCATGCATTTGGGTCTAAACCATCATGTCTAGCACCCTGTGAGTATTCAGAGCATCAGTATGTGTCCCACAACCAATTTCTCAATCAATCAAATATATCACACCTATCACATTAAAAAAGTTTAATCAACATCAACCCTCTAATCAAAAATTCTCATCATGGTATACCAGTTCAATTATCAAATCAATCACAATTCTATGCTTTAATCACATGGAATAATATGAAAATTTCACAGTTAAACCATCAACCAAAATTTAATCAAAACCAATTAACTCTTCAAGGTTATTCCAAACATATCTCAATTACCATTTTCAACTAATTTAGTATTTTATAAATTAACCAATTACACAATCCCATTAACCCATCAATTTCATGATCACAAATCAACCTATTTTATTGTCCCAAAGTTTAACCCAATTCAATATCACATGGAAATTTAATTTAATTGATTCAATCTCTGATGCAATTTTCTTATCATGAAAATTTGAAATTTTATAATTACATATATTTAATTAAATCAAGACAATAGGATTTTCAATTTATACCACCTACCTCAAGATCTTCGAAGAATTGTCACAAATAAAAATCCCTAAATTGAAGTGGAATGTTTAATTTCACAACGAAGAACATGATCAAGATCCACGACAAAAAAGATTAAGATACATCAAACCTAGATCAAAAACCATTTAAAATGGATAAAAATAACCCTAAAAAATATGAGATAAATATGGGAGACTGGGAGGAAACCAACCGGGATGAGAATATATTACTGAGAGAGGTGAGGATCCATTAAAAAAATCTTTCATTAGTCACTAATGGAGTTCATAATCCCTTGGAATCCACCCAGGATCCTCTAAAAATGAGATAAAAAAGTTAGGTTCAAGTTCGGTAGAATTAGGGTGAAGTCCAGGGGGTTTGGGAATTTTAAAACTAATTTTTGGAGGATTAAATCTCACATTCATGGTTTCCTAGGTAGGGGCACATGGTTTTCAAAACTGTGCACCCTAACTTTGCACCTCTCCTATGTGGGTGCATGATTACTCCTAAGATGGCACACAGTTTGACAAACTATGCACCAACTGTGCAATACCTCTATATTTAGGGTTTCCCAGTTTTCTAGGGCAGGGCACACAGTTTGGGAAAACTGTGTGTCAACCATGAACTGTCGAAAACCCCTAAAAAACACCCAAATTTCACTAAAAATTCACAAATACATGCCTCAAACAAAGTATAACCAAAACAAGGAAAAATTGTACCTATAAACGAGTTAGATACATCACTTGAAAAGGTCGGGATCATACTAACATAGATGAGATATTATAATTCTATAAATATAATTATTTCATAAATATCATATATATATGTTAAAATTCATAATTATATTCAATTATGATACGTGGTGATAGAAAAATAATTACATCAGTTCGTGAGGCGGTAGTCCTCCATACACATGATTGGCAGTTTCATTTCCCATTTCATGGAAGTGGAGATTGATATATGTTATTCCATTAACATAATAACATCTTAGTATATGATAGTTAGTAATGTAATTATATCAGAATAGTTGAAGAATATTTGAAGGAGGTTAAAAAATAAATAATATAATAATGCTTAGTTAGGAATGATACCTCTTATCCAGACAACTTCCTTAGGTTTGCATCAAAATCCTTCTTAATAGGGTTTCCTAATAAAAACATGGCCTATAGGATTTAGGCTGGGAATTAAGGAACATATTTTTTATGTATTTATTTTAAAAAATTATTTGGAAGTGTGAAGATGAGAGTAGATGGGGTTCCCTTTTATAAGTGGTAGAGAGGACACATTTGCAATTTTTGAAAATAAAATGTTATACCCATGTTTTACACATGACACAAGATCCAAAATGGATTATTATCAAACCATAGACGAGATTAGGTTGAAATATTACCATAAAATAGGTTTTGAAAAAAAATTAGGCCATTTTAACCGTTATCTTTATAGTTTAATCCACCGGTAAACTCGTTTTAACCATAACCATAGTGATTATTTTTTACTATTTTTACTATTCATTATAACCAGAAATTAAATTTGACATATTATATAATATTTATTATGATGATTCCAACTATGGAATATATCTTTCCAAAATGAATTTAAATAAGAGGTAAAATTTAATTTAAAATTAATCTCGTGGATGCGATGAAAAAGCAGTTTTCTAAATATTTTTTTCATAGGTATAAGAATTTTTAACATCAAAATTCAATACAAAATTGATCAAAATTACCTGAATTGGATTAATAAATATAAAATTGAAATAATATTACTTTTATAACCACATTAACATAAAATTAATCTTTTAAAGTCTTTAAATGAAAATGCAGTTTTAAAAAAAAATCAGTATTTTTTTTACTATTCATCAAAAAAATAATATTTTTAGAAAATTCTAAAAAAATCACACTAACATAATTTTGACATGTAGATTTTAAAAATGAAGTTTATTTTGTCAGATAAATTTTTTAAAATTGGAAATAAATACTTTTAAATTTTTTTCACAAAATGGAACAAAAAACATTTTTTTGAGAAAATTATTTTCAAAGCATATAAATGATTTTCTAAAATATCAGTACCTTTATATCAATATGTTTTATTTTTATAAAAACATTATAATTAATTTTAAAAATATGTTTATTTATATTCATACCACTATGTTTAACAACTCAGTTATAATGGTCATGTTTAAATAATAATATTAATATTATATCTCAGTTCGTTAAAACTAATTGTTATGTGTAATGTAAGCTATCAAAATTAAATATATTTGAAAAAAATCATAAAATATAAAGGTGTTATAGTGAATATGTGGAACACCTCTATAGGAAATATAAAATTTATTCCCATGATGCAAGTATGGTATGATGAAAATATGTTTTCAGATTCATCAATGAAGAAGTAATCCATCATAAGGTAATTATTTAAATGTTTAAATAAATTATAAATCATTATGTGGTGATCCTACATTTTATTCCAAAATTCTCATGTCTATTAATATTTCGTTCAATTCTATTGTTCACACCATTCTTCCTCAGGTACATCTCATATTAATTATCTATTATGATAAAAATCCGAATTTGCATGCCCTACCGGTGCTTCCGTTGTGCCTTCAACCTTTAAGTGGTATCAAAAGGATAACATAATAATCAATAATTATTTAACAATAATTGATTGATTCATGAATTTATCATTAGTTTTAAATTCATGATTAAAATTTTTTTAAATATGAATCATGAGTTCTCCTCTTCCTCCTCTTCATTCTCATAAATATAATAAAAAATTGATTAATTATGAATGAAGAACATTTGAAGAACTTATCCAGATATGACAAGGATTTTGGATAGATATAATAATAATACATGACGTATAGCCTATAAGTATACAATATTACCTATTTTTAATGCAACATGATGATTCACAAATTATTTTGGAGCATTGTGTAATTAATACAGACATCGTGTTGACTAGTCCATCATGGAACATGGTTAGTCAGACTACATGGCATGTAACATGCACACATGATGTGTATTCCATTAGTGAAAGACAATATGTGTGTTTATTACATAGAAATTTTGACTGGTAACCATATAACCTGGAGATTACATGATGTATAGACCATGTACACGCAATGTACTCCATTAATGTATGTGGCAGAGTGGCACACCCAATCCCTATGAATTTTATATGGATAGATGGGGAATAAATATACATGATGTATAACTGGATAGTATATGATGTGTATATTACCTATTTAAATGGAATTTAAAATTAATTTATTATACTTCTTAAACCTTATCGATATGTGTTCCATTTGTCATTTATTTGACTCGTACACACTATGTGATGGGTTATATATATATAATAAATATCTAATTAAATATCAAGTAAATTCCACAAAAAAACATTTTATTTATGTAGTGTGTTATATTTTGAACTACACTTTTTGTATAAGTCATAATACAACGACTACTCCACAAATATTAAAGCATAACATGCTAGGTAAATAAAATGTGTCAGTGCATTATTTATTTGACTACACATTCCATGAGCTTACATGGTAACATGTTCATTATACACTCCAAACGAGTACACATTATACAAATATCATACACGTTGGGTAGTTTAGACATGTACTTGTCATGTTTCTTTCAAGGAAAATGTTTGAATATACTCAATTTTTTAAAAAATATTTAATTTATTTAAAGTAATGATGGATGATAATCTCAAGAATGTTTGGATGAGAATTAATATAAAATAATTGATTAATTAAAGAAGATATATAATTTATTTGAGCATAATTTATGTTAAATAAGAATGATTGGGAATGAATTATTGTTTATTAAATGCATAATTAATTGCATGCATATGGATAATCATGAGTATAGACCATAAATTTGTGTATGATTGGTTTAATTTTAATTTATTATTAAATTAGTCTGAAGGCCTACATGTCATACGTCCACCGATTATGTAATTGTTTGTGTGCCCATAGTTTCCTTTTATGTAAATCTCCTAGATCAATCCCTTGGTTCCCCTCAGTTTCATGTGAGTGAAATCTTATGTAATGGATGATGCTATCAGGTGAGTGGAGGCGGTTCATGTTTGGCGATGAGGTGAAACCAATCTAAGTGACACATGGGAGGATGGGTGGAAAACTGCAACAAGAACTAAGTCATTGTTCATGTCCTTTTTCCCATTGGTCGATGATTATTTTATTATCCTCTAGATAAATTAACCATTAAGAATAGATCATGACCATATCAATATTATTATTTTATTTATGTCAAGTTTTATGGTTAATTTCATTATGGATGTTTTTTCATGATCATATGAATTAATTAATTAACTAACATAAAAGATAGAACTAAAACAAATAGAATTATGTGTAAAATTTATCTAAGACGTGGTTAATTACTTATATAAATCCACTTAATATTAAAAATATTGTAATAAATATAAAATGATAAATTTTCACATAAAGATAATCACTCAATTATATTTATTAAGTTGGTATATCCATCCACTACTTAACTTAAAAATTGAACCATAGCTCAAATATCTAATCCAACCAAATTCTTAGTTATTTAAAATATCTATAAATTCTACCATGGGTTTTGGGTCAAGTTAACTTAGTTCATATCAAAGGTTGACTTCCAAATAAAGACTTGGTGTAACTGAGAGGAAAGGGTTGATGAAATCCAAATTGGGGATTTCAATATTGGTAAGTCTACTCAACTCTTTCCTCACTACCTAAATAATTCCCTAGTTTAATTTTGAATTAAAATATGATCAATATCTAGAAAACTCTTTTTTAAATTTTTACTTTCATTTTCCATGTTGAAAGAGACATGAGGTGAGAAAATATATAGTCCTTATGGTGAAAAATAAAAGGAAGAACAATCCAAAGGGACCCAAGACTCAAACTAAGTATAAAGATCCTGATAACTATCCTTCCAAATAGAATAAGATCCAAAGGAAGGTGAAGGAAAAAGATTAGTATTTTTTGTATGTGGAAAGATAATCCATTAGAAAAAGAACTCCACACAAAATCAAGGGGAAGGTAAAGGTGCATTTTTTATAGAGTGTAATCTTTCTATAAATACACATTGGGTATTAGATACATCTTGTCGTGATCACACCTATATCTAAATGTAGGAACCAAGTATATTTCATAGGATTTCTAGAGGATAGGTGGATCTTCATGTAGCCAATGGAACATGACTCACTGCTTAACTATATAAGACTAACAACTTTAGTTTCCAACTGGATTGGTTTTTTTTAAAGAACTATTATTTTATACCAAGTTTTACTAATAGCATAATCTCTATTTCATTCCTTAATATGGATGGATTTATTTTCAAATTTGGAAATAAAGAAAACCTTTTTTACAAAGACATCATTTTTATGGTATGAAACAACTAAATAATGGTCTTTATGCATTAAATTATGAAAAAAGTATTGAAAATAGATAATAAATCATATTCACCTTACTAATATAACACCAAGTTGTGGCATCACCATATTGGTAATGTAAATGAGAAGCATCTAAAAAACCGCTATCAAGATGGTAATTTAAACTCTTTAAGTTAAGAACCCTTAAAAGATGTTATTCTTGTTTTTAACAAAAAACGACCAAAACATCATTCATTAGGAAGGTGGAAAGGGCTACAAATATTCTAGTATTGGTACAGACTTGTAACTTCCCAACCTGGATGCCACTAAAATCGGTGCTCTGAGCTGATTCACCACAAGACCTCAAGCACACCTCCTCATATGTTAGAGGCTTATTTATATCAACTGGAGTCTAAATTGGATCTATGAGGGTACAATACCCCCATATCAGAGTGAAAAACTAGAATTAAATAACCAAAAATCATACACAATATAGAATGTGGAAGACAAAATAAACTAAAACTAAACAAGTTGTAATAAAATGAAAAAAATAATAAAGGCCTGAACAACCATGTCATACATACAACCATGATCGCCCACTAGGGAGACCACATATACAAAACTAAATAACTAAAATAAATAAATACAACATTCCCTACTGATAACTCTAGGCCATAACACATACCTATTCTTTAATAGCCTATAAAGTTACTCCATCCTGACGATTAGACTCCACATGAGCATCCCACACAACCTTGTAATATCAGGCCTCCTCCCTATCCTTCGTGAATACATGGTCAACCAGAACGAATATAGAAGGTCTCTATGAACACCGAGGTGCACGTACATGGGGTGAGAAATAAATCTCAGTATACCACCCCAAACTGTGAATCTATAAACTACTTCCATAAGTGCATGCTCCTACAATATGCTCAGCCTATCTGATACACAACTGGAGAAAAAATACAAATAAAACAATCATCGATCCATAGGTATGAGACATCAATCGACCATACCTTCTTCAAATAAATCTAGAATGTATCTAAGAAAGTCTCAATGAACGTGCATCCCAAAACCCCCCCAAGATCCATAACTATGGCAGGCACAACCAAACCTGAAAAAATTTGGGACCCAATCTATGATAATATTAAAACTAGTGGTACTAATCTAAGTCATCACGTACCATATTATCCTAACCCAAGAATCATCTCATACTCAAAACCCTGAAACATATTTCCTAAAATACCACACCAAAGTCTTCCAATCCCATACCATGGTATAACATTTATCCCATATATCATCAAAAATAAAGTCAATAGCCTAAGTCCAGACCTTTACCACATATCAATTTAAACATGAATGGATAATCAGTTTGAAATATAAACCATGGATTAAGAGCATAAGTCCACCATCCATCCCAACTAGTATACCATCAATGCCCAGATCCTCAGTCTAGAGAACTATCCATGAAGTATACTATCAGTGTCTAGAGCCGCGTTCTAACACTATCTCAGTATTATACTTCATGTGTTTGTAACCTCATTCCAACAACCATATATATATAACATTGATGGGGCCTAGAGCATTAGTCATACCCAAACCCAAGGAGTAGGAGAATCAGTACAACCTCATTATTCCACATTGCATGCCATCGATGCATAGAGAATCAATATAGCACACTATCCATGAAGTATACTGTCAGTGTTTAGAGCCTTAGTCTAACACCCTCTTAGTAGTATAATTCATGTTCCTGGAGCCTCGGTCCAGCACCAATCCACAAACATGTAATTTCACATTCACTATAATAAATAGTATAACATTGCGTGCCTAGAACCTCAGTCCAACACTCGAACCATAAAAAATCATCAGTACTGATACAAATCCTCAGTATAACAATCTCAATCAAAGATATCTGTAACCATACCTATGGATCATCTATCCATCTCTCACAACCATCACAAACCTTACCGGTTAAATAGGTTCGAGAATGTGGATACCCCACTAGAATCACAAAAACCACATAAGCATAAACCAAAACTCAACATACTCAATAATATGAACCCTCACAGGGTTGTCCTATCAATCAATAAGGCACTTGGACTTTTCAATCCACACATAATAGAGGTGTCTCTCTTGATTCTCAGAACTATCACTCAAGAAGAGGCATACCCTCCTAATCCCTAGTAACAATCAACCTCTCAATCTAATCCATATCATAAAAAAAACACTCAAGTATACCTAAATGTCCTCCAACTAACCATTGATCAACAACATGCCCACAAGGAAATCCAAAAGCAACATATGCCATGCGGGAATTATCAACAGCTAACCTTGAAATCCAATGATCACATGTCCAGAAACCATCCTAGTAGGGCATCCTCAAGAGTCCCTCCAACTCAACCCAACACCACAAAATCAGTCATCCATAATGGTCATCCTATGATGTCAACCAAGTCCAAAGGATCCAAATACCATTATCCTCAAACATAAGGTCTAAACCTCAATAGGTCTCGACACACTAAGAAAAACCAAGAGCTCCCAAGAGATACTACTTAATCCCATATTTTGGTATCCATTTAAGGAGCCTCAAACAAATCGCCATGACATCCTCAGGCTAGGATAATCACCAAACTCATGACCCTCACCCAAGCCTTCTAACTCACATCCCATCCCACTGGAGTATTTTGAATCCAAACCTCTAGGAAAACCTCTTAATCAACTATCATGCCCCAAAACACCATCCATACAACCAATATATGTTTAAAGGATCCCACCATTGAGATATATATGAAAAAACACCCAAAATGGAATCCTCTCATGTCCAAGTCAGACTTCAAGCTATAAAAACATCTAAACCCCTAAAAGTGTAATAGGAGGGAAGAAAACGACATACATACCAGAGCACATGATGTGTACTCCCATCATCCCACATGGTCATGTACTCTGTTCAAACATTGTGTGTAAAACTCAATTACACGATGTTTAAGACGATTACACAACATGTACCCTGCATGGGTTACCTACCCATGTACCACACATGGCCTGGCCATGTGTCACTGCCTGACCGTGTACTCTCACATGGCGTGTCACCCACATGGGGTCTGGTCATATACCCTACACATACCTACACCCCTACATGGGTCATCTTTCCATGTAATCATCCATATGATGAGTGACACTACATGGCATGTCCTTCAGACTACATGTCGTGTAGTCTTCTTATTCTCTTCTTCCTGGAACAGGAAGAACATAGGGTGTGTGATCTTCAAACCATGTGTTCTATAGTTGGGGTCTCTAAACAAGAAACCCCTACGAACCACACGATACCCCATTTTTTCAAAAATAAGCACAGATCAACCCCCATGGGGTCCATAATCATCCTAATAAGGATTTAATACATGAAAAAACTAATCTGTGGGGATCAGGGCATACAAATAAAAAATTGTCCTACCTAGTGGAGTAAACACCAATGATTTGGATCAAAATCCACTCCCAGAAGCTGCTACACCATGATCTGGCCCTGATATAAACCAAGGATAATTTCTGAAGGCACCTCCTTCTCCTCCCCCTCACGGTCCAATAATCATGCACAAGGGAGATCCCACCCCCCAAATACCAGGCATGGAAACTCCAAAAAGGAAAGGGGGGAGTTTTATTAATTTTATTAATTAATTAATTGCCCATTTAATAGTCATATTGAGTCCCGAAACCCAAAGTGAGATTACACCCTGACTAGGAAAAACTCCTCATTCTGGACTCAACTATGGAGTTAGAATCTTAGTCCGACGCTCCATTCAAAGGATATCACCACCTGAACCAGTGAAAATAATTTAATGTTTAATTAATTGAATATTAATTATTCCTCTAACAACTGATAATTTTACTAAAATCCTCTGCTATGGGAAAATGAAAATTTTACCCCTCATGAGCACTTGAGAACAAAAATTTAAATTTCTACTCAAATTTCAAAATATAGAAAAATCATGCCTCTACAACCTCCCCACCACAAACCTTCTCATTCTTGAGAAGCCTCAATGGTCTTCAAACCACACATCCTGACCCACCATGGTCATTAACTCAAGCTCAACTCATTGCATTCTACTCAGAGACACAAACCGATTTCCGCTGAAAAAACTCTAAAAAGAGGCTGCATAACTCATCAAAAACCCAACCATTGATTTACACCATTAAAAAACCACTAGGAAAACACCTAAATGTTCTTTTCCATATTGATACATCATAACATCATTTAAAACATTTCATTTAACCCATTGTGCTCCCCACCATAGAAATATATTTAATATTGTCTAAAAAACATATTTTCCACAACCCATGCCCCAAACACAACCAAACATCAGAACAAGACATGGCTATCTCAGTCCCTCCAGAGCAACAAAACAAAACACCTACAATTTCTAGTTTTTGACATCCTAGAATGACACCCATGGTATTTGTAAAAATCTAATCCGTCACAGGGACCTCTCCCAGAGGAAGTCGATGGTGTGAACCCCACCATAAAACTCCACATAGACTAATCCATGAGCATAACCTCCCAAGAGGGCCCTTATCAATCTAAGAACATATCCCGATAGCATGATTGGAAGCTGGTGCTCTGTTAGCATACTCTAGATGATTTGAAGATATTGGGCATGATCATCTCAGAACTGGGAGTATACCTATATATCATCAATGAATACCACCACAACCTCATCAATTTCATAAAATCACAGTTCTATCCCAAGGCCTCAACTCACCATGTTCATGAGCCACTCATCACACCTATAATGATTTTCATCCCACTCACGGTTGCCTACCCAACTCAAGCACCACATACGTACACTCTTGTAGCATTTGATAAACTATACAAATGATATTGTGCATCACTAGTGCACATGTCTCTAATATTTTTCAATCTCACACCCCTTACACACCCTAGTGTAACCCAACCAAAAAAACCTTCTTTGACTCCAATGATTCACATCTCTTGAAAACTTGACTCAAAATCATAAACCATGAAAACCCAAGAACTTCCTATGCTCTCGATCGAAAACAAAGCCACCGAGATCAACTCACCTACACAACTATTTTCTAGGATAATCACCCAAATGAACCCACCCATCTCAAACCAAACACAATGTGTAACACTGAGACACAAGTTTACCATCTGAAAAACTAAATGCATCCAATAAGCCCAAACCTCAAACCTAGCTACACCTTTTGTGCAGTATTTTCATAGGTACAAGAACACCCATCTATGTCTGACACACCCAAAGAAAAACATAACTTGGCTGACACCTCTCATGGGTAACCCTTAAAATTAAAACAACTCTAACTACCTGCTCTAGAGTCATGTCATAAGGCCACTAGCCTCTGCCACCTAGCCCTTTCAATCAAGCCTCACATCAAGTAACTAGTTCAACCACTTCGGTCTATGCCATCCCATGTATGACCACAAATTAGAGGGCATCAACATGAAACCATTTCATCATCACACAAAATCAGAAAAAACAAACACCCTCCTCTTGAGTCCCACACCATAAAAGTTTCATACCAACCAACTACCCACAACTAGGTGCATGTCCTCTCTAAGAATCTTCACATCAGACCACTTCCTGGAGGACCTGGACTTACAACCAACCTAAAAAAACCACCCATAAGGGTTCAAATGATCCTATACATACACCAAAATAACCCACTAGGGTCACTACACCGACCATGAATGAGAGCCACACCTACGTCCTCATCAATGATCACCTCACTGTGGATCCACTAAAACTACCATTATAATTAAATCCATAAAATCACACACTATCAGGCCTAGAACATGTGGATCATATGTGCCTATCATGATGCATGAGACTCCACTTTCCTATAAAGGCCAAGAGTCAAAACCAACTCACATGCCTCTTTCGAATAGGCCAACAACCTAAAATCCGCCAGAAACCCTAAAATCCAAACAACATGTGCATTGATCGAAGTGAAAATAATATAAAACCGTAACATCAAAAATCAAAAATAACAATCCCAGTCCCTAGTAACCTGGACTTCCTACTAGAACAGGTGTTCATGATGCACTAGCTCGATACCCATCAAAAGTTGCAACACATTCCTATATCTCATATCTACCAAACCCAAAATAGTGAAATAAAAGTAAATTAACTACTTTGATACCACATTGTAACATCCGATCCCAGATTCCACTAAAACTGGTGCTTCAAAACTGTTCACCACAAGACCTCAAGTGCGCCTCGTCATATGCCAAAGGCTACTGAATAGTAGTGGGAGTCTAAGGTGGATCTATGAGGAGACTATACCCCCATATCAGAGTGCACAACTAGAAGTAAATAACCAAACATCATACACAATAGTGAATGTGGAATAAAAAATAAACTGAAACTAAACAAGTTGTAATAAAACTAAAAAAATAGTAAAGTCCCGAACAACCATGTCATACATAAAACCACGATCACCCATTGAGAAAACCGCATATACAAAACTAAATAACAAAAAAATAAATACAACTGGTCCAACTTCCAAATCTAGGCTGTAACACATACCCAATATCTAGTACCCTGTCATGTTACTCTATCCCAACCAATAGACTCTACACAATCATTCCACTCAACCATGAAATCCCAAGACTCCACCCTTTCCATCGTGTATCTATGCTCAACCTAAAAGCATATAGAATGTGTGTACTCACACCTAGGTGCATGTACAAGGGGTGATAAATAAATATTAGTAGTCCACCCCAAATAGTGAACCTATAAACTGCTTTGATAAGTGCATGATCATGAAATATGCATAACCTAGATGATACAAAATTGAAGAAAAAATAAAAATAAAACAACTGTAGATCCATAGGTCCAAGACCTCAATTAACCATACCTTATTTGACCAAATATGGAATGTCTCTAAGCATGTCTCAAGGGTAGTGCATCCCAAACAATCTACAATCTCCATACCTATGGAGGCCACAACCAAACCTAACAAAACCTAGGGACCCATCCTACAATAGTCCTATCACTTGGGATACTAAATTCATCCCATTCCATATTCTTCTGTCCCAAACAGAATCTCATACTCATCACCCTAACACATCTATCCCAAAATTCCACAACAAATTCTACCAAGACCAGAACATATATCTAACATTTATCCCATGTATCATCAACAATAAATCCTAGATCCTTAGTCTAAACATTTACCAAATATAATGTTAAACATTCTTGGAGCATCCATCTGACATTTAAACCCTGGATGTAGAGTGTCAATCCACCATCTATCTCAGTAGTATAATTCCTATAGTTGGATCCTCAGTCCAATAACCATCCATATATAACATCAGTTGGGCCTAGTGCATCAATCCGAACCAAACATAAGGAGTATGATCATCAATCTGACCTCCTTATTCTATATGGAATGATATCAATTCCCATAGCCTCATCCTGGCGCACTATCCATGAATTATACTATTAGTGTTTAGAGCCTTAGTCCGACAACCTATCAGCAGTATAATCCCTTTGCTTGGAGCCTTAGTCCATCACCAAACCATCAACATTTGGCGTCACATTCATCATAATCATAAATATAACATAGCATTCCTAGAACATCAGTACAAAAATTAAACCATAACAAATCATTGGTACTAATATGGAACCTGAGTACAACAATCTCAATCACGAATATCCAGAACCATACCCTTGGATCATCTGTCCATATCTCACAGCCACCATAGCCCATACTAGTTAAATAGGTTTCACAATGTTGAAACCCCACTAGAATAAAAAAATAATCATAGGTATAAAACACATCTCAACATACTCAAGAACACACACACACACACCCATGGTCATCCTATCAATTGGGCACACACTTTGCCCTCTTAGTCCACATATAATAGAGGCATCTCTCTCGATTGTCATATCTAGCACCCATGAGGATGAATTCCCTATTAATCCATAGTAACAACAAACCTCTTGAGGCAAGACATATCATAGAAAACATCCTCAAGAGGCGGACAATGTCCTCCAATATATCCTTGATCAATAACATGCAAACAAGGCAATCCAAAAGAAACTGATTCCATATAGGCATTATCAACAACCAACCACGACATCCAACAATAAATTGATTAGAAATTAGTCCACTAAAGAATCCTTAAGAGTACCTCCAACTAAAATAAACACCACAACATCACTCTGCCATAAAACTCATCCTAAATTGTCAACCAAGCCCAAAGGATCCAACTACCTTGATCCTCAAACATAAGGTCTAAAACACAAATTCTCCAACCTCGAGCAATAGGTCTCAATATTCAGGGAAAAACCAAGATCTCCAAGAGATACTTATCAATCCCCTCTTAGGGGATCCATCCAAAGAGCCTTAAACAAGTAAATATAGAATCCTGAAGCCGGACCAATCACTGAGCTCAAGACCCTCACTTGAGCCTCCTAAATCACATCCTAACCCACTGAAGGATTTTGAATCCAAAAATCCAAGAAAACATCTTCCTTAACTATCATGCCCCAAAACACCATCTAAACAACCTGTATATGACAAAAGGATCCAACCATTGTGATATATGTATAAAAAACACAAAATGGATACCTCTCTAGTCCATGTACGACTTCAGGGTGTCAAAACATACAAAACACTGAAAGGGTAATAAGAGGGAAATACACGACGTGAATAACATAGCACACAACATGTAATCCCATCACCTCATATGGGTGTGTACTCTAGATGAACTCAGCATGTAAATCCCAAGTACACAACATCTACTATGGGTACACATTGTGTACCCCACATGATTTACCTACCCATGTACCCCACACGGCCTATAAATGTGTCACTGCCTAGCCGTGTATCTTCACACGACATGTCACCCACATAGGGTCTAGCCGTGTACCTTAAACAGGTCATATGGCCATGTAATTAGCCACACACTAAGTGACACAACACAAAATTCCCTTTGAACTACACTTTGTGTAGTCATCTTATTATCTTCTTCCCCGAATAAGAAGAATACACGACATGTTTTCTTTAAACCACATGCTGTATAGTCAGGGTCTCTGAATTAGAAACCACTACGAACTACTCAAAACACCCATTTTCCCCAAATAAGAACAAATCAACCCCCACAGGGTCCTTATCATTCATAATAGGGCTTTAATGTATGAAAAAAACTAATTTATGGGGATTGGCGCATAAAACACAAAACAATAGCCTTCATCTTGGCATAAATGCTGAAGATTTCAGTCCAAATCCACTATTGGAAGGTGAGGAACCTCGATCCAATCTTGATCTATACCCAGGATGAAGTCTGGTGGCACCCCATTCTCCTCCCCCTATTAGTCCATCCTTAGTATGCAAGGGAGATCCCCTCCCCCTCCCACTATGTGTGGAAACTCCAAAATGGGGGGGGATTGTTTTATTAATTTTATTAATTAATTTGATTAATTAATCACCCATTTAAATGTTTTCTCAAGTCCCGGAACCCAAATAGAGTTTATACCATGCCTAAGAAAAACCCTCATTTCGAAATCAACCACGGAGTTAGAATATTAGTATGATGCTCTATTCAAAAGATATCACCACCTGAAACCACATGAAAAATTTAATATATAGTTAATTAAATATTAAATATTCTTCCAAAACTCCAATAGCTCTAAATTCTACTAAAATCCTCTTCTAGGAGAAAATGACTATTTTACCCCTCATGAGCACTCGAGAATAAAAATTTATATTTCTACTCAAATTTTAAAATCTAGAAAACTAGATCCTCTACACACTAATGTGTATGGAATTTTTCTAATATAAATTATATGTGGATATTTTTACTTCATAAAATTTACTAATGAATTGAGTAGATTTGACTTTGTCTACTTTATGAGGTATAAGTCTAAGACCTTTGAGAAATTTAAAGAGTTCAAGAATGAAGTAGAGAATCAAATTGGTAATAAGATAAAGATGCTTTGATTGGATCAAGGTGGTGAATATCTTAACCAAGAGTTTATTGAATTTTTATGGTACTTTATGATTCTATCTCAACTCACTCTAACTTTTACACCATAGTCAAATGGTGTTGGAGAAATGAGTAACCGTACTATTCTAGACATGGTGATGGTGATGATGAGTCATAAAGATCTTACATTATCCTTTTAGGGGCATGCATTACAAACTACAACATACACACTAAACTAAGTACCAAATAAAGAAAAAAATGGAATTCCCTTCAAGTTATGATGTATAAAGAAACATGTTTTTTTCCTATACACATGTATGGGTATGTTAGGTGTTTGTTAAAGAAAAATTTAGAAACAAACTACGACCCCAAGGAATGAAGTGTATATTTATAGTATATCCAAGGAAACTAACGGGTATTATCTATAAAACCCATCAGATAAGATAGTGGTTGTCATAAGACAAGCTATCTTTATTAAGAGGGAGAAAATAATCAAGAAGGATAATGGGATAAATATTGACTTCGATGAGGTTTATGCTCAGGATACACATGATTTGGTATAGGAAAATATTCCATAGGTTTGGAAAAAGTTGTTCCCAAAACAAAAGTACTACAAAGGACTGCCAGAGAGATAAGAGAACAAACAATATATTGTTTTCCAGCCAATAAAGATGGTTAAACATTATTGATTGAAAATGATGATCCTATATCCTATAAATAGGTTGCATGGATCTCAAAATTAGAAATATGGAAATAAGATATGAATTTTGATATGAATTTCATGCACCAGAACCATGTTTTAGTTTTTTTTGATCTTCCAGTTGATATAAATCCTATTGGGTGTAAATGGGCATTTAAGAGAAAAATAGACATGGAAGTTAAATTAAATACCTTTAAATAATGGCTAGTGAATTAAAGGTTTAAACAGTTCCAAGGAATTGACTACAATGAAACATTTTCTCTAGTTTCCATGTTTAAATCCATTATAATTCTACTTACTATAACAACTTACTTTTACTATGAAATTTTATAGATGGATGTTAAAACAACATTCATTAATGGAAACCTCCGTAAAGATGTCTATATGACACAATCATAAGGGTTTATGACTCTAAGTAATTATTAAAAGGTTTATAAGTTATATAGATCCATTTAGGGATTAAATCATGAATCTAGGTCATGAAACATTATAATCAATGAAACAATAACAAAATTTTGTTTCATTAAGAATGAATCTAAGTAATTTTTTTACGAGTTGTTTAGTGAGAGTACAATTTTTATCCTAGTACTATATTTTGATGACATATTACATATTTTAAATGACATACTAGCCTTATAGTCGGTTAGTGACTAGTTATACAAGTTCTTCTCTATGAATGAATTAGGTTAAACAAACTATATTATAGGGATTAAGATCATTCGTGATAGATCCAAGAGGAAAATTGTACTAAGTAAAGGTATATACATTGACCGAATACTAAAGAGATTTAGTATGGAACAATCCAATAGAGGATTGGTTTCAATTTAAAATGGTATAAATCTATCTAAGAGAATGTTTCCTCAGATATAAGTGGATAAAGAGAGAATGACTAGGATCCCATATTCTTCAATTATAGGACCAATCATGTATAACATGTTATATAATAGGATTGATGTTTCATGCGCCTTCATCATGTTAGGAAGACATTGAGATGATCCGGGCGAACAACATAAGTATGATTTTAAGTCTATCCAAAAGTATCCAAGAAGAACTATGGATACATTCTTGGTGTATGGAGGATAAGAGGATCTAGTAATTTGGGGTTATAATGATGTTAAATTAAAAAAACTATCAGAATATGAAGTCATAGTTATATAAGTCTTTAGTCTCAATGGAGGATCTGTGAGTTGGAAGAGTTCAAAGTGGCTAGTTGTCACTAATTCTATAGTGAATTTTGAGTATATAGAAACCTATGATACATCAAAAGAAGCTGTTTCGATGTGAAACATTTCCAAGATCTTAATTTGGTACCTATAGGTAAAAACCCTATCATATTATACTATGATAATACTATAGTGTAGGCTCTGACAAAGGATCCAAGGTCACAATTGTCACGACCCGTCCTTGGGGCCCGTGCCATGACTACCGCAAGACCACCTTCAATAGGCTAGGGGATGGCGACTAGCACCAAAGGCATAAATCCCGATAAATGGGAAGTCATTGCCTTTATATAAGAAAAAAACACCACAGAGTATGGAAGCTGAAGTAAACACTAAGTAAACTGAATACAAAAGTATGTTTTGGAAAGTAAATGGGCTAATATACAAACCCAACTGAATGTACAGTACAACTGTGAAAATAAAGTACAACAGCTAAAAAGTAAAGCAGCAACCACCAAGTCGTCCTCCGGAAACCCCACCTAAAGGGTGGGTACATATGGTCTCCTCTGCTCCTTGAATCCGTCAGTCCACACGATGTACATCCCGCCTGATAGTCCACCTCCTGGTACCATCTCTCTCTACAAGACTCAACCACGATCAGAGTTGTCCATCGTCTGCAACCAACAAAATGTAGTGCGGGAATGACCCGTGCAGGGGTGAGTATACGATACTCACTAGGGACCCCGAGACCCCTGAAGGTCTCCCAGAATTCACGAAGGACAATCCTCAAAGGAAAAATACAATCACAATGTATCAACAAACTCTACTTAGGTATATGACCATACATATACCTAAGTCATCAATTCCAGTTCGGCTCTAACTTCTGAGCCCAAGTTCAACCCAGTCCACACAGGAAAGTTCAACCCAATCCACATAAGAAAGCACAACCCAATCCAGACAGGATAACAAGTCAAACATATCAAAGATAATTATTTAAAGTCAAGAATCATCTCACACAGGTATACTACTCACGAAGAGGGGTGTAGATGATATATGTAGCCTCTGAATCATCTCCTCTGCCGAACCCACGTAGGATCCAAGTACATAAGTCGTCACTGCCGAACCCATGTAGGATCCATGTATAGTAACCTTCACTGCCGAACCCACGTAGGATTCAAGTACAGTTGTCATCGATGCCGAACCAACGGAGGATACAAGTATATTCTTCCTTGATTTCGAACCCACGTAGGATCCAAGTATAGTCGTCATCGTCGTCGCAGTCGCAGCCAGTTCTAGGGTTCCCACATACAGCACACTCGATTTCCGGAGAGTCCGCTCCTCGAGACAAATATCGATATATAAACTGTCATGAAGACAAGAGTTGATGCATCCTAGAGTTTTGTACCATGTCATAGGGGAAAACCAAGAAAAAATGTCCATGTCATGGAGAACAAGACAACCAAGCCATTTCCCTAAAGTACACGGCGTGTAGGTAAGCGATACCCGCCGTGTCACCAGACATCAGGTACTGCCCGTGTGATATGGCCCGAGTCACAGGGCTGGTCGTGTAGATAAGTAAGTACATGGCATGTAGTATGGTTACACACTGTGTCCAAACCACTAGGGTTGGTTCCATGTGTGCTGGCCATGCCTGGCCATGTGGTGGAGTACATGCCCGTGTACTCCACCCCGTGTCCATGTATTTCCGGAATACACGCCGAGTCATCACGAAGTCGCTTCTGCCATGGTGAAGGTAGTACACGTTGTGACTCTTGGCCGTGTGGTTCTGCCCGTGTCCATGTATCTCCCAGGTTACACTCCGAGTAATCACGAAGCCACCTCTTCCTTTCTATGAGGAGAATACACGCCGTGCCTCTTGTCCATGTATTCCTGCCTGTGTTCGTGTATTTTCCAGAATACACGCCATGTCCATCGAAGCCTCTTCTGACTAATAGTGTGGAGAGTACACGCCGTGTGTCTAGAATCACAAACCATATGTTACTTTTCTAACGTCTAAAACGGAAGCCACCATACGCTTGTACTACATGGCGTGCGCTCCTCAAGTACACGCCGTGTATTATGGAATTTTCCAGAAAACGACGCCTCTGGATAGAACGCCTCCTGAGGTGTCCGTTCTTCATTCCAACGATCCATTTTATACGAAACATCCACTTCTAGGTCGCCCCAATGCTCTGAGGCCATTTACAGTGTTTTCAGGCCTTCGATTGGCTCCGAAAACATATCTTGATTCACCGCTCAAGAACGGACAAAGAATTCCACAATTTCACAAGAATGGCGGAGGAAGCGGGCCATGTTATTTTGGTCTGGTCCCTTCCGCATTAGTTCGATAACAAGCGGTTTTCAAAGGAACAAAAACATGGAAGGAAAACCAATCATTACCCAATCCAAACATTCCCCTACCTGGATTTAACGATGTCATTTGCCGGCAATGCGGAAGATGGCATCACTGGGTGAGGTTTCGAAGACGGTTTTGGCATGCGTCCAAGGAAGTGACAGCGTCTCACACTAGCTTTGGAGAGAAGATGGTACGACACGTCGTCTCTCCTTGTGGTGATGGAATTCTTCGTTGAAGGATGTCATTCTTCGCGGGAGGATGAAGTTCTTCAAAGGAACTAGAGCTCTCTCCTCCAATCCTCAACCCAATGAGCCAACCCCCAAATAAAATAAGACTCATCATATTTTATTAAAGCATGGAATGCATTTCAAAATCCAAAATTCAAAACCAGAATTCTATTAATTGATTTAATGTGTTGTTATGATTTAATGTGGTAAGAGGTGACGTAATCCAATTAATGGGGAAGTTTAACGAAGTTAAGATGAGTTGTAAAACTTAAGAGGGAGGTTTAGAGGAGTTAAGGAATGTGGAGGGTTGGGATCGTGTGGGCCCCACCCCACCTTTATCCTCTTATGGGTAGTTAGTAACTAGTTGGTCCCACCACAACTCCCACTCCTAAGATAAATCCACTTAATCTAGGAATAAAATTTGTACCACAAATTCTATTCAATTCTTTATTAATCCCCAAATTTTAACAACTCCTCCTGAATAAAAGCACCTTTAGTAAAGGTCCTCTTAAGCAATTACCGCTGCTGCGGTTTCTTCGGTGCCCTCGGATTTCGATTCCGAGAACCGGTTCAAAAGATAGAAAAACCCGCTCGTTCGTTCACTGAACGTACCCGAGCTAAACTATGGAAACTGATTCCGGGCACACCGGGACTCAGAATCAGGTGCCGTCAGAAACTGCGTACTTTTGAAATCCCAAAGAATTTAAGAAAAAAAAATTCTTGAAATTTACGGGTCTTTACATTACTCCCAACTCAGGGATTTATGTCCCTATAAAGATACATCATAAACTAGGGGAACAAATGAGGGTATTGTGAATGCATCTGAGCCTCCCGCTCCCGTGTTCTCTCTTGGAGGTTCCCGTGCTGCCACCTGATGCGCACTAGGGGAATCAACCATCCACGTAGGACCCGCTCCTGTCAATCCTCGATCTCCACAGGGACCTCCATAAAATTAGCCCCATCATCGATGTCCAACTCCCCATGATCAATGATATGTGTCAATTCATGCACATATCTCCCCAGCTGAGATACATGGAAGACGTCGTGCACCCAGTGCAACTGAGGTGGAAGAGCCAGGCGATAAGCCACCTCACCTATACTTCTGAGAACCTAGAATGGTCCGATAAAGCACAGAGAGAACTTTTCACCCCGGCCAAATCTCTGTAATCAATGTTGAGGTGAGACCCGTAAGAAAACGTGGTCGCCATCCTCGAACTATAGTGGTCTCTGCCTCCTGTCAGCATAGGACTTCTGTCAGCTCTGATCAGTCCTCATCCACTCCTGGATGATCTTTACCTTCTCTATCGTGGCCTGGACCATCTCTGGTCCAACAAGTGCTAACTCCCCAGGGTCTATCCAACACAGAGGTGATCTTCAAGGTCAGTCACACAATGCCTCATATGGTTCCATCCCGATGGTGGAGTGGTAGCTATTGTTGTATGCAAAATCCACCAAAGGTAGATGATCCTACCAACTGCAACCAAAGGAGAGGACACTTGCATGGAGCATGTCCTTGAGAGTCTGAATGGTCCTCTCCGTCTGACCATCTGTCTAAGGGTGAAAGGCGGTGATCAGGCGTAGTTGTGTCCCAAATGCCTCCTGAAACCCCTTCCATAGCCGGGATGTAAAGTGAGAGTCTTGATCAGAGACGATGGACGATGGCACACCATGAAGCCGTAGAATCTTCTAAATGTAGAGGCATCCCAAGGTCTCCACTGAGCCATGCTCTCTGAGAGGTAAGAAGTGGGCCAATTTGGTGAGTCGGTCTACGATCACCCAGATGAAGTCGTGTCCTCTAGAAGTATGTAGAAGCCCTGTCATGAAATCCATAGATATCCCATCTCACTTCCACTCCGGGATCTCTAAGGGATGTACCAAGCCTGCTAGTACCTGATGCTCCGCCTTCACCTACTGGCAGGTGGGGCATCGTGCAACGAACTCTGCCACAACCTTCTTCATACCCGGCCACCAATGCTGTCATTTGAGATCATGGTACATCTTCTCTACTCTTGGATGTACCTCCAATGGGGAAGTGTGAAAATCTCTTAGAACCTCGTCTTGTAATGCAACTGGTACCATGGTATGTCCTCTGAAAAGGATGATGTGCTCTCCTCCTACAGAAAATTCATCAGGTGCATGTCCTATGGATATCTGTGCACGTCACGTCTCACAGTCAACGTCCCCACGCTGTGCCTCTCTAACCCAATGAAGTAGTGGAGGATTGACTGTGAGTGACTGTAGAAAGGTTGTCCCATCTCTATCCACGAAGGATATCTGCAACTCGGCTAGCTGCTCAATCGCCTCTCCAAGTAGTTGGATGCCCGACCTCCTGCTGAGATCATCAGCTACTACGTTCACTTTACCAGGAGTATAGACTATCTCAAAGTCATATTCATGGAGGAATTCGATCCATCGCCGCTGTCTCAGGTTCAGGTCCTTCTGCGAGAAGATGTACCTGAGACTTTGGTGGTCAGAGTAGACTGTAAAGCACTCACCCATCATATAGTGCCGCCACATTTTCAAGGAGAAGACCACTACTGATAACTCCAGGTCATGGGTAGCGTAGTTCTGCTCGTGCTGCCTCAACTGTCGTGAACCATAGGCGATCACTGACCACTCCTATATTAGGACACACCTGAGTCCGGTCCCTGATGCATCGTAGTAAACTACGTATCGTACTCCCTCCTCCAGTAGCCCCAAGATGGGTTCACTGGTCAATCTCTGTCTCAGCTTCTGGAAGCTCTGATGACATCTATCTAACCACACGAAGGGTTTCCCCTTCTTCGTCAAAGCTGAAAGTGGTGCTGCAACTCTGGAGAAGTCTGGTACAAATCTCTGATAGTACCCAGCCAGACCTAGGAAACTCCGCACCTCCGTCATGCTCCTGGGTGGCTCCCAAGCTAGAACTGCCTCGATCTTCACAGGATTCACTGCAACTCCCACCTCAGAGATGACGTGCCCCAAGAAGTGGACCTCTCAAATCCATAACTGACACTTTAAGAGATTACCATAAATATGGTGCTCTAGGAATGTGTCCAGTACAACCCGCAAGTGGTAGGCATGCTCCTCCTCAGTAGTCGAGTAAATCAATATGTCGTCGACGAAGAATATGACAAATCAATCGAGGTAAGGCTAGAATATTCTGTTAATGAGACTCATGAACACTGCTGAATCATTCGTTACGCCGAAATGCATAACCAAGAACTCATAGTGGCCATACCGACACCTGAAGGCCGTCTTCTGCACATCCTCATCTCGAACTCTGAGCTGATGATTTCCCGACCTGAGGTCTATCTTCAAGAACCAGTGTACTCCCTTGAGCTAATCGAAGAGGTCTTCAATCCTCGGAAGTGGATACTTGTTCTTCAAAGTCACCTGATTCAGGTGACGGTAGTCGACACACAGTTGCAAGTTCTCGTCCACCTTCTTTCCAAACAAAATCGAGAAAGCCCAAATTAAAACACTGGGTCAAATAAATCCCTTGCCCTACAAGTCCTCCAACTGTACCTGTAGCTCTAGAAGATCAGCGTGAGACATACAATATGCTGGATTAGATTTTGGGGCCGTCCCGGGGTACAAGTCAATATAGATGTCTACCTCTCTGCGAGGAGGTAGTCCTGGAACGTCGTCAGGAAAAACGTCCGCATACTGATCCACCACAATAGGAAAACTCAAACTCCGCACATCAACTGCTCCTAGGATGAGACTATCCAACTGATGGGTGATTGGATACCCTCTCGTCTATGTAAGTCTATCCTATGCTGCAAAGGACCCCTTCTCGCTGGTGAAGGTGAACCTGCTCCCATCCGTGTGGAAACACCGCACTTTGTGCCTAATACAGTTGATCTAACCATGAACCATAGATAACCAATCCATGCCTAAGATGACATCGTAAGGCCTCGATGCCACTACAAGAAGATCCTACCCGAAGCTCTCTCCTCCTAGAGTATGCCCACACTGCCAGCACCAGTACGTAATCGTCGAGTCTGCTCCTGTAGGAGTATCTAGCCGTAAGGATCGAGCCAACGGCTCCGTCAGAACCTCCGAGACTTGAACAAGGGAAGCAAAAATGAAAGAATGACTTTCTCCTATGTCTATAAGTACTGCAAAAAGGGTGTAGTAGACACAGACAGTACCTGAAATCATCTCAGGTGCTCCGTGGTCGTAGGCCTCCACTACCTGAAGATGAGCCTTCCTCTCTCCGCCAGCTCCCAGTGGTCGGGGTGGACCTCTTGGTGGTTATGGTGGTAGAGCCTCAAAGCGTCGCCCACCAGCTTCTGCTCGGCCATCTTCTCTGCCTCATCTTCTTGATCCCTACGGACCGACACTGTCGAACCTCTACCTCTACCTGGGTGGTCCTTTAACTGTCTGCTGCTCCTCTGTATGGTGAGTCGGGCAGTCACGAGCCATGTGGCCCTGCCCGCCGCATGCATAGCATTGTCTGCCTCTCGAATGACTGGCTCTGCTACGTGTGCCCTGCACCTCTGAACCAGTGTCCTGAGGTCATCCACCTGACGGTCTGGTCCGCATGGACCTCTGCGACGTCTGTCTACTGAAGGCTACAGAAGACTCCGCTACGTGCCGCCCTGTGGTAGGTCTCGCTGCTGGTGTAGGCTCAGCAAGAAATCTCTTCACAAGAAGGGCTCTCTCCAGTACTGCTGCCTGCGTCGAAATGCTGAGGGAGATCATCGATGCCCTGATATCTTGCCTCAGTCCCTTCTAAAAGGTCAGGTCTTGGAAGAATGGGTCATGTACCATGTCCATGGAGTAGCGCGAGAGATCAGTAAACCCCGCTGAGTACTGGGCTACTGTCATGCTACCCTGCCGTAGCTGTAGAAAGTCCTGAATGCACACTGCACGAAGGGTGGCTGGAAAAAACTTTGAGCAGAAAAGGCTCTCGAAGTCCGACCAAAGAAGAGATGCCTCGTCGTGCACCTGGAGCATTAGGCTCCACCATCTACCTGCTGCCGCATGCAGGAGACTCACCGCAAGGATCACCATAAGATCTGCTAGTGTCCCTACCAATATGAAGACTCGAACAATAGCCTCCAGCCAATCCTCAGCTACCTGAGGGTCCATCTCCCTGCGGAACCTGGGAGGTCTCTGATGCTGAAACTCGTGCAGTGCACTCAGGCGACGTGCACTCTCAGCTGCTGGGGCTGGTGGCATTGGTGGCTTGGTGGGTAGAGGTACTGCCAGTGCCTTTGCTGTAATGGGTCCCTACACTGAGGCCTCGTCGCTCGGTGGGCTGCCATCTCTCACAAATTTTGGAACCCTAGCTGGCTTCCGTTGTGAGTCCATCCTGAAAAGAAATAGGTGCACCACAGTTAATACAATATACCTGGTGAGTTGACACAAAGTAATCACAAAGAAAACTTTGAAACACACTTTCAATCAATGTTTTCATGCACTGAGTCAGAAATCAAAAGTTAGGGTCTTGGTGTATGTATACGTCGGCCACCACACCAAAATTGGACTCCCTAAACTGATAACCACACTCAATACCCTAAACACTATTGCTTCACACGGAAGAAATTATCAGAGTCCTGAGTTCTACGGTAGAACCAACTCCTCTGATACCAATTTGTCACGACCCGTCCTCGGGGCCCGTGTCGTGACTACCCCAAGCCCGCCTTCCATAGGCCAGGGGCTGGAGACTAGCACCAAAGACATAAATTCTGATAAATGGGAAGGAATTTCCTTTATATAAGAAAACAAACACCACAGATTATGGAAGCTGAAGTAAACACTAAGTAAACTGAGTACAAAAGTATGTGCTGGAAAGTAAATGGGCTAGTATACAAACCCAACTGAAAGTACAGTACAACTGTGAAAACAAAGTACAACAGTTGAAAAGCAAAGCAGCAACCACCAAGTCATCCCACAGAAACCCCACCTGAAGGGTGGGTACATATGGTCTTCTCTGCTCCTCGAATCCGTCTGTCCGCACTGTGTACGTCCCACATGATATTCCACCTCTGGGTACCGTCCCGCTCTACATGCCTCAACCATGATCAGATCTTTCTGTCATCTGCAACCAACGCAACGTAGTGCAGGCCTGTCCCTTGTAGGGGTGAGTATACGATACTCATTATGGACCCAGAGACCCCCGAAGGTCTCCCAAAATTCACGAAGGATAATCCAAAAAGGAAAAATACAATCAAGAAGTATCAACCAACTCTACTTAGGTATATGCCCATACATATACCTAAGTCATCAATTCCAGTTCGGCCCCAACTTCCGAGCCCAAGTTCAACCCAGTCCACACAGGAAAGTACAACCCAATCCATACAGGAAAACAAAACCCAATCCACACAGGATAGTAAGTCAAACATATTGAAGATAATGATTTAAAGTCAAGACTCAACTCACACAGGTATACTACTCATGAAGAGGGGTGGAGATGATATATGTAGCCTCTGAATCATCTCCCCTACCAAAACCACGTAGGATCCAAGTACAGAAATCTTCACTGCCAAACTAACGTAGGATCCAAGTACAGTAACCTTAGATGCCAAACCCACGTTGGATCCAAGTACAGTCGTTATCACTTCCGAACCCATGGAGGATCCAAATACAGTCTTCCTCGCTACCAAACCCACGTAGGACCCAATTACAGTCGTCATCATCGTCACAGTCGCAGCCAGCTCTAGGGTTCCCGCACACACCACACTCGATTTCCAGAGAGTCCACTCCTCGAGAAAAAGATCGATATATCAACTATCACGAAGACTAGAGTTGATGTATCCCATAGTTCCATCCCAAATAATAGGGGGAAAACCAAGAAAAACGTGTCCAAGTCATGGATAACAAGACTACCAAGCCATTTCCCTAAAGTACATGACGTGTAGGTAAGGGATACATGCCATGTCACCAGACATCGGGTATTGCCCGTGTGATATGGCCCGTGTCGTAGGGCTAGTCAGGTATATAAGTAAGTACACAGTGTGTAGTATGGTTACACGCCATTTCCAAACCTCTAGGGTCGGTTTCATGTGCGTTGGCGATGCCTAACCGTGTGGTGGAGTACATGCCCGTGTACTCCACCTTGTGTCCGTGTATTTCCAGAATACACGCCGAGTCATCACGAATCCACTTCTGCCTTGGGGAAGGTAGTACACGCTATGCCTCTTGGCCGTGTGGTTATGCCTGTGTCCATGTATCTCCCAGGATACACGACGAGTCATCACTAAGCTGCCTCTTCCTTTCTATAAAGAGAATACACGCCGTGCCTCTTGGCCGTGTATTGCTGTCTGTGTCCGTGTATTTCCTAGAATACACGCCATGTCCATCGAAGCCTCCTCTAAATAACAGTGTGGATAGTACACGTTGTGTGTCTAGAATCACATGTCGTGTGTTACTTTTCTAACATCCGAAATGGAAGCCACAATACGCTTGTACTACACGGCGTGTGCTCATGGAGTACAAGCCGTGTATTCTAGAATTTTTCAGAAAACGATGCCTCTGGCTAGAACTCCTCCTGAGGTGTCCGTTCTTCATTCCGATGATCCATTTTCTATAAAACTTCCGCTTCTAGGTCTCCCCAACGCTCTGAGGCCATTTACGATGTTTTTGGTCCTCCGATTGGCTCTGAAAACATATCTTGATTCACCGCTCAAGAACGGCAGAGGAATTCCACAATTTCACAAGAACGGAGGAGGAAGCGGACCGTGTTATTTTGGTCTGGTCCCTTCTGCATTAGTCCAATAAAAATAGGTTTTAAGAGGAACAACAACATGGAAGGAAAACCAACCATTACCCAATCCAAACACACCCCTACCTCGATTTAACGATGTCGTTTGCCTGTGACGCGGAAGATGGCGTCGCAGGGTGAGGTTTCGAAGATGTCATTGGTGTGCATCCAAGGATGGGAAGGCATCTCACACTAGCTGTGGAGATAAGATGGTACGTCACATCATATCTCCTTGTGGTGACGGTGTTCTTCGTCGAAGGATGTCATTCTTCACGGGAGGATGAAGTTCTTCAAAGGAACTAGAGCTCTCTCCTCCAATCCTCAACACGACGAGACAACCCCCAAATAAAATAAGACTCCTCTTATTTTATTAAAGCATGGCATGCATTTAAAAATCCAAAATTCCAAACCAAAATTCTATTAATTGATTTAATGTGTTGGCATGATTTAATGTGGGAAGAGGTGAAGTCATACAATTAATGGGGAAGTTTAACCAAGTTAAGATGAGTTACACAACCTAAGAGGGAGTTTTAGAGGAGTTAGGGAATGTGGAGGGTTGGGATCATGTGGGACCCACCCCACCTTTATCCTCTCATGGGTAGTCAAAAACTAGTGGGTCCCACACCAACTCACACTCCTAGGATAAAACCACTTAATCTAGGAATAAAATTTGTTCCACAATTTTTATTCAATTCTTTATTAATCCCCAAATTTTAACAACTCCTCCCGAGAAAATGCACCTTTGGTAAAGGTCCTCTTAAGCAATTACCACTGCTGTGGTTTCTTCGATGCCCTCAGATTTTGATTCCAAGCATCGGTTCAAAAGATAGAAAAACCCGCTCGTTCGTTCACTAAAAATACCCGAGCTAAACTTTGGAAATTGATTCCGGGCACACCGGGCCTCGGAATCAGGTGCTGTCAAAAAATGCATACTCGTAAAATCCCAAAGAATTCAATAAAAAAATTTCCTTGAAATTTACGGGTCTTTACAACACCAATGGAAAATACACATAGTATGAAAGTATCACCACTTGAGGAATTTTTCTTAGAGGGGTGAATTTGTGGTGATAAGAATTTCATTAGAAGAAATCATATAAGTCCCCTTGACTAAAGCCTTATCTCAGTAGGATCATGAGTGTCATGTGAGAGATAGTATATTGAATGTTGTTAGAAGTTTTCTTTAGACAAAGTGGGAGTCTGTTGGAGTTGGTTCCATAGAAAAATATTCTTTGTACTTATGATTAGCCATATTCATTGTTTTTAATATAAATAAACTTCTTATCACATCATTATTGTTCTTCTATGTAATATAGTATGTGATAATTCCCTAAAAGTAACTTTCATACTTAAATATCATAGTAGTTACCTATAATTATGAGAACCCATAATTTCATGAAAATATGGTTAAATATATGCTCTATAACTGAATGATACCATTTTATGGGACATAAATGATATAGGTTATTAGGGGTGAAGACTTATATTACTTTGATGAAATTTCTCATGGTGTACACCCTTGGTAATTTCCATTGTAAGAGATTATGAGAACATGACCCGCTAATAGGAAATCCACACTTATATGTGTCATTAGATGTTCCTATATGTAGATATGTGTATCGATACATAGACCTTAATATTATTATTAATTGATATTATTAGTCATTTACTTTGATATATTGGTGAAAACCATGATGACATATCTTCGCATAGAAGTAAGATATGTTGGGTATATAATGAGTAGTATTGAATTAATGAATAATGTGATAAATATTTTTTCCCATTTGTTCTTTAACATAGGTTAATATCTCATCCACTTTAAAGGGAATGAAACATCCTAAATAAATATATGGCTATGGTTTTCTATGGGTAGGTTCATTTTCAAAAATTCAAAGAAAGAGACATTGATCAAATTTCTCGATGACACCATAATACAACAAGATTGATTAGATATATCATGATAAAGGGATTATATTTCACAGTAAAAGTTCATATGAGGTTAAATATAATTGAGAGATTAACTTATTTCTCTATGGGTTCCTTGACATGATGCTAGATGCTAACTTTGGACTTTAGGTGTCTCTACCTAAGGCCACCAAAAAAGAGGCCTAGATGGCCACACACTAAGTGTATCTAGGATCTCTATTAAATATTAAACATTAACTAATATCTAAGATGTTGAATAAATATTATTCATGTAGATGGTTTAATAAATATTCATGTTTTCTTGATCATATATATCAATTCATTAATTATTCGAGAGAATATTAATGGGTGGGATACTTAATAAATATTTATTTTATATTTAGTGAGTAAAATATTTATTTATTTATTTATTTGTGAATAATTTTGTGATATTTATTTATTAAATAAATTGTACCTCTTAAAGACCAAATAAATATTATGGAGGAATGATGGAAAAGTTTTAGAGGTATGATGAGAATTAATATATAATAAATATTATTTGAATAAATGTTAAATAATTTATTTAAGAAAAAATATTTAATTAATTCATTGTTTTTTTTCATATTTCAATAAATTTTAATATTATTATTATATACATGGGGTTTTGTAGGGATTAAAGAAATAATAATGGATCATGTTCAATTTTTATTTTCTAACCCAATTGCTATTAAAACCCAATTATATTATTTTAAAACAAAATTGTAGTAATTGGTTTTTGGTTGTGCTCAACGGCATTAGAAAATCCTTTCAAGCCCTAGAGAGGTCATCTATAAGAACACTCTCAATAATGGAGAACAATCCTCCTCTACCCCACCTCTCAATTCTAGAGAGATCAAGGAGAGTCCTTCTTTAAATCTATTCTCATGGTGACTATAGACGAACCACAAAAGAATTAGGATCTTCTTTTCTAGCACTCAATGATTCCTTCAACATCACTTAGGGGTTCTTGGTGCACAGGTATATCACTATTCTAAGGAATCTACACTTGATTCCTATGGCGTAATGAAATTACGACGCTGAGATGTTGTCACATTCATCAATGAACAAAGAATTCATCACTAGTTAATTCTCTAAATACTTAAATTCATTATAATTAATTATGGTTTGATCCTTAATTTGGATCCAGTTTTCTGATTTCAATTAATCATTGATTTAATCATCAATTATGACAAAAAGATGAATTAATCATGTCCTCTCAGCGCTTCTGTTGTGCCCATATCCATTAATTCTTATTCCCTAAAAAACTAGAATTATGATATTTCATTCCATGAAAAACATATAGATAAAATGTGATCAATATAATTTCAATCTAAATCATACTCAATTTATAAATAAAATGAGCACTCTAAACTCAATTTGTTAACCAAAATATTATATCCCAAAAAAATAAATTGAATTTTAATATAGATTGTTGAATTCTTTAATTCAAAATTAATGAACTAGTGTTAACCATAACTTTGATACCAATTGATGGGTCCCTAAAAAAAATTAACTCATTATATTTTATTTATATTCAATTCATTTTATTTCCTCACATTTATTCATTTTAAATAGTTTTGCAACTGAAGGATCATTTCATTAGATTTTGTGATTATTTCTTAAAATAGATGAAATTGATAATTTAATTTATTTTATTGATTTTTTGAATTAAATGAATTGCTGGATTTTGATAATCCTTTGATTTTTTATTTGGGAGGAGAATAAGTTAGCTAAAGTTGACATGTTCTAGAAGGAAAAGTCCAGAAGAAATATTATTAACTTCTATAAGACCATTGAAGAAGTTGGAAAATGATTGAGTTGAAAGTGGAAAACCTTACTTATGGATTAGCAGATATGTAAGAGTTTTATTATTGTAGATTAAATGGGATGAATTGACAATTCAGGGATATGTAAGAATATTGTGCACTGATATATAAGAGTTTATAGCACAAAAACAGAATGGTTACAACTTAATATATAAGAGTACCCATGGATGCACCAATATGTAAATATCTTTCCTTTTACATTGAATGGAAATGAACAATATGTAAGAGTACTCAATTCATATGTATTGGTTGAAATCATGAGGTATGTAAATGTAACCCCATGTCCTAGGTGAAGTATATGGTAAATTCCTTTGTCACGAGGATGACACACTTAATATGAAAGGTTTCTTTTGATTCGTGATGGATACATAAGGGTTTGTGAAGATCATATAAGGTTTATACCTTAATTAAATCAAGATGTGATCAACTATAGAGGGTTATTTAAAGGTCATTAGGCTATATTATAATTTCACAGAATGCATAAGGGTCATCAAGAATTATATAAGGGATACATAAATTTAGAGGGGATACGTAAAAGTTTTATCCTTTGAGAAATTAGAAAATAGACACGTCTCTTGAGAAATAAATATTTTCAAAACAATTTGAAGGAACTAAAATTATATTGATTATCATGGAGTCTGTGCATGATTAGGGAACCAATAAAAGATCTTCATACATGAATTTTTAACTAAATTAAAAAATAATGAAAATATTCTTGATGCTAGTTGAACCTCGGAAGAAAACATTCAAAACTTGGATTCTTGTGAACCTAACATATAAAGAGAAATATTAAAAATTCAAGTGATGGACATATAATTATGCTAGATACGTGTGGAATCATCACCTAAGCCATGTAAGTAAGGGAGAAAATATTGAAGAATATGGAAGGACATAAGGATAAAAGGGGATATTGTGGGTTTTTGGAGAATACAAAAAGTGTCTGGTTTTGTTTTTAAATTTTATATTGTGCCTTCATACTTCCATAACTTTAACCCTACACATATAGGGATAAAATCCTTTTAGTCATTGGGGATAGTGGGGAAAATATACTTTTTCTATTGATTGAGTCTAAATATCAATAATAAATTATTCCACCATTATTTGATATCAGTTTCTAGTGTTGAGAGGTTTAGTTGAATGAGATTATATTTGGTTGATATTTCACACTTTTTTCTACTTGGGGTGATAAATTCTTTTCTCACCCCACTTGATCTTTCCCATATAAAATGGAATGAGCATGGGTTTTTAGTAAAATATCTGGAAATTAATTATATAAGTGTGGAAGGTAGTTAATCTCTGTTGATTTATCAAGAGTACCCTCACCCAATTGGGAGTTTCTTGTGTAGTTTGGGGAGAGACCATTATTGAGATATTCAGATGTATCTCTAATATATTCCCACAATCATAGTAAATAGGATCAGTCAAGAGTGATCACTATTAATTCAAAACTCAAACTCACTCCCAACCATTGATGTGTGAGAAATAATTATGGACTATCTAATTGATTTCATTCTCCTTTATCTTTAAATTTTTCCTTGTTTTATTGATTAGTTATTTTATTCACCTATCTATCATGCTTAGTTCCCTACCTAAGACTAATCAAACCACCTCATATCACTGAATAATTTATCAAAAATCACTCCCTGACATGAATGACACTATATATATAGTCTATTACACTCCATGATATTCAAAAAAAGTTTCCTCATAGGTCAATGTATTGGTTTTTATTACCCGACTACAATATAGAATAACTTGGGTAGGGAAATACAATTTTAAAGGTAATTTAATCTATCATCTATAGTGAATTAGGATGTTCTGTGTGGTTGGGTGCTCATGAAATGGATCAAAGGTATGCCCATGATAACAGGTTGATGAAACCTAAGATCTTGGATCATTAGTGGTTGGGTGGGGCTTGATAATGCTCTCAACACTCTGCCTAGAAAGTACATCAATATTAAAACTCATGAATTGATGGGGTAAACCAATCTCAAAACCAATCACCTATTCCATCGCTTGATCAACCATCATTTTTTCTCTATTAATTATTGTTATTTTTCTCAAAACAATTTAAATCAAACCTCCCTTAATTTCAATAATTGTGACAAAATAAATTTTCACCCCTTCATAGAGACAACCTTTGGTCTATTTTATACTATATTTTTACCTTAGTTATTAATATATTTTTGAACCAACCAAATATAGATGTGTCAATAACATATTTTTGTTGTTGGTGAAGTTGTATAAATTTTATATACATTAATTTTCATGATAAGTTCTAAAAATTCCCATATTTTTTCTGTTGATCTAGTTATTTAGAGAAACTTTCTAACAAAACATTGAGAATTCATATATATTGAACATTTTCAAACAAAATTTGAAAAAATTTCACTACCATAATCAAGTGAAACTTCAAGTGTTCACTATGAATCTAAGACCATGGATATAAAACCTAACCAAACCCTTAACAATTTTTGTGCAACTAATTTCATTAATACAAATAATAAAATTGATACACCTTCATTAAAGGATGATTTTAAGCTTAAAACTATTCTCATTCAACTTTTCTTTGATGTTTTAGGATTACAGGTGAGGAACCCATTAAGAATATCAAGGAATTAACCATGGTGTGTGCCTTACCAATGCCAAGTGAAGTGATTTAGGAACAAGTCAAGCAAAGATTCTATCCATTATCTTTATAAGGAGTAACCATTGAATAGTTATACAACATGTTTCATGGAGAAGTTAATTATTGGGGTGACTATTAAAGGAGTTTTATATAGAAGTTATTCACAAATTCAAGGCGCAAGACTATTAAAAATAAGATCTATTTCATATTACAATCCCTATAAGAGACACTCTATGAGTACTGGGAAAGAATCAAGAAGTATTGTGCATGTTGTTCGTACCAATAAATTTAGAAACACCATTTATTATATTTCTTCTATAAAGGTCTATTGGATAGTGATATTAATTTTTTTTATGAATCATTGCGAGGAATATTGATTGATAAGTAACTAGTTGAAGATAGATGACTATTTGAGAAGATAACTCAAAATTCACATTATTTTTATACAAGAGGTATCAGTATAATAAAATTACAGGATATGACATATACAAAATCACCATTACTAATATCTAAAATTGAGGAACTAACCACTTTGGTTATAAAAATAGATCTTATAAAATCAACTAATATACTCACACTAGTGAAGGTATGTGGTATTTTGTCTTCTAAAAGTAATTATACTAAATAATGTGAAAATGTATTGGAAACAAAAAGATATGTGGCTTCCTATCAATATAGGAAATTTCGAAAACCCAATTAGGGATGGAGAAAAACTTTCCATGTACAATATATATTTGGAAACCAAAAAAATAAAGACATTACACCCTTTAAAAAATATTATATTTAACCTAATCCATTCCCACAATATTTTATAAAAACATGAAATCAACAATACTTCCAACCAAAAACCTTTCAGCAAAGTAAATTCCATGAATAAACATTAACTATTATTAAATACATCTTCATAACCAATTATATTTAGGAATTTGGGAGTTAAGTAATTAGATGAAATAATTAAAATGTTTTTTAGGAATTCTTATAGAGAAGATCCCAAAAAATACTAGGAAATTACCAGCATAACCCATTCCAAGTCTGATTGGAAATGTAAATGTGGTAAATACTAGGAGTGGTAAGGTAATTAACTATAACCCTAAAATAAATATGGAACATCCTAGGTAGACCAATGGGTAAAAGGAAGTTATATATTAGAAGAGTAAGAATAAATCATAATCACCATTAAAAAATAGTTTGCAGAAAAATAAAATCTTTCTCTACCGTTTACCTTAATAATGGTCTAATAAAAGAACATTCATGAGGAATAAGTCAAAAAATAAATTATAGAAACTTTCTAAAAGGTTCAAATTAGCATACCTATGCTTGAAAACCACAAATATATTCCAAAATATGCTAAGTTACCTAAAGAACTATTCACTAAAAAAATGAAAATTCAAGGAAATGAGAGACTGTATTTATAGATAATGTTTCAGCCTTGATCACACCACAAATTCCAACCAAATGTAAATATATGGAACAATTTTCCATTCCCTTTAAAATTTCATATATGTCTTTCAAAGTGGAATTATTTCATATAGAAGTTTATATTAATGTCATGAGACATTCTGTCTTTTCTCCTTTGCATATGGGAGAACTAAAACCAATAGGAGTGGCTATCCAACTACCCAACAGATCCACAAAATTCTTAGCTGGAGTTATTAAAGATTTTCTAGTTAGAGTGGAAATTTTTAACTTTCCAACTTATTTTTATGTGCTGAATATAAAATAAGAAAGGAAATAAACTTCGCCACCCATAATTTTGAAAAAAACCGTCCTAAAAATAGTAAATACAATAATTAATATCTACGAAATAACTCCAATAATAGAGTTTAGCGAGAACACTATCAACTTTAATGTTTTTTATTCTATAAAAAATTTATAAGATGATAATTTAGGTTTTATACTATCACATTATGATGAATCTAATTCATGCAGGGAAACTTTTTTGTTAAAATAAAATTTTAATTTGTGTAACATATTAATATTTTAAAATTATATTAAAAATAATTAATAGACCCTTGTAAATTATGTGAAACCAAATAAAGATGAGGTAACTTTTTATTTATTTGACATATTTTAATGTTTATTAAATAATAAAGAAGATGATACATCATCTCTTATACATGAATTTTAGACCATGGAGGTATTTATAACAAATATGCTTCCATATTTTTCCTAGACCCCAAATTTGGAATTAAAATCATTGCCTTCTAATTTAAAGTGTTTTTAATGGAAGGAAAAAATCATCTAATAATTACTTCTAGAAGATTATCTTATAATCAAGAATAAAATATGATAAATATTTTTCAATAAAATCTGAAACCTATAGGTTGGAATTTAATATAAATTATTGGGATAAGTTCTAAAATTTTCATGCACATATTTATACTATAATGTGTAGAAAAACCCATAAAAAAACCTTAGAGAATATTTATCCCAACAATGATGGATGTTGTAAAAAAATAAATTGAAAAGTTATTGGAATAATAAATCATTTACCCAATTTCTAATTCATAATGGGTTAGCCCAGTTCATATAGTGCCTAAAAAATATGGATTGACCATTGTGAAGAATAAACAAGATGGGATAATTCTCATGAGATTCCAATACATTTGGAGAGTTTTTAGAGAGTATAGTATAGTGAATCATGTCACCAGAAAAGATCATTCCTTAATGTCATTTTTTGAATAAATTATTGAAAAACAATTATGAGAAACCCATCACAAATTTTTAGATTAATTTTTAGGATATTTATATATACTCATTTTACTTGAGGATTGGGAAAATAAAATCTTAACCTATCATTATCGTACCTTTACTTATAGTAGAATTTCATTTGGATTAGACAATGCACCAGTTTCCTTTCAAAGAATCCTGGTAAGAATTTTCTATGATTTAATTGAGTAATATCTTGTTGTCTTTTTTGATGATTTAATCATGATTGGAAGTTAATTCAATAAGTATTTAAAAAATATGGACAAGGTCTTGAAAACTTGTATAGAAAATAATCCTTTCATGAATTTTGAAAAGTTTCATTTCATGGTTGAGAGAGGAATTGTTCTTGGACATTTAATTTCATAAAATTAGACTTAGGTTAACAAATATGTGATTTAATTTATCAATGAACTACCATATCCAAATTTTGTGAAACATTATATATCCTTTTTAGGAAATGAAATATTCTTCATAGGATTCATCAATAATTTTAGTAATATTGATTTTACACTTTACTGATTACATTTTAAAGATTATGAGTTTATTTTTGATAATAATTATAGTAATTATTTTGATAATATGAATTGTAAACTAACTAAACCACCAGTAATAAAACCACTTAAAAGGGAGCACCCATTTAGACAACTGTGTGATGCTTCAAGCCATGTTGTTGGAGCAGTGTTGCCTAGAAAATTTAAGGAATAAACCATGTTATTGACTATGCTTCAAGAACATTGTATGTATCTCAAAACCATTATAAAAAATTTTTAAAGATGATTTTTAAAATTATTTTTGTATTTATAAAAATTTAAATCATATCTTAATGGAACTAAAGTGACTCTTTTCTCTGACCATGCAACTCTTAGGTACCTAATAAAAAAAGCAGAAGAAAATACAAGGCTTGTGAGATAAATGGTACTACTATAAGATTTTTATTTAGTGGTAAAATATAAAGTAGGAGATAAAAATAATGTGGTAGACCACTTGGGTAGGTTTCCCAGCATAGTCAAGGTAGTAATTAGATATTAAGTGTCATTTAATGAATTCATTCAAGGTGAACAACATTATTTAATTAAATGTGTGGTACCCTGGTTTGCTGACATAAAATATTTTATATTAACTTCTCAACTAACATAATATATGAACCCATAATATGTTTTTATACTCAAACCTAGAAAAAAAGTTATATGTTTGTTATGATCCATATTTTTTTTGAAAATTTGAAATGATCAAATTAATAAGAGATGTTTTCCAAAAATTGAGGTAGAATATGTCATAGAATTTTTCCGTAACTTATCCCATCTAGGTCACTTTAAAACTAAAATAAATACTATTAAAGTTTTATAGTATAGAATATATTTACCCATGATATTTAAGGATGCCTATGAATTTTGTAAAAAATGTGACCCATGCCAATTATATAGAAAGATATCAAAGAGATAATAAATGATTTAAAGACCAATTATTTTTTGTGTGAAATATTCGAATTATGAAGCATAGATTTAATAGGTCTATTTTCCATGTCATTTAGATATTCTTATATATTATGGGATTTGGATTATGTTTCAAAATAGGTGTAATTTGAAGACACAAAAATTGATGATTTCACCTTTTGTTTGTGCCTTTTTTATAACCGATATCTTTTATAGATTTGGAATCCCAAGTGAAATCATCAATAACTAAGGAACCAACTTTTACAATAGAATCATTTAAGATTTAATGAAAAAGTATGGAGTGAAATATAAACCATAAACCCCTTACCATCAAAAAAATGGATAAACTAAAGTTTCCAATAGAAGATTAAAGGAATCTTAGAAAAGACCATAAATCCAAATAGTAAATATTAGAGCCAAGGGTTGGAAGTCAATTTATGGGATTATAGAAAACCTAAATTAGAATGATGCAATAATAATTTATTTAAGGGAAAATTTGTTACTTACTTATTGAGATGGGACAAAAGACCTATTGAGAAGTCAAGGATATGAACATGTCTCTAAAAAATCTATACAGGAAAGGATACATCAGATTCAAAATCTGAATGAAATAAGAAGGGAGGAATTTTAAAATTCTTCTCTCATTATTTCCTCAAGATCCTGAATCTGAAGTCCCCCTTCCCATATATAATTTTATAGATCAAAATAAGGTGGGAAGAATTTTAAAATTCTAGAATTTACAAGGATATAACAAGTGTGGCACATGATAAGATGAATAAATAAAGATAATTTCACTATGGAGATTAAGTGATACTCTATAACTTGAGACTCAAACTAATGCCCAGTAAAATTTGTTCTATATCCTAAAGCCACTTTATAATCACTAATTTATAACCCTTTGGTTCTATGAAAATAATCAAATAAATATAAAATAACCCATTCAATGTCAATGGACACGATATGAGTAAATATAATGGAAAAATTCCACATATACCAATGGATGAGATCAAACTCCTCTACCCTTATATCAATAAATGCACTAGGTTGTACCTTTATTTAACTATATTATCTACTATCCTTATATTAAATATTCTCAAACTATGATTTCTATTAGAATACATTTTGTTCACTACATAATTTATGTGTAGGGTAGGGAAACCTTTATAGTTTTTAAGAATTTAAATTTTTATGTGCTTCCATTTGTTTTTTAGAGTTTTTGAAACCAGTTTAGCTTAAATTGAATGAATTTTTAAGTTTGGAACCTATATAAATTGTGAGAATCTTATTTGACCCAATAAATCAACTTATTTGAATACTAAAATGAACTTATTTCTAGATTCAAATCATGATAAATTAATGAAAAAAATACTTATTTTTGAATCCCAAGTCACACCATACTATCCAAAATTACAATCACTTACCTATGAGGATTCTAAAATAAATTTGACATCATCTTCACAATGACCCCATTTCTCGAGAAAACCATTCCTTGATTTAATAAAAATAATCTAATTTTAATTTTAATAATAATATTGGAAAATTAATGAAATTATGCTGAAAATTATTGAGGCATTATTTTGATTAAAAACCGATTTTTGTAATGAACTTATATTATGTCCTACTATGATATCTGACCCATGAAATGGTCCCTATCAACATGGAAAAACCTTGTTAGGTAGCCCAATTACAATCCTAAAATCCCTAACTAAACTTATCTAGGAGTAAATGTATTATCATAGTTTAAATCATGTGTGGGGGAATCTATTTTTTGTTAGATATAAAGAGAAAAATCATGTTTGGGAAAGGTGGAATGTTAAAATACTTCAAAATTGTTCAAGAAAGTTCAAAAAAATTTGAAGAAAAAATATTCCTCTCTATCTTCAAAATAAAAAATATGTGCTTAATTTTTTTAAAAAGAAGAAAATATAAGAGGAAAAAAGTTGTTGAATGTGATAGAGAGAAGAAAAAATAAATAAAAATTTGATACTACCGAAGTGATTAATGTATGTACATTCCATGAAAATCAAATGAAGAAAGAGTTAAATCTTTGAAAATGTGAGTGGATGAGGATAATATTATTAAGTGTAAACTGTTAATCAATTATTTTTCTTTATTTTAGATCTAAAACCTTATCATTTCCCCCCATAAGTTTTAACATTGATTCCTATGAACCCTTTGCTGTAGAAAAACTTAAAAATTACTCATGATAAATATAAGTGCTCAACTCATTGGGTATACATTTATAAACTCAGCAAGACTATGGAGAACCCAATATGAGTTTGGGATGAGAAAAACATTTCTTAAAATTCATACTTTGTGTGATGAGAAAAACATTTCTAGTAAGGTTGGTATAAATGATATTGGTATTATGAAATAAGTAGAAATTAATAAAATGCCTTTCATAGAGAAAATGGATTTAATAACATGTAAATGGCATGATAAGCTTTAGTGACATGGATGTTGAAATAGGAACTCACATTGACTAGTGTTTTGAATTTTTATTGGGTAATATTTTTGATTTTCATTTGTTTAAGAGTCCAAGGTTTATGTTTGGGGGAATTTATAAAGTCAAATAATTAATTAAATTTTGTTTATATTCAATTTATTTTATTCCCTAACATTTATTTATTAATTAAGTTTTGATTATTTTATAAATTAAAGGATCATTTCATTAGATTTTGAGAATATTACCAAAAATGAATGAAATTATGAATTTAATTAATTATATTAATTTGAAGAATAAATTATTAATGTATAGATTCTAATAATCCTTTTATTTCTTATTTTGAAGGAGTGGAAGTTGGTTTGAGTTAATAAATTTGAGAAGTAACCATGTTTCACAAGAAAGGTAATGTCTAGAAGAAATAAGATTAACTTTTATAATATTTTTGTACAATTTGAAAAATGAATGGGATTAAAGTATAAAACCACATGTCTGGATCAAATTATCAATAAGAGTTTTTTAATATCAGTTAGTAAGGAAAATGGGTGGGCTGGGGTGGGTCAGGCCAAGCCCACGTGGGTTTAACCCCGCACAGGTTTGTCCACAAAATCCTGCATATAATGGGAACAAAAAACTTCAAGCTTGCCCCACCCTGCATATGCCCACCAGTATCCCTCAGGATTTCCTTCATTTAAAAAAATAAACTATTTTTAATCATTTAAATCATGTATTTTTTTATCATTCTTAATAGTCATTATAGAGATAAATATGGATTGAAAATAGATAGAGTTTTTAGGGATGTGATGTAACATTTTTCTATGGGTTAATGGTGGAATGAGGTGATTCCAATGTGGTGGTGAATTGTTGGGATGAAAATTAGATGAGTGATCAGTGAGTGGTGATGAATGAAAATTTTGGTTGTGTGGTGATGGGAATGACTAAACTTGTGATTGAATGATGATGTTCTAGGTAATTAATGGTTTCATAGGAGGCTTTTAGGGTTCCCATGAGTCCATTACCATTTTTTTAATAAGAAAATAAACTTAAGTAATAAAAAAATTAAATCTAACAAAAAAATATTATTATTATAATAGATATTTTAGAATTGAAACCTTGTACTGGGGAGATGAGTCCCATTTTTTGAAAGGTGGGATGACACAACATGTAAATATGGTTAATAATTACAATATAAATAATATAATATCATATTAAAATGATAAATATAGACCTATTTTAAAATAACATGTGAATGAATGGTGAATTAGTATGACCGTTATGGAGAGAAATCAAATTTCTTGGTTTAATCATTATTTTTTATTAAAAAAGAAAAAATGTTAAAGAAGTATGTATTGTAAAAAAATATATTTCTCTAAATCAGGCCTGCGGGTAAGCTCACACCCATTCGAGCTAAACCCACCTTGTCCTGCACCCACATGATCTAAAACTCCGTTGGCCCATACTCTAAATGGTCAAAAAATTTAGGCCCACCCCGCACCGCATCTTCCCCATACTCGTGAAGCTTGTGGGCTACATAACCATTGTTCATCACTACTTGCAGCTAAAATGGGATGAATTGATAGTTTTAGGATACATAAGAGTATTGTGAACTGATATGTAAGAGTTCCCAAAACTGATATGTAAAGGTCACCACCTGATATATAAGAGTACACATGGATGCACTTATACATAAAGATCTTTACATTTTCAAAGAAAAGAAATGTATAATATGTAAGAGTATTCAATTTATATTTACGGGTTAAATTTGGGTGATACATAAAGGTAACCCCATATCCTGAGTGAAACAAAAGGGAAATACCTTTTCTATGAGGATGACACACTTAATATGTAATGGTTATTTTGAGCATCATTGGATGAATATGGGTTTTGGAGCTCATGTAAGGTTTCTACTTATGTTAAATCGAGTTTTTCTTAATTATGGAGGGTTTCATAATGGTTACTAGGCTGCATAAGAATTTCAAAGAATGCATAGGTGTCATAAATACATATATAAGGTCCGCTTTACTTCAGATGTGATACATAAAAGTTTTAACCTCCTCAAATATAATATATTTTCATGTCACTTGAGAAATAAATATTGCGAAAACACTTAGAAAGAACTATGTCTATAGTGATCATCTTGGAGTTTGTGCATGATGAGGTAACCAATGGAAGATATTACTCTGTGAATAATGAACCAAATCAGGAAAGAATTAAAATGGTCCAGATATTATATGAATCTAGCAAGGGAACATTCAAAACATGGATTCATAAGAATATAAAAATATGGATAGAAATATTGAGAATTCCTACGATGGATATCTCATGAAGCAGGATACCCATGGAACAATTATTTGTATTAGGGAAGGAAGGGGGAAACTGTTGATGAATATAGAATGTCATAAGGTCAAAATGAGAGAGCATGGATTTTTGGATAACACACAAAGAGTTTATTTTTATTTTCAAATTTTATATTGTAATTTCATTCTTCCATGAATATAACCATACACATATAGAGATAAAAACATTTTGGTGATTGGGTAGTGGGGAGGAGAAACATTTGTTAATTATTATGTATGAATAGAACTAATGAATTATTTTATTGTTATTTGATCTCAATTTGTAGTGTTGAGATGTTTTGATTGAATGTGACTGTATTTGGTTGATATTTCACACACTTTTTTCTATATGGGGGTGATATATTCTTTTCTCCCTCAAATTGATCTTACACATATATGATGTAATGAGTATGATTTTGTGTTTAAGTATTGAGAAATTGTTGATATGTGTGTGGAAGGCATTAGATCTATCTATATTTATTAGGAGTACCTTCACCCGATTTGGAGTTACTTGAGTAATTTGGGGATAGCTCATTATTGATATATTTAGATTATTATTTGATATCTTCCTACACTTATAAGAAGTATGATCATAAAGAAATTATCACTATTGATTTTAAGAGAGATAAGTGATTATGGATTCTCTCATTGATCGAATCACAATAGTAGGGTTAATAAACTTAAGTCCAAGACAAAATAGAAATTATTAATCCAACCCCTAAGATAATAACCTATTCTACCACTTGATTAATCAACTTTGTTTTATTTTTAACTATTTTTATTTTTTTTCAAACCCATTCAAATAAAACACCCTTTATTTCACTAATTGTAAAAAAAATGAATTTCCATCCCTACTCAGAGAAAAAATTATATCTATATTATATTCTAGTATTAAATTTAGTTTTAATATATATTTTTCACCACCCCATGATATGTGTGTTAGTACCACCTGACAAGACAATGTGAGGCACCTTGTGGAAAGAATCATGGCATGATTATCTTAAAACCTATATTAGACTATTTTATTTTCTAATTATCCTCACACATTGTGCTTAAATATTGACCCATTTATTGGTAGATCCACTTTTATATCTATTCTTTATACTCTTATTTTTCTATTTACTTCATTCTCATTAATTCACATCTGAATACATGCACACATACAAATATATAAATGAAGTACATCACATTTACTTAGTTTACACAATATGGTCTGTATTCAAGGTGAGGATAATACTACTACTCCTAGGGTTCCAATATAATCTTAATGATCCTATATATTTAATATGGACACACCATCCAAGTAGAATAAACTAAAATTTGGGTAGATCACTTTTACCATGGGCCACTTATACTAATAATTTATAGCTTTGACAAATATAGAGTTATTATGAGAAGATTTTACCCTTTTATAGAGTTCCATTATATACCCTATTTCCTGAATCCATAAATATGTTAAATCCATCGTCATCCTTTATTATTGTGCAACGACTATAATATGTGGTATAGGTCATTTACTTTTTTTTCTATCACTTACACAGTGACTCTAGACAAAAAATGTGTCTAAACTTACTCCTTCACTCCCTTATCTTTCTATTTTATAGAACACTCATATATTAAATTTTCATCATATCTATATTATTATCCTCACTTCCTTATCAAGTGCTTTGATTCTATACTTATTTCTCAAATAAAATTCATAGTAATATCCTTAAATGTATATCACCTCATTATCAACTACCTTACATTTCATTTACATGTCATAGAATCTTATTAAATTCCCTCGATCATGTTCATATTTCTATAAAAACTTGAATAGTGTAATCAAGCTCCACTAAAAACTAAGATACATTTCTTATTATCTCAACATCCATGGTTTACATATATTCTATTTTTTATAGAATTTTCTTTTATGAAAAACCTATTTTTTATAAAGATCCCCAATATTATATTAACACTTTCTCTCAGTATGCATCTATAAAATGTGTTCCTCATTCCACATTAATGGATGAATCTTTTTTATGGAATATTTTTGAAAATTTGGACGATTCTAGACAAAAATTAAGATTAAACTCAATAATAGAGGTTTAAATAATACTATGTATTAAACAAATACATCTAGTGATACCCAAGACTATAAACAATGAGATATAGTTTTCTTTAAGTTTTTCCTTATTCACCATATTTAACTGTTTGTGTCTCTATTTTTGACTGATTAACCCTTCATGACTAGTTCAACATTTTCAATAACACCTTTCATGACTTCATTAGCTATAATTAGTGAATTAGTCGCCTTTAGTGATATCCCCAGTCACTGGTTATCATATATAACTTCCTCTTTTACATTTCTACCATGCCACATGTTATTTATAATGATTCTTAATATCTTCACATATGATATCCTAAATTATCAATATAAAGTGAAAAATGAGCATAAAAAACTAGTTCTGATACCGTCATAACATCATATCATTTTTGGGGATTATACCATGAATTGCGATAGATAACATCTCTTCATCTGATATACCAACTTCTTTAAGTGTGTTGTTTCATGCTTTGTATTATAGTTATGATACCTTCTAAAATATACCATATTACTTTAATTAAGGGTATTATTTTTTGTGATATACCAGTGTTTCCACCTATGATACATAAAACTACTTTGATTACTGATGTCATGTCCTATGACATAATGATATCTCCACCCAGGATAACCTGTTATAAAGAAAATTGCATACCACTAGATATTATTATCCTTCAAACATCATTATGCCTCATCCATGAATTAAAATACTTCCAAATAACCCCCATTAAAATCATATAATCTCAAAAATATCACCATGTGCGATGTTTCCACTTCTTGACCACATGCTTAACTTAACCATCATATCTTTAATTCCCAAACTCCAAATGGATTGTAATATTCTCTAATACATTACAATAAGTACTCCAAAAACCATTAAATATCCAAAATATATGTATTAATACTCTATATTTATCAAGAACTCATAATATATTCTCATATATGTTCCACACCACTATCACTCAATTTAGAGACCCTAAACATGACATACATGGAAATTACAACATTTTTTCGGAATAATTAATACATAACAAAAATAAACACACAAGGACTGTAATAGTTTAGTGTCTTTGGAAACTCGGAATATAATCTTCTAATCATGGTGAAAGATCTTCAACATCCCCCATAAAGATCTTCCCCTTTTGTTTTCTTACCTAAAACCTTTCTGTAAATCCTGTAGAAATGAAAACATATAAAGGGTGAGATCAAATTCTCAGTAAGGGTAAGCATAGAGAAAATAAAACAAATCACATACATTTTAACTTAAAAAAATGAACATAATGTTTAAACATCAAAATCTTGAGAAATGACATAAAACATGGAAGTACGTAAAACATAGATCATAAAGAAACATTAATCAAGATAAAATAGCATGGGAATAAAATATGTAATTGTGGAAAACCATTATGCACATGATATTATTTCCATAGTATCCAAGGCATTGCTGCCAAGACCATCTTAGTGGACAAAGTCCCTTTTTGAATGGAGTTCACTCCTTGTTCCAGTCCTGTATCACTGAACCGAATTAAATTACCATTCCAGCCATGTCTATCTCATGAGATATAAATCATTACCCAATTCATTGGAGGGATATATAGGTCCCACCCACCTCATAATGAAACCATTCTTATGTGTTCCCCAAAATGATAAATCATAGAATAAACCATGTAATAAAAATGGGATTCTTAAACATCATGCCATCATAACATAATCCATATAAGATAAAAGGACATCATAAATTTAATTCCATCATAACATAATCAAATCAATGTAAAAATAGGGATAGAAACTAAACCCTATATTATCTTAGATGGAAATTTTTTTGATAAAACACTTGAACTCCATTCTTGAGGAAAATATTCTTTCTACTTCAAAAACATTTTACCTTTCTTAACATGTCATAAAATTTTAAACTAAAAAAAGTTGATTAAAAATAAACATTAAAACTTGTAAATAAATATTCATGTAAATAATGTTCTATGAAATCATAAAAATCCATTCATGCCGTAAAAGTTAAAAAAATATTCTTCTCATACTTTGGCCGGAAAAGTCAAAAACTACCTCGTACTAAAAACGACAAAAGATTTGTTTCATATATTTTACTCACCAAAGGGTAAAATTGTATTTAAACAATTGTAGGGGGATAGAAATAATATTACATATTCAGGAAACATGTATGTGGATGATAAATATTCCCCAGTAAATTCTGAAGTATAAACAATCTCAGATAAAAATGAGATTGCGAGATTTTCCCTTACCTTATGTCCGATATGCTTCGAATGTATCCGAAAATCCTGTATAATGTTTTAAATAATGTCATTGAATTATTATATAATCATATTCATTGTTATTTTATCATATATGGTTCACTTATGACTTTATATTACCCGTTCTTTTGTAAATTCATGTTAAAGTAGCATTTTGGGTAAAATCGTTTCATTTATCATCTGTGTTTTGACTTGTAGTTATTCATATGATTACTAAGATCATGATTACTTACTTATAGAATGTAAAACATGATATATTTTCATAATATAAATATATATAATAGATTGATAAATGTAAAGAAATACTCCGTTCATGGAGACGGTATGTCGTACGTACGCATGAACGCTATTTTCATTTACTTATTAAATTGAATGGAAGTAAGTAAATACCATATACATAAGTCCAGTATCATTAATATGTCATATATTTTATTATTATTTAATATATATACATTATAATCATTCTTTAATGGTTAACGTGGAGAATGAGTCTCATCGCATTGTGGAGACGGTAATCCGTACGTACGCACGAGTGATGATATCGTTCCCATAATTATTGAATGGAATTAGTGTGGATGATATAATATCTCAGAATTAGTATCATGTTATAATTATCATATTTATAGTTATTATTTACACCATTATACCCATCCAAGTAAGGTGGTGGTGGAAAAACATATTACACCACAGCCTGGAGACGGTATTCCGTACGTACACACGCGCGATGATTTCATTTTCCGTAGGATGGATAGAAGGTGAAATGGGGTTGTTTCATATTTATAATAATATATTAGTATATTATTGATACTGATGTTATTAATTTATTATGAAACAACTAAAAAAGATGTAGTTTTAGAAGAAGGAAACTTGAAAGAATCGGTAGAAGAGATTACCTCTTCTTCGAGGAACCTCTTTTAAGCTTCCTCCTAAGGGACTAGAGTTGGTATATTGAGAAGACTAGAACATACAAAATGTTTCTAGAGAAGTGGAGAAAATAAATTGGTAGGGGTTGGCTGAGATTTAAGGCTCAAAGTTTTGTGAAGATGAGAGGGAGGAGGTGCCCTTTTTAAGGGAGGAGAGGGGTACCTTCGAAATCTAAAAAATATTAATTTATAATAAATTCATACCCCACTTAAAAACTTCCAAAATTACTCAAATTAAAAGATTAGATGAGATAGGGTTGTAATATAATCAACCAATAAAATTTAGACATGTTGGGAATTTATTTTAAACATTATCAACTTGATTTATCCTTATTTAATCTATTTAATTTTATTTGTGGTAATAATTATATAAATTTTAAATTGATATAAATAATTAATTATGTGCTGTTAATTATCCATAATTAGATACTTTATGACATTATAGACCATATAAATTTAAATTTATAATTTATAAATATTTTTGTGATTTTTAAACAATTTTATAATATGTTATTTTTGTAAAATAACAATAGTGTCAATTTTTACACTATTCATTTATTTGAATTAAAATAAAATCCTCATAGAATACATGTTCAAAATAAAAGCTTTATTATATTTATAACATGTTATATGTATCTATAAAATTAGTGGAGCACATTAAATAGTTCATATAATATTTATTTTAATATTTTTAAAACCATTTATTATATATTTCAATCAATAAAATAATTTCCACATCACTATTGTGTCACCTTTAATGATAATTATTTAATCCCTAAAAATTATAAATAAATCCACATGATGTAGATAATTTTATTATCTTTCTGGATATTATTCATGTTTGAAGTTTCATGAAGTTTATCACTAAATGAAAATTATTATAATTATGAGATTTAAGAGAGAGACATGTTGTCACTTTCTTTGTTTTAATAATAATTAAATTATTTTCATGGTAAAAAGTGCGTAAAATGAATCTAATACGACACTTAGGTGATATGGGTCTACTTTTAGTCATCCAATAGAATTTTGGCATGTGTTAGGGTAATTTTATAATATTAGGTTTACCTTTAATTACCTGATTTACCTTTAACTGTAGTAAATAAAAATTACCGTAGTTACTGTTCATAATATCAAAAAAATAAAAGTAACATATTTACATAATTTGGACCCACGGAATTCAAATATGGAATCCATTTTTCAAAATTCAAAACACAGAAGTTGCAGTAATTAATTTAAAATTAATCCCGTTGTTAAGAAAATGAGTTTTAAAAGTTAAAACATTTGAAAAGATTGAAATGATTCTACCTATGAATTCAATGTAAAATCAATGATAATGACATAAATTATATTAAATGGTGAAAATATATTCTATTTATACTTTAAAATCATTCAATATTATAATTTAACCATATAAATTATTACGATGAAAAAAGTTGTTTTTAATTAAAATATAGCGTGTTTTTACTATTCATTAAAATATGAAAGTTATCAGAATAGTATGAAAAATTTATCCGAAGTAAATTTTTATATCCTTATTCCAAATAAGACTTTTATTTTGTAAAATTGAACTTATAAACATGTCAAAAACTATATTTAAAGTGGGTGCGCCATCAAAAGGCGGCAAAACTACATTTTTTGAAAAAATACTTTTTTTACCCGAAAAATTTATTGTCTTCTCATACCATGTTCTAGAAAATGTGTAAGTTGAATAATAATGTTAAAAAATTAAAAATGTAGTTAATACTATTCATAAAAGCTAGTCCATTATAATATTATAACAATATATCGTTGTTTAGTGAAACCCGGTATTGCGTACTACACATGCTATCGAGGAAGGTTGCGATTGCGTGTAATGCAAGCCAAGTCAGGGATGCGTGTAGTGCAAGCTCCTTTCGATATAGCGTACAGCATAAGACATCAATGAAATTAAAAATAATAATTCTCATAAAATCTAGGGTTGTTACATTCTACCCCCCTTAAAATGAATTTCTCCCTCAAAATTTGTCGGGGTTATAAATGGTTTACTACTTGAAAGTTACTTTCATAGAAACCCACGTCATAAAAAGGAATACTAAAACATAATTTTAAAAAGTGAAGTATGAAACATATCAGTTACCCAAATTAACTCATCACTGGGTTTCCACATAGGAGAACACAGGTGAAAATATGGATATGGAAGAGAAAACTAACCATCAAGTTCTGATGGAGAGTGGTAGAGAACATGGATATAAAAAATCCAACAATCACAAAGCCATAAATTTATGATGATCTAAGGTACCATCTGATTCATCGGATATAAGGGAACTAGGACAACATTTTGGGTTTTCAAGATCATTTCCCTAAAGTTGAAGAATTTTATTTATAAGAAATACTTACTTTATTTCAGTATAATCTCACCGTTGTTCGTGCCTTGAACAATTTCCACTTCATCTCTTAAAGAAATGAAGTTGAATTTGTCATTCTTGAAGTGTTAGCAGATCATGTGATAGAATGATGAGTCATTCCATATGTCTCAAACAAAAAGTCAGTAAAAGTTATTAAATATACATAAGTCCATCTATCACTACATGAAAACTTCCGTTTAGTGGCGGTTTTTCCCGGCGGTTTTATAAACCGCCAACCGCCGCAAAAAAACCGCCGTGAAATGCCATAATTTTTTTTATTTTTTTTATTTTTTTTTATTTTTTCTGATGATTAGCGGCGGTTTCAGTAAAACTGCCGTGAAATGAAAGGAATAAATAAAAAAACACGAGAAACCCCAAAATCACTAAATCAACCATAACTTTTGATCCGTGCGTCCATTAGAGCGCCACGACCAGTCAAATCGAAGCTCATGAAGAGATATAAACGCATATATAATCAAAACCGTGAGACGGTCTAAGGTGCAGATGATATTAGAGTTATAAGAAAGCTGAAAAAAGTTCTCCAACTTCAAACGGCCATAACTTTCGCTCCAGGTGTCCGTTTGGGCTCTACCACATATCAAATCGAAGCCAATGAAAAGAGCTACACACTACATTGACCAAAGATAGCTTATATTGGGTTTTTCGACCCCAAAACCCCTTCGAAGGGCTCCAAAATCTCGTTTTAGTCACTGGTGTCCCGTCGAACTTGTCTTCAAACGGACCCAACTTTCGATCTGTGTGTCAGTTCAGACTCCTCCACCTGCCAGATCATAGTTCATTTCATGTGCTTTAGTTTGACTATTCGTGGCACCCACATGCACTCATGAATCATTTGTTATGGCCTTTTTAGTGGGTATCGGAATTGTTATGTTTTTTGTTGTCTCGTTTCTAGAACCCGTTCCCTGTCAGCTTTTTTTTAAATGGTCGTAACTTCCGATCCGCCTGTCCATTTAGACTCTTTCACCTATCAGGTCGAAGATCATTTCAGGATCTTTGATTTGACAGGCCGCAGATCTAAAACGGACTCTCGGATCATATGTTATCTCCGTTAATGTGAGTCCAATGTTTTTATCTCTTTATGACCGTTTTGACGGGTTTTTACGGTTGCTCCATTTATTTCTGTTTATTTGGGTTTCCACGAATTGTTATCTTTATCAATGGTTTTGTGTATGTTATTATGATGATTATGTAGAATTATTAAAGGGTTTTCCAGAGTTGTCATGAGTTTTCTTGTGTTCTCATTCTCTCTAATATGTCATTCTTCATATGCTTCTCCATCTGTTTTCATGCGTTTTCATGATTTTTCATCCCGTATCACGTCTTTTCATACTTTTTCATGTGTTTCCTTTATTATTAACTATTTATTATTTATAATATACTTTAATTTATTTATTATCTATTATTTATTACTGGTTATTTTTTATTTTTAATTTATTATTTATATCTATTTATTATTTATTATTTATATTTATTTATTATTTATATTTATTATTTATTATTTATTATTTATTATTACTAATAATAAAATATTATTAGTAATAATAATATTTGGTATTTGGTATTTATTATTTATTATTTATTATTTATATTTATTTATTATTTATTATTTATATTTATTTATTATTTATTATTTATATTTATTTATTATTTATATTTATTTATTATTTATATTTATTTATTATTTATTATTTATTATTAATTATTAATTATTAATTATTAATTATTAATTATTAATTATTAATTATTAATTATTAATTATTTTTTATTAATTATTAATTATTAATTATTAATTATTTATTATTTATTGTTTATTTAATATTTAATATTTATATTCATTATTTATTTATTATTTATATTTATTTATTATTTATATTTATTTATTATTTATATTTATATTTATTTATTATTTATATTTATTTACTATTTATATTTATTTATAATTAATTATTAATTATTAATTATTAATTATTTAGTATTTAGTATTTATTATTTAATATTATTTAATTTTATTATTTATTCTTTTTTATTAGTTATTATTATTTATTATTTATTATATGTTATTTGTTTATTATTATTTATTATTTATTATTTATTATTTATTTTTATTATTTATTATTTATTATTTATTACTTATTATTTATTACTTATTAGTTATTATTTATTAGTTATTAGTTATTATTTATTATTTATTATTTATTAGTTATTATTAATTATTAATTATTAATTATTAATTATTTATTATTTATTATTTATTATTTATTATTTATTATTATTTATTATTTATTATTTATTATTGATTATTGATTATTGATTATTGATTATTGATTATTGATTATTGATTATTTATTACTTATTATTTATTACTTATTAGTTATTATTTATTAGTTATTATTTATTATTTATTATTTATTAGTTATTAGTTATTATTTATTATTTATTATTTATTATTTATTATTTATTACTTATTATTTATTATTTATTGTTTATTATTTATTATTTATTATTTATTATTATTTATTATTTATTATTTGTTATTTATTGTTTATTATTAATTATTTTTTTTAATGGTTGGGGCCGAAGGCTCATTTTTTATTGTTTATTATTTATTATTTATTATTATTTATTTATTATTATTTATTTTTTATTAGTTATTATTTATTATTCATTATTATTGAGTTTATATCTATTATTTATGTATTTTTTTTCAATTAATAGATATAAGTATATTAAATTCTGTTTGTTAACCACATGACGAGTTTGTTGGAGTGGTAAAGTCTTTGGAAAAAATAAGCAAGAGGTTAGGGGTTCAAATCTCACCAAACGTAGTATTTCTTTATATTGCATGGGCATGTGCATGAGATGTGCATGCATGGATAAATAAAGTAAATAAAATAAAGACGAAATAAATAAATTAAATATGAAATAAATAAAATAAATAAAATAAAGAAAATAAATAAAATAAATAAAATAAAATAAAATAAAATAAAATAAATAAAATAAATAAATACGAAATAAATATAATAAATAAATATAATAAATAAATATAATAAATAAATATAATAAATAAATATAATAAATAAATAAATATAGTAAATAAATTAATTAATTAAAATTAAAAAAATTAAAAAAAAATTAAAAAAAAAATTAAAAAAAATTAAAAAACCGCCGTGAAAAGACAGCCGCGAAATGTTCTGCGACAGCTTTAAAAACCACCGCGAATAGTTTCCTGACGCACGATTTCTGCGACGGTTTTTTCCGTAGTGTATGGTAAGGTTAATCGTATATGATTTCAAAAATGGACTTATACTTCATCTATCATACCGCTTAATAAAACTAGTTTCTACTAACCAGGGACTTCCTATAGGCCAGTGGTTGGAAATAAAGGCTTGTCGCACTTCGGTTGTGGGTTCGATTCCCGCAACATTGTTCGACGCGACGTGTTGTCGCTCCTCCTGCAGGTTGTCCTTTTTTCTAAAACTACACTATTATAGCATTACCGAAAGAATATCGAAAAGGTTCTAGCCTTAAAAAATACTATCTTATGTCCAACATAATCCATTCCAATCATTAGGCTTATCCAAAATACATATATCCAATCTCATAGTATAAAGAAAACGATTAATAGAAATGTCATTAACCAGGCATGTGAATGCCATCATTTATCCCCCACATATCATAAGATATATCATGTTGATCGGATTCTAAACATGTGAATACCTTAATCTTGTATTCTCTTGCAACATGAATTACCATAGAACCATAGTGAAAACATGAATGCTGTCAAAAGGTAACTCTTTCCACATACCAAAATCCCAAAATTTCAATATACTCAAAACATAAATCACTTTTTCCTTATATCAGTCATGAGATTATTAATATTATTTTCTCATTATCCCTTCATTATGCCCATATCATCTACTTTCCAGAATATTTGAATTACTTTTCATGGTTATCGGTACCATATAATTATTGAAAACCATAATAAACCAATACATTGATATTCCAGTATTCCACGGTACTATAAATTAGATTCCAAAACATTATTTTGGAATCCCGTTACATAAACACATAATCATTCCACTACATCGTTGTCATACTCAACATCGCCAATAGTGATCGCATGTGACTTCCCGTTGTCCTTTTCCTTAAGAGGTTGCTCACGTCAATCATCATTAACCCTTAGATTAGGGCATTGATTAGCATAATGCCCCATTTCCTTGCACTTGAAGCATTGAAGTGTTGGTGGGGCGTTCTCTGTAACACCCGAGACTTTTATGAGAAATATTTTGTTTTTATGTTATATAAATTATCAAAGGAATCTTTCACTACAGACAACACTAGCTTGGCTTGCTTTACATGCAACCACGACCTTCCTCGATAGTTTGCGTTGTACGCAATAACGAGTTTCACTAAACAACGATATGCTATTAAAACATTATTAAAACTAGTCGTTATGAATAGTAATAACCACTTTTTGAAATTTTTTAAATTTTATTTTTCAAAATGGACTTCATTTTTGGATTCGGAATATCGAAATTATCCTAGGGTGAAATTTTGGTATTTTTCTGAAAACTTTCAATTTTTGATGAATAGTCAAAACATTGGGTTACTATTTAAAAACCGAGTTTTTATTTAAATAATTATTTATTTTATTTAAATTTATTTTAGTTCAAAATTGATACATAATACCTATATAAGTTCAATTCAATTCATTGGAGTAATTTTATAATAATTTTAGATATATAAAAATTTTATTGAACTTTTCACCGTCTTTTACCCAACTCCTAGGAGAATTTCCAAATTCACATAAAACTTAATTTTACCACATCTGTGAGTGGAATTTAGAAAATCCTAGATACACGGTTAATATCAAGGACTAAAATGTGGTTCAATGAGATGAAAATAATTTTTGGTGAATATCAACTTTTTACTTTTTTTTACCACAGTTAAAAGTAAATAGGGTAATTAAGGGTAAAAATGATATTATTATTACCGTAACACATGTCCTAATTCTATTGGATATGTGTAATTCGACCAAAAATAACCTTAGGAATAATATATGACCATTTTGGCCCACTTGGATTAGATTAGGACATTTGTTATTAATTTATTTAAAGAAGGGTTAAAATAGTTAAAATCAATGTTTAATAACTAAATCATTTTTAATATAGGATTATAAATAAGATAAATTCAACTATAAATATTAATTAGAAAGAAAAAAATATTTCCTACATAATGGTAGTTTATTTATAATTTTTAGACTTTAAATAATTTAATTTATTAATGACACAATGATGATGCAGTAATTATATTATTAAGGAAATATTGACATAATTGATGTTATAAATACCCAAATAAATGTAATTTGAGACTTTTTAGGAATTCCAATAATTTTATATGTTAATAAGACATGTTAGTATTGATTTAATTAACTTTTTTCGAACTAATCTATCTGTTATAATTTTCCAAAAAATCAATTACCAAATAGTGTCAAAATTGACATAAAATAGTTTTTAAAACAAATATTATTTTATTAATTGTTATTTTATTCCTAAAAATCTAATGTTCGGCAAAATGACTTATATAAGGTTATATATATTAATAATAAATAACTTGGGGTTCTTTTGGCTTGTTATAGTAACTTTATTAACCTTATAGTGTAAGAAAACAAGAAGACACGATAAAAGTTAAATTATCTAACTTAAAGTTAAATCTAAATGATAAGGTTAAAATAGAAATCTAAACTTGTCTTAATTATATTTTATGTGAGTATTTCGACCCATACCCACCTTATCTTCGAATAAAATCAATTTGGAGCTATTAAAAACCGAATATGACTTTATAATAAAATAATATTTTTAGTTTTTCCAAAGGTGCCCCTCTCCTCCCTTATAAAAGGGGACCTCCTCCCTCTCTTCCTCACACCACATTGAGCCTTCAAGCTCGGCCAAACCCTGACAAATTCTCTTTTAAATTTCCCTAGAAACATCCTAGAGGTCCTGGTATTCTTAAAATACCAGTTTTAATGCCCTAAAAGGAGGTCTCAAAGAGGCGCTTCAAAGAAGAGGTAATGTCCATTACCGATTCTTTCAACTTTATTTATTCTGCCACTTCTTCTTCTTTAGTTGTTTCATTATGAAGTAATAACATTAGTATCACTCATATACTTATATGTTATTATATGTATGAAACAACCCTATTTCACCATCTATCTATCCTACGGAAAACGAAATCACCGCGCGTGCGTACGTACGGAATACCGTCTCCACGCCATGGTATAATCTATTTTCCACCACCACCTTACTTGGATGGGTATAATGGTGTAAAGAATAAATATATATGATTATTTTAAAGTGATATTGATTCTGAAATAGTATACATACACTCCAATACAATTCCACGATCATGGGAACGATATCATCGCTCATGCGTACGTACGGAATACCGTCTCCACGATGTGATGCGACTCGTTCTACATGATCTTCATTGAATAATGATTATATAAATGAACTGAATGAATTAATATGATATATATTACACTAATACCATTCTGAAAATGAGGTATCTATAACCTAAAAAGAAGAATAATAATTTATTCGACAAAACACGTATAAGAACAAAAAGTAATAAACACCCGAATAACAAGTAGCAATGAAATATTACTAAAAAGAAGCTAATAATATGACAATATATAATATCATAAAAATAAGTATGATTCTGGAAGAATTACATGACATTATTTGAATCATTATATAGGAGGTTCGGACACTTACGAAGCAAATCGGACCTAAGGTAAGGGAAAATCTCGCAATCTCAATTATTATCCGAGATTGTTTATATTTCATAATTTACTGGGGAATATTTATCATCCAAATCCATTTTTCATAAATATGTAATATTATTTATATCCTCCTACAATTGTTTAAATCCAATTTTACCCTTCGGTCAGTTTTTAGTAAAAGATATGAAAGGAATATTTTGTCATTTTTCATACGAGGTACTTTTTGACTTTTCCGGCCAAAGTACGAGAAGAATGTTTTTTTTAACTTATATGGAATGAATGGATTTTAAAAAAATATTTCCAAGAAGCATCCTTTACAAGTTTTCATGTTTATTTTTAATCAACTTGTTTTAGTTTAAAATTGTATGACATGTTAAGAAAGGAAAATGTTTTTGAAGTAGAAAGGATATTTTCCTCAAGAATGGAGTTCAAGGGTTTTATCAAAATTATTTTCCATCTAAGATAATATAGGGTTCTGTTTCTATCCCTATTATTACATTGATTTGATTATGTTGTGATGGAATTATTTTTATGAATTCCTTTATCTTATATGATTTGTTTTATGATGTCACGATGTTTAAGAATCCCATTTTGATTACATGGGTTATGCAATGATGTATGATTTATGATTTTGTGGCACACATAAGAATGGTATCATTATGAAATGGGTGGGACATATATCTCCATCCAATGCATTGGGTAATGATTTATATCTCATGAGATAGACATGGGTGGAATGACAGGTTAATCCGGTTCAATGAAACAGGACTGAAATGAAGAGTGAACTCGGTTCAGAAATGGACTTTGTCCACAAAGATAGTCTTGGAAATGAGTCTTGACTACTAAAAAATGATTCTCTATAATTATGTGTGTATGTCACAAAGTTTCATGTTTTAAGTTATGATTATTGGGATTACATTGCACTACTATGATTTATCCAATGTTATGAAATTATGATCTCTTTTGTATGTTAAGATTTCCAAAATGTTATGTTCTTATGAATATGATGTGATTGATATTTCTCTTGTTTACCATTACTGAGCATTTGAGCTCACCCTTTTTTATGTTTTCTTTCCCTAGGTCAACAAGAATGTTATTAAGTAGGATATGCCAAAATGGACTTTAGATATGATGAAATAAATGGGAGACAATGTAGATGCTTTATGAACCAGTTGTTTATGTTTCCCAGTTTCTAAAGACTCTATACCTATACGGTCCTTTCCTAGTTTTGTTATATGTTGTAATAAGTGTACTTCAATTTTGAATAATTAACAATGTTTGTAAAGTATGGGTCGTTATATTCTCTGTAGTCTTTTCTCTATTCACGTAATTAGAAACCCCTTTCCAATTACTTCGACACTCAACTGCTTTATGACCTTCTTTTCCACACTTGAAACATTTTCTAGTACCTTTTATACAATCTCCACCATGCTTCTTTCCAAACTTTGAGCATAAAGAAAAATTAACCTTTTTTCACTATTGTTCTGAGGTTTTCCGTTGAACTCCATCTTTCGTTTCTTTTCAAAACCATGAGATAGATATGTTACACCAACTTCCAGTTCTACCTTGATAGCACAACGCACAATTTTTTTTCATAGCTACTGAAGTCTCTTATAGCTAATTACCTTCGAAGACTTGGTTTTAATCCACTAAAGAATCGATCAACTTTACATTCAGGTTGGATAATAAAGCCAGATGCAGACCTTGCAAGTCTTGTAAAATTCGCTTCGTGTATACCAACAGATTCATCATCCTTCTGCTTAAGCTCAAGGAACTCATTTTCCATCTTTGTTCTAAGAACACGAGGTAAGTACTTACTGAAAAATATGTTCTTGAACTCATCCCATTCCATGGATTCATTTTCATCTCGGGGCCTCATATTCTTAATTAGAGTCTACTATTGGTCTTCTTCACCTTCTAAATGGTAAATAGCCAGAATGAATTTTTCATGTTTCGAACAACGAAGAATGAAAAATATCTTTTCAATGGAACTGATCCATTTTTCAGCAACAAGTCGATCAGAAGACCCACTGAAAGAAGTTAGACGTTGCCTCATGAAGGACTCAATAGAATATTGTTCCCTTCTCTGCTCATTTGGAAGTCCAGAATAATTCATAGCTTGTGTAAGTATAACAATAATATTTTGCACTCCATCTCCCATAACATTGGTTTGTTCATAAGGACAATCATTACATTTTCCATTACATTGATCAACATGGTTCCTTCAGGTTCCAACCATCATCTAAAACCCAAAAAGAATAGTGTGAGAGGAAAAAATCATGCTAGGGAAAACAACATAATAAAGGGGGAGTACCTTCAATATATAAAGTCTTAGGGTTAATTCTAATATCATTACAGTAATTCTAGGACTATAACCTATACTTATAATTAACATTAGGGACATCCCTAGATATACCTTAGAAATATCTCTAGGGATCTCACTAAAGTTTTCGCATCCTAGTTTCCAAATGTTAACTAATCCTTTCCTCTGATACCAACTGTAGAGACCCCAAACTTGACGTGCATGGACATTACATTACTTTTTCAGAATACTTAATACATAACAAAAATATTCACACAATGACCATAATAGTTTAGTGTCTTTGGAAACTCGGAATATAATCTTCTAATCATGGTGAAAGATCTTCAACATCTCCCATAAAGATCTTCCCCTTTTGTTTTTTTACCCAAAACCTTTCTTTAAATCCTGGAGAAATGAAAACATATAAAGGGTGAGCTCAAATGCTCAGTAAGGGTAAACATAGAGAAAATAAAACAAATCATATACATTTGATCTTAAAAAATGAATATAATGTTTAAACATTGAAATCTTGAGAAATGACATAAAAAATGGTAGTACGTAAAGAATAGATCATAAAGAAACATTAATCATGATAAAATAGCATTGGAATAAAATATGTAATTTTGGAAAACCATTAAGAACATGATATGATTTCCATAGTAGCCAAGGCATTTCTGCCAAGACTATCTTAGTGGAAAAGTCCCTTTCTGAATCGAGTTCACTCCTCTTTCCAGTCTTGTATCACTGAACCGGATTAACTTACCATTCCAGCCATGTCTATCTCATGAGATATAAATATTTACCCAATGCATTGGAGGGAGAGATAGGTCCCACCCATCTCATAATGAAACCATTCTTATGTGTGCCACAAAATCATAAATCATAGCATAACCCATGTAATAAAAACCGGATTCTTAAACATCATGCCATCATAACATAATCCATATAAGATAAAAGGACATCATAAAATTAATTCCATAATAACAAAATCAAATCAATGTAAAAATAGGGATATAAACAGAACCCTATATTATGTTATATGGAAAATAATTTTGAAAAAGCACTTGAACTCCATTATTGAGGAAAATATCCTTTCTACTTAAAAAACATTTTACCTTTCTTAACATGTCATACAATTTTAAACTAAAAGAAGTTGATTAAAAATAAACTTGAAAACATTTAAAGGAATCTTCCTGGAAATAATTTTCTATGAAATCATAAAAATCCATTCATGCCATATAAGTGAAAAAAAAGATTCTTCTCATACTTTGGTAGGAAAAGTCAAAAAGTACCTCGTACTAAAAATGACAAAAGATTAATTTCATATCTTTTACCCACCAAAGGGTAAAATTGGATTTAAAAAATTATAGGAGGATAGAAATAATATTACATATTGTGGAAACATGTATGTGGATGATAAATATTCCCCTATAAATTTTGAAGTATAAACAATCTTGGATAGAAATTAGATTGCGAGATTTTCCCTTACCTTATGTCTGATATGCTTAGAATGTATCCTAACCTCCTGTATAATGATTTAAATAATGTCATTTAATTACTACAGAATCATATTCATTGTTATGATGTCATATATGGTTCACTTATGACTTTATATTACCCGTTCTTTGGTAAATTCATGTTAAAGTAGCGTTTTGGGTAAAATCGTTTCATTTATCATCCGTGTTTTGACTTGTAGTTATTCATATGATTACTTAAATCATTATTAGTTACTTATAGAATATAAAAAATGACATATTCTCAGAATATACATATATATAACAGATCGATAAATGGAAATAAATACACTGTTCATGGAGATGGTAGGCCATACGTACGCATGAACAGTGTTTTCGTTTCATTATTAAATTTAATGGAAGTAAGTAAATAACATATACATAAGTCTAGTATCATTAATATGTCATATATTTTATTATTATTTAATATATATATATACTTTATAATCATTCTTGAATGGTTAACTTGGATAATGAATCTCATCGCGTCGTGGAGACGGTAATCCGTACGTATGCACAAGTGATGATATCGTTACCATAATTATTGAATGGAATTAGGGTGGATGATATAATATCTCATAATTCTTATCAAGTTATAATTACCATATATATAGTTATACTTTACACCATTATACTCATCCATGTAAGGTGGTGGTGGAAAAACAGATTACACCACGGCGTTGAGACGATATTCCGTACATACGCACACACGATGATTTCATTTTCCGTAGGATGGATAGAAGGTGAAATGGGGTTGTTTAATATTTATAATTACATATCAGTATATTATTTATACTGATGTTATTACTTTATAATTAAACAACTAAAGAATAAGTAGTTTAAGAAGAAGGAAACTTGAAAGAATCGGTAGAAGAGATTACCTCTTCTTCGACACACCTCTTTTAAGCTTCCTCCTAAGGGACTAGATTTGGTCTATTGAGAAGAAAAAAACCTCCAGAATGTTGTGAGGGACGTGGAGAAAAGAAATGGACAGGGGTTGGCCGAGATTGAAGGCTCAATGTGTTGTGAAGAGGGGTGGGAGGAGGTTCCCTTTTATAAGGGAGGAGAGGGGTACCTTTGGAAATCTAAAAAATATTAATTTACAATAAATTTATAGCCCACATAAAAACTTCCAAAAATAATAAAATTCAAATATTATATGATATAGGCTTGTAATATCATCAAATAATAAAATTTAGACATGTTTGGAATTTATTTTAAACTTTATCAACTTGATTTAACCTTATTTAATATATTTAATTTTATTTGTGGTAATAATATTCTAAATTTTAAATTGATATAAATAATTACTTATGTGCTATGAATTATCCATAATTGGATAATTTATGATATTTTAGACCATATATATTTAAATTTATAATTTATAAATATTATTGTGTTTTTTAAACAATTTTATAATATGTTATTTTTATAAAATAACAATACTGTCAATTTTGACACTATTAATTTATTTGAATTTAAATAAAATCCTCACAGAATATATGTTTTAAATAAAAGATTTAATATATTTATAACATGTCATAATTATCTATAATATTAGTGGATCACATTAAATAGTTCTTATAATATTTATTTTAATATTTTTAAAACCATTTATATGATATTTCCATCAATAAAATAATTTCCACATCACTATTGTGTCACCTTTAATGATAATTATTTAATCCCTAAAAATTATAAATAAATCCACATGATGTATATATTTTATTAGATTTCTGTAGACTATTCATGTTCTAAGTTTCATGAAGTTTATCACAAAAGGAAAATTATTATAGTTATAAGATTTACGAGAGTGACATGTTGTCACTTTTTTTGGTTTTAATAATAATTAAATTATTTTCTTGGTAAAAAGATTATAAAATGAATCTAATCTGACCCTTAGGTGATATGGGTCGACTTTTAGTCATCAAATAGAATTTTGGCATGAGTTTGGGTAATTTTATAATCTTAGGTTTACCCTTAATTATCTGATTTACCTTTAACTGCAGAAAATAAAAATTACTGTAGTTACTATTCATAATATCAAAAAAATAATAGCATACAATTAACATAATTTGGACCCATGGAATTCAAATATGGAATCCATTTTTCAAAATTCAAAACACAGAAGTTTCAGTAATTAATTTAAAATCAATCAAGTTGTTAAGAAAACGAGTTTTAAAAGTTAAAACATTACAAAAGATTTAAATGATTTTACCTAAGAATTCAATGTAAAATCAATGATAATGACATACATTATATTAAATGGTAAAAATATATTCTATTTATAATTTTAAATCATTCAATATTATAATTTAACCATATAAATTATTACGATGAAAAAAGTTGTTTTTAATTAAAATATAATGTGTTTTTACTATTCATTAAAATATGAAAGTTATCAGATTAATATGAAAAATTTATCCAAAGTAAATTTTTATATTCTGATTCCAAAGAAGAATTTTATTTTTTCAAATTTAACATATAAACATGTCAAAAACTAGATTTAAAGTGGATGCGCCATCAAAAGGCGGCAAAATTACATTTTTTGAAAAATACTTATTTTACCCGAAAAATTTATTTTGTTCTCATACCATGTTCTAGAAAATGTGTAAGATTAACAATAATGTTATAAAATTAGAAATATAGTTAATACTATTCAAAATGGCTAGTCCATTATAATATTATAACAATATATCGTTGTTTAGTGAAACCCAGTATTGCGTACTACACACGCTATCGAGGAAGGTTGTGATTTTGTGTAATGAAAACCAAGTCAGGGATGCGTGTAGTGCAAGCTACTTTTGGTATAGTGTACAACACAAGACATCAATGAAATTAAAAAGAATAATTCTTATAACATCTCAGGTTGTTACACTCAATCTCCACGCATATTCATAAAAATCCATAGAAACACATCCATCCTCCTCTGGTCTATGTTGATTATCTATATCACTACTCTGTTATATTTAATTCTTAAAAATATTATTATTATAATAATTACCTCAATATTTACTAACAATCTGATAAAAAATAAAACAAAAGTCAAATCCATGAGATGAAATGATTTAAAATCACCCAATACCCTTGAATTGAAATGAGGATGAATAAATAAGTAGTAAAATATACATAATACTTGAATTTTAAATTAAAAAATCACTACAATAATAAAAATCAAACTCAAAACTAACCCAAAAATCCCCCAACTTAGTTTTCATATCCTCTTATAAACATGAGATTAATAAAGTATTTGATATGAAAATCAACCCTACCCAATCATAGAAGTGGATGGAATAAATATTGGGAAAATACATAAAATATAAAATTAAAATGAAAATAAAATGAAAATAACTCAGGACTTGAGAAACCGTACAATAATTGAACAACACTCTTGAACTCCTATACTATTATTTTTTATACTTCCCAAGAATCATATTTATTAAAATTTAAAATTAAATTTTGTGCATTTGGTCAACAATTCCTTTTTTTAAAATTTTCCATATGATAGCCCGCAAATCTTTGGATTTTTTGAGTCTTAGATTAGAAGGTTAAAAGCATGTAATATGTTGACTATTGAATATCATAGTACACCCTATGTATCTATTAACATCATCCACCAATCATAGGTTTTATGTGTTACAAGACATATTTGTTATTGATAAATGTGTTTACATGTTTCAATTATTGTCATCATGCACTCTTACTAGGCCCAGTCACGTATCCTCCTTTGTACGTGACATATATATTATAAAGTATACAATGTTCATTTTTCTTCAATTTTTTCTTTTATTATTCTTCTTACCCATGCTCTTAATGATTCCCAAATTGTGCCTACTTTCTTCAAAGTTATAAATGCGATCAGTTATCAATAATATACTAAATTGAAGCGTAAAATTGATCATATTTTTAATGAAAATTATATGAAAATTAAGAATAAATTATTGTTCATCATGTGTAAAATGTGAATATGGCCATAATTGACCATGAATTTTTTATCCATAGACTATGAAATTATTTTTAGATGTAGTCAATCGACTATAAAATTAAATTAGATTGATTGTGATAAAGAAATACCCTCAATAGTGCAAGAATATTTGATATATTTTTAAGAATATATTTAAGTGATGATGTGGAATTATTAAATAGAGTAAAATAATATTTATATGATAATTTATATTTAAAGGGACAAGTGGCTAGAGGATTTAATATTTTTTTATATTTTGAAGATGATACAACATATTTATTGATAAGTTTTATATAATTTAAGTGAAAAAACTTATTTATAGAAAAAAATAACCTGATATATGAGGGAAAGATAAAAAGTTTTTATATAAAAATCTGAAAAAATGTAAAGTAAATTTAAACGAATAAAATCATGGATTCATTTCCATGAATAAATAATCAAAGGTGAAATAATTTTTTTGATCCATAAATAGGAGAGACATGAAAAAATTATGTGGTAATTTAAATATTTTTAAATAAAAAAACTAAGGGTAAAAATCCTAATAAGATTTGATTGATATAACCTAAGGAAAAAAAGTGATGATTTCAAACCTCTAAAATAATAAGTGAGAGTAACATAAGAAAAAGGAGGGTCAATATTGAATATTCGTATACTTTGTGAGAAGTGAAGATATTATAACCACAAGACCAAAACACACCCTTATAGGGGGTGAATTAGGGTTGATAGATATATGAGTTAAAGTATAATATGTATATCATACATGTTATCTTATATTATAGAGTATAATATAAGTATATCATATTGGATGAAGTCTATTTTTCTAACATAAGTCATATTCATTATAAAATCATATCACAAATAATAATATAATGATACCATTTTCCCTTTATCTAGGACAATCGTACTATAGGATTGGTTATATCATAATACATTTTGAATCATATTGTATGATCCATATTGAACTCTATGATTTAATGTGATAGTTGAATGATAAATAGTTTACATTAGAATAACTACCACATAAGATATCATTTATAGATAATGATTCATATGATGAAATGTATGGGAGAACACATGGATAGAAAAATGTTACAAGCATTGCAACCAAATCCATTTACTTGTACGTTATGTAGTGTATAAGTAAATGAATGTGAAGAATCAAGAGTATACCGAGGCCTATATAAAAATCCAAGCCATTGAAAATGATTTGGTTTGAGATTGGTTAAGGATTTTATCAAATTTACCAAATCTCTATTTAACTTTCTCCCTTTTCCAATAAGATTTGATAGCATACTATGGGAGTTTCTGAGAATCCTACCACCCAAGTGTTGTGTGATTCAGATTGGACCATGGATACACCTCATAGGCAAGAGTAATTTGGATTTCCTAGTGATATTTATCAAGTATTTGATTGAATAAGAATTCTCACCCAACTATGATGAAAGGTACATGTACTTCATTTATAGTATACCTGATTTCAATTTTTTATAGCATGGATGATCTTGTTTTGAGGTTTCTATAGTCTTATGTTGCATTGAATAAGTATTATTTGGTCCTTAGAAACCCTTATGTGGTATCAGATCTTTATTTTTATTATTGATTCATGAAATCATATTTTAAAATGAAGAAACTAAGATATCACATTGATATCTTATTAGAAATCATATAAAATTATATAAAAAATTGAATGGTGGTTGTCCTTACAACATAGGATATTGTAGTCTAGGATATTCTTGATCTATACAATATATGATATTATAAATGGAGTCATATATTATTTTTTTGGATTTAATTATATTATAACATATGATATATATGATCATAGCCCGTGATAACACCATTTCCATGCAGCAAAACAAAGCATCATATCAAAGGGATGATATCATGCCTATCATAAAATAGGATTCCTCTAGTTACTAAACATAATATTATATACTGAGATTACTTATCATAATGTATTAAAGATAATAAGAAAATATACTTCTTACAACATATATTATATAATAAAATACAATATACATAAATAATATTTATATATAAATTTCAATTATGAATTTAATTATATAATTTAAAATTGTTTATAAATTATAGAAAAAGTGGTTTGGGATATTTATTCAATTTAAAAAGTTTCCATAAATTAATTAATTATAAAATTTCTATAATTAATTAATTAAATTTTTATGAAACATTTATTAAATAAATATCTATAATATTAAATGCTAATATTAAATTCATTTTTGAAATTATATGGCATGATTTATAATTTTTATATAAAGTGTTTATATATAAATTATAAGGGTAATTTATAAAGTGTTTATAAATTACAAAATAAGACTATATATAAATGAGTTTATATTTAAAATTATGAATTATTCATAATTATTAACTTAAAATGTTCAAATTAAGTGATATATTTGGGAAATTATTTTAACCAAAGAAAAAGAAGTTTTGATAATTGATATAACCAAGGTTTAAATAATATTAAATGTGTGATATTTAGTTTTTGTATATTGTTTACATAATTTAAATATAAAGTGTTTATATTTCATTCAATATAATGTATTCAATGAAAATTCCATAAAAATAAGAATATAAAGGAGTTCATTTTGGGAATAAATATAAAGTGTTTCAATTTATTTAAATCTAAAATTTTATATTGCATGGATAAATTATAGTGTTTTTAATTGCTTTATTTATTAATTTGTTCATAAATTTTTTATATCATGTTTAAATATATGAATTATTCATTAATTTAGTTTATTCCCTACTTTATTCATAGATTTAATTAATATAATATGAATATGTGTATGATTTAAGTTTAAAGAGTAAAACCACATCTATAAATTGTCATACATGTATATAAAATGTTACATGATAGGCATTCAAATTGATTTAGTTTTTTAATATCATGAATTTTTATTGTATTGTGATATGATATTGAATTTAAAGGATGATTATAGTTTATAAATATTATATATTAGAATTCTGATGGAGTTACGGTCTTTCTTGAGTAAAGTAACCTTTGGTAGAGGGACTTTGGGTCAGATTGCTTATTGTCCTCGAGGCTTATTCCTTTTCTAGAAAACTAAGTGTTGGCTATTTATCACTATAAGATTAATCTTTTGAGGATTTTTAATTTAATATTATTCTAATACTTTATATGAAATTATTTTAAGAAATATATACAAGATGAATTTGGATGTGTATAAATATATTTGGTTTTTAATTTGGGTTAGTAACATAATATATGATCTATATAAAGATTTACACATCATTATGGTTTCAATATATTGGTTTGGTGGAAGGAATATGGATTCTAAACTAAATAATTTGAGTCATTAATAAATGTAAAGTAAAGAAAATGAGATAAGATGGTGATATTAAATTTACTTTAAAATATTATACTAAGTGTTAGATTCATTTCAAAGAAAACACTTATCAAGTCCTTGATCATCCAACCATGTAGGTTCATGCTAAATATGGGTACCCATGGATTATCTTATATATTAAAAAAAAGTAATGAGGTGACCATAAGAGTTTGGTTCCTCATTTTGGGGTTTTATTTGGGTTAAAATTAATTGGGAAACCATATAAGATATGATACTAGAGGAATATAGTTGATTTTATCTATATGATATATTGGGTAAGGGGTTGTGTTCTCGACTTTCCAAGAGTCATATATGATATGATTGGCATGACGACCTCCATAAATAACTAAGTGGTGAGATGAACACTAAATTGGACCCATTACATTGTGAAATATGGATTTTTGGAACAGTAATAGATATGATATACTAATAGGGTGCATCATTTTAGTGAGATAACATTTAATAAAAATCCTTATTAAATGATGTAAAACATGGTCCTTATCTGATAAAAGATTTTTTTGTAGATATAATGGAATCATCATCATACTTGAGATTAAATTTTATATCTATAATAAATAAGTATAATAATTATGTAATTAATTTCCTAGATTTGTATCGAAACTTAAAAATAGTTCTTAAGTAAGAAGGAAAGTTCAATGTGTTGGAGTAACCCCTTCCCAAGAAACAAACTGGTGAAATTGTTAAAAAAAGACATAGACACTTAAGATAAGTGTCTAATGGATTTAGTTTAAGATTATACTCTCATTCTTGTGACCATGGAAACCAAGTTAAAAAATCAACATGAAAAAATGGGTTTATAAAAGATAATAAACAATATAAAAAGGATCTTTCACAAACAATAAATTCATGATATATATGAGGTGTCAAGAGTGATATTTTGGTGCAAGATGGTAGAAGGTACATCAGTATACAATCATGTTCCCAATACGATTAGGTATGTTGATGACTTGGAGATACTAGTATCACCTCTCAGGCTTGATCAGGCCACAAAATTCATTCTACATTCATTACCAAAGAGGTTTTGATTGTTCCTTATGAATTAAAATATGAATGAGTTCAACCAAATTTTATCTGATCTCTTTAATATATTAAGGATTTCTAAGTAATACATGGGTGGTACATGATCATGTTTCATGTTGATGGTATAAAAAGGAAAAGGTAAAAGTTTAATCCAAACGAAAAATAATAGAGTTCATGGAGAGTCCACATCACCATCTAAACAAAAGAAATGGAAGGATGGGTAGTGCATTCATTATAGAAAATTTTGAAATTAGAGAAGGAATTTTCCAAAATACCCAAAAATATTTCAAAGTAACTTCTTGGATAGTTCATATTAGTTATTAATATTATATAATTCAATTTGTTTATTTTGAAGGGTATATAATTCCAACTATATGTTTCATAAGTGTTGTAAATATACAAGAGATCAAAATTGGTGACGTATTGAGGATTAGTGCTTAAAGTATTAATTTTAATTGTAGAGAAAAGGGTAGATACATCATGGCGTTGAATGAAATGTGTAATGACCTGTATCATTATGGGTTGGAAATTCTTAATGGATTTATATCTTTAATTTAGTGAATAGATAATTTTGAGAATCAAGACTCAAATAGGTTTTATGAGCATTTATAAATCCTAAAAATAAGTTTTTTGGATGGGTTATAAGTCTTGGATGGTGTCCCCAGTGTTTGGGAGGGTGTCTGGAGAAATCTAGAGTGGTCAGGATACTGGAAGGAGCACATGTAGACCATTTGTGACATTAATCTATGGTTCATATTGTGAAAGTTTGAGGCAAAATAATGGAGATTTTTTCCTAGGGGGATTCACAGAGTGAACATGGGTTCACATCATAAACAATATAGACTATTTTTTTAAATGGATGAGGGTTTTATAAAATATAAATCCCCTCGAGGTTTATTCTCTTGGATGAAAACCTAATAGAGAGAGGTCAAACGCCTCCTCTTCCATTCTTCTCCCTTAGTCCATGGTGGATTCTTAGAAGCTCATCATTCTGAATTGAGGTAGGATCACATATTTCTTCTCCCTTATTTATCTTCACTATTAATCTTTGAAATTCTGTTCAATTTAGCTAGGTTTAGGATGAATTATTTCTGTTGAGGATGGAGAAATCATTATGTTTGATGGGGCTTTCATGTACAACTCTTGGAGTATGACTCGAGAGACTATATTCCAGTAACAATTCACTATAAATGATGAGATATGTTATTGTGTAAATTTATTTAGGTATTTTGAAAATTTTGATAAAATTGGCCATTGAATTGGACAAATAAAATAGGAATTTTATTTTTCCTAGGTCCTAGGGTGAATCAATAGTGGATCACATCACATTACTCGTGATTTTGGCATCATTGGACTACCCAATGAGTTTAAATCCTATTATTACAATTTAGAATATTGATTTTATATCTTTAATTAATTGATTAATTAATTAAATGTTTTTTATTGATGATAGAGGTTCCTGTTGGCTCATTAGTGGTCAGTATGAGTTTTGGATCAGATTTTTGATTGTTGATTGTGGTAGGGGGAATTGTATTTATTTGACTCTCCTGTTTAATTGGTGATTTTATGTTCATGTTCTTCATTAGTATTATCTAACTATATATTTCTTATCTTGCATGATTTTTTCCATAAAGATATGATGGGCTTGCATCGGTTGAATAATCAACATGGTTTTTATAAATTGTTAAACTATTTTATAGTGGCACCATGGTTGAATGAGTTCTAGTGTCCCTTCTTATGGGTTTTTGGATGCATGTACTGGTTTTTATAAAGTAAAATGGTTCACATTTCTAAAATTCAACTTTAAAAATAGTTTTGATTCAAATAATGTTTAAATGATAACATGTGATTTGAGAAATAGGTTTTGAAATGGAATTTCAAAATGGAAATGAGATTTTTCTAAAGATATTTTAGTGAGATTTGGGAGAAAGGACTCATGTGGCTAAAACAACACATGGTTCCATTTATAAATGATTAAAAAGGGGGTTTACTTTGTTTTTAAAGGGAATTAAAAAAGGGATTTTCTTAACTTGTTTTGGTTCTTTTGACCTCATGAGGGTGATGACTTGTTTTCTAAATCTTTTGTACTTGGTGTTCTTTTATGGTATGTTCCTTGTTACAAGATGATGTGGGTTATTGGTGCATCCCCATGATAACTTGTTTTTAAGGATGATCCATGTGTTTTAAGGGTATCCTAGTGAGAAAATTTACTTTAGTTTCAAAGTTATGGTTGATCTAGATGGATGTAAAAAAACCATTAGAGGGTTGATATGAGTTTTGGGATGTGTTTTAGATGTAGGACTATGTCCCAAGGGACCAATGCCATGGTGATGAGTTAGTGATCTGTGAGATGGGTAGCATTCTCTATTTGTTGTTGCTTATGTGTGTTGATTAAAATATTATTGTGACCTCCTTAGATTTTGTGGGGATGGATCAATGTGATAGATTTTGACCTCTCAAGAGTCCGCATGGATGGTTCAGTGTGATTTATTATGAAATCCCTTGAGTGAATGGGGATGGGTCAATGTAATTGATTATGACCTCCCCAAGGTCTGTGCGGATGGTTATGTTTTCTAGATCATGACATCCCTTGAGTGTGTGGGGATGGGTTAGTATGCTTAATTTTTAATTCCCCATAGTTCACGAGGATGGGTCAGTGTGATTGATTATGACCTCCCTTGATCATGTGAGGATGGGTTGGTGTGCTTGATTGTAACCTCCCTTAATCATGTGGGGATGGGTTGGTGTGATTGATGTGGCCTACCTTCAGCGTACATGGATGGGTCAGTGTGCTTGCTTGAAGCTTTCCTTGGTATCCTTGGGTCGAGGACCACTCTAGGGGATGGTTCATGGTGTGATGTGATGTATATACCACATAACTCCCTCAAGTGATAAGAGATGGGTTGAGGCTTATAGAAACATGTATTTTCCCTATTCCCTCAGGTAGTGTGTTGAGGTTTAGACGTCACCCTACCCTGAGTATTTGGATGTGGATTGAACATCGTTTTGGATGATAACCTGACCTATATATTCATATATGGGTTAGGTTATAGTATGAGGTGAATTATTCCTTCTAGAATAGTGATGAATAAGGTAGGTTTAGGTGTCGTTGTGTACTGGTAAACACTCAATGTCTTGACTTGTATGATTTTTTTCATTGTGATTTATACTTCATGGAGGGTGTGTTTCATGAAAATGGATGCAACTATTTATATATATTTCATTCACATACAGTTGATAAAAATAAAACTCAGTATCATTGAGGCATTGGGAATTCATATTGGGTTGTTTTACTCACCCCCTACCCATGTAAACGACGTGGGATTTGTTGCATATGGGTAGATCTTTATATTTTCTATTAGGAAACAGGTATACATTGGATATGTACATGTGGTATAGGTCTGGTGGGTCATATAGGTCATGGCCATGACATGATGGTATGCGATTTGGTCTATAGGATAGTGTATTTTTTTCGTTATGGTTCAATGTGTACTTATTAGTGTTCCATTTTTTATATATGATGCTTGTTATGCCATGTTTATTTACTATATATCTATTTTGTTTGATGAATTATATAGGGTATTTATTTATTTATATTTTAATTTATAGGGGCCTATTTTTCTCCATGTTTATTTTTTCATAGGTTTTGGGATGTTCTCTATATTGATGGTTCATGCTGAATTTTTAGTATAATCAGGCATGAACCCCGAGACTTATCTTAGAGGTTATAGTATCTCCATGACTATATTATTCCCTTTACAGTAGTCAGTAGCCTATAGAATATGGGGAGGCATGTCATAGGTCATATAGCGACCCTCATCTAGGATCTGTTCAGGAGGCCTAGGATAGGGAATTACAAAATGGTACTAGAGTGTGATTTTGGATGGGAATGTACTGGTTAGAGGTTGATATAGATTACCAAACCTTTGGAGGTTGATCAATCACATTCCTAGAAAACATTACATCAGTTGAAACGCAAGTTTCCAAGGGATGTTTAGCTTTAGGATTAGTTAGTCTAAGATACATGTGGTGTTGCATTTAGACTCAAAATACCAATGTGGGATGGATGCGACATAGCATGAGTCACATGATTAGATTGGATCTAGTGAGTTGTACATGAATCATGATAGAGATATGATTAGTGCATTATACATGTGCATATGGGAGGTTTTTTTTGACATGATGCCTCATAAAAATACATATTAATTAAAAAAACTTTAAAATATAATTAATGTTTTCTTCCATATAGTATTGGGGGTGTTTAGAGTATTATGGATATGAGGGTCCTACATGATTTATTATGGTGTGATTCTTTGGTCACCATTGGGAAATTGTTTTCAGGATGATTAGTTTTTAAGAAAACACTATTTTAAGAAGAAAACCCAGTTTTGAAAAGAAAACTCATGAAGTAGTATGAGGTGTGTGTGAAATTATTTTAAGACCTGTCTTATTTGGAATGGATGACAGAATTGGTGATTTTTAAATGTTTTGGTATTTTTGGGTTTTCTGAAAATTGTAAGGAAATAGATTTTGAAATTGGATTTCAGAATTGTTTTTTGGAAAATGGGATCAATTTTTAGGAAAGAAATTATCCAAGCCAGGGATTTTAGTGAATTTGGTTTAGGTGTAAAACCCTTGGATGCCAGGGGGTGTTTTGAAAACTTTGGTGAGTTTTTGTGTATGTAAATTTATTTGAATGGGTTTTTGAAATAATAAATGGTGCCTATGTAAACCTATTTATTTGGATTCTGTGTTTTGATTGGGAGTGACCTGAATGATTAAATTGTGTGTTCATCCTATATACCATGTTTTTTTGGAAACCAACATGTGTGATTGGTGTGTGTGGACCTGTTTAGTCAGGTTATGGGAAAATGAAACTGATTCCTTTGTAGACTGGGTTTTCATGGCTTCTATGATGATCAAGATGACCCATCGTATGAGAGTTTGTGTTCATAGGTTTACTAAATTTGTTTTGAGAGAGATTCATTTGACATGCTCATGATATAGATATTGTGTGAGAGTTTCTTGTGGTGGGATCATAATTTTTTTTTGCAGGATTGAGTAGCCAAATATAATTTTTATGAGTTTAAGGATTGGATCCCTTGGTGTGATTTTATATGATTTCTTATTTTGGACCACTTGATTTATTCTTTTGGTAGGGGATTTCTATGGTGGGCACCACAATTAGTTGGAATCAGTCATTGGTAGAAGATCCTTATGGAGGGAAGTACCATAATCTCATGTGAACTATTGTTGAAAATTTGATGTTTATAATTGATTAGTGTGGTTGAGCACTATCTTGGTGTTTACTAATCAAATTTTTATGTTTGTCACTCAGGTGTGAGAAGAGAGGTTATGTCCATTCGTTATGCATTAAAATTTATGAAACATGGGTGATGGATTTTTGGGTGTTGGTTAAATAAAGCGAGGATTGGGATATTTGAAAGGCTTGATATTGGGAGTTAGTGTTTTTGTGGCATGATTTTGGTGGTGGTGGACAATGATTCAAGAAATTATTCATGAGGAAAATCACAATTTTCCATGTGATTCAAAGGGTGAACCATGATTCTTCATGAGATATAGGGGTGGACCATAGTGATGGAATCATTTTGGGGCATCAAACCATGATGAAGAAATGGAAAATGTTTTTATGGCTCAAGGTGTGAGAAATATTTTAGTATGGGTTCTTATATGATGTGGTGATGCCTCTTGGATTAGGGAAACATGTTAGGGTTGTGTGGTGATTTGTTAGAGGGTGAGGCCGAGTGTTTGGAAGGAAGGTTAATTAGGTAGGAACAACTGGTGAATTGGCATGGAGATAGACATGGTGGGTTTAAAACCATATCAATAATGTCATTTGAGATGTGGTTGATGGGGTTTTAGGATAAATCATACGTTTTGGAGAAAATCTAGTGTATTTGGGCTTGGTGGTAGAGTTATGCGATGAAAACATGATAGGGATTGGAGATGAAATATGGAATATTCATACTGATTTAATGATTGAGGTAGGTCAATGTTCATGGTCAGAGAGATAACATATCTTCTCAAGGATGCGAATCATTATCTTGGAGGTTTTGTAATGACACCCACCATTATGGGTTGAAAATTCACAAGGGAATTTTATCTTTGTTTGGTGAATGGATCATTTTGAGAACTAGGACATGGATAGGTGTTCTGATTATTTGGATTTCCTAAAAACATGTTTATATATGGGGTTTAAGGCCTAGGTAGTGTCATGAGTGTTCAAGAGGGTGTCTAGGGAAAGATGGAGTGGCTCAGTTGTTGAAAGGAGAAACTCTAGACCATTCATAGAGTGAACCCATGGTTCACACAATAAAAGTTTGGGATAGAGGTAAGGAGGTTTTTACTTGGTGGGATTAAAAATTCTAACATGGGTTTACATCATGAACCATGATGAATAGGTATTTTTAAAATGGTCGAGGGATTTCTAAAATAGAAACTCCCTCCGGGGTTCACTTCTTGGACAACTGTGTGATGGGGGTGGGGGGAACTCCTCTCCTATTACTTATTGGTTCAAGGTGGATTATTAAAGGTTTATCACTCTAAATAGAATTAGTAAATCCTCCTTCTTTTACCATGTTTCTCTTCTCTTTTTTTCATTGATTTCTATTTAGTTTGTCTTGGGATTAAATGAACAATTTTGCTGGAGGATAGAAAAATAATTGTGATAGATGAGGATTTCATGTGTAGTGTGTAGATGATGTCCCAAGAGGCCATTTTTAAACCATCATTAATCATTTATCATGAGGTATGTTGTTATGTATATTTAATTAATTATTATGGGTTTTTCGATGAATTTTTTGTTATATTACGAGAATAAATTAGGGTTTTATTGGCCTAGGTTTGGGGGTAAATTAGATGTGTATCACACCCTATCTCTAGTGGTTTCAACATTGGTTAACTTCTTGGTGAGTTTGACACCTATTATTACAATTTGGAATATTGGTTTTATAAGTTTAAATAATTAATTAATTAAATGGTGTTTATTGATGATATTGGTGCTCAAGGAATCGGTGGAGGTCAATAAGAGCTTTGGGTCAGATTTGTGATCACCATTTGAGGTAGGGGGACCTGAATTTGTTTGAGAATCTTGGTTAATTGGAAATTTTATCTTTGTGTTCCTCATTAGTATTATCAACCTTCATTTTTCATATCATTTGTGAGTTTCTCCATAAGGTTTAGATGGGCTTTCATTGGCCAAATAGTCAATATGAATCATATAGCTTACTAAAAATTTTGACGGTGGATCCTTGGTTGAATGAGTGGTTGTGACCCTCCTTATGGTTTTCAGAGGAGTGTTGGATTTTGGATAATAAAATGGACCTCCTTTTTAAAATGTGATATTGAAAAGTGGTTTGATTGAAATGAAATTTAATAGAAAATTTTTTATTTCAGAAATGGGTTTTGAAATGTTATTAAAAAATATAAATGAGAGTTTTCTAAATATATATTGATAGGATTTAGGCTAAGGGCCTCACGTTGGTTAAAAAACACATGGTTCAATTTCTAAATGATTATAAAGGGGATTTGATTTAGTTTTAAAAGGGAAGCTAAAAGGGATTTTCTTGAAATAATTTGGACTGTTTGACCTTGTGAGGAAAATGCCTTGTTTTTTAAATCCTATGTGATTGGTGTTATTACCTGGTATGTATCATGTTTGGGATGATGTGGGTTTTGTGTGTATCCCTATGAGAATTTTTTTCCCGATGATGCATGTTTTTTGTGGGTAGCATTGAGAGAAATTTTAATTTGGTGTCAAAGTAATGGTTGATCCATATGGATGTGACAGAAAACTTAAAGGGTTGATACGATTTTTGGGAAATGATCGAGATATGAGACCAAGTCCTAAGGTAATATTTCACTAGTGATTAGTTAGTGAGTTATGGGATGGGTTTCATGACCTATTCACTATTTCCTATGTGTATTGATTATATGCTTATTTTGAACACCCCAAAGTCTATGAGGATGGGTTAATGTCCTTGATTACGAACTCCACTGAGTCTATAGGGATGGGTCAGTGTGGTTTATTGTGACCACAATTGAGCATGAGAGGATGGGTCAGTGTGCTTTATTATGAGCTCCCTAGAGTGCATGGAGATGGGTCAGTGTGATTGATTATGACCTTCCTTGAGAATGTGAGGATGATTCAATGTGCTTGATGGTGACCTCCTCAGAGTCCATTGGGAAGGGTCAGTGTGATTGATTATGATCACACTTAATCATGTGGGGATGGGTTGGTGTACTTGATTGTGATCTCCATTGAGCATGCAAGGATGGGTTAATGTGATTAATGTGACCTCCTATGAATGTGTTCCGATGGATCAATGTGCTTGGATAGACCTTATATTAATATGACTGGGTTGAGGAATTTTCTAGGGGATGGTTCACGGTGTGATGTGATGCATAGATAATAGAAATCCCTTAAGTGAGAAGGTATGGTTCAAGGCATATAGACACATGACCATGCACTTTTATCTCAGGTAGTGGGTTGAGGTTTGGACAATTCCTTACCCTTGAGTTATTAGGTGTCTAATAGATATATTTTTGGTTGGTACCCTACCCTACATATTTAGGCATGGGTTGGGTTACGGTATAAGGTGACATCATTTATCAAACATGGTACCAAAGTAGGTAGGGGTGGGTGTTGTGTTGTCCTGGTTAACACACGATGACCCGAATTTTATGATTTTGTGTGCATTTTGTGTTCTATTCCTGGGTAGGTTTGTTGTGTAATGTCCTAACCCGACTGACCATTAACCTAGTAGTTGGAAAGGTGAGTTACATGGCCTCAAGCGCATCTCCCTGTATGACATAGGGTGCTGACTATTAATGAGGGTCTATGGAGGTGATAGTGGGGATACTATACCCTTATATTAGATTTTTCATAGTGGTATAACACTATATAAATAGAAAACAATAGAGAAAGAAGTATATAACCAGGTGACAAAGCATCATAAGGCAAATAATATCAATTTTATAAAAAGTGGACAACACCATTTTATATAGAGCTTGCATGTGTGTCATAATGATATTACATAATTGAAACCAATAAATATAACAACATGATTTATAGTAAAATATAAATAAAGTAAAGACAGTAATCCCCACGGGGGATTTCCATGAGAATCCCAAGCTCCAACTCGGTTCTTTTCTCCTAACTCCTTAGGTACAAGCATAAAAAAATCAACCTAGGTCATGCAATACAAAATCTACTCAAGTACCATGGGTACTTGAGTAGGGTGTGAGATGAAATATTAGTAGGCTAGCACTCACCGGTGTCTATCCCAATCCAATGAAATATAAATTAGATAGTGCAGGTATAGAGAATTTAATAAACAGAACTGCATAAAGAATAACACATGTCTAGGTTCCTAAGGGGTACCTAACTTCTATACTAGCTTCGTCTTGTTGTCGGGATATTAGTCTGATCATGTCACTACACACACACACACATGGAACTGGGTAAGAATGACTCCCACCCATACATGTATATAGTTCATTATGTGGCCTCAAAATGTGAACACATTTGAAATAAGCATGGGGAAAAACTACCTCCCATCTGTAGAAGATAGTAAATGGCACAAGGTAATAATGCCTCTCATCCAAAGAAGATTATAATAATGGTATGAGGTAAGAATGCATCTTATCTATAGAATATATTAATAATTGTACGAGGTAAAAATTCCTCTCATCCATGGGGATCATATAAATAGTGGTATGATGTAATAATTATTTTCATCCATAAATGTATATATATAACCAACATGGGGTAAGAATTCCTCCTATCCATAATAAAAGATAGATGTCACATTGTAAGAATTCCTCCCATCCATAATCAAATATATAGATGGCATGGGGTATTAATGCCTCCCATCCATGATCAAATTCATACAATGAATGTGGTATGAATGCCTCATATCCATAATCAAATAAATAGATGGCATGGATTATGAAATACTCCCATATATAATCAAATAAAATCATTTTCATAGTTATAATATAATTCATAAGGCATCACCTCTTATGCATTTCAAATAGTCATACCATATTCATAAGTAAACACGTTCACATTTACAATTAAGGGAAATCATGTTAAGTTTTTCAATCAAAACATTAATATGGTGATCACATTAATTTTTCCTAAGTGTACTTAATTCATAACATCTTAAGAATTTATAATTACATGGTTACCTACTCATCACCAAGCATGAGGAAAATCCCCTGACACATATCACACACCATTTCAAATTCACTTTAAACATTTTAATTGACATATAGTGATTTACAACCATAAAGAATAGGTATGGAATAAACCCCACTTGATATGTCAATTTCACTAAATTCATTTCATTAAAATAGGATGTGATTACTACATTAACCCAATGTGTGGTCTTACCACTCTAAACCATTCCATTTCATGTTCAACCATTTTATACATTTCAAAGGAAAACATTCCATTAGGTAGAATCCATCCTACTCAAGGTCTCCATGATCAATTTTCCTAAACCAAGAAAATTAATTTAACACATAGTCATTTCAATTAGAGGATGTCACCACCTCACTTTGGCCATTATAAACAAGGACACTATGATTATTTCAAGGAAAGGAAATCTATCATGAGTGGGTATTCCTATACAAGTCATCTCATTCATCTTTCATCAACATGGAGAATTCATACACATAGTATAAAGAGAAACCAAGACTTTTAAGGAGGAATGAATAAACATATAATGACAATAAATTAATTTAAAACTAAGGGCAGTGCATTAATCAACTAATTAATGAATTAAGAATTAAAAGGACATGGAAGAGGGACCCTACCTCAAAGTGGAACCAAGATGTCCACTTCAGGTCTTGTAACTTTCTAATTAAAAGAAACTGTTGCCCCACTAGGTATACACACCTTCACATACATTCAAGGAAACCTTTCCCCTATGAACACACCTACATGGACATGAACATGTGCAAGGGGATCCTCACATATATGCTTATATGAATATACCCATCTCCACCCACCTATGTATGCATTCTTCATATATATACACGGGAACACCTAGCCCCATATAGGTGTAATCACTACCATGGTTGATTATACATGTGACAGGGGAACCCATATATATATATATATATATATATATATATATATATATATATACTTACCTATGCACACATAGACATGTCTCCTTAGACCTGGCGGCTTGAAACCACACCAAATAGTCTGACGACCTACACAAAACATACTAAGAATCATAAAACAATTAAAGGATGCAATATAAACTGAGAGAAACCCCACATTAGAAGAAAAAACTTAACTCGGGTGGTAGAGACAGATCGAAACAAGACAAACCTCCTCACCTTTAGAGAAGGTTAACATAAGTCACATGAACATGACTTGAGAGGCCATTCACAAAACCATAGAATAGAAGAAATCCAAGAAAACCCATTAAACATTGAACTAAGGTTTTTCTAAACCTCGAGGTGCAATAGACAAACCAAAATTGGCGAATAAAATGGAAGGATATAGGAGGAGGATACACAACATGAAGGATTAGCCATGAAATTTTGAGAAAAACTGGGTGGATATCAAAGAACGGAGGAGGCCAGAGGCAGGTTTCATGCACAGCTAGGGAACACCCCCTTTTGGTGCATCATGCAAATGAGAGGGGAGGAGAGTTGAGAGAATTTTATGTTTTTAATTTAATATTAATTAAATTAAAAATAATTAATTTTTTAAAATTAGGTATCACACGCGATTTGGACCGTACGGTTTGGAAAACTGTGTGACCTTCACTGGATACCAAGGGAACCCTACATGGGCTGGTCGCACGGTTTATAAAACTATGTGCAGCCCATGAGAAATGTATTTGTCTCCCCATAACTAAGAGTACGAGCTATGTGCATAGTTTTAAAAAACTGTGCATAGCCCGTGCACACGCCTCTCTCCTCTGTTTAAGGCCATACAGTTACTTCTGTAGGCCGCAAGGTTTTCAGAAAAATCATGCACCCTTTGCACTCCTTAAAAAATTTACTTTCCTAGGTCCAGTGCTCCCAAAACTCTTCGAGCCACTCAATAAACTTAAAGGCCATTCACCCATTTCCAAAAACATCACTTTGAAGTCACCCAAGTCTCTAAATTCCATTTTGTAGCTCATTTTTTAAAATGACCTATTTAGTAATTGAAAAAGTTAAAGAACCTTTGTCTTTTAGTTCGGTCCTAAATGTGGATTTTTACAAACTTCTCAGCTTATAACTTCTCATCCTTAGGAAGCATTCGGTAACAATGTAACAAATCACCCAACCTATATGGGTCATGAAGCTTCATTCAAATAGTTGTGTTGCATTTCCAATGATTAATGCACCCTAAAAACTCCTTTTAAGTAAGTGACACTTAGGAATTTTAAAACTTGATAAAATTCCCATTTCCAAACCAAAACACCAAGCTGACTCTTACCTGAGTCCGTTCAATTAGAGAAATGATCATGTTGTTGTCTCATAAAGAAATTGGCCAAAGGTACTTCCAACCTTAGGATTTAACATTAAATGGAAAAATTCAAACCACCAATCCTCCATCGCTTGAATTTCCTTTTAAAAAATTCTCCAAGAATTCCAATATTTCTCACAGTGTGATTTTTGAAACGATCAAACAGTCAATTATCCATTGACCTTAAAGCCCAAGTTGTGTCGGTTGTTCATAAAAAACACCAGATGACACCAATGCACTCATGTCCACTTGAACACGTGCCCCAACATGGTCCTCCACCATCCATGACCATTAAATAAGAAAATAAAGAGTCAATACTCTATTATTGACTAATTAATAAGTCTTTCGACTTAGGAGGTGAATGTTTTATCAGGTGAACCATGATGCCTTCTCCCAAGGAATCTAGTATTTACCACCAACATGCACACCAAATTCCATTCCCAACCTTTGATGACATTCTTGATAAAAACATGAAGGAGACCACACATATAGCCTGAAATAATGAAATAGAACCACCCAAAAATCTTGACATCTTTAAAATCATTCAGCATGGCGTAATACTGATGCTCTCTTATTGTATCTAGGAATAAGGAAAGATAGTGGACCTGATAATCACTTAATAAAGTACACTAAGATGATTTTAATGACTTCCAATCAAAAAATCCTGACTACTAAAAGGAATAAAGGTCAAACCATCACCGGTTAACTATGAAGAAGGGACTCGACATCACCTATTGACACATCACAATTAACCAAACAGATGCCTTTACCACCCAAATAAATTTCATGTTTATTCAAATTTACCACTGAAGTATATCCAAGACCATTGATGTTTATCATGGGTTGCATACATATCCAACCAAATCGACTTTGTGCTTCCTTACAGGCACTGAAAATTACAAAATCCAACATCCCAAGGGATTTTAAGTAACTCGAAGATTTTCAAATGGTCTTCCTTGGATGTGTTTCTTCTACTTGAAAGGACACATTTTACTAGAAAAGAAGCGATGATCACCACTTAGGAGTGTCCCAACCATCAAAATAAAGGATATATGAACTTCTCAAAATCACACTAAGTCACATTTAAATTAAAATAAAACAAAATACATTTGTTATGAAAACACAACTAAATTGGTCGGCGTGGCAAAAAACCTGAGCCTCACAAAAGTCATCATGAGAATTAGGAAAAGCCTGATTATTTAATGATCAGGGCACTCTACTTGGAGATGAACCAAGATCATACTCCTAGGTACAACAATAAATTATTTAACTGAACTAAACCAGTTATTTATTTCATTTAACACTCAACAACTGCGTATATCAACGCATACTACCCGAGGAAATGAGAAGGGATCAAATGACTAAAGAAGCATATGAACATTCCCAAGGCATTTCTAACCTACCTAAAATGAGCATCACCCAATGATAAAGCTCATTATAAGATCAAAGAATGACATGACCACCCATATGAACAAAGGAGTCATTTAAAAACTAAAAGACCTACTCAGGACAACGACACCCGAATGACACAAAATGTCAGAAAACAAATGGCACTAGTAAGGTGATCAAGTTCTAAGGTTTCTTCTGAACACAACTAGCCCCATAAAAAGGAAAAGCATCGACCCAAGAATTTGGTCATTCCAAAAAAGTCCTAGGCTCAATAGCATAACATTTCAATCCATTTCTAATAAAAAATAGCCTACATAAAACACCTACAACTCCATCACAAGGAAACTAAAAAGAAAATCTCAACCTACCCATACACAAGGGTTTTACTAAGGTCGCAACTTATGGTTCCATTTCAAATCCCTTTATATATAATTAATTTTAAATATTTGAACTTATAAAATATTTAATCTCAAGCATCAGGGACCATTTTTTTGAAAATAGAACACAAATAACTTGATTAAGCTAACAGACTAAGTGAAACACATTAAAGTTTCACAAAACTTCATTTTAAAAATTTAATAGTTGTTGAAACCCCATCATTTCTAGGAAATATATCATACAAATTCCTTTTAACGCATATAAAGACCTAAAAGGGTCCCATTTAAACCAATTCACTTCATATCAAAACTGAAGAGTTTTAACATAAATAAGCATTTCAGAAAGCATCATTTCATTACATTTAACGTGGTTTTCAATTTCACAATTCATGAAGCGCTCATAAACTTCATGGATTGAAAATTGGCTCCCATTTATCGAAATTATAATCACTTAAGAGTTTTAACATGCTCACACATATATATAAGAGTGAATAAAGATGGGTGGCCATCTACCAACCTATAAAGTGCCTATACACTTTATAGTTTGGCATTTGGATCCCATTTAATCAAGATAATTTCACCATTGCATTTAAAATTTAGCAACCATTATATTTTATTATCAACCTTAAACTGTATTAATATTATTCTGAAAATGGTTTGAATATATGGGTTACCCTTTCTCGGTTGTAAGGTTCTCATACACCTTACAATCAAAAATTGGCACTCGATCATTCACAACCTAGATATACAAGGAAACAAATTCTATCATAATAATTAAACACAAAAGGAATGCTAAAAAATTAAATAAGTAGGTACAAATAAGAATGTTATTTTAGAACCTAGCATGGTATATAAACACCAATCATGGAATAACACTCAAGGAACAAAATCCAATCCACAAGAAACCTATAAATGTAACCACATGGCATGGATCTATGTCTGACATTTTAATTTCCTATGTGCCTAGTATGATTCATGCAATGCAACTCCATTTTCATATTAGGACAAGGGTAAAATTACATAATGACCATAAATCATAAGAGGTATAAATACAATATTCACTCAAGGTGAAGTCATATAAATTATAATAGAGAAAAATATGAACAACAATCCCAGCCCCGGGCACTTGGTCATTCCCCATACGTCGGGTGATCAGTCTAAATCATGACTATTGACCAAGTTCCCACACATTCCTAGTCTCCTTTCTACCAACCCAAAATAGAAAGACAAAGGAAAAAGTTACCCTATGATACCACTTTGTATCATCTCGGCCTGAATGACCATTTACTCGATAGCCGGACCAGTGGGTCAAATGGCCTCAAGCACGTTTCCCCGTATGCCAGAGGCTTCCGACTAGCAGCGAGGGTCTAAGGAGGTGATAGTGGGTTGACCTTACCCTCATATCATATTTTTCATAGTGGTATAAAAATAATAAATATAAAACAATAGTGTAAGTTGTATATAAGCAGTTAAAAAATTAGTGAAAGACAGATAATATCAATATTATAAAAAGTGTCCAAAACAATTTTATATAGAGCAAGAATTCATGTCATAATGATATTACATAACTGAAAGTAGTAAATAAAACAACATGATTTACAGTACAATACAAGTAACAGAAAGACAGAATGCCCGAAAGGTGATTTCCTTGAGCATCATGAGCTCCATCTCAGTCCTTTACTCATAAATCCTTTGGTACAAGCATACATCAATCAACATAGGTCCTAGAATAAAAGGTCTACTCAGGTACCATGGGTACTTGAGAAGGGTGTGAGATGAAATATCAGTTGGTCGACACCCACCAATGTCTAGCCAAATCCAGTGCAATATAAATCAGACAGTGCATGTATGGAGAATTTAATAAACATAACTACATAAAGAATAACACCCGTCCAGGTTCCTAAGGGATACCTGACGACTATACTAGCTTCAACTCATTGATAAGATATTAGTCTAATCATGTCACTATATATATATATGGCAGGGGGTAAGAATGCATCTCGCCCATACATGTATACAATTCATTATGTGGCCTCAGTATGTGCACACTTTTGATATAGGCATGGGGAAAAACTACCTCCCATCCTCAAGAGATATTAAATGGAATGAGGTAAGAATTCCTCTTGTCCATAGAAGATTATAATAATGGAACAAGGTAAGAATTAATCTTTTCCATAGAATATTTTAATAATGGCATGAGGCAAGAATGCCTGTTGTCCATGGGGATCATATAAATAATAGAACAAGGTAAGAATGCCTGTCATCAATAAACATATATATATAACTAGCATGGGGTAAGAATTCCTCCCATCTATAATAGAATATAGATGGAACATGGTAAGCATTCCTCCCATCTACAATCAAATACAATCATTTTCTTAGTTATATTGTAATGTATAAGGCCACACCTCTTATGCATTTCAAATAGTCATACCATATTCATGAGTAAACACATACACATTTACACTTAAGGGAAACCATCATAAGTTTTTCAATCAAAACATTAATATGGTTATCACATTCATTTGTCCGAAGCGTACTTAAGAAATAAAATATTAAGCATTTACAATGAAATGGTTACCTACTCATCACCAATCATTAGTCATAGCCTCTCACCCAAATCACAATCCATTTAAAATTCCCTTAAAACTCTTCAATTGACATATAGTGATTTATGATCATAAATAAGAGGTATGGACTAAACTCCCTAGATATGTCAAGTTCACTAAATTCATTTCACTAATATAGGCCATGCTTACTACATTAACCCAAGGCATGGTCTTACCACACTAAACCATTCCATTTCATGTTTAACTATTTTATACGTTTCAAAGGAAAAAATTCCATTAGGTAGAAACCATCGCACTCAAGAATTTCATGCTCAATTTTCCTAAATAGGGAAAATTAATTTAAGGAATAGTAATTTCAATTATAAGATGTCACCACCTCACTTTGGTCATCCTAAACAAGGAAAGTTAGATTATTTCAAGGAAATGCAACCTATCATGGGTGGGTCTTCCTATACAAGTCATCTCATTCATCTTTCCTCAGCATAGAAAATTCATACACATGGAACAAAGAGACACAAAAAATTCTAAGCAGGAATGAATCAAAATTTAACTATACTACATTAATTTAAAGCTAAGGGTAGTGATTTAATCAACTAATCAATGCATTAAGAATTAAAAGGGAATGGAAGAGGGAACCTACCTAAATGTGTAACCAAGCTATCCACATCAGATCTTGGAACTTTATAACTAAAAGCTAATGCTCCCCACTGGTTATACACACCTTTAAATACATTAAAGTACACCTATCCCTTATGCACACACCCACATGGCCATGCGAATGTGCAAGGGGATCTTCACATGTATGCTTATATGGATATAACCGTCTCCACTCACCTACGTATGCATTCTTCATATATATAAATGGGAACAACTAGCCCCATTCATGAATAATACTTACCATGGGTGATTGTACATGTAATGGGATAACCCATATATATATATATATATATTTACTTACCTATGCACATGAAAGTGATTCGCCTTAGACCCGGTGACTCGAAACTGCACCAAATAGTCCAACATACTATAAACCTTAAAAAAATTAAAGGATGAAATATAAACTGAGAGAAACCCCAAAATAGAATAAAACCCTTATCTCGGGGGGTGGTAGAGAACTAAAACAAGCTGAACTGCCTCGCCTACAGTGGCGATTGATGGAACTCTCCCAAAGATGACCCGAGTTGCCATTCGAACAACCCTAGAATAGAATAAAACCAAGAAAACCATCAAACCTTGACCTAGGGTTTGGCCAAACCTCGAGGCGTGGCGAACATACCAAAATTAGTTAATAAACTAAAAGGAGATAGGAGGAGTAGACTCACCTTGATGGATCATCCAAGAAATTTGGAGAAAAACTTGGTGGTTATCTAAGAATGGAGGATGCCAGAGGGAGGTGTCACGCGCAGTAGGAGAACCCCCATGGGGCGTGTCGTGCAAATGTGAGGGGAGGAGAGTTAAGGGTATTTTATGTTTTTAATTCAATTTTAATTAAATTAAAAATAATTCATTTTTTAAAACTAGGTATCACGCACGGTATAGAAAACCGTGCACCAACCGTGAGTCCTTTAAAGGATTCCAAGGGCACCCCACATGGGTAGGCCGTAAATTTTGGATAATCATGTTCAACCTATGTGAAATGTCTTAGTCTCCCTACCACTCAGCGTGCATGTTGGGTGCATATATTTGTAAACTATGTGCAACCTATCCACACACTTCTGACCCCCTGTTTAAGGCTGTACGATTCCTGATGTGGGATGCATGGTTTTTAGAAAAATCGTGTGCCCTCTATAGTTCTTTAAAATATGAATTTCCCAGGTTTTGCACTCCCAAAATGCCTCGAACCACTTGAGAATCATAATGGGCCTTCACCCAAGTCCAAAAACATAACGTTGATGTGGTCTAACTCTCATAATTCTGTTCTGAGGCTCAGTTTTTAAAATGACACGTTCAGTAATTAAAAAGGTTCAAAAACTATTTCTTTTTAGTTTGGTAAAAAATGTGGATCATTACATGTTTTATTGACACAACTTATCCTATATATATTTATTTTATCCACATCCATTTGATCACAATTAAACTCATTATCATTGATGCATTGATGATTCCTACTGGATTATTGGACCCATCCCTACCCACGTACATGACATGGGTTTCAATGTACATGGGTAGATATTCTTATTTTCTCTCAGTAAAAGGTATCAATTTGAGAAAGAAATAGGGTATAGGTCCAGAAGGTTATGGAGGTTGTGGATATTTTAGGATAGTATGTGAGTTGGGCTAAAGGCCTGTGTAGATATTTTTTTGTTATGGTTTAGTATGTATTGGCTAGTGATCCATTTATTATATATAATTCCTATTATTCCATGTTTATTTTCTACTGATCTATTTTGATTGATGAATCATCTATACTATTTATTACTTTCTATTTTGGACTATAGTGGCTTCTTTGGTTCCCTATTTATTATTCCATAGGATTTGGGATGTCCTCTATATAGATGGGTCATGCCAAATTATTGGTAGATTTGGGCACGATTCTTGGGACTTATTCTAGAGTTCATAGTATCTCTGTGAATTTTTTAGGCCCTCAATTTTTTTTATAAGACTCTAGAATATAGGGATTCATGCCCTAGTTCTTGTATTGATCCTTTCCTGGGAGCCGTTTTGGCGGCCTGAGTTGGGGCGTTACACAATGGATTACTTAATGTTCAAATGGATAAAGACAAATATTATGTTATGGTAATATTCTGTACTTATTAATGATAAGATATATTTTTTTGTAAATAAAGTGTTATTATAAATAAATGAGATGATTATTTAGTTCAAATTATTTTTAATGATACAAATTTTATAAAATTTATGAAAAGAAAATGCTTTTTTTATTTAGTATATAAGATTTTATCCATTGAATTTTTTAAAATATTTGGGAAAGAGTTCCAACCAACCATCATTAGTATATTTTGAAGAATAAAGTTTTATTTTTATAATAATTCTCTAAACACTTATAATATCATATATGATATGAATACAATAGTTTAGTTTTTAATATTAAGACTAAAGGAAATAAGTGTAATTTTCTAAACACAGAAAATTTTATGTAGCCTATCATGGTATTCTAAAGAAAAAAATAGTTTCTAAAAGGCTAGTGAGAGTATATTTGGACTCAAATAAGTTCAAAGTGAAAAAAATAAAATATTATTCTAGTCAAAATACAAATTGAATATCAATTAATATCCTAAAATAGTTTAGGGTATGTTGATAAAGAGAAATGTAAAAGTTACAACTTGTTTGCATGTTTATCTCAAGGAATAAGTTTAATGGAAAATTTACAAGAATGACAATGGAGAATAACATAGAAATAGATCTGAGTAGTCAATAGATGTTATTAACATCATAAAATTATATTTTTTGAAGTAAACTAGTTTGAATACTCATTCAAAGAGTTGAACATTTGGAATATGATTCCTAAGTGTCACCATTATTCAAACATACAAGCTTAATAGATGTGACTAATTAAATATTTTAATGGGATATATTTCTTTATATGGTCACATAGAGAAGTGGAAAGAATGACATAGAGACATAGTAAGTTTAAGAAAAAGATAAAAATCATAATGAACATAAGGCCTCTCTAGTGATCTATCATATAGGGTATGATAAGACACATGCTTATGTATGGTTTTTTAGTATTTTTAAAATATTTTAAGAGTATAAAATGTATCATGTTATATAAAATTATGTATCTTATTTATCATTATTTCACATTAGATACATATATTTCATTAATTTTAATTATAATTGACCTCTAAAAGTATGAATTTGAGTTATCCCTAACCAATTTTCATCATGGAGTAATATATATTGTGTTGAAATGTAAAGGTTAACATGAATATGATTTTGTATTTTGATATTAAATATGTTAATGATGCACAAAAAATGTTTCTTGCACCAAATGACTAGTCAAGTATACCACATGGAGTGTCATAAACAATGTATTTAGTATAATAGGGGTTCATGTTCCATATTTAATCCTTATACTTAAGGTCGAAAAAATACTTGCCATGAGAAATAATATATTTTGATACCTTTCTTATGTAATCCACGAGGATTAAATAATAATGTGTTGGTTGGGTATGTTTCTGATCACATCATCAATTAAGGCTTAACCAATATTATATTTCTCCTCTTATATGATGAGTATGATTTCTTGGACCACGATTGAGATATACCATGTAATGCCCTAGGTTTTTAGAAATCATATCCTCTCCATAATATATATGTTTATAATTATGAAAAAATTCTACATGTTTAAGGAATTGAAATAGATTTATAAATAAGTTATACAAGATATGAATTGAACCAATAACATTTTATTCATCCATAATAAGAAATTTTAAAAAAATAACTTGTAAACAAGTGTTACACATGAATTATTAATTACTATGGACAAGTACATATATCAAAAGTGAATAAATTAAAAGGGGAAAATAAATGGAATGTAATAAAATCATCAACACTAGAAGATATCTTGTATCATATTCACCTTTTAGGATCACCAATAACCAAAGAAAACATATAATATAGAAGAACAACATGAAAAGAGAATGCATATTGTCAGATCTAGAATTAAAACTATGAAAATGAGAAGTGTGAATGAAATAAGTTTAGTAATACTATATATAAGAACAAAACATGGTTTCTTTAAATATGAACATTATGAATATGGTTGTTAAAAATACGGTTGTTGCAGAATATTTTCATTTGATATACATCTAATAGGTATACTAAAGTCATATATTGTTAAAAAATATAATTCATAATAAAATAAAAATATGATATTAAAGTATTATAAAAATAAATAAATAAATATATATACACGTTGAATATAAAAATTATTATTATCAATAAATATGATATGATGTATATATAAAATTCAAATAAATATTGCAATATCAATGGAGTAGTAAAAATTAAATTTTAGAATGTAAATAATTAATTAATGGTATTTGTTAAAGTGTATTTAGTATAAAAGTAATATTTATTTTCAAAGAACTAATATATTTATTATTATATATTTTTTACTAATAAATTAAATTCTCACTTTTAAAATATTATTATATATGAACTAATTTATTAACATCAATTAAATTATAAAATGATATGAAATAATAATACGAAAACATAATACTTAAAATACATTTTTGAATAAAATTAGTTCTATTTTTAATTTATATTTATATTTTAAATGAAAAATATTTAAATTTTAGAATTTTAATTTTATAAAAAAACTTCACTTTTTAATTCATTATATCAAAATTATCCTAGTATTAATTTTTAAATTTTTTTTTGAAATAATCGATTTTAGGTGAATAGTAAAAATAAACAATTTTCTGAAAACTATCACTTCTATAATAAAATAATAAATTAAAAGTTAAAAAAATTAATATCAAAAAAATATTTAATAAGTAATATAAATAATTTAAAAATATTATGTTGAATTAATAAAACACATGTATAGAATTTTTTGAAATCAAGTAATATTTCACACTCTAAATTATTTTTACTCGCTTATAATTCTACTTTACCACTTTTAGAAATTACATATAGAAAAGTTTATTTAATATTTTATTTCACCATGTAAATATTATTTAACATTTTTGATTTCATTTTTATGTATAATTAAAATATTAGTAATATTAAAGTTAATTACTCCGACAGTGGTGAAATATTTTTTTTAAAATGAATTGTTTTATCAATACAGTGTAATTTTTATTTAATCAATTAAATTAATCTAATTTAAATTATGAATATAATACGTGGTTTAAGAATATACATAATTATATTAACAGTAATTCAATTAGTAATCAACACTAAATAAGATTAAGAACACAACGGTTAAAAGTCATTTGTATGCAAAAAACGGTTATATATATATTAAATATTTTAATTTAAAATATTATTTTATCATCATTAGAAATTAAATTATAATATAAGGAGTTCATATTTATGTTCAAAAAATAAAAATTTGGTAATATGGGTTACCTTATAATTTATGTAAAATATAAATTACTTTGTTAAAAAACAGTTACCAAGGTTAAAATCAAAATGTTAAAATGTAAAAATCTATGGTAAAAGACTTGAAACACATTTAAATCATATGTGTAAAGTATTTTTTTGAGGATTTATAAATATTATAACACCCCAAAATCCATTAATATGAAATTTTAATGTCATTGACCAATGAACAGTGAAATGATATTATAGAAGTGTAAAGGGAATTCCCAAAGGTGCCCTTTTCTTCACTTATAAAAGATAATCACTTCCACCCATCTATAGTTACAATTACCATTCAAATTTAAATCAAATATATGAAAAAAGTTCCTCTCATAGATTTCATTTTCTCATCCTTAATCTTGTAATCTCTATAAGTTAACTAAAGGGCTTCACTTCTAAGGAGATCTTAATAGAAGATCTAGTCTCAAACGTAAGTATTACTTTGTTCATTAGTATTTCCCTTAATATTACTCATTAAAATATATTACATACACAACTATATAATGATATTAATATAATTATTATACTTATATTTTATTATATTGATTGAATAACCATTATTTATTCATCTCCATCCACTAAGAAAAACAAAAGCGTTGTTAGTGTATTGCGCTTTTTACTGCCTCCACAAAGCGACATATTCCATTTTTCATATACTAGATCATATTTGGGTTTTCATTATGGTATTTATTTATATAAATTATATCTATAATTTAACTATGATTCTAAAAATTTCCAAATTATTATTTTCTTTATTTTCCTCCCATGGTTGGTTTGAATCGTGTGCATGTGCATACTACCACCTCCACGAGTAGTGATTTTCATTCTTTATCACCACCCATCATGAATAGATTAAAAAAAATATTTTATAAAAAAAATTATGTCCATAATAATATTAATATTCTTGATAAAATGGAAATATTTTACATTTTTTCTACTATAGTCAACATACATAAGGAGTTGCAAAAAAATTGACCCAACAACCTCAAGTAGCCGATGGAGGAAAAGAAAACTATATAATAAATTAATATAATATGACAATGAATGATCTATATTAAATTAAATATAAAATAATAATGTTTTTAATAATTTATATAATAAATTTAATTTTATTATTCAATAATTTAGGTTCATGCACATAACAAATCTAGAAGAAGGTAAGGGTTTCTGACTCAATCACTCTTCATTGAGGTACTCTTTGATATTATGCACCAATTATCATTTTTATGGTGTAAATATTTTCCCCATAACTAATAATATAATAAATTATTATTTAAATTTTAAAATTCACTTTAATCCATTCTATTTCTTGATTTGTACTATGATTTATGTCTTCCCTAAAATATAAGGGTCTTCCATAACTCAGTCCACTTTGTTGAGTTTTAATGATTCTCCTTGATTTTATTATTTCATTTCATAGATTATACCCTATTTATATCTTGGTAGAATATATTTTGGTTCACATATACATTATTTATGAGTTCCATTCATTATTTAAAATGTAACTATTTTAAGAATAGTTCTCATCCTTTTAAACGATGCTTTCCCATCCTTGCCTATAATTTCCCTTCCTGTCAATTTTCTTATTTTTATTTTGAATCCTAATTATGTTTTAACTCATGTAACATTAAAATTTATATTATAATATTTTCAAAATAAATCTTTATTATCCTTTTTAAGATATATTATTTCAACAATGGGTTTTAAAACATACTAGTGATCTTCATTATCCCCCTTGTTACCTTTGAGTTACAAATTTAATTTATTTTTCTCCCTTTTTATTTAATATTATTCTCATAAACTTCTACTATTTATGTATATATTTAACCTAAATATACACCTTTTAAATTATCTTCTTTATTTCTAGGGTTATACATGTTTTTAGTTCTCTTTGAATTTCCTATTTTTAAGTAAACCCGATTTAAGGGAACTTTCCTATTTCTTATCTCAAGTCAAGCATCACCCCAAAAAATTTTTCAGAACCATGAATATATTCTAAAAACCATAATTATTTTATGGATAAACCTACTGGTTAAAAAATGTTTTTATAGAAAATAATATAAAAATTCCTTATTTAAAAGATCATTTAGTTATTCCCTAAAAGATCCACCCAAGTGGTTCATTTTTATTATTTCTTCTCCTAATCGTTCTCATTAAATTTCTATAATTGAAATCATTGATCAATACCTATGTACCTTTTTTAAAATTATGAATTTCCAAAATAATTGAATTCTTTTTTTCATTGGGAATATTTATGATTTATCCTTTGTTTATGCCCTGAATCATAATTGAGAAATCCACTTCTTTCTTATGGGTTTTATCATGCTTGTGGTTTTTGTATGGTTTCATTTACACATCTGAAACAAATAAGTATTATTTTCATTATGTGATGGGTGGGGGAAAATAATATATCCTTCCAATGAATTTTTAATATCATTATTTATCATAAGATGTTATGTAAAGTGTTAGGGATGAATTTAATCCACTATGGGACATTATAAACTATGAATGGTGTAGGGGTGATTAGCCTAAGAACGCTATATAATGTGACAGGTGGGATTAGAATTGTATATCCCTCTAATAAATTGGGTAAAGATTTATATCTCATGATATGTTATTTAAGGGATTAGAAAGTAAACTTAATCCACTATGAGACCATGTCCACTATGTTTATGGGAATGGGGAGTGAACCTAATCCACTAAGGGACATTGTCAACTATTTTTATGGGAATTGAGGGTGAACTTAATACTCCATGGGAAATTTTTCTCTATATAATTATATACTTTGGAGTGACCCTTGACTTTTGTTTATGATTTTGTTTATTATGTTGTTTCCACATAATCTATGATTCTATGATTTTATGATGTCATTTATTTATGTCATGATTCTATGCTTATCTCATGATATTATGTCATGCTACATGTTTTTTATTTTGATATTGCATGTTATTCCTTCATTATTTATAGAAAACTATCATTTTTTCATATTATTTTAATAAGAAATTTATCCATGCACTTTTTTTATCATATGCTTAGGTATATCCCTTAATAATATGTTGATAAGTTTTCCCTTACTGTGTGTTTTATCTCACACCTTTTTTATGTTTCCATTACCTAGGTTGTGATGATAAGTATATATTATGATGATTATATAAGGGGTTCATTGAGATTTATATTATAGAGAAACATTCATAAGTTTTTTTAAATTAGTTTCCTGTTTAACTGGTCCTCAAAGACACTAAACCAAAAGGTTATTTGATCTATGTGAGATTATTATAAGATGCAATGTTTAAATTATGGAAATGATATAAAAGAATACATGTTTAACTCATGCCATCATAGTTGGTTTTATAGGAGTGTTTAATTATTTTTTAGGATTAGTATAGTTATTTTTGTGGATTTGAATAAGATAAATTTAGAATAAACCACAAGTATTTTTATAATGGATAATACTAATTGTAAGATAACATCCTAAAAATTTTGGTAGTGTTTTGATTATGTGTTTTTCCTAGAAATTAAAACCCAGTCTAGATACTAGAAAGTGGATACATCTATTTCAAAAATTCCCCTAGGGGTAATAACCTCGAAAAGGTTTGGTTGAGTAATGTCTTGATCATCACTCTGATGTATGATGATTAGGATTAATACTACATACCTGAATAAATAATTCTAGGGGATATTATTTGGGCAATAATATTATATTTATGAACCTATATAAAGGATTGATTTTTTAGTTACTTTGATGGAATATTTTGAGAATTACAAGAGAACTAAACTTAAATTAAACAAGGATTAATAAAAAATGATACAGGTTTAACCTAATATGATATAAATTTACTTAATAATAATATATGTGAAGAAAATATTTATTTAGCTTGAGATAAAATAATTATAGGCTAACATGATGGTATTATAAAGTGACACATATTCAGTTTAAATTTCCCTTTGGTTATACATGATACTTATCTTATGATGATAAATGTTCAGCACTCAAGTTAACAACTTTCAGTTTTAGTAATAGATGGATCCAAAAGGAACAAAGTTAATAATAGACTTATGTGATAACGAATTGAATGTATAAATGATCAAACCATTGAAGTGGGAGTTTTATTGAGAAATCTAGTTATTATTCCAAACCAACTAGTGAAAAATATGATTAAACATGTGTGCACTGTATAAATATTGAACCTACCAAATATAAGAAGAGGAGTCTCAGGAATGATATAGTAATGAAAATGATAAAGGAAAGAATATTCAATTTCTTATATGTCTAAAATGTGGAAAATTTCCCAAAGGTAATTTACTCATGTGGATTGGAAGATGTTTTACTTGTGGAGGAGGGGGCCATCGAGCATCAAATTACTATAAAGCAAATGAAGTGTTTTGTTAGCACAATTGAAAGAAATAGAGTTCACCCTAAGGTACCATTAATAATTAAATGTATTATATTTTTGGAACTTGAGAATTATCTCAATAAATTCCCTAATCCAAGGACTAGCCAAGATGATGTGTATCACTAACAAAAAATACCAAGAATAAAATGGAATTACTATGAATTAACTACTCCCAAAGTGGATCTGGATATTTAAGGTACACATACCCTCCATTAAAAATTTATAGATGTATTTTTTTAATTTTATTCTATTAACTCTAGTATATCTTAGAAGTTTTCTAGAAACATTAAATTACCACCCTGATAATTTTAATATTGAAGAAAAACTATAGTTTTATTAATATTACATTCCAAGTTGAAGTTTATGGGAGTGTGCCTTGTGGAAATATTATTGTATTCCGTTAAAATTAATTTAATTTGATTTTAGAAATGGGTAGATTCTCTTCACTTAGAGGAAAAATTATTTGGAATAAGGATACCACATTCTACATCAACCCATGATAGTTTATGCAAGGATCATTATAAATAACCTTTATAAGGAAATTATACAATATGATTCTTGATTATGAATAATGATAGAATCTTGAATCAAACTGTTATAGAAAAACTCAATATTAGGGACAATCTTTTTCTAATGAAAAATATATGTTTCCTTAGTTTTTAAGGTTGATATCACCATAGAAATAATATCCCAAATCATTTCTATTTATAATAAACCCATATATATTTTAATTAGTAGCTAATAATTTAAATTGTGGGGGATCAATTTATTTAGGGGGAGAATGCAACTCCTAGGGTGTTTAGAAATCATATTCTGTCAATAATCTATATGTTTATAATTGAAAAATGTTTTATTTATGTTTAAGGAATTTAAATAGATTATGATATAAGTATTACAAGATAAGAATTGAACCAAAAACATTTTATTAATTTATATTAAGAAATTACTAAAAGAGAACAAGAAACTATGCATTACACCCCAATGATTATTAATAAACATGGACTAGGACATCCATTAAAAGTGAAAAAATTAAAATAGGAAATAAATATAAAATAATAAAATATTAAATGTTATGAGATCTCTTGGATCATCATCACCTTTTAAGATCACCAGTAGCCAAATAAAAACTATAATGTGAAAGAAAATCATGAATGGATTAATCATATTGTCAGGTCTAAAATGAAAACTATAGAAATGAGAAGTGTTAATGGAATATGTTTAGTAAGACTATATATAAAAATGAAACATGGTCTTCGAAAATATATCCGTTGAAAATATGGTCATTGCAAATATGATCATTGGATATAGATCCAATAAGAATTCTAAAGTCATGTACTGTTAAAAAATATAACTCACAATAAAATAAATATATTATTTTAAAATATTATATATATATATATATTTATGAATTACGTGTAAATAATATTATTATAATTAAAGAATGATATTTTGTATATATAAAATTTAAATAAATTTTTTTATATCAATGGTGTAATGAAAATTAAATTTTAGAAAATAAATAAATTATTAATGGTATTTGTTAAATCATATTTTTTATAAAATTAATATTTAGTTTCAAACAAATTTTTTCTTATGTATGGTATATTTTTTAATAATAAATTAAATTGAATCTTTTAAAATATTATTATATATGAACTAATATGTTGAGATCACTTAAATTGGAAATTGATATGAAAAAATATTAAGAACACATAATGTTTAAAAATACTATTTCATAATAAAAGTAGTTTTATTTATAATTTATATTTTTCATTTAAAATATAAATATATAAATTTTATAATTTTAATTTTATAAAATAAATATAATTTTTTAATTAATTATATAAAAATTATATTATTTTTATTATTTGAGTTTTTATGAAATAATCGATTTTAGTTGATAGTAAAAATACCGATTTCTCTAAAAACTATCTTTTTTATAATACAAGAATGAATTAAAATTTTAAGAAACCCTTTTTATAAAAAATATATTTAATAAGTAATATAAATAATTTAGAAATACTATATTGAAATTATAAAACATATGTTTAATAGTTTTGAAGCTTAAGTAATATTTCACACTTAAAACTATTTTTACATGTTTATATTAAAAAATTTGACGTTAGGATTTTAGAAATTAAATAAATTTTATTTATTTATTATTTTATTAAAAAATTTAAATATTATTCAAATGTTTCAATTTAATTTTTAGTAATAAATATAATATTAGTAATATTAAAGTTAATTACCATGATAATGGTGAAGCCATTTTTTAAATGAATTATTTTATTAATATTGTGTAATTTTTATCTAATAATTAATAGATCTAATTTAAATTAAGACTATAATATGATATTTAAAACTATATAAAATTATATTAACACTTATTCAATTGGTAATCATCACTGAAAATATTAATAATTCATAATGGTTAAAAGTCATTTTTCTACAAAAAATTGATTTATATATATTATATATTTCAATTTAAAATATGATTATATCATATTTAGAAATTTAATCATACTATATAGAGATTAAATTTATGTTCAAAACATAAAAATTTATTAATAGTGGTTACCTTATATTTTTAAATAAAATATAAATTACTTAGTTAAAAACTAGTTACCAAGGTAAAAATCAAAATGTTAAAATGTTAAAACCTATCGTAAAAACTTGAAAAATGTTTAAAACATTCATGGTAAGTATTGGTTTTATATTTATAGACTCAAGGCCACCCGAAAATAAAATATTAAATTTTTTGGATTCATTGACCAAGGAATAGTAAAATGATTTCCTGGAAGTGTAAAGGGTATTCCCAAAAGTCCGATTTTCTTTACTTATAAAAGGGGATCACTTACACCTCTCCATGGTTAAAATTACCGTTAAAATTTACCTTTAAAATATGATAAAATAAATCTCCTATATCTTTTACTTGATCATCCTTAATCCCCTAATCTCTAAAATTTATATTAAGGCCTTTACCTCTATGGGGGTCTCTAGGAGAAGATCGTGTCTCGAACATATGTATTACCTTAATAATTTTTTTCATTAACCATCATCTTCCAAATATATTATATCCATAATAATATAATGAATTAAGTATATTTATTTTACTTATATATTATTATAGTAACTTAATAACTATTATTTATTCCTCTCTATCCACTAAGGAAAAAAAAGTGTCGTTGGTGCATTGTGAAAACTACCACTTCTACAAAGCAGCATCTTCAATTTTTTATAACACCTAACATGGTAGGTTTTAATGATGGTATTGATGAATAAATATGATATATATAATATAATATTATTTTAAAATGTAAAATTATCATATAATTTATGTCCCTCTCAATCATGGATAAACGGAAATATTAATCGTGTGTGTGTGTGGACAACTGTCTCCACATGGAATGAGTTTCATTTTTTCTCACCACCCACAATGGATGAATTTAAAAATATATATAATATAATATAATAATATAAATAATAGTAATAATATTGTATATACTATGAAACTATTTTATAACGCCTTCTACCATGGTCAACATACATAAGTAGTTATGGAAAAATTGACTGAACAACCTCAAGTGACTAACGTAGGAAAGAAAAATATATAATAAATAAATAAAACCTAATAGTAAATGGTACATATTAAATTAGACATAGAATAATAATTTTACAAATTAGTTAGCTAATAAACTTAATTTTATTATTCAATAAGTTAAGTGCATGCACAGAATGAATCTGGAACAAGGTAAGGGTTTCCGTCTCAATCACCCTTTATTAAGGTATGCTTTGATATTATGAACCAATATTTATTTTCATGGAGTAACTTCTAAAACCATTACTTATAATATCATAAATTATTTTTGAACTAGGAAATTTACTTTCATTCATGCCCTTCCTTTTTTTGGGAAATGATTGATGTCTCCCTAAAATATAAGGGTCAATTATAACTCAATCTACTTTCTTGAGTAATAATGTTTCTCATTGAATTTCATTATATATTTCATATGGTATACCATATTTTATTCTTGTTAGAATCACTTTTTATTCAAATATTAGTTATTTACAAGTTATATTAATTATTTAAAAGAAAAAAAATATTATGATTAATTCTCATATTCTTAAATGAAAATTTCCCCTCCATGTTTACAATTTACCTTTCCAAGAATGTTATTTTTTTAATTGGATGCATAATTTTATTCTATCTCATGTGAATTTAATATTTTCATTATAATACTATCAAAATAAATATTTTTATAATTTCTATTATATATTATTTCAACAAGGTGTTTTAAAACATAATAAGGGATCTTCCGTACGACCCTCATTACCTTTTAGTTACACATACTCTTTATTTTTATAACTTTTTATATTATATTATTCTAATTAAATTATTCTATTTATATGTATATCCATTAAATATATACCTAGTTAAATATCATTTTCATTTCTTGGATTATACATGTTTTTAGTTCTCTATTAAATTCCCATATTTAAGTAAACCCAACTTAAGGGAACTTTCTTATTTCTTATCACATGTGAAGAATCAACCCCACCAAATGTTTTTAAACCATTAATAAATTTGAAAAACCTTAAATATTTTATAAAGAACCCTATTATTTCAATTTTGTTTTTATGGAAAATATTAATGTATTTACTTCTTTAAAATATCCTCTTTTTATTTCATAAAAAGTGCCACGCAACTTGTTCATTATTATTATTTCTTCGTTTAATCTTTCTCATGAGATTTCTATAATGTAACTCTATAATCAAGAGCTATATACTTTTCTAAAAAATTAAGAATGTTAAAAACTATTAAATTATTTTTTATATTGGAAATTCTTATGATTTATCCATTGGTCATACCATGAATAATAATTATGAAACCCACTTTTTTATCATGGGTTTGATTATGCTTATTATAAGGCCTTAGCCTTAAAAAATTACAGAATATTGAGATAAGTCAATAATTTTACATTAATTCATATCTATGTTCTTTTCAGGTTTAGTGTTTTAAATAATTTGGCCATTATTAATACATATCATCCCATAATCATTCAAAAGGATACTGTCAAAATAGTATCCATTTTTTACACTAAAGAAAACCCTTTAAAAAACATGATTTATTTTCTTGATAAAATTCTTATTGACTTATTCCTTTATCTTACTCATCATTATACCCTATGAAAACATTTTAAAAAAACATGGGATGAGCACAAAAAATCAGTAAGGGTTAAAATAAAGAAATAAAATATTATTCCATGAATATTTACAAACCCATTAATTTATAATAATATTGAAAACTTCATATAAATCATAAATCATAACAGTAACATGTGGTATCCACATCAAACTTACATTGTATCTATCACAGTCACATAGGGAGTAATCTTCATAGTTACATTTGGAATACCCATCACGGTATATTCCCCAAATCTCTTAGGAGAAACCTTAACATTTACCTTCATCATGTTACCCAATGCATTGGAGAGATATCATAGGATCAACCGCCCTCAGTTTATCATGGAACCACCTGTATACATAAGAAATTCCCAAGAACCATAACATAATCATAACATATGAACAACAATAAAGGAAAATAACATTTTCAAATTGAAATCATAAGAAATAATTTTGATATATTGATATAATAAATCCATTCTCGAAATCATTTTCAATACCAAAATGACTAAAAAAATTAATATGGTATTTACTTTTCTTTTTTTAAAAAAATTACAGTTTGTAGAGGAATCCATATATCAAATAATTCTCATGACGGTGGAAAGGTCATTATCACCATGTACATTAAAAAGAAACATTCATTTTTTCATTTAATAAAATGATTCATAAAAAAATATTTTTTTCTGAAATCCATTGAATGAAATTAAAAGTCAAAGGGTTTGATTATTCATCATATACAATAAAGTTGTATATATATAAAAATATGTCTCAATGAAAGGAGATTGAGATGAAGTCCCTTACCTCGAGTCAAACATGTCTCATTCATTATTTAATTTATTGAATAAAAAAATTAGGTTAATTTTTAATTTATTTAGAACCTTTTTAAAGTTAATAATTTATTTTATACCACCTATTACCATGTTATAAGAATTAGTTAGTTATTTGAGTTCATATCAGACGTTTTGTCGATGTTTGGTACTTAAGTCAAAAATGAACTTGTTTAGATGCAAATTATCCATGTGGTCATAAATCCATTATCTACAAAATATTATTAATGATCTAAATATCATATATATCCCGTATATATGTATTTATAATAGTCCATAAGATTTGGAAATAAGAAATTAAATGCACCGTTCATTGAGATGGTAGGCTTTACGTATGCATGAACACTACTTTCATTTCATTGTCATATTAAAGGAATTAAAAATAAATAATACATAGGTAAATTATAATTAATGTATAATATATATGTTATATATGTTACATAAATTAATGACATCATTTATACATTATATATATGGCATGAAAGAGTCATATCACTTTGAGGGGGGAGGTAGTCCACCCTTCCTCAAATGAAATTATCATATTTACCCATTATGGAAAGAATAAAGGAATGTTGTAAATAAAAATTACAGAACAATTGAGAAAATATAAATATAATATATTCTATATATAAATAAAATTCCATCATAGTGGCCACCATGAGAGCTGGTAGGAGAAAATTGAACAATCATCATTTTGTGAGGCAATATTTCACCACTCAAAGAAACAATATGTTTTATATCCATTATATGGAGGTGTGTGTAAGTTTAGGTCAAAAATTTACAAAAAAACATTATAGTATATTTATTATACTGTTTTTATTATGTAATCATATAATAAAAAGATAATAGGGAGTGAAGAAGGAAAATAAAGAAAAAGAGCTTGAGAGAAGACGTTACCTCTAAATCAGGTAACTCTTTTTGATTTGAGCTGAAAGGCTTTATTCAATTTCCTTCTGCCCAAGGTCAGGCTTCTAGAAGTAAGGAAAGGATTTTGGGAGCTTATTTTATCATATTTTGGACAATACAAGGGGATTCAGAGGTGTTTGTAAGTGGGTAAAGGTGGTGTCCTTTTAGAAGAGGGAGGAGGGGCACTTTGGGAATGTCTTGAAATATTATTTTATTATAAATTTATTTTCAAATTATAAAAGTTAAAAAAGTGATAAATTTATAGGATAAGATGATTATGGGTCTAAATAATCTCAAAAAATAGGTTTTATACAATATTAGTTCACAAATTTAACCTTATCTTTTGGCTTTAACCCTTGGTTAAATAAATTAACTCTTACCATGTCTTCTTGTATTTTCATACTATATGGTTAATATGGTTACTATAAAATTCTATGAGAACATCAAGTGAAACATTAATAAATTTTTTAACATTATATAAGTCATTTGTATGAATCTAATATTTTTATGACTATTATATCATTTACTAAAATAGTATTTGTTTTTAAAAACTCATTTATGTCAATTTTGACACTATTTAGTAATTGATATTTGTTAAAGTCATAAAAACTTGATTAATTAAAAATATAAATTAAATCAAATATAAAATGTCATAATAGTCATGTATGACAAAAAAATGTTTAAATTTCATTTATTTTAATATTTATGATATCATTTATTTGAATGTTTCATTAATGAGGTAATCACTATATCATTAATGTGTCATAAATAAATTTATTTATTTAATGTATAAAAAATTATAAATAAAATAAAATGATGTAGAAAATCTATTTATACTTCAATTTAATATTTATATTTTAATAAATAAATTATACAACCCTGCATTAAAATTGTTTTGGAAAAATGATACATCTCTATGTTATATTTCTCATTACTTTAAATTAATTTTTATAACATGTCATTATCACACCCAAGTGGATCCATGGGGTCTTAAAATCAACCCATGGATGAAAATGGTCATATATATCTCATCCAATAGTACCAGGACATGTGTTAGGGTAATTTAATATTATTATAATGTTATTTTTTACCCTTATTTATATGATTTACACTTTAACCATGGTAAATAAAAATAATTATTGAGGTTACTAATCATAATTTATACAAATAAAAGGTACCTATTTACATAATTTGGACCTTATTATTACAAATATGGAATCCATTTTTCCAAATTCAAAAAACAAAAGTTTTATTCATTAATTTAAAATTAATTCATGTTGTCAAAAACAGAAAGCATATTTTTAAGAAGTAAAAGCTATCAAAAGATTGACATGTGTTTATGTCCAATTTCAATTTAAAATTACTTATAATGAAAAAAATTGGATGAAATGATAAAAACTTAATCCAATTACACTTTAAAAAAAATTAAAGGAAAATCTAATGATATAAATAATTTAGATGGAAAGGCAGTTTTGAATTAAAATGTAGTATTTTTCACTATTCATTAAAATACGAATTTCATCAAAAAAATACAAAAATTTCATCAAAAAAATACAAAAATTTCATCCAAGGTAAATTTTGATGTCCCTATTTTAATGAAAAAGTTTAATTTATCAAATGGAACATATAAAAGAGATAAAAACTATTTTTTAAAAAGGGTTCTCCATCAAAATGTGGTAAAACGACCTTTTAAAAATATTAGAGTTTTAATGCTAAAAATTGATTTAATTATCATTTTAAGCCTCTAAAATTCATTGGATAATGTAAAAACATTGAAAAAATATGTAAAATCATAATATAGTTAATTATATTCATTCCCTCCAAAACAACAGTTAGGCATTAACTACCATTTAAAATAATAATATTATTCTTGTATTATTTTTGGTATAACTCAGTGTTGTGTGTAGTGTAAGATTTCATAGATACCCATTGTTGCGTGTCGAGTATGATATTGTATGTAGTGTCCTATTTAAACTAAAATTCATATTTACTTCAAAAATATTAATAGATATGAAACTGTAATATTCTATAAATACCTGGGATGTTACATCCTTCCCCCTTTTGAAAATTGTTTCCACGCAATTTTATTCACTTATCAAATAAGTGGGGGTATTTACGCCTAATATAATTTTCAGATTCCCACATTGCCTCTTCAACCATATAGTTTTTTCATAAAATATTTACATGATAAATCACCTTATTCCACAACACTTACTCTCTATATTCAAGAATCTATAATGGATGTTCCTCATAAGAAAGATTCTCTTATAACTAAACTACTTATGGACTCAAAACATGATATGGATCCGGCATATACTTTATTAACATTTAAACATGAAAAACAATGTGTAACTAGGATAAACATAGAGGTAAAGCCACTATGTAGGCAACTGATCCAACTTTCTCTTGGATTTCATAGGGTCCAATGAACCACAGACACATGTTTACCTTCTTACCAAAACAAATCACAATTTTCCATAGAAAAACATTAAGAAAGACATGATCACCTACCTCGAAAGAAATATCATTGCTATGGTTATCTGTATAACTTTTCTGCCTACTATGAGCTGCCCTCATGCACTTTTGAACCAACTAAACATTTTCTGCCATCTATTCTACCAATTCTAGTCCCATCAACTTCCTTTCACCTACTTCATCCCAAAAATTTGGATTTCAACACTACTTTGCATATAATGCCTCAATTTGTTCAATCTATATACTGGAATGAGATCTGTTATTATAAGAAAACTCAACCAAATAAATATATTGATCCCAAATTCCTTGGTAATCCATTGAATATGAACATATCATATCCTCTAAGGTATGAATTGTTCATTCTAACTGCCTATATGATTGAGGATGAAAAGATGTATAAAATTTAACTCGGTTACCAATGACTTCTGAAGGCATTTCCAAAAGTTAAAATTGAACCTAGGATCACGATCAGATACAATGGAGAGGTAACTCCATGAAACCTGACTATCTCTTTAATATACAATCAATAAAGTTGATCTAGAGACTAAGTATTGAAGAAAATGAGAATATTTAGTCAATAAATCAACAATAAACTAGATTATATTGTTACCTAAAGAAGTCTTCGGTAATCCCACTATGAAATTCAAGGACACATTTTTCCCATTTCCACTCTAGAACGGGAAAAGGCTGAAGCATCTCTTTCGGTAACTACTACTCTTCTTTAACCTGTTGAAAAATCATACATCTTAGGGTAAAGTCAGCAATATATCTTTTCATTCCATCCCACTAGTAATACTTCTAAAGAATGTTGTACATCTTAGTAATGCTAGGGTGAACTGAAAACGGAGAACTATGAGCTTCATATAACAACTATTTCTTCAACTGTGAATCACAAGGTACACATAATCTCTTTCTAAATCTCAAAACACAGTCTTTATAAATGTAAAATTCAGGTAACTTACCCTTCTTAACCAATTAAAACTTTTTCTTATACTCAATATCTTCCTTCTATTCTTGATTTATTATGTCTACTAGAGACAATTACACTAAAACCTAAAAAAATAGAGGAATATTTTGAACCAATAGCTTCCATTACAAAGTATATCAAATCGTTAATCGAAGGGTCACATTCCAAACATAACATGGTTAATGAATATTTACTTTTCCGACTCAAAGCATCAACCACTTTGTTCACTTTTATAGGATTGTAATTAATCATGAAATTATAATCCATGATTAATTCCATCCATCTTATCTATCTCATGTTAAATTATTTCTGAGTAAATATAAACTTCAAACTTATATGGTCAGTATATATTTCACATTTTACTCTATATAGATGATGTCTCCAAATTTTTAAAGAAAAAACAACAAGAGTTAATTCCAAATCTTGTGTAGGGTAATTTAAATCATGACTTTTTAACTAAAGTGAAGTATAAGAAATTACTTGATCATTTTCCATCAGGACACATCCAAGTACTTTCAATGAAGCATCATTGTAGATAAAAAAATTCACCATTTCTATATGGTAGTGCCAAAGCTAGAGAATTCACCAATATTAATTTCAATTCCAGAAAACATTCATCACATTATTTTTTCTAGATGAAATTAACATATTTTCAAGTAAACTTAGTCAGTGGGATAGATAATTGTGAAAAAGTCTCAACAAACCTATAGTAATAACCTGATAAACCAAGAAAACTAAAAATCTTAGTTATATTTGTGGGTCCTGGCCACACTTCAACAACTACTTTTTAGTAGGATGAACAATTATTCTATCTTTAGAAAAAATATGACCATGTAATGAAATTTGTTGTAACCAAAACTCAAACTTAATGAATTTCCCATAAAATTTGTTTTCTTTTAAGGTTTTAAAGACAACCCTTAAATAACTTTCATTCTCCTCTTTACTTTTAGAATATACCAAAATATAATCAATAAACACAACCAAAAAATTATCCAAGAACTCACTAAAAATTCAATTCAAAATATCCATTAATATAGTAGGTGCATTGGTTAACCCAAAATAATTAAAAAAAAATTCATAATGGCCATATCTAGTGAAAAACACAGTATTCAGAATGTCTGCTTGTTTTACGTTTAACTGATGGTACCCTGACCACAAGTCAATATTTGAAAAATATTGATCTCCCTAGAGCTGATCTAACAAATAATCGATATGAGACAAATGATACTTGTTCTTAATAGTGATGTTATTCAAGGATATATAGTCAATGAAAAGTCTCATTGAACCATATTTCTTCTTAACAAACAAGATAGGAGCACACAATAGTGATATGCTACATCGAATAAAACCTTTAGCTAATAACTCTTGCAATTTCTTCTTTAACTCTAAAAGTTTAATTTGAGACATTAGATAAGGGGGTTTTGAAATCGGATTACCTTTTGAAACTGATTCAATAGTAAATTCAACTTCCCAATCAGGTATTATACAAGAAAAATCACTAGAAAAAACATCAAGATACTCACTTACCACTAGAACATCATTAATCTGAACAGTTCCTTTGTTTTCAACAATATGTGTAAGTTAACATTCATTTACATATTTTACCAATTTCTCAGCTTCCTAATATGTTATCAATAGTAAGGGTTCATTATTTTACACAAAAATGAAATTCTTTCTGAAAAGAAACCTCTTAGATATATAATAAATCTTAGAATTATAAACGAAAATCCTATCCATACCCAAAATAATATCAAAATATTCTAGATAAAAACAATAAGGTTTATAGGTAGATTCTATCCACAGACAAGGATAGTAAGGTTATTATAATATCTTTTTGTCTCAATATTTCCCCCATGAGTTTTTACCATAAGTTCATGATCCATTTCTTGAGTTGGAATTCCCAATTTACTAGAAAATTTCTCAAAAATGAACGAATATGTAGACTCAGAATCAAAAAACACATTATCTTAATCTGAATAAACAAAAAATGTACCTGATACTACTTAATTTGATTGACTAACATCTATTGAAGTAGTTGCAAAGTATTTCACCACCACTTTATGCTTTTATTCTGAATAATTTCCATCATTTGAGTTCCTTTTCTGACACTAATTTGAATAATGAACCATATAATTGCACTTAAAACATTTTACTAACTGTAAAATGAATTTTTTATTACCACTACCCTAATATTTTTCAGTGCAATTACGAGTCTTATGACCTATTTTACTATATTAGAACCAATTACCAAAATTTAAAAGGCATTCCCTAGTGTGTTTTTACCACAATTTTCACAAACTATAAACCAAAGTTTCTTACCATCATAATTTTTTGAAGAGTTCTTCCCTTTCGTCTACCACCTCGACCTCTTATTCTGTTGTTTGTCAAAGAAAACCTGATCATCAGAAAACTCCATTTCCACCTTCTCTGCACATTGAAGAAGATTTTAATAACTTTTTAACTCACAATAAGCTAACGATCTTCGATACTTTGGCTTTAATCCTAATTAAAAATTATTGATTTTACTATCAACATCCCAAATAAAATTTTGAGCACACCTTTCCAGTCAAGTGATTTTTTCTTCGTAATTAGCCACCGAGTCATCCTCCTGCATCAATTCCAAGAATTGTTTTTCCATCATAAGTCGAACCTCCTTAGGGAAATATTTCACAATAAACATACCATTGAATTCATCCCAATAAAGATAATCAATATCCTCACTATCCCTAGTATTTTTAACAATTGACCACCACTGATCAGTTTCACATTCAAAATGGTAATCAAAAAGACTAACCTTTTAATATTTTAACCACCCCATGACATCAAAAATCTTTTCTAGAGATTTAATCCACTATTCATCGAGCATAAGGTCATATGATCCTTTGAAAGATGGATGGAATTGACTCATGAAATGATCCACTACTGACATGTTCCTCTATGGTTGATCTGGATGATTTTTCACATGGATACCACATCCATTTATAGCCTCATACAACTATTCCATCACTAAAATAAATTGTTTAGTTCTAATTCCAACTATCTCAGGTTATTGATTTGGAAGGTTTCTTTATTCAAGATTCCATCCCAGCACAGCTTCCCTATTTCCTCTATGGAAAACCATTATGAATAGACATATCTTAGACAATGAAACATGGTAATCCTCATATTTTATTTAAATTTGACCATAAAGTAAAAATAATTTATAGATTTTCTATTAATAATATCCAAACCCTTAAAGATATATGAACTGACCTCTAATACCAACTATAATTCCACAGCCTTAAAAGAATACATAATCATGAGATAAGTCAATAATTTTAATTTAATTCACATCGAGGATCTTTTTAGCTTTAGAGTTTTAAATAATTAGGCCATTATTAATACATATCATCCCATAATCATATAATAGGATACTATAAAAATAGTATCCATTTTTTCCACCAAATAAAACCCTTAAAAACATGATTTTTTTTCTTGATAAAAATCTTCTTGACTTTTTACTTTATCTTACTTATCCTTATACCATGTGAGAACATTTAAAAAAACATGGGATGAGCACAAAAACAAAGTAAGGGATAAAATAAGGAAAGAAGACATTAGTCCAGGAATATTTATAAAACCATAAATTTATAAGAATCATGAAAACTTCATATCAATCATAAATCATAAAGGTAATTTATGGAATCCATATCATACTTACTTTGTAGCTTTCACAACCACATAGGGAGTAACCTTCATAGTTATCTTTGGAATACCCATCACAATATATTCCCTAAATCTCTTAAGAGAAACCTTAACATTTACCTCCATCATATTAACCAATGAATTGGAGAGATATCACAGGCTCACCCACCCTTAGTTTATCACGGAACCACCTGTATACATAACCGATTCCCAATAACCATAACATAACAATAACACATGAACAAACATAAAGGAAAAATAAAATTTCACATTGCAATCATAAGACACCATTTAAGGATATTGATATAATAAATATATTATCAAAACCACTTTCAATAGAAAAATACCTAAAATAATGAATATGGTATTTAATTTTATTTTTTAAAAAACATTACAGCTTGAAGAGAAATCCAAATATCAAATAATGCTCGAAGCGGTGGAGAGGTCATTGTCGCAACGTACATTAAAAAGAAGTATTCATTTTTTCATTTAGTAAAATTATTTATAAAAAAATATTTCTTTTGAAAGCCATTGAATGAAATTAAAACTCAAAGGGTTTTATTATACACCATATAAAATAAAGTCATATATAAATAAAAAATAAGCCTCAATGAAAGTAGATTGAGACGAAGTCCCTTACCTTGAGTCCGACTTGTCTCGTTCATTATTTAATTTTCTAAATAATAAACTTAGGTTAATTTATAATTTATTTAGAACCTTTTAAAAGTTTATTATTCATTTTATATCAATTATTATCATGTTATAAAAATTATTTAATTATTTGAGTTCATATCGGACGTTTTGTCGATGTTCGGTACTTGAGTCAAAAATTAACTTGTTTGGATGAAAATTATCCATGTGGTCATTATTCGATTATCTCTAGAATATTTTCCATGATTTAAATATCATATATATCAAGTATATATGTATTTATATTAGTCCATAACATTTGGAGATAATAAATTAAATTCACCGTTCATGGAGAGGGTAGGTCGTACGTACACATGAATGCTACTTTAATTTCTTTGTCATATTAAAGGAAAGAAAACTAAATGAAACATAGTTATAATATAATTAAAGTATAATATATATGTTATATATTTTACATAATTTCATTAACTCCATACTTTATACAATCCATGTATGTCATGAATGAGTCATATCACTTTGAGGGGGCGGTAGTCCACACTTCCTCAAATGAAATTATCATATTTACAAATTATGGAAATTATAAAGGAATGGTGTAAATAAAAATTACATATGAATTTAGACAATATAAATATAATATATATCATATATAAATACAGTTCTGTCATTGTGTCCAACATGATAGGTGTTAGGAGAAAATTGAACAATCATCATTTCGTCAGGTAATTGTTCGCAAATCACAGATTCAGAATATTCAGTATCCATTATATGAAGGTGTGTGTAAGTGTAGGTTGAAACCTTATCATAAAAACATACTATAATATTTAGGATACTTGTGTTGTTATGTAATCATAGAATAATAAGATCATAGAGAGTGGAGAAGGAAAATAATGGAAAGGATCTTGAGAGAAGACGTTACATCTAAATCAGGTAACTCTTTTTGATTTGACACAAAAGGATTTCTTGAATTGCATCCTTCCCAAGGTAAGGCTTCTAGGAGGAAGTTAGGGATGTTGGGTCGAAATAATCTCAACCAATATGTTTTACACAAGTTTAGATCACAAATTTGACCTTATCTTTTGGCTTTAATCCTTAGTTAAATAAATTAACTCTTACTACATCTTATTGTATTTTCACACTATATGGTTAATATGGTTACTATAAAATGACAAGAGAACCTAAAGTGAATCATTAATGACATTTTTAACACTATATAAGTCTTTTTTATGAATCTAATATTCTTATGACTATTATATCATTTAATAATATAGTTTTTGTTTTAAAAACTCATTTATGTCAATTTTGACACTATTTAGCAATTGATTTTTTTAATGTCATAACAAATTGATTAATTAAAAAAACTACATTAACTAAAATATAAAATTTCATATTAATCCATAAAATTTTTGTATGGCATCAAAATGTTCAAATTAAATTTATTTTAATATTTATAATATCATTTATTTTAATCTTTCATTAATAAGGTAATCATTACATCTTCATTGTGTCATTAATAAATTTATTTATTTAATGTATAAAAATTACAAAAAAAATACCATGATGTAGGAATTTTTTTATCTTTATAATTAATATTTATAGTCAAAGATATCAGTTATATATCCCAATATTAAAATTGTTTTCGTAAAAAGATTCATGTTTACATTATATTTATCTTTACTTTAAATTAATTAATATATCATGTCATTATCACACCCAAGTGGATACATGGGATCCTAAAATCAAAACAAATATGATCATAGTCGGCCATATATTATACAATAGGATTAAGACATGTGTTAGGTTAGTTTTATATTATTATAATAGTATTTTTTACTGTTATTTACATGATTTACCCTTTAACCATAGTAAACAAAAATAATTAATGTAGTTACTATTCATAATGTCCAAAAATAAAAGGTACATGTTTTGATATTTTAGTCCTTATGATTCTAAATATAGAATCCATTTTTCTAAATTAAAAATGAAAAATATTCATTAATTAATTTAAAATTAATTCCCATTATCAAAACTAGAAAGCAGGTTTTTAAGAAGTAAAAACTATCAAAAGATTGACATGTGTTTATGTACAATTTCAATGTGAAATTACTTACAATGATGAAAATTGGATTAAATTATAAAAAATTATCCAATTAAACTTTAAAACCAATTAAAAGGAAAATATAACTATATAAATAAATTAGATGAAAATGTACTTTTGAATTAAAATGGAGTGTTTCTCACTATTCATTAAATTATGAATTTCATTAGAAAAATAAAGAAATTCCAACCAGGGTAAATTTTTATGCCCCTCTTACAAAGAAGAAGTTTATTTTATCATATTATATATATAAAAGTGAAAACAACTATTTTTAAAAATGGTTTTCCATTAAAAGTTAGTAAAACGACCTTTTAAAAATATTAGAGTATTTTATACTTAAACTTGGATTAATTATTATTTTCGGCCACTAAAATAAATTGGATAAATGTAAAAACATTTTACAAAAAAGTAAAATCATAATATAGTTAATTCTGTTCATTATCGGCAATAAAACTTATTGGCATTAACTACCATTTGAAATAATAATACTATTGTTGTATTATTTTTTAGTATAAATCAGTGTTGCATGAAACGTAAGATTTCAGAGAGACCAGTTGTAGTGTGTCAGGTATTCTATCAAACATAGTTCCCCCTTTAAACTAAAATTAATATCTAATTCAAAAATATTAATAGATATGAAAATGTATTATTCTATTAATACCCGTGATGTTACGTTTATAGTTTATGCATGGTTTCTTTTCCTCAACTGTTAAACGTAAGTATGATTTTCATTATATGGTGGGTGGGAGATGAATTATATATCCCTATAATTCATTGGGTAAGGCTTTGTGTCTCATGATACCTAGGAAGTACTTAACCATATATAGACCCTTATGCAGCTCAATTTACCCTTATATAGTGGCTACGTTACCCTTACATAACCTTCAAAAATTAGGATTTACCCATATGAAACTCATAATTACCTTTATGTTGTGCCTAGGTACCCTTATAAAGAAAATATAAAAGGATTTATCTTTATGCATAATTTGAGGTACCCTTACAAAAATCATAGAAAAACAGGGTTACTGTTACACATCATATAGAACTCACATTTTAACCTTATACAACTTTTAAAAATATGCCCCTACCTTTACACAACCCATATACACAAGGGATTATCATTATACCACCCATATAGTCTCCATAATACCCTTACTAAACTCATGAAAATAAGGATTTACCCTTACAAAACTCCTAGAAACCACACTGTATAAAGGTAAGAAGCACTTACCCATATGTAGACCTTATGCCCTGTTTAAGGGTAGAAATTTAGTTGATTTTTTTTAAATATCCACCAAAAAGTTATTTAAATTACAAAAAAAATAGGTTTTAAAGGTTATTTAAAATATGATAATTTTTAAAATTTTACCCCTATAATGACTTCTCATCCTCGAGAAATGTCTCTAGCGATCTTGTTCGAACAACTCTAGACACTATGCATGAATTTCTGACTCTCACTCCCACATCTCCTATTGTATTTGACCATGCTACCATAGGATCGAGAGAAGTGTTACCATATTCCCTAAAATAAGTTTCCTGCTCTACTCTATAATCTACGTTGTATGCTCCTTATATGATGTGTCATGATCTATCTCAACATCCTCATTTTCGATGACATGCGTAATATCAAGTATCCACCATTGGATCTGAGACACATGAAACAAATAATGCATACCTCGATAATGTGAATAAGTATCTATATGGTATGAAACTATCCAAAACCACTTAGTGATCTCAAAGTGTCCAACATAATGCGTGTCTAGATTTCCTTGATTCCTCGAAAGTCTATGGCCTAACTGAGTAGTTACTCCCAAGAACCAGATCATCCACAACGTGATCCAAAGGTTTTATACTATGATTGAAATGAAATATTTGTATATCTTGAGTGGTTATAAATCTATTATGGAATATTTTCACCCTCTTAGAAGTCTCTTGAACTAGACTAGGACCCACAACCATTGTCTCACTTGCTTTATGCCAACAGAACGGTGGACGACATGGATTCCTATAAGGAGGCTTATATGGTTCCATATAAATAAAAGCATGATAAATATTGTTTTATATGAACTCAACCATGTTTAGGTGATCATCCAAAGATCCAAAAAATTCTAGAACATAATATCAGATCATATCATCTAGTATGATTTTCATTCTCTCTGACAATATATCTTTTTGGGGTTAGTACATTGTGCTCAATATTAGTTGAGTCCCTATGGATTTATAAAAGCCTGAAAAATAGAGAAACCTGAAACATGTGTCACTATTATAAAAAATTATCAAGGTAACTCCACTTAATCAAACTACCTTACAGACATATAGCTTTCTATCTCATCCACTAAGTGAGTCTCTTGGATTGGTAAGAAGTGAGAAGTCTTTATCAGTCGATCAAAAACCACCAAATCTGCAACATGAATCCTCGAGGTCCTATTTAAACATATAAAAAAGTACATAATGATTTAATCACACTTCTAAATGTTCATTAGATGTTGCAAGAGTAATCTACTATGATACTAGTGCTCAACCCTAAACTTCCGGTAAGTAAGGCATCAATAAACAAACCCAATGATGACCCTCTTCATACCTAGCCAACAGAACAGTCACATAAAGTCATGGTATATATTTTTCACACCAAGATATAATATCTATACAATGTAATTTAAATCTCTCATAAGTTCCTTATTCATGTAATTAGTGACTACTACACTCTAATGTATAAGGATTACATCATCATTGTCAAATAACCACCAAACTATCAAGTCACCTCCAGCTAGCTATTCCCGCATCATAACACAGTCTTGGTTAGTTTCCTATATATCCTTTACCCATTATACTATAGAATATAAGGACACCAATAGAGAACATATACTAAATACCTAATCCTCATAAGCATCCATCCTCCAATTGGTCGAAAAGTTTATCAGGTGCCACTGCTCCTCAAAAGCCCCCTCACCAAGATTATGAGCTACATGAATCTTATGTATAAGAGAATATTCAATGATGTTACTATTTATAGATTCAGATGATATCTCAAAGTAAAATGTATGTAGATACTCCACCCAACACCTCTTACCCAAGTTTAGGTCCAACCATGTTAAGATGTAATAGAGTCTCTTGTGGTCAGTGTAAAAAAACCTCTCACTGAAGAGATTGTTCCTCTAATAATTCCAAGCATAAAACAAGAATTATTTCTTCAATTCATGAGTGGGGTAGTTCCCCTCATGGGGTCATAGCTTTTATGACCCATAAGCTACTACCTTATCCCTCTATATTATTACTATTCCAAAACCAATTCCTGATGCATCACAATATACAACATAATCAATCCCTTGCTTGGGAACTATCTATACTGGAGTTGTAGTAAAACTCCTATTCAACACAAGAAACACATTTTTACACTGTTCCAACCACTAAAACTTTAATCACTTGTTTTTTAGAACATTCATTGGTGTAGATAATTGGTTGAAGTCCTCAATAAAACATCAATATTATCCAATTAAACCTAGGAAGTTACTAATCTCAAACACATTATGGGGATGTGTCTATGACATCACTTCATCCACTTTCTCTAGGTTCATTAATATTCCTACCTCAAACACCACATTCCCCAGAAACATCACCTTAATAATCTCGAAAATACACTTTGATAGCTTGGTGTAAATCTGATGTGCTTGAGGCATAATTAGAACTATATCAAGGCGTTTAACATGATGCTCTAGTGCCAATGAGTTGGTCAGGCTGTCATCAATGAACACCGCAATGAATGAGTCTAGGTAAGGGAGGATGATATTGTTTATGATACCCATGAAAATTGTAAACACATTCTTTATCCCTAAAGTAATCATAATGTACTTGTATAACCCATTACTACTCACTAATGGAAATCATGTTTTTCCCAACGCTTATATTCCAACGGTTCTTTGAACCATTGGTATAGGTAATATTTACCAATGGTTTCTACAAACCATTGGTAAAGATCTGTAAAAATTGTGTTTTCCCAACGGTTTAATGAAACCATTAGGCAAAATGGGTAAAAAAGAGTTTTCCCAACGGTTTAGTGAAACCGTTGGGAAAGATGAAGACCCCTATACCAACGGTTCTATCATAACCATTGGTATATATGGAATTAAAAGGTTTTTTCCAATGGTTTTTTGAAACCGTTGGGATAACATAACTTTACCAATGGTTTTTTAAAAACGTTGGGAAAGAAAATCCCCAAATATCATCAATCTACAACTCCAGAAATCTCGAAAAAAATTTCCCTAACCAAGACCTGGACGCACCCTCTCGAAATTGTTTCCCTAATCCTCAATCGTCTGGATGGTTTGCCTCTAAATCTCGACACAAATGCTACTTCCCAACACAACAGGTCTTTTTTTCAATGATTTTTTCTTCCCGTTTAAATCAGTATTTGTGAGTTCATTGATTTTAGATTTGTTCTTCCCTTTTAAATCAGTTCATGTGTGTTAATTTATTTTAGATTTTTTCATTCTATTTTGGTGAAATATAGTGTGTATTATGATCCCCTTATGAAAATAAGGCATATATAATTTTTGGTTACTGTTGGAACCCTACTTCACAACCTGCTCTAGAGGGTGCTAACTCTAATTTCCAATGGGACATCTATCTTTGATTCAAGAAATTTTTGTTCTTCCATTCTAAATCGGAAGGTGTTCTTTCATTTATTTTAGATTTTTGCATTCCATTTTTCTACAATGTATTTTGTATTATTATTCCCTTATGAACATAATCACTATATCATTTTAGGTTGTGGTTTTGTTGTGATTTATCTGTATTGAATAATTTTGGTTGATATTCAAGAGGTCAATATGATCCTGAGTTATTTTATCTTTGATTCATTTTAAATTTAAGGTCTATTGACTTGATTTCGTTGGTTAGCCATAAATACAGTTAGGGTTGTCCAGGTGGGGTGGGGGGGGGGGGGGGGCTGGGTTTTCCAAGTGGGGTGGGGGTAGGGCTGTCCAAGTGGGGTGGGGGGGGGATGGGTTGTCCAAGTGGGGTGGGGGTAGAGCTGTCCATGTGTGTGTGTGTGTGGGGGGGGGGTGTTGGGTTGTCCAAGTGGGGTGGGGGTAGGGCTGTCCATGTGGGGTGGGTGTGGGTGGGGGTAGGGCTGTCCAAGTGGGGTGGGGGAGGGGCATTCTAGGTAGGGTGGGGGAGGGGGATGGGTTGTCCAAATTGGATGGGTGTAGGGATTTTTGGGGTGGGGGATGGTGTGCAGGTGGGGGTAGGGCTATGTGGGGTGGGGGTAGGGCTGTCCACTCGAAGTGTCTCTCTATAGTTTACAATGAAATTCATTTTAATTGAAAACAACAACTGGCATATGGAAAACCGACCAAACGCATTCAGATTCTGTTGAAACATTAGGAAAACACTCCATGAGTCATTTGTGATGTGTATGAGTCAACCTCGCCTCAATATGAGGCTAGGTGTGGCCGGCACCACTCAAAGTGTCTTAGGATTATTTGAAATAGACAAAATTTTAAATGAAAACAAAAAATGACATATAGAAAACCAACTAAACACATTTGGATTCAGTTGAAACTTTAGGACAACGATCCATGGGTCAGATGTGATGTGTACGTGTCAACCCAGCCTCAATCTGAGGCATGGAGTGGCCGACACCATGCGAAGTGTCTCTCTATAGTTTAAAATGAACTTTATTTTAATTGAAATTAACAACTGACATATGGTAAACCAACCAAAAGGATTCAGATTCTATTGAAACTTTAAGACAACAATCCATAGGTCATATGTGACGTGTACGAGTAAACCGCACCTCAATCCGAGTTGCTGTGTGACCGTGATCACTCTAAGTGTCTCTCTTTTGTTTAAAATGGAAAATATTTTAATTACATACGGAAAACTGACCATACGAATTCTGATTGTGTTTATACTTTAGCAAAATGATCCATGGGCCATATATGATGTGCACGAGTCAACTCCACCTCAATCTGAGGAACGGTGTGGCCGGAACCACTCAAAGTGTATCTCTTTAGTTTAAAATGGACTTCATTTTAAGTGAAAACAACAACTGACATACAGAAAACCGACCAAACGCATTCGGATTCTGTTGAACCTTTAGTACAATGATTCCTGGGTCATTTGTGACGTGTTCAAGTCAACCTATCCTCAATCCGAGGCCTAGTGTGGCCAGAACCACTCAAATTCTATCTCTTTCGTTTAAAATAGACTTCATTTCAAGTGAAAACAATAAATGACATAAGAAAAACTAACCAAATGCTTTCGGATTCCATTGAAACATTAGGAAAACGATCCATGGGTCATATTTGAAATGTAAGAGTCAACCCTGCCTCAATACGAGGCCTGGTGTGACCACCACCAATTGAAGTGTCTCACATTTATTTGAAATGGACAACATTTTAATTGAAAACAAATACTGGCATACGGAAAACTGACTAAATGCATTCATATTCTGTTGAAACTTTAGGAAAACGTTCTATGAGTCATTTGTGACGTGTACAAGTCAACCCCACCTCAATCTGAGGCCAAGTGTGGCAGAAACCACTCAAAGTGTCTCAGGTTTATTTGAAATAGACAACATTTTAAATGAAAACAACAACTGATATACGAAAAACCGACTAAACGCATTCAGATTCAGTTGAAACTTTTGGAAAACGATCCATGGGTCATATGTGACGTGTACGTTTCAACCCTACCTCAATTGGAGGCGAGGAGTGGCCGACACCACTCGGAGTGTCTCTCTATAGTTTAAAATGGAATTCATTACAATTGAAAACAACAACTGACATACGGTAATCCAACCAAACACATTCGGATTCTATTGAAACTTTAGGAAAATGATCCATGGGTCATATGTGACGTGTTTGAGTCAACCATGCCTCAATCCGAGTTGCATTGTGGCCGGGATCACTCTAAATGTATCTCTTTTTTTTAAAATGGAAAAAATTTTAATGACATATGGAAAACTGAACAAATGCATTATGAATGTATTGATACTTTAGGAAAAAGATACATGGGTCATACATGACGTGCATGAGTCAACCCTGCTTCAATCTAAGGTGCAGTCTGGCCGGTAACACTCAAAGTGTCTCTCTTTAGTTTAAAATGGACTTCATTTTAAGTGAAAACAACAACTGACATACGGAAAACCGACCAAACACTTTTGGATTCTATTGAACCTTTACTGAAATGATCCATGGGTCATTTTTGACATTTATGAGTCACCCTCGCCTCAATCCAAGGCATGGTGTGGCCGTAACCACTCAATTTTCTCTCTATCGTTTAAAATAGACTTCATTTTAAGTGAAAACAAAAAATGACATATGGAAAACTGACCAAATGCATTCAGATTCCATTACAACTTTAGGACAATGATCCATGGGTTATATGTGATGTGTAAGAGTCAACCCCGCCTCAATCCAAGACCTGGTGTGGCCGGAACCAATCGAAGTGTCTCTTTATAGGTTAAAATGCTCTTCATTTTAATTGAAAACAATAACTGACATACGGAAAACCAACCAAACACATTCAGATTCTGTTGAAACTTTAGGACAATGTTCCATGAGTAATTTTTGACATGTACGAGTCAACCCCACCTCAATCCGAGGCTAGGTGTGGCAGAAACTACTCAATGTGACTCAGGTTTATTTGAAATAGAAATCATTTTAAATGAATATAACAATGGACATACGAAAAACCAACTAAATGCATTCAGATTCAGTTGAAATTTTAGGAAAACGGTTCGTGGGTCATATATGACGTGCACGATCCAACCTCGGTTCAATCCGAGGTGCGGTGTGGCCGGCACCACTCAAAGTGTCTCTCTTTAGTTTAAAAAGGACTTCATTTTAAGTGAAAACAACAACTGACATAAGGAAAACCGAGCAAACGCATTCAGATTTTGTTTAACCTTTAGTACAATGATCCATGGGTTATTTTTGACGTGTACGAGTCAACATTGCCTCAATTCGAGGCACGTTGTGGTCGTAACCACTCAAATTGTCTCTCTTTCATTTAAAATAGACTTCATTTTAAGTGAAAACAATAAATGACATACAAAAAACACACCAAATGCATTTGGATTCCATTGAAACATTAGGAAAATGATCCATGGGTCATTTGTGACGTGTACAAGTCAACCCAGCCTCAATCCGAGGCCTGGTGTGGTCGGCACCAATCGAAGTGTCTCTATATAGTTTAAAATGGACTTCATTTTAATTGAAAACAACAACTGACATACGGAAAACCCATAAAAAACATTCATATTCTGTTGAAATTTTAGGACAACGTTCCATGAGTAATTTGTGACATGTACGAGTCAACCCCTCTTCAATATGACGCCAGGTGTGGCCGGTACCACTCAAAGTGTCTCAGGTTTATTTGAAATAGACAACATTTTAAATGAAAACAACAACTGACATACGGAAAACTGACTAAATGAATTCGTGTTCAGTTGAAACTTTAGGAAAACGATCCATGGGTCATATATGATGTGTTCGTGTCAACCCAGCCTCAATCCGAGGCACGAAGTGGCCAACACCACTCGAAGTGTCTCTCTATAGTTTAAAATGGACTTCATATTAATTGAAAACAACAACTGACATACAATAATCTGACCAAACGCATTCAGATTCTGTTGAAACTTTAGGAAAACGATCCATGGGTCATATGTGATGTTTTCGAGTCAACCGTGCCTCAATCCGAGTCGCAGTGTGGCCGAGATCACTCTAAATGTCTCTATTTTCTTTAAAATGGACAACATTTTAATGGCATATGGAAAACCGACCAAACGCATTCTGAATGTGTTGATGCTTTAGGAAAATGATACATGGGTCATATATGACGTGCACGAGTCAACCCTGCCTCAATCTGAGGCACGATGTGTCCGGAACCACTCAAAGTGTCTCTCTTTAGTTTAAAATGGACTTCATTTTAAGTGAAAACAACAACTGACATACGGAAAACAGATCAAACACATTCGGATTCTGTTGAACCTCTAGTGAAACGATCCATTGGTCATTTTTGATGTGTATGAGTCAACCTCGACTCAATATGCGGCATGGTGTGGCTGTAACCACTCAAATTGTCTCTCTTTCTTTTAAAATAGACTTCATTTTAAGTGAAAACAAAAAATGACCTACGGAAAAACGACCAAATTCATTAGTATTCCATTGAAACATTAGGAAACAATCCATGAGTCATATGTGACGTGTACGAGTCAACCCCGCCTCAATCCGAGGCCTGGTTTGACCGACACAAATCGAAGTGTCTCTCTATAGTTTAAAATGGACTTCATTTTTATTGAAAAAAACAACTAACATACAGAAAACTAACCAAACAAATTAAGATTCCATTGAAACTTTAGGACAACATTCCATGAGTAATTTTTGACATGTACGAGTCTACCCCACCTTAATCCGAGGCCAGGTGTGGTAGACACCACTCAAAGTGTCTCAGGTTTATTTGAAATAGACAACATTTTAAATGAAAACAACAACTGACATATGGAAAAATGACTAAACGCATTCGGATTTAGTTGAAACTTTAGGAAAATGATTCATGGGTCATATGCGATGTGTACATGTTAATACTGCCTCAATCCGAGGGGTGGAGTGGCCGACACCACTCGAAGTGTCTCTCTATAGTTTAAAATTGACTTCATTTTAATTGAAAACAACAACGAAGATACGGTAATCTGACCAAACACATTCGAATTCTATTGAAACTTTAGGAAAATGATCCATGGGTCATATGTTATGTTTTTGAGTCAACCGCGTCTCAATACGAGTCGCAGTGTGGCCGAGATCACTCTAAGTGTCTCTCTTTTGTTTAAAATGGACAACATTTTAAGTACGTATGGAAAACAGACCAAACAGATTCTGATTGTGTTGATACTTTATCACAATGATCCATGGGTCATATATGACATGCACGAGTCAACACTGCTTCAATCCGAGGTGTGGTGTGGCCGGAACCACTAAAAGTGTCTCTCTTTAGTTTAAAATGGACTTCATTTTAAGTGAAAACAACCTCTGACATAAGGAAAACTGATCAAACACATTCGAATTTTGTTGAACCTTTAGTAAAATGATCCATGGGTCATTTGTGATGTCTACAATTCAACCTCACCTCAATTCGAGGAACGGTGTGACTGTAACCACTCAAATTTCTCTCTTTCGTTTAAAATAGACTTCATTTTAAGTGAAAACAATAAATGACATACGGAAAACCGACCAAATGCATTCTGATTCCGTTGAAACTTTAGGACAACGATCCATGGGTCATATTTGATGTGTACGAGTCAACCCCGCCTCAATCTGAGGCCTAGTGTGGCTGGAACCAATCGAAGTGTCTCTCTATAGTTTAAAATGGACTTCATTTTAATTGAAAACAACAACTGAAATACGGAAAACCAATCAAACGCATTCAGATTCTGTTGAAACGTTATGAAAAAGATCCATGGGTCATATGTGACACGTACGAGTCAACCCCGTCTCAATAAGAGACATGTTGTGGCCGGTATCACTCCAAGTGTTTGTATAATGTTTAAAATGGACATCATTTTTAGTAAAAACCACTTGTATGTATTCTTAATTGTGTATAAAAAATATAATTACTTATTCAATTTTTATGTATTTTATTGATAATTGATAAATAAATTATGTATGTATTCAATTATGAATTTAATTCCATATTCAACATATAATTTTCATCTAAGTTTTAAATTGAATTCTAAATCAATTATGTATGTTTATAATTACGTTATAAATTATGGTTTAATTCTGGATGTGTATAGTATTAGGGTGCAATGTTAAATGTGTATAAATTATATGTTAAATAATTGGAAAGGAGAGGGAATGTAGAATTACAGTACAATTGACAAGAATGGGATTGTACACCTATGTAAATTACAGGAAAATTACAGGCTGCTGTGCAATTTGCACAACATAGCCAATGCCAATGGTTTCAAACAATTGGCATACATTTGATATGATGTTTTTACCAACGGTTCAATGAGAACCGTCGGTAAAAACCCTTTCCCAACGGTTTAAAAAACCGTTGGTAAAGGGTTCCTCAAGGAGGTTTTTTCCAACGGTTTGGTTGAACCGTTGGAAAAACTTATACCAACGGTTCAACCAAACCGTTGGGATAGGTTACTTTAACTATCCTATCCCAACAGTTCTACATAAACCGTTGGGAAAACCTTTTCCCAACGTCTTACTTCCCTACGATTGGCAGAACTATTGGTATAAGATATACCAATGGTTCTGCAGCCTATCCCAACAGATTTGAACCATTGGGAAATATTCTATATCCAATAGTGACTTTGAAACACCCTCATCAAGATGTACTTTTCTCTAACTCAAAAATGGTGATAGAATGATCAATGATCAACCATGGAGAATCATCAAGATCCCTGTAATTGATCATAGAGATAATCAACCCTAAGAAAAAGATTTATTTTCTTTACTATCAATTGTTTTATGTTCTAGTAATCAACCCTAATATGAAGACTACAATACAATTTCTTAGAGAAAAACATAGGTGCACCCCATAATGAATTAATTGTCCGGATAAATCTCTTCTACTCTAAGTCATCAAGTAACACCATGAGATCCTTCAGCTCAGATGGAACCATACGATAAGGGGGCATCAAAATGGGTTGTTCACCTAACACAATATCTATCTCAAATAAAAATCCTATATTAGTATGAAGTCTTATGAATTTATTTTGAAAGACGTCATTATATATATCCATGACTAAAGAAAAAGTCTTGGGAGATATCAATGATCCTACTGAAAGATCTAATCCCTCCATATACATAGTGATCATCTTAAGCTGACTTATTTCTGGACAAACTCAACATAATACCAATCCCCAATCCCTAGTCACGATGAACCTCTATCCCTTTGGTGAAGAAAGAGACACCCATATCCAATAACAATCAATGTGAGATCAAAAGCTAGTCAGCTAGTCTATACCAGTAATAAAATCAAAGCTCCGCATCTCTAGTATCATAAATTCCCATAGATATCCATAACTAGAAATGAATATATAACACTCAAGGAATCATTTAAGATGATATACTTTCATTCCCAATTGAGTTTCAAGGGGAATTAACTCAGAGGTGAACTTAATTGATAATTCAACTATAGTAACTAATTGTGAAGATATAAAGGATTGGGAAACACTAGTATCAAGAAAGGCATTATATAATATAGATATTATCAAAAATGTACCTCGTATTTTATATAGTCCCTCAATACCATCTATCAGAGTCTAATACACTATATTGACATGGCCTCACTCAGATCCGTGACATTATCCCTAAGACACATGACTAGTTTAAGTCAATATTTGAGTTTTCTGTTGAGGAAACTGACCAGATCCATGACTCATAGATTGAGTATGTACCGTACCTCTATGGGACCTCAAACTCAAATATGTAGAGTAAAACTATTGGAGATACCCCTTCTTATAAAACTATCATCATGTGAGAAGATTTGTTGTATAGAACATACGATAGTGTCTAACCTTTCTATAGTTGAAACACTATAAAAGTATTCCTGAGGTGGCTGATGAAGTTGTATTCTACTTGAATTACATTCCACTATCCTACATCACACCCCTAGACTTCCTATTCATGTTAACATAGGTGGAACCATCATAGTAATAGGAGGTCTACTAGTCTGTGTAACTAAGGGTGACAGGAAACAAACTATTTGATCCTCTTCCAGACCCTTCATTATTTTTAGGTCGTTACAGAAAACCTGAGTATAATTCATCAGGTCAATGTTTCTCACATGGTGTCTCAATTCTGGTCTAAGCCCAATCTCGAACATCATGGCATTCCATGCCTCATATCTATCCAAGAGAGGAGAAAAGTGAAGAATCTATATGAAGAATACTAAGTAAGAAGACAATTTTATCACTCTTTAATGAAGCATCATGAACTCCTATGCTTAGTACATATTCATCATTCCCAAGAGGAACTCCTCAAAGAAGAGGTCCTTGAATGTCAGGCATGTGAGACCCTATTGCCTTTTAACCTAGAGCATAACATCCCACCAATCCTCAATAATACCATGAAGCATAAATTCTACAATATTCACCTTTAAATCATATGAGGTCTCTAATAGGTTGAAGATATTCTCGACAATATGAATCTAGTCCTTTGTATCCTGAGGACCTCCAGTTCTCTAGAAAGATGGAGGATGATGGAGCTAAAAGTATTTATCATAGCTAACCATAGACCTAGTGACTCACTACCTTGGATGAGAACTAGGAATAAAAATCTAGGCTGATGTGGTCCTTCCACGTAAACCAATGAAGTGGTATGGGAGCACACTCTATAGCAGCCACTCGCACAGATAGTAGACCCACCAATTCTCTACATGGTGGTATGTTCTATAACATAATGGTAATCAATAAGACATAATTTTTTTATATCCTAATCAATCTAATGGATCACACAATGGTTTCCCTAGGATTCTACCCACAACCCATGGTATATCCCTCCTATCATTAACTAAGGTATCATCCCTGTATATTAGTAATAATCATATATATATACAAAAAAAATAGCATGTTCAATTCAATTAATTAATTTCAACAAAGATATATCACCTAAACATATAAAAATAGATATATAACATAATATATAAACTACCTTGAATAGATAACAGACATTAAGGAACTAAATTTAAGAACTAATATTCAACAAAAGTATATTTATATATATCAAATGTGAACCTAAGTGCCTAATAATGATGTATGAACACACTTGAAATCTCACAAAAATAGTGATATAAATATGGTCTGTGGTAACTTGGAGGTCCGTTATATATGTGTTGTACAGAAACATGGGAACTCCTATACCCAAGCTCCACAAAACTATGTAATTTCTACGATGTCCTAGGTTAGTCCAAAAGAAAATTAGAACACTGCCTCTGATACTTTTTTTAATACCTTGACCCAAACCACTAGGCCTAAACCGGAGTGCCAAATGACCTCTTTTGTGCCTCCCCATACGCATGAGGCCACCGACTAGTATTGAGGGTATAGGTCCATCAGTGATGAGACTATACCCTCAATATCATGTTAAATAATAAAGAATAAACAATATAATAAATTATTAGAGTAAACATGTGGAAACTATTAGGTGACATACAATCATAAAAATAAATAAATGGGCTCCCAAATTCAAAATCCAAACCTAAGTATAAGTGAAAAAATAATAAATAAATAAACCTATGGTAATTATCTTGTGTATATCTAATTACTACTCCTATATCCATGCTACACGGCTCAAAAATATTCCAAAAACCCCTTTCCCTTGCTGATATCCCTATACATGATGTCTACCGTAACCCACTCTTTCCAAAGATATCACAATGAGGAGAGAGAGATGACGACCCCCCCAAGTCTTACCTCTAGTAGGCCCTAGGAGACTAGCACCGAGGGTATAAAAATATCATTGTATGTGAGTAATTACCATCTTTAAATGAAAAAAGATCAGGAGATATGATAAAAAATCACCCAAAACATCCATCATACAAAATCAAGGTAAACCAAAAAACCATCCCATAATGCATGAATAAAGTATTACATAACCTATAAAAATAAACAACAGTATACCAAAATAAAAATCTTTGTAATTGATTCAAAATATCTCTAACTCAGCTAGTAATGTCATGATCGGTACACAAAGTCCTCCTTGAAACACGGAAAATAGTTTATATATATAGTGTGAGCATAGCATGTATACTTGGTATGGACATATCCAAGGCTTCTAGTTCACATGTGATAAAATCATGTTTAAGCCCCAGTAAACAAACAACATAACCAAAAAGTTCATATACAAGTCATCTAACTAAACATAGCCTCACCATGGATTTCCCACAAAATCATGCATCTAATATAATATTATATCATCAAGATCATAATAAATAAGGGATACCTATTATAGCTACCAAACTGATTTTCCACTCTCACGCTCTAACATCGAAACTTCTGTGCTCTCATCCTTTCCACACATACCACAACACATCAGATCACCTACTACCCATTGACACCTGGGACAAAAATCACATAACATCATACCCATAGACACTTGGGCCACACATCACATCACATCCCACCTTTAGACACTTGGTCCACACATCACATCACATCCCACCCATAGACACCTAATCCACACATCGCATCACATTCAGAACTAGAGTAGTAGGGTATCATGATTATGATGGAAATAACCCTCATTATCTCCTTCTATAATGAATGAACCCGATAAAATATCACATCACACCACATCATGTATTTCTCATAGTCAGTTGGGTCGATACATCACATCACATACCTTATGAAAACACCTTGTCTGTACATCACCACTGGGTAGTCTCCAACACCAACCTATATCACTATTGAAAAATGAAGAGTTGGGGAGAAGGGGTATCTAGCCATCTATATCAATACCATCCTAGATGTTGGGGAAAAAACATGAAACTCCACACCGCTGAGCATTGGTAAGGTTATCCAACTCAAGAGGGGCATGCATAAAGTAACATAAACATATAAGATACATAGATAGCACACAATACCCAACCTATGGGTTTAAAACAACTACGCTAGATCACACCACCTCCCCACCACCATACTACACATCAACCATCATAAATATTTACACCACTATATGAAACACCACACAAACACCACATAAGCCGCACAACTTTTCCCACATTCAGTAACAAGTTTCACTACATTTTTTAGTCATCCATTTCATTTAAAATTTCAATACTCATTTATTTATTCAAATTTAGTTATCTAATTACAACACATCTATTTCTAGTATATCTTGTTTATATACTAGCTTATTTTGTTTCATTTGTCCTCACAGTTCACCCCATTTCTAACCGAGAAACTATCAGAACCACTTCATGATATATCTTCACGTTACCACTATACATCGTTTCCACTTCACATCACACCACTACAAAACATAACCACATCAAAAATCTATGAACCACATTTCACAACTTCCCACATCACATCCATGCTAACCAACCTCAGCATCACAACCCCACACATCACATGGACCATCTGGTCACCTCCATCATCATACAACTTCCCAAACCACACAGGGAAACACAACAAGAACAAGAATACACAACAACATCATAAACCAAATTCTACAATTTTTAGGGGTTTTCATTAAATTACTTCTTTAATTATCATGGGTATTATCACACTAAAAAACTAGGGGAAACCAGTTTATTATAAAAATAGAAATTTCTTAGACTTTTATTTAGTATGTAACCACACAACAACACAATAAGGATCATTACAGCATAACAACTACAACAAAAACAAGGCTCACAAGAGCTATTATTTTCAGAATTGGGAAAAGGAATGCTTAATATTATCAACAACATATATCAAACTAGTAAAACATGTATCAACTACCCATTACAATCAATTAAACTATTCTATTAAATTATCTGATTACATTAATCATTAATATCCACCTAAAGGTAATAAAAACATGAAAATCCGACATATAGAACATAAAAGGTTTAGAACGAGGATCCCCTACCTCAAAAAAGATTTCTGATCTCACTATGCACAGTAGGGCGAAGAAAAAATTTCCCATAACCATAACCACACCATGAGATGAAATACTAACCTACAACACACCAAACAATTGTAAAAAATGATAACTAAATCCCCCAAACCAAAGAAAAAACACCATAATGAATCCATTAGGAGAATAATGCAAAGAAAACCATGATAAAGAGAGGAGAACATACCTAGGATCACTAGAACTCAATCACTAGAACCCACATATTGATGTAAGAAAGAAGAGGTCTAGAAGGTCTCCTCAGCACACTTAGGGTTTTCCCAAAACAAGAGAGAGAGAGAGGGGTATGTATAAATAAATATAAATCATCTTAAAGGTTTATAAAATAACTTGGAACCTAACAATTTCACTTAATGTAACCCATTCACAATATGAATTTCCATATTTTCCAACCCCCACCAAATTTCATGTCTCCATAGCCTTTATTTATCACACCTCATGAAATCAACATTCATGACATGAATCTTTTTCATGCCTCAAACCTCAGCTGAACACAAGATGTGAACTCGCTAGCTACATAAGCCATGAACCTCTAATTCACAACATGAATCTGGTTCACATCATGAACCAACACATATAATACTCCTGCATCTCTAGCTCCACTGATCCCTCTAGACCTCCTCTAAGAATCTAAAACTACCCAAATGGAAATGTAATGGGATGGTAAGTCATGGGTTGTTACAATAGATACCTATTAATTAATCCTATTCCTCAAGAATCAAAAACCTTGGAAAATAATGGGGTCTGAACAACCATCCCCTGAGATACCTCACAATGATTGTGTCATACCACAAATGATACCACCAGCCTGACACACCCGAATAAGATGCCCAGAAAACACCTCAGACAACCACATCACCACACAGCCACATAAACTTCTACATAACCCAAAACATCCATTTCCATAACCAAAACATAACACAACATAAAGCACATAAATCATGGAATCTCAACCTCGATGTCAAGATACTATCTGCTCAGAGAATCACTGAATCACCCACGTAGTTTTAATCTCATCATAGTATAATGCTTCTTGATTAGGAATAAAGGACCCCATTTTCATTTTTCAAAAACTTTATCACACATCACACATCAAGGTAAAAAACCCATATCATAAAATAGAAATATCCAAACATCACATCATCCAAAAAAATAGTAAAAAGAAAGGCTTAAAAAACTTGGGGGTACTGGGAATGAATCTGCATATCGCATTCCCAAGTTCACTTATCCAGGCCACCATGCCTCTGCAGAATGTGAACCAAGTGAAGGGTATACCCATGCAACACCTTCTATAAAATATCATGGATCTCTAATGGTTTCTCCACAAATGTTACATCATCCTTGAAATCCAACTCTCCCCAGTCAGTAACATGGGAGTCATTGTGAAGATACTCACAAAGATGAGACATGTGGAAGACATCGAGGATCCTCTCCAACCATGGTGGCAAGGAAAACCGATACACTACCTCTCCATCAGGACCCAAGACCTCAAAGGGCTCAACAAACCAAAGAGAAATCTTACTTAACCTACAAAAACTATGTTTCCCACACCCAGGGGAGACTCTCAAGAACTCATGGTCTCCAACCTCAAACATTAGGGGCCTCCACCTATAATCAACACATGCCATATGATGGTCCTTCACTACTATCATCTACTCATGAACCAACTGAATATTCTTGGTCATACTATGTAACACATCAAGAGAAAGAACTGATGACTCACAAACTTTCATTTAGTATAACATAGATCAACATGGTATACCATAGAATTCCTCAAATGGATACATGATAGTGGGTGGGTGATAGCTATTTTTTACAAAATCTCAACCAAAGGTAGGTGTAATACCCAAGATCCGAAAAATTCCAAGATGTATTCCCAAAACATATCCTCTAGTGTCCGGATAGTCTACTCTGTTTTCCTATTTTTTAAGGTGGAAAGAAGTGTAAAGATGTAATAGGGAGACAAAAAATGAAAAAATCTCCTCTAGACCCATGATTTGAAATGAGGATCCTAATTATAGATGAGGGTCCTCAATACCCCATCAAGCCTAACCACATAATCCACATACCATATTTCCAAAAAATCAATGTCACTTGACTCGCAGATCACCAGGAAGTGAGACGATTTCATTAGTTGGTCCACTATCACTCAAACTGTATCATATCCCCCTTGAGATCAGGGAAACCTTTTGAGGGAATACATCGATATGTCCTCCCATTTCCACTTAGGTACATCCAAGGATTGCAAAAAACCTCCCAAAACATGGTTTTCTACTTTAAATTTCTGAAAAATATACATTTTACCGAAAACTATACCACTGACCATTTTATCCCCAACCACCAAAGTTGTATCATCAGGCCTCGATACATCTTTTTCACACTAGGATGTACTATAAAATTTGGGATATGATACTCATTGATAATTTAATCACTCATAACTTATGGGAAAAATAACCTACCATGGAATAACACTCAGTTATGATCATACTCTGGCCATCCATCAGGAGGGTCACCATGGATAACACGATTTCATATCACCTCTACCTTTGAGTCTCCCCCTTGAGAGTCATACACCTATTACATCAAAGTAAAATCCATGTCCATTTGATGAAAAAAACCTCAACCAATTCCCTCCCCAATTTCAAGATACATCCATGCAAGCTCCTCTTTTCCTTTCCAAACATGCACATATTCTTGAGAAACATCCACTTGGGAATTTTGACTCAACACATAGTCAACTACATTACCCATCCCTAAGGTGTAAGATATATCAAAATTGTAATCCTGAAGAAACTCCATCCACCTCCATTGGTGTAAATTTAGATCCTGTTTAGAAAAAACATATCTTAGGATCTTGTCTTCTGTGAAAACCACAAAACACTCATTGATGAGGTAATACCGCCATAAATTTAGCACGAACACAACTATCGACAAATCCAGATCATGGGTGGCATAGTTATTCTCATGGGGATGTAACTTCTTAGAGACATAAGATATCACTACTCTTTGTTACATCAACACACATCCCAAGCATAGATACGAAACATTACTGAAAATAAACAACAACACACCATCTTCTAGAAACCAAATCAATGGATCACTAACAAACATATCTTTTAGGTAACCGAATGCTACCTAGAATTGATCTATCCACACAAAAGACTATACCTTCCTTATAAATGATATTATAGGGGATGCAAATTAATATAAATTGGCCACAAACCTATAATAATAGCTCATGAGACTAAGGAAACTATGAACCTCTACCATGTTCTTGGGTGATTCCCAAGAAACAATTGCCTTAAACTTCAACGGTTCCACTGCCACAAACTATTAAGACACCAAATTTCCAAGTACATTTACCTATCATGTCTAAAACAAACACTTAGACAACTTCCCATAAACCTGGTGGTGTTGAAGCACCTACAAAAAAACTTTGATATGATCAATGTGCACCTCCTCTATCTTTGAGTAGACCAAGATATCATCAATACATATGAGGATGAACCAATATAGGAACTCACAAAACACAAAGTTCATAAGACATGTATCACCCTAGGATTTCATAGTATCTTATCTCTTTAAAGTAATTCAATAGCTTGCACTACACGTAACACTGAGTTTGAGCGCGCCACACCTTACCAAACTAGCCGTTCAAAAAGCGGTTATGAATAGTATTAACTTCATTTTGAATTTTATATACTTCATATAATTTTAACGTCCATATTATTTGTTTCTTATACATAATATAACAACAAATTCAATTTTGTAGATAAATGAAGTATTTTTAAAATAATACAATTTTACCGCCTTTTAATGGAAAACCCATTTTAAATCAAATATTTGAATATATTATATATTAAATTTGACAAAAATAAAATTATTATTTAAAACTGTGAAATAAAAATTTAGTTTTGATAAATTTTTTTTGTTTTTCTAATAACTTTCATATTTTGACGAATAATGAAAAATACTAAATTTTAATTTAAAAAAACCTTTTTAATCGAAATAATTTATAGTGTTAAATTATAAATTTTAGTGGTTTTAAAGTAAAATTATACTATAATTTTATCATTTAATATAATATAGGTCATTGAATGTAATTTCACATTTAAATTGTACATAAACATGTGTTAATATTTTAATAGTTTTAACTTCTTAGAAACTCGTTTTCTGGTTTTGACAACAAGAATTAATATTAAATTAATTAATGAAACATCTTTGTTTTAAATAGGTAAAATTGAAATAATTTTTGAATATGGAATATCAAAACTATATTTTTGTGATTTTTTGGTAATTTTCTGAAAACATTCAATTTTTAATGAATAGTGAAAAACACTACGTTTTAGATAAAAACTGACTTTTTCATTTGAATAATTTTTTAAATATAAATTTATCTTAAAGTAAAAATAGATACATATTATATATATTTGTACAATTTAATTCATTTGAGTCATTTTATAATAATATTAGACATATGAAATTTTATTGATCTTTTTTAATGTCTTTTACCCACCTTCTAGGCAAATTTACAAATTTGCATAAAATGTAATTTTACCGCTTCTGTGAATTGAATTTAAAAAGTACGAGAGACACAGTTATCATCATTAAGTAAAATTTGTTTCAATGGGATGAAAATAATTTTTAGTGAATAGAAACTTTTGAATTTTGTTTACCACTGTTCAAAGTAAATAGGGTAATTAAAGGTAAAAATGATATTATAATTACCCTAAACATGTTCTAATTATATTGGATAAGTGTATTTAGACCAAAATCATACTTATGAATTAAATATGATCATTTTGGTCCACTTATATTAGATTAGGACATTTATTATTATTTTATTTAAAGAAGAGTTAAAAGTATTGAATTAAGAGTTTAATAACTAAACCATTTTTAATATAGGGTTATTCATAAGATAAATAAAACTATAAATATTAATTAGAAATATAAAAAGATTTTATACATCATGGTATTTTATTTATAATTTTTAGACATTAAATAATCAAATTTATTTATGACACAATGATGATGCAGTAATTACCTTATTAATGAAATATTAAAATAATTGATATTATAAATATCCAAATAAATGTAAATTGAAACTTTTGATGCATTAAAATAATTTTATAGGTTAATATGACATGTTAGGGTTGATTTCATGTATTTTTTTGAATTAATAATGTTTTTTTGACTTTCCCAAAAACCAAATACTAAATAGTGTCAAAATTGACATAAATGAGTTTTTAAAAGAAATACTGTATTATTAAATGATATAATATTTTTAAAAATATAAGTTTCAACCAAAGGAGTGATATAATTATATATATGTAATTAATGAAACACTTGTGGGTCTCTTGGAAGTTTATACTAAATTTATTAACCAAATAATATAAAAATACAAGGATACATGGTAAATGTTAAACTATTTAAATAAGAGTTAAATAAAAAAAATAAGTTTAATATAGTGACATAAAATTGTCTAAAACATATTATATGAGAATATTTAGACCCATACCCACCTTATTTTCGAAATAAATCAATTTGGATCCATTAGAAACCGAAAATGATTTTATAATAAAATAATATTTCAAGATTTTCCTAAAGTGACCCTCAACTCTCTTATAATAGTGTATTTCCCCTCCTCTCAAAATCACACCTCCAAATATATTTGTCTCGGCCAAAACCTGCTCAAATATCCTTTAAAATATCCTCAATTCAACTAATAGGCCTTAATGTGATCATAAATCCAATTTAAGTATCCCTTTTGATCAAATCACAAGGAAGCACCCAAAGAAGAGGTAATAATTTCATCACCTCTTTCAAAGTTCATTTCTTATTCCACTCCCACTTTATTTGTTGTTCCCATACAAAAATAATAAATCCAGTACCTTATAAATACTGTGATTTTATTATAAATATGTTACAACCATATTTATTATTCTATCCATCCTATGAATGACAAAGTCACCATACGTGCCTACGTACGACTTACCGTTTCCACATCATGGTGTAGTTTGTTATTCAACACTTCATTATTTGTATGGGTATAATAATGAATATAATTGATTTAAATAATAAATATTTCATGTTAATGATTCTTTATATGTAATATAACACCAAATTACATATTATTTCACCATCAGTATAATGATATTGTCCCTCGTGCGTATGTACGGATTACTGTCTCCACGAATGCGATGAGATTCATTCCCCATCGTAACCATTCAAGAATAATTTTTATTTTATGATTAAAAATAATGTTTAAGATATTTATATAATTCTAGATATGAATCAAATACATCCTATCCATAACAAACATCACTTACATAACAAAACATATAAAGTAAAATTAATCACTTAACACTCAAAATAATGATACTACGGAAATATTATTAACAAAGAAATATTATAAGATCATATATGATATCATATTTATGTATGTGGTTATTTTATAATTTAATAAAAATTATTTAACTATTATACATAAGGTTAATGTACCCTCAACTAAGGAAAATTACAAGGTAAGGGTTAATTTTACAATATTTTTATTTATCCAAGGTTGTTTATTCTTAAGTATATATTGTGACTTATTTATCATCCACATCCGTGTTGCTTAAAAATGTATTTCAAAACATTTTTACTATTTCCTAGAATATCTCTTATATTCATTTATACCATTTTTTGACTTTTTAAAAAAAAATTGAAAGGAATCTTTCTTTCGTATTCCAAATAAGGTACTTTATGACCGTTTCATCAAATTAAGGTAAGAATTTTTTTTAACTTATACGGTGGGTGCGACTATTTTCCACTATTATAACACCTTTTAAGCTTCCCTTACAAGATTATCAAAATATTTTCAAAATAAATGTTTTATTTTATAATTACATGACTTTTAAATGATTTAAAAATAGAAAGATATATTTCTATCATATAGTTTTGATTTCATCTATGTCAACACCCTTTGATGGATTTTACACTTGTTTGAAGTTGATTTGTTATGATACAATCATCCATATTATATTGAAGGTTTTGTGATATATTTGACTATAGATGTTTTATTTTTATACCATTCATGGTTTATGGTTAAAGTATTAACATTTCATATGCTAGTTTTAATATTAATGTTTATGTTATGTTTCAATATTTTCATATGAGGAATGTATTGGACTTAGTAAGTGAGGGGTGGAGCCCGCTATAGCTCCTCGATGCATCGGTAGGTATCATGAGACAAACTAGTGTCTTGGCATAAGGCCTTGACAAAATATTATTTGTATTATTGGCATGAGGCCTTGAATATGTGGTTATGATATGACATTATGCATTACATCATTATGAAATTAGCTATTGATTTTACATGTGATTATTCAAGTAGTAGAATATCCATGTAAATAAGTAAATGAAATTATTTGATCTATATTTTCTATATTATGATGAAGTTTAATTCTAAAATCCTTTTGTTTTAGTCTTATACGTTTCCTTAAATTTTTATTCTTCTTTATGAAAGTTTTCGCTATATTGTTATCCTTACTGAGAATTTGAGCTCACCCCTTTGTATGTTTTTTTATCCCAGGATGCGAAGAAGTATATTATTACTGACTTATAGGGATAAGTTAAGGAATATGAGTATGTTAAAAGGAGACACAATTTTGTTGTTTTTAATTTTATAATGTAATGTAAACCCTATGTATGTATCTAGTACTTCCAAGGCTACTAAACTAATCGGTCTTTTAGGATTTGATCCCTTGTGATCATGCCAATGTTATATAATAATACACCAACTCTGGGTAACTAGGGTCGAGGCATCACAAGCCCCAAAAATGTGGATGGTGCATTTGTAACACCGAAAAACATGGCAAAAAACTCTGTTCCTATACATACATTTGAAGTCATTCTTTTGAATATCCTAATATTTCTCCCTCAACTGGTGATATCTAGACTGTAGGTTGATCTAAGAGAACTAGATAGTTACTCTCAACTAGTTTAACAAATAATCAATTCATGGAAGATGGTAACTATTCTTGGTCATCACCAGATTTAATAATCTACCTATAGCCTCATCTCATGAAACTCTATGGGTTTCATCTGATAGGGATCCATCAAAATCAGAGACACACCTGGATGAAACTCGATCACAAACTCAACGTTTCTTTGAGGAGTTATTAGCATAACCTACTCTAGGAAAATTTCTAGGAAATGTTTCACAACCTTGGGAACACCCCAAACCCATGAGTGTATTAATATCTCCTCCAATTATGAAAAAAGTGGCTCCAATTTCCTAATACCCAACCGATAATCTCGCTTTCCAACAAACACCACTTACTATCCCTCCACATTAGAAAATAGAACTATTCTTCAAAATAATTTAATGTCTTCATGCATGGAATACAACCAATCCATTCCATGGATAATATTATATGACTGTATCTATAAGAAGAAGAAATATACCACAAAATAGTGCGGCCCCATCACCAGTCTACATCATTAACACACATTAAACAAAGAATCATGACCTCCAACCAGTGTATAAAATAGTTGGGGAACTGAAAGCCTCTTCACATCTAGTACTAAAATATAGACTAAAGTAGGAGAATGAAAGTAGTGTGAATATTCTGAATAAAAAAATTCTTACATATGGGTATACAGTAAAATAATCATTCCTCAAACAACTTCTGGCTTTGTTGGAGCTGCTACCACTAACACGTGCATATAACTATGCCCATCTCTTCTGCCTCTCTACTAGAAGACTCCACAGACATGATCTATATTTGGTCCCTATGGATGAGTAATTTTAATAGGATTGCCTATAATAAATATACCTAATATCAGTTTCTGAAAAATATCCTATGGTCTCTACCATTGGAACTTCCTTGAAGGCAATTCCGACTACTGAAAAGGGGCATGTCCGCCAATCTAAAACTGACCTCCTTGAGCGGTTGTAAATTGAGTTTAGTTCTATTGATATCTTATGTAGATATTTCAAAAATATGGAAAACCCATATAAGTCTCTCAGAAACCACCTATACCTAATTATTGGGAAATAAACTACCACAATCGTTTCCCCATTGAACATAACCCTATAGTTTTGAACACCCACAACCCACTGTCTAAAGCTATTCTCCTAGAAATTACATATTGAACACTATGTCAAGGATCAAACCCCATGTAAATCATCATCTTGATAACCTAAACCTTTTTCTATACCTCCAGATACATCAAGAGCATAAATGGTGTGACTGTGTACTTGATCACTAGGAATAAAGCCTCCTTTAGACGCCTCACTCTAGACTGCTCATCTGAAAAAACATCAGGGTAAATGTGTAGGTGGTCCTTGAACCTAATCCCAAGCTCCTAAATACTAAATATTTCTTACTAAATAGATATCATCTCCTACCTATTGGATTCCCTCACCGCCAATGATAGAAAATCTTCAAGAAATACCCTCTAAAATTAGGGCCACAACACACGTGGCTCCTTTTAGTCTCTAAGAAACAACATCCACCACTGAGGCACAACTACCCACATCTTACTAACTACCAACAGGACCCAAAATTGAGATCATTATCTGTTAAAACCAAAAGTGATCTTGATCTCCTCTAACTAGTTCCCTATATCAAGATATGAGACCCCTCATACTTTACCAAACCCTACCACTGAAAGGCATGAAAAGATCACATCCATTCCTCATCCTCCTCTATCAAGTCAACCATGTGATGATTAACTAGATCAGCCTATTAAACCTCATCTTCCTGAGTGAGTCACATAAGATTAATAAGAACTATTCTTGAAAACAAGGAGAACATCCTAAGCTTTGTAGCATGGAATTTTATTAAAGCTTATTTATTTAATTCATTTAATTTTCCCAAAACACCCAATTCAAACATGAAAACAAGTCATCATGTTGCATATACCTCTCCTAGGTATCTACTCTAAAAATAATCCCACATCACTTGGTCATTAAATAATCTCATATTCCATGAACTAGATCACTGAGGGGCCCTAAAATCCCATGTCCTAGCTAGTCTCCCTGGAATATGCCATGTACAAAAGTCAACTGGCACTGTTTCCATACCAACTTATGGAAAAATCATAGTGACTGAATCCAAACTCTATCCTATCTCTCAACCAAACCCTTGATACCACTCTATCACAACCGCATCTCACCAAAGATACTAAAATGAATAGAGAGAGATGACAACTCCTAAGTGTCGCCTCTTATAGGCCTCAGGTTAGTGATAAGCACCGAGGGTATAAAAATATCAAATTATGGGAGGATTTACCCTCAATAAATTAAGCATAGTTGGGAGATAGGATAAAAAATCACGAAACAAATCTAGTAGAAAAAATAAAGGTAAACCAAAAGAAATCCCACAATGCATGAATAAAGTAGAACTGATACATATAAAAGTCTCTAATAGTATTCCAAAAAAAAATCTATGTCAGTGGCTAAAAAATATATCCAACCCATCTAGTAATTAAAGTACCCCATAACACCCTGAGAGGGGAGGGGTGAATTAGGATGTAGAATTTTTCTTTTAAAAGTTGTGGATCTTGTTCCCACATTGGTAGAAACTTGTTTCATATGTCAAAAAATGAAAGTAGGGGGATAACACAACACTTTTAAATGGTTCACCGCAAAGGGCTACGTTCATGGAGCATATGAAGGAAGTTTTTTGGTTGTACCTAAATCCACTAATATTTACTAGTTTTAGGATTATAATATTTGGTCACAGAAACATTGTGCCAGGAACACTGCCTTTACAAAGGTTCAGGGATAGCTCACTACATCCCTCAGATCACTTCTCTTGACTCCCCCTAGCTCATTACCTTGAGAGAATTCAATATCAGTTTATCGACGTGATGGTTGCTTCAATATAATTTCATTGAAGTCATTTTCTCTGTTTAGCACGAGACACTACTTGTATCAAAGTCCAGAAATAATTCACTTGAAAGCCCTAAACCATTGAACCATATATTCAAAAGCCTTCCAGAATCTTAACACTATTCTTCCAAGAAATACCTGAACTTTCACATAAGGTTTTGGATTTGTCATGAAAGTTGAATTTCACACAACCCCTAGTTTTCATGAAACCCTTATCTTTCATGTGACTACACCGAAGTGTTCACTTGGTCTTTTTAGACTAAAGAAACAACTTGCGCGCATGATTAACTCTCTTCTAATCATTCGCATGCCAATATTTCACATGGCAGAGCAGCCATATTTTCATTGAAAAATTCTTAAGTCTTCCATGGGGATGGGTGACTATTTATAGACCTTGATGACCTTTCACGCATGTTTTCGATGCATATTTTTTGGTTCACGCAAGATTCTTCATGAGTGCACAAAACCTCTTTTGAACGACCATGGTTCCAATAGTAATTTCTAGCTCAATTACCAAATTACTCCTCAAACCTGAAAAATAGTTTATATATATAGGTTGAGAATAATAGGCATAATCAATAGGGACATATCCAAGTCCTCAAGTTCACATGTTAAAAGATCATGCAAAAGTGCCAATGAAAAAATAGCAGAACAAATAAGCACCTATACAGGTCATCTAACTAAACCCACCCTCACCATAGATCACTCACTATATCATGCATCTAATATAATAATATAGAATTGAGATCATAACAAATAAAGGCTCCCAACTACCACTTCACCACTGATTTTACACTCTCACACCCCAACATTGATTTTCCTATGCTTCCATACCTTCCACACACACCACATCATATCACATCACATCTTCTCACAGAAACGTGGGTCATATATCACAAGACATCCCACTCACATAAACCTGGTTCATATATCATATCACATCCGTCCTATAGACTCCTAGACCACACATCACATTACATCCCACTCGCAGACACCTAGGCCACACATCACATCCCATCCTGACCACAGACATCTTGGATCAACATCACATCTAAAACCAAAGAATTAGGGTATCATAAAAATGTAGAAAATAAACCTCATTCCCTTCTACTATCACACATGACCCCCTATAGATATCACATCACAATACATCATGTATCACCCATAAACACCTAGGCCAACACAGTACATCACATCACCTACATCCCACAAACACCTGGGCCATACATCACCACTATGTAATCTCCAACACCAATCCATATCACTACCACTAATGCAAGATCATGGGATAGGGGTATCCAACCATTTGTATCACTGCCATTTTAAATGTTTGGGAAAACACCTACAAATCAGGACCTCTTATCATTGGTCAGGTTGTCAAACTTGAGTGGGGTGCGTATAAAAAAACATAAACATACATGATATATTGATAGAACACAATACCAAACCTATGGGTTTACAAAAACTACACTAGTGCACACCACCTCACCACCACCGTAATACACATCAACCCTCAAAAATGCTTCTTCCACTATATGAAACACCAAAAAACAACTACTCAATCCACACAATATTTCCCACTTGTAGTTAATTGTTTCACCAATTTTTTTCATCATACATTTCATTTTACATAACACTACTCATTCATTTATTCGATTTAGTTATCTAATTACCATACATCCATTTTTAGTCCATCAAGTTTATCTACATGCCTATTATGTTTTGTTTATCATCATAGTCAATCCCATGGATAAGCAGACAACTATCTTAACCAAACCATGATACAAATGAACATTACCAACACACATCATTTCCATTGTGCATCATACAACTACAAACCATAACCACATCACAAATTTGTACACCACATAATACAACTTCCCACATCACATCCACACTAACCAACCTTCATATCATAGCCCCAAAAATCACATGCCAAACCTGTCACCTCCATCACCATAAAACCACCCAAACCATATAAGGAAACACAGTAAGCACAAAAATACATAGAAACACCAAAAAAATCATCCACAATCATTCTAGTTATTTTATCACATTACTTATTAAACTTTCATGGGTGTTATCACAGAAAACAAAATCCAGGAGGAACCAGTTTATTCTCCAAATATAATTTTCTTATCCTCTTTTTAGGGTGAGACCACACAACTATAAAACAAGGGTTATTACAATATAATAACTACATTGAAAAAAAGTCTCCTAACATCTGTTGTTTTTAGAATTGTCTATAGGCATGCATAATATCATCAAAAAAATATAGAAAAGTAGTAAGGCATGCAACAAGTCCCCATTCCACTCAATTAAACTATTCCAATTAATTATATGATTATTCCAACCATTAATATCATCCCAAATGTAATAAAAATCATGAAAATCCGATATATAGTATGTAAAAGGGTGGGAATGAGGATCCTTACCTTAAGGAAGATTTCTGATCTTGTTGTGCATGGCAGGGTGATGAAGAAACTACCCATAACCACAACCATACCATGAGATCATGAATCAACCTACACTACCCAAAAGGGTTTTAAAAAACTCATCCCTATGCACCCCAAACCGATGCAACAACACCTCAGCTAATCCCCCTAGGAGAATAAAGGAAAGAAAACCATGAGAAAGAGAATAGAACCTTCCTTAGATAACCAGAACTTGATCATTGGAACCCATAGATAAAATAAAGGGAGAACATGGATAGAAATTCTCCTCAAGTAACCTAGGGTTGACATGGAATGATAGAGAGAGGTATAACCATATGAATATAAATTTTCCAAAAGGGTTATAAAATTACCTAGAACCTGACAATTTAACATCATGTAACCCATAAACAGCATGAATTCCCATATTTTCCAACACCCACTAAATTTTTCTTCACCTCATCCTTTATTTATTACATGTCATGAATTCAAATTTTAGGAGATGAAACTATTTCACGCTGTACACCTCAACTAAACACAATCCATGAATTCTTCGATTACACAAGCCATGAACCTCCAACTCATGACGTGAATCCAGTTCATGTTGTGAACCACCACCAGTAGTAATCCTGTAGCACCAAGTCCACCAATCCTTATAGACCTCCTATGAGCACCTCCAACTTCCCAAATGGTAAAGTAATGAGTCAAGAAGGAAAAATACACAACAAAGGCTTCATGCACATCATGATTTCAATGTAGAGTGTGAGTAGTAAAACCCAGTATGACACAACCAATGCATCCTTAATAAGTTTTCACATATATAACAGGTGTGTAATGTGATATTATTTAATGAAAAAGTAATAATAACAACACACAATCATATACCAAGTGGTTGTGCAGTAACTAAGCTGCCCCAACCCCTGACCATACCTACTTAAGATTCCATGCCATAATGATGATCAAGATGTCATAAATGATCAAAAATAGACTCAAGGTTATCAAAATTTCAATCAGTATCCACAAGACATAAAGTGGATATGCCACAAAAAATACAAAATGCATCAAGTTGAAAAGATACTAAGAATTCACAAGGCATTGAGTTTTAGAACATTCCATAGAATCCTTAAGAAATTAATTTTAGTGCAGCCACATGGATATAATGATCCACCATCATCAACATCAGACATCACGCACACTTACCCCTTAATGGGGTAATCATACCACAATGGTAATCTATCACGTATACCAAGAACCAAACCTCAAAATGAAAGATAATACACAACAATATAAAGATTGATAAACATACATAACATGGCATAATGAGAAATACGGCTTCATTGCAACCATCATGTGAATCAACATTAAACATGATAATATTCAACTATAATGAAACAAGTTGATCAAGGATCATATATGGGTAACATATAAACACACACGCCCATAAGAAATCACTATCAATAGATAACAAAACTTATGATTACATATGAATCAACCATGGATATAAGTGTATATGAGAGCCCTAAATGGTAATAAAATTCCTACCTTAAGGTTTTCAATGAATAACTTCAAGGTTCATCAAGGAATTATTTCCTGGATCTTTTATGTGTATTGATTAGCTCAGACCACTCTCCAAATATTCATAGAACATATTCTAATTATTTTATTGTCAAAATAAATAAAAACACCACATGAGTTAACACTTCCTCTCTCATGGATAATTCAAAATTATCATTTTATGTTATGGAATGAGATAACCTTTCTCCCTTATATAAAATCATTATTTAAACATGATAATAAATTTCTCATTCTAGAACAATCCTTGATAAAATTGAGATAATAATTCTTTATCATACATTGATAATTTCTAGATTATTATCATTTAATAATTCTTTATCCTTAATTTCTAGATTCTCTGGAAGAAATAGATTTAAAAATTTCAAAAATATGGATACCGAAAAAAACATCCCCTTGAGAAAATATGATCTAAAGAATATATGACTGATTGAGTTTAGCCACACCTTGGAAATAGGAAAAGGATCAATCAAGGAGGAATTTATAGATCCAAGTTATCCAAAAAAAATTAGATGGATATTCATAACATCTTTCATATTATGTGATACATAGTGAAATTATTGATAAATTTCCATCAGAGTTTTTTAAAAATAAAAAAAAATAGTTTTTGATACGGTTTCCCAAGTTATTTTATATAATATAGTATAATATGAAATGGCACAAAGTCTATGAGTATTTAGTGTTAGTGGATTATTTATGGAGATATTCCCAAAATCTGAATGTATATATGATATACATCAGATTCTACAACAGAATCTGATATGGGTATGTCATATTATATAAAATAAAAGAAACCAAGGCTTATCATGTTCCACGTATGAGATATCATATGGTGAGATATAGTGATATCACACCACTATCACACCTATATCATAACTTACTATATATGTATGCCATAGTGTATGATATAGGTATATCATAGTGTATGATATAGGTATATCATAGTGTTGTGATATGTTTAAATAATAATATATTATTGATATATAATTTGAACATTAAATATAAAAACTTACAATTATTTTTCCATATATGGATATCATTGACTATGAACTTTTCATATGATGAAACAATTGGGAGAATGAAATGAAATCATATAAGTTTTAAATGAATGATTGAATGAAGTGTAATATATGTTTTATAACTTCATTCCATTTACACTAAAATCGTAAAATTTTGAGTAAATTAAAAGATGCCTAACTAGTGTCCCCAAGTCCAAATAAGTTAAGACCATTGAAATAAAATCTTGATCCATGTTATTTTTTGGTTATTTTTCCCAAACTAAAGCTCTTTTCTCTCTCTTACTTTGCACTTGAGGTACTATCATATAATGATTAAAATAATAATACCACCTAAGTGTTGGGAGATTTGTTAACCCATCGATAGCCTAGGAGGAATGATCCCTTTGACTAATTATAAGTGATCTTCATCAACTGTGTGATTGATGAAAATCAATATTGACTATATTTTGGTAAGATATGTTATTTATTTTATATTATATATGTGTTTTTTTTCAAATCATGGATGATATTGGTTATGGTTTCTTATGCCTTACAATACATGAATAAGTGTTACTCGATCTTAAGAAACCTTGAAAAAGAGCATACACTAACAATGTTTTAATGTACTAGAGGAATCATTGTGCACTATTTATGAGTAAACAATTCGACCAAGGCTCACTACCAAACTAGGGTCTACTAACTCTTAGTTATTATGTATGTACTACTTTAAATAAGTTATTAAATGAATAAATTATGCACACGTCACTCATAATGAATATAAATAAAATATCTAAACACTATTCAATGAGGGTGTTTATCTATTAAGCTATAACCTTCCTCATTAAATATAGATTGTCAATATAACACCCCGAGATTTTATAAGATATATTATTTTTAATTTATTTCATATCTTCTATTGTACGCTACACCAAGATTATCTTGCACTATACGCAACACCGTATTAGCTTGCAGTATACACAATACTAATCTTGGATCGTGTTACACACAATTTTATGTTCGTTTCATTACACACAATCGCGACCTTCCACGATAGCGTGTGTTGTATGCAATACCGAGTTTCACTAAACAACAATATGTTATTAAAATATTATATAAACTAGCCATTATGAATAGTAATACCCACATTTTGAAATTTTAGAAATTTTAACTTTTAAAATGGACTTCATTTTTGGATTTGGAATATCGAAATTAGCCTAGGGTGAATTTTTGGTATTTTTCTAAAAATGTTCAATTTTTGATGAATAGTGAAAACACTAGGTTACTATTTAAAAACCGACTTTTTATTTAAATAATTATATATTTTATTAAAATTTATTTTAGGTAAAAATTGATATATAATACCTATATAAGTTCAATGTAATTCATTGGAGTCATTTTATAATAATTTTAGATGTATAAAAAGTTTATTGAACTTTTCACCGTCTTTTACCCACCTCCTAGGAGAATTTGAAAATTTACATAAAACATAATTTTACCACTTCAGTGAGTGGAATTTAAAATACCCAAGAGAAATGGTTAATATCAGGGAGTAAAATTTATTTCAATAAGATAATTGTTTTTGGTGAATAGTTACTTTTTACTTTTATTTACCACGGTTAAAAGTAAATAGGGTAATTAAAGGTTAAAATGATATTATTTTTACCCGAACCCATGTACTAATTCTATTGGATAAGTATAATTAGACCAAAAAAAACCTTAGGAATATAATTTTATCATTTATGTCCAATTAGATTAGCTTAGGACATTTATTATTATTATATTTAAAAAAGAGTTAAAATAGTTAAAATCAAAGTTTAATAACTAAATCATTTTTAATATAGGGTTATAAATGAGATAAATTAGACTATAAATATTAATTAGAAATATAAAAATATTTCCTAAATAATGGTATTTTATTTATAATTTTTATACCTTAAATAATTTAATTTATTTATGACACAATGATGATGTAGTAATTACCTTATTAATGAAATATTAACATAATTGATGTTATAAATACCCAAATAAATTTAATTTGAGACTTTTTATAAATTAAAATAATTTTCATGGTTAACATGACATATTATTATTTCTTTAATAAACGTTTTTTGAACTAATCATGCTGGTATGGTTTTCAAAAAAATCAATTACCAAATAGTGTTAAAATTGACATTAAATAGTTTTTAAAACCAATATTATATTATTAATTGATATTATATTTCTAAAAATATAAGGTTTGGTCAAAATACTTATATAATAATATATATGACATTAATGAAACACTTTGGATTCTATTGGTAGTTTATAGTAAGTTTATTAACAATACAGTGTAATTAAACAAGAAGACACGGTAAAAGTTAAATTATTTAACTTAGAGTTAAATCTAAATGATAAGGTTAAAATGGTAACCTAAACACGTATAAAACCTATTGGTTGAGAGGATATCGATCCATACCCACTTTATATTAGAAATAAGTCACTTTGGAGCCATTATAAACCGAATATGACTTTATTATAAAATAATATTTTAATTTTTTCCTAAAGTGCCCCTCTCCTCCCTTATAAAAGGGAACCTCCTCCCTCTTCTCTATACACAATTTTGAGCCTTCAAGCTCGGAAAAACCCTGACAATTTCTCTTCTACACTTCCCTATAAACATTCTGGAAGTTTTTGGATTCTCAAAATACCAACTATAGTCCCTTAAGAGGAAGCTTAAAGGAGGTGCGTCGAAGAAGAGGTAATCTCTTCTACCGATTCATTCAAGTTTATATCTTCTTCAACTTCCTCTTATTTAGTTATTTCATTGTAAAGTAATATAATCAGTATCAATAATATACTGATATGATATTATAAATATGAAACAACCCCATTTTACCTTCTATCCATCCTACAGAAAATGAAATCACTGCGCGTGCATACGTACAGAATACCGTCTCCACACTGTGGTGTAATATGTTTTTCCACCACCACCTTACTTGGATGGGTATAATGGTGTAAAGAATAAATATATATGGTTATTATAACATCACACTAATTCTGATGTATTATACCATTCACTCCAATTATATTCAATAATTATGGGAACGATATCATCGCTTGTGCGTACGTACGGACTACTGTCTCCACGAACGCGATGAGATTCATTTTCCATGAGTAAATATTCAAGTATGATTATAAAGTATGTATATAATAAATAATCATGAAATATATTACATTATATTGATACTGAATTTATTTACATATATGTTTCCTTTACTTAATTCCATTTAATTCAATAAGGAAACGAAAACAGCGTTCATGCGTACGTACGACCTACCGTCTCCATGAATGGTGTATTTCATTCCATTTATAGATCTATCATATATATTTATATACAGAATATATATTATATAATTTTTTTTAAATTCTGGAATTAATTAAATCAGGATATGAGTAATAATATCAAGTACAACAAACTGAAATACGTATGATAAATGAAACGATTTTACCCAAAACTTTACTTTAACAATGAATTTACAAAAGAACGGGTAATATAAAGTAATAAGTGAACCATATATGATATCACAACAATGAATATGATTCTATAATAATTCAATGAGATTATTTTAATCACTATACAGGTGGCTTGGATACATACGAAGCATATCAGACATAAGGCAAGGGATAACTTTTCCAATCTCGGTTTTATCCGAGATTGTTTATTCGTAAGTATTTACTGGGGTTATATTTATCATCCATGTACCTATTTTATAAAAATGGTTTCACGTATGTTTAAATTACTTTTTAACCATTTTTGACTTTTACTACATGGTATGTATGTAATCTTTCTTTTTCTTACCATATGGGGTACTTTTTCACTTTTTTGGAAAAAGTATGAGAAGAATGTTTTTTTAACTTATACGGCGTGAATGGATTTTTACGGTTTCATAATAACTTATTTCAATGAATATTACTCTAAAAAATTTGATGATTATTTTCAAAAAAATCATTTTCTTTTAAAATTTCATGGCATTTTGAGAAAAGAAAATTATTTTGAATTAGAAAGGATATTTTCCTCAAGAATTCATTTCAAGTGTTTTATCAAAACTATTTTCCATCTAAGATGACAATATTTAGTATGTCTATGTTTCAAGTATAATGTCTCTATTATATACATGGTTTTATTTTTCGTATGATTAAATTATATCCATTTCTTTTACATGGATTATGTTATGATGAGATGATGTTTATGAAACCCATTTTATTCGTTGGGTTATTCTGAATGATGTTTGTTTATTTTGTGGCACACGAAAGAATTATTTCATTATGAGATGGGTGCGACCTATATCTTCCTCTAATACATTGGGTAAATATTTATATCTCATGAGGTAGACATTTCTCGAATGGTATGTTAATCCGGTTCAGTGATACAGGACTGGAATGAGGGGTGAACTTGATTCAGAAAGGGACTTTGTCTACTAAGATGGTCTTGGCAGCAATGACTTGGATACTATGGAAATAATATCATGTGCCTAATGCTTTTACACAATTAAATGTTTTATTCCCATGCTATTTTATAATTATTGATCTTCCTTTATGACCTATGCCTTATGTACTGCCAAGATTTATTTCACAACTCAAGATTTTGATGTGTAAACATTATGTTCATGTTTTGAAGTTCAAATGTATATGGCTTGTTTTATTTTCTCCATTATTAATTTTACTGATCATTTGAGATCACCCTTTATATGTTTTATTTTCACCAGGGTATAAAGAATGGTTTTCGATAAGAAAAAAGGGAAGATATTTATGGGAGATGTTGAAGATATTTCACCAAGATTAGAAGATTATATTCCGAGTTTCCAAAGACACTAAACTATTACGTTCCTTTGGTGTCTGTTTTTTTCATGTACTAGGTATTCTGCAAAATTAATGTAATGTCAATGTATGTAAATATTGGGTCTCTACAATTGGTATCAGAGGGAAGGTTTAGTTAACCTTTGGAAACTAGGATGTGAAAACTTTAGTGAGATCCCTTGAGATATTTCTAAGGTATGTCTAAGGATGTCCCTAAGGTTAATTATAAGTACAGGTTATAGTCCTAGAATTATGGTAGCGATATTCGAATTAAACCTATGTTGTTAGATATTGAAGGAACTCCCCCTTGATTATGATTTTTACCTCTCACACTATTCTTTTTGGGTTTTAAGAAATGGAAGGAAATAACTGGATTCATGTTAATGGAGAATATGATGGACAATGGAATGCTATTCTTCATGAGAAACCAAATGAAACAGAATTTGGATGTCCAAACATCGTTATTATTCCTAATCAACAATCTCCTAATATGATCAATAATATCAACTTTGGTATGTTTCTTGAATCGGATAATAAGAGAAAGATAGAGTTTCAGGATGATCATAGAGGAAAGAAAGTTAATTTTCCTTAATGTAAATCATGTGGGAATAGAAATCAAGGAGAATGTTTCAAAGGAACTGGAAGATTATTTGGGTGTGGAAAAGAAGGACACAAATCCTTTAATTTTGAAGGAAAAGGTTCAGTTAACACCATGGACAATAATAATGGTATTGCAAAGACATAAACAATGGTTAAATGTTTTAAATGTGGAATGTACGACCATTATGCAAACCAATTCCCTAAGGGAAAATCTCATGAAGGGAACCAACATGGTCATATGGGTAGTATTTATGTGGATGATGATAAAGAGACTACAAATGATATATGAGATGAAAGAAATGATAAAGTTTAGTTAGTGTTTTAAGAACTTAGTGGAATGATTGTATGTTTATCAAGAATAGTGTATGGTACTATGGAATAAAGAAGAATCTAAGGATTGTTACACTGTTGTCTTTCCATGAGTTTTTGAAAGTATATGATGAATGGTACCGGTAACCATGAAATGTTATTCAAATATTTTTGGAAGGAAGATGATATGTTCATAATGAAAGGATAAGTAGATAATGAGATGTTTGATAGTATTAATGAGATCATGAAAAATATAAGGACAAAGTGATATCATGGTTTGAGTATATAGAAATTTTGGGATTTTGGTATGTAGAAAGAGTTAACTTTTGACAGCACTCATTTTCACTAAGATTCTATGGTAATACATGATTAAGGTATTCACATGTTTGTAATGTGACCAACAAGATATATCTTTTCATATATGGGGGATACATGATGTTATTAACATTCTTGTTATGTGACCTTTCATGTAATCATTTTCTTTATACTATGAGATTGGGCATATGTATTTTGGATAAGCCTAAATATTGGAATGGATTATGTTGGACATCAGATATTATTGTTTAAGTGTATAATTTTTTTCTCAATATTATTTCTGGAATGTTATAATAGTGTATTTTTAGAAAAAGGGACAACCTGCAGGACGAGGGACAACCCGTCGCGTCAGACAAGGATGCAGGAATCGAACCCACAACTGAAGTGCGACAGGCCTTTATCGCCTACTACTGGCCTACAGGAAGTCCCCGGTTAGTAAAAACTAGTTTTATTTTATTAAGCGGTATGATAGATGAAGTATAAGTCCATTGCTGGTATCATATACGACTAATCTCACCGTAGATGGACTTATTTATATTTAATAACTTATGCTAACCTTTTTGTGAAAGAAAAATATGGGATGAATTATCACTCTATCACATGATCTGCTAAAACTTCATGAATGAAAAATTCAGCTTCATTTATTTAAATAGAGATGAAGTAGAAATTTTTCATGGAATGACCAATGATGATATTACACAGAAATCAAGTAAGTATTTATCCTTATGTTAAATTTCATCAATTTTAGGGAAATGATCTTGGAAACCAAAAATTTTGTCCTAGTACTCTCATATCTGATGAATCATATGGTGCCTTAGATCATCACAAATTTATGGCTTTGCGATTGTTGTCTTTTTTATAGCCATGTTCTCTACCAATCTCCATCAAAACTTGATGGTTAGATTTCTCTTGCATATCCATATTTTCACCTACGTTCTCTTATGTGGAAACCCATGGATAAGTTAATTTTGGTAACCGTTATGTTTAATACATTAGTTTTTAAAATTAAGCTTTAGTATTCCTATTTTACGATGTGTGTTTCTATTAATGAAACTTTCAAGTAGTAAACGACTTATAACCCCGACAAATTTCGAGGGAGAAATTCATTTTAAGGGTAGTAGAATGTAACACCTCGAGATTTTATAAGATATATTCTTTTTAATTTCTTTCATATCTTCTATTGTATGCTACACCAAGATTATCTTGCGCTATACGCAACACCGTATTAGCTTGCAGTATACACAACACTAATATTGGATCGTGTTACACACAATTTCAAGTTCATTTGATAGAAGTTATTTTACACAACATTGAGTGTATATATATATATATTCAATGTATAAATGAAATATGGTTGGATTATATTATATGAAACAAAAAATGAATCTTGCACTACACACAACCCTGACTTGGCTATCATTACACGCAATCACGACCTTCCACGATAGCGTGTGTTGTACACAATACTGAGTTTCACTAAACAATGATATGTTATTAAAATATTATATAAACTAGTTGTTATGAAAAGTAATACCCACCTTTTTGAAATTTTATAAATTTTATCTTTTAAAATGGACTTCATTTATGGATTCAGAATATCGAAATTAGCCTAGAGTGAATTTTTGGTATTTTTCTGAAAACATTCAATTTTTGATGAATAGTGAAAACACTGAGTTACTATATAAAAATCGACTTTTTATTTAAATAATTATTTATTTTATTTAGATTTATTTTAAGTAAAAATTGATATATATTACTTATATAAGTTCAATGTAATTCATTGGAGTCATTTTATAATAATTTTAGATATAAAAAAATTTTATTGAACTTTTCACAGTCTTTTACCCACAACCTAGGAGAATTTGAAAATTTAGATAAAACTTAATTTTACCGCTTCTGTGAGTGTAATTTAAAAAATCCGAGAGAGATGGTTAATATCAAGGAGTAAAATGCGGTTTAATAAGATAAAAATAATTTTTGGTGAATAATAACTTTTTTACTTTTATTTATCACGGTTAAAAGTAAATAGGGTAATTAAAGGTAAAAATGATATTATTTTTACCCTAAAACTTTTCCTAATTCTATTGGATAAGTATAATTCGACCAAAAACAACCTTAGGAATATAATTTTATCATTTAGGTCCAATTGGATTAGATTAGGACATTTATTATTATTTTATTTAAAGAAGAGTTAAAATAGTTAAAATCAATGTTTCATAACTAAAATATTTTTAATATATGGTTATACATAAGATAAATTATACTATAAATATTCATTATAAATATAAAAATATTTCCTACATAATGGTATTTTATTTATAATTTTTAGACATTAGATAATTTAATTTGTTTATGACACAATGATGATGTAGTAATTACATTATTAATGAAATATTAACATAATTGATGTTATAAATACATAAATAAATGTAATTTGAGACTTTTTATAAATTAAAATAACTTTTGAGGTTAATATAACATATTATTATTTATTTAATTAACTTTTTTTGAACTACTCATGCTTTTATGATTATCAAAAAAATCAATTACCAAATAGTGTCAAAATTGTAATAAAATAGTTTTTAAAAAAAATATTATATTATTAATTGATATTATATTTCTATAAATATGAGGTTCGGCCAAAAGACTTATATAATAATATATATGACATTAATGAACCAATTTGGGTTCTATTGGAAGTTTATAGTACGTTTATTAACCATATAGTGTAAGAAAAAAAGAAGACACAGTAAAAGTTAAATTATTTAACTTAGAGTAAAATCTAAATGATAAGGTTAAAATGGTAACCCAAACATTTCAAAAACCTATTGGTTGAAAGTATTTCGACCCATACCAACTTTATCTTTGAAATAAGTCACTTTTAAGCCATTATAAACTGAATATGACTTCATTATAAAATAATATTTTATGTTTTTCCTAAAGTGAACCTCTCCTCCCTTATAAAAGGGAACCTCCTCCCTCTTATCTTTACACAATTTTGAGCCTTCAAGATCGGAAAACACCTGTCTATTTATCTTCTCCACTACCTTATAAACATTATGGAGGTTTTGGTATTCTCAAAAGACCAACTCTAGTCCCTTAAGATGAAACTTAAAGGAGGTGCGTCGAAGAAGAGGTAATCTCTTCTACCGATTCTTTGAATTTTCATTCTTATTCAACTTCCTCTTATTTAGTTGTTTCATTGTAAAGTAATAAAATCAGTATCAATAATATACTTATATGATATTAAAAATATGAAACAGCCCCATTTCACCTTCTATCCATCCTACATAAAATGAAATCACTGCGTGTGCGTACATACAGAATACCATCTCCATGCCGGGGTGTAATATGTTTTTCCACCACCACCTTAATTGGATGGGTATAATGGTGTAAAGAATAACTATATATGGTTATTATAAAATCATAATTATTCTGATATATTATATCATTCACTCCAATTATATTCAATAATTATGGGAATGATATCATCGCTCGTGCGTACGTACGGACTGCCATCTCCACGAACGCGATGAGATTCATTTTCCATGATTAACTATTCAAGTATGATTATAATGTATGTATATAATAAATAATCATGAAAGATATTACATAATAATGATACTGGATTTACTTACATATATGTTTCATTTACTTAATTTCGTTCAATTCAATAAGGAAATGAAAACAGCGTTCATGCGTACGTACGACCTACCGTCTCCATGAACGGTGTATTTCATTCCATTTATCGATCTATAATATATATTTATATACTGAATATATATTATATAAATATCATGTTTTAAATTTCGGAATTAAGTAAATCAGGATATGAGTAATAATATCAAGAAAAACAAATTGAAACATGTATGATAAATGAAACGATTTTACCCAAAACGTTGCTTTAACAAGGAATTTACAAAAGAAGGGGTAATATAAAGTCATAAGTGAACCATATATGATATCATAAAAATGATTATGATTATGTAATAATTCAATAAATTTATTTAAATCATTATACAGGAGGATAAGATACATACAATGCATATCAGACATAAGGCAAGGGATAGCTTTTCCAATCTCGTTTTTATCCGAGATTGTTTACTAGTAAGTATTTACTTGGGTTATATTTATCATCCATGTACAAATTTTCTAAAAATGGTTTCATGTATTTTTAAATTACTTTTTACCCATTTTTGACTTTTACTACATGGTATGTAAGAAATCTTTCTTTTTTTACCAAATGAGGTACTTTTTGACTTTTTCGGCAAAAGTATGAGAAGAATGTATTTTTAACTTATACGACGTGAATGGATTTTTACGGTTTCATAATGACTTATTTAAATGAATCTTCCTCTAAAAAATTTCATGATTATTTTCAACAAAATCCTTTTTTTTAAATTTCATGGAATTTTGAGATAAGAAAATTATTTTGAAGAAGGACTGATATTTTCCTCAAGAATTCATTTCAAGTGTTTTATCAAAACTATTTTCCATCTAAGATGAAATTATTTAGTATGTTTATGTTTAAAGTATAATTTATCTATTATTTACATGGTTTGATTTTTTTATGATTAAATTATATCCATTTCTTTTATATGGATTATGTTATGATGGGATGATGTTTATGAAACCCATTTCATTCGTTGGGTTATTATGAATGATGTATGTTTTGTTTGTGGCACATGGAAGAATGATTTCATTTTGAGATGGGTGGGACCTATATCTCCCTCCAATGCATTGGGGAAAGATTTATATCTCATGAGACAGACATGGCTGGAATGGTAAGTTAATCCACTTCAGTGATACAGGACTGGAACGAGGAGTGAACTCGATTCAGAAAGGGACTTTGTCCACTAAGATGGTCTTGGAATCAATGCCTTGGCTACTATGAAAATCATATCACGTGCTTAATTCTTTTCCACAATTAAATATTTTATTACCATGCTATTTTAAAATTATTGATGTTCCTTTATGACCTATGCCTTACGTACTGCCAAGATTTATTTCACAACTCAAGATTTCGATGTGTAAACATTATATTCATGTTTTGAAGTTCAAATGTATATGGTTTGTTTTATTTTATCCATTATTACCCTTAATGAGAATTTGAGCTCACCATTTATATGTTTTATTTTCCCTAGGGTATAAATAAAGGTTTTAGGTAAGAAAAAAAGGTAATATATTTATGGGAGATGTTGAAGATCTTTCACCAAGATTAGAAGATTATATTCCGAGTTTCCAAAGACACTAAACTATTACAGTCCTTTGGTGTCTTTTTTTATTATGTATTAGGTATTCCACAAAAGTAATGTGATGTCCATGTATGTCAAGATTTGGTCTCTACAATCAATGATTTATTCCATATAAATTACTCCACTTAGAAAACTAAAAATTTGAAACCAAGATCTATAGCTAACTCTAATTCCCACTCCTTTCTAAACACTATAATATTCCATTAAAAATGAATTTAACTTTATCTAATTACACTTATAAGCCTCTGATTAATTCATAAATCCATCCATTATAAATGAACTGAAGTTACTAATAAAATTCATACATTTATCATTATTCATATTTTTCCAAATCATACAAAAATCAAAATCACCTTTCACCATAGTGTGGACAGGTCCCACTATGGCATGTTTTGACTCCAACTTACACCTAGTTCATGAAAACCATGGGACTAAAATTTTAAATGGCCACATTATCTGACCATTTCCTCCTTCAAAATTTCTTTATCTTGAAAGAAACATGAAATGATGTTCTCCTAAAAATGTTATGGAATTTCATTTCTCAAATCTTGAAGTCCTTCCAAGAAATATCATTCACTCCAAGTCCAAAAAAATGTATTTTTTATTTTCTTAAATAAAATGGACACCTCAGCACCCATTCCACATCATATTTCTTATTTCCAAAATAAATTTAAAAATTACATCACCTTTAAATGAACACCATTAAAACATCTTCTAAACCAAGATTATCATGTTTTAGTCTACTCCAAATAGTTATAAAAACCATGACATATAAAATTTCATTAAGGAACATAAAATATCCAATTTTTCTAATGATCTAAACAACCCACATTCCCAACCATGGTCATTTTTTATATCTATGTTCCATGCATATATTTTCTTAACTGAAATGGTTTTCACCACACTCATAACTGCAAACCTTCATCTTGGTTCATCTTTCCATGGTGTAATCTACTCTATTTTGTCATGGTATGGTCACATTACAACAAAAACATCATCAAACCTTTCCAGGATTCCTTAATTATTTTCTTAACTTCATACTATGACAAATACCATTCATCATGCTCGATATTTACCCTAAAATTGACAATAAACACAATAGATAATTCCCATGATTTAGAAACCAACTTATTAAATCAACATTCTTCTCATTAAAGCCCTATATTTAAATATAAATAAAACTGTTTTCAACTGAACAACTTTATATTTGAGATAAAATCAAAGCACTAATATATACCTTTCTTTATTCAGTGATTCCGTTTATTAGTGCTAAGAAAACACTAACAATGGCGAGCCCTTTAACATCACTAATAAATGAAACCTTTATTCATGCTAAAACAATTGAGAATAAAAGGGTGATGCTAATAATTTAATTTATATATATATACGTAGTATTTATATATAAATAAGTGTATATATGAAAATATAATATATAAATATGATTTATATAACTATATTATAATAAAAAATATAAAAATATTATTTTCAAAATTTTAAATACGAAAATTTATCAAATTTATTTTAATCAATAAACATATTTAAATATATATTTATATAAATTAATTAAAAAATTAATATATAATTATAATATAATAATATTTTATTTAAATAAGTATAGAAATATATAAATTAATATATATATTTTTAAATATATTTATTTTAATTAATATATTTATATTCATATTAAATAATTTAAAAGATACACATATATTTTTATGCATTTTTATGCATGTGAATGTATATGGATGAATGTGTAAATCTTTATTTTCAGTTATGTATGTGTATGTGTATGTGTATTCATGCATTTGTATGTGTTGTATAGGTATATATGTGTTATGTGTGTGTATGTTTGTGTGTATGTATATAAGTGTATGTGTTGTGTACGTGTATGTTTATATGTATGTGTATATATGTTTGTGTGCATATGTATGTGTATGTACGTATGTATATATGTGAATTTGTATATGTATATGTATGTATGTGGATGTACATTTATATATGTATATGTGTATGTATGTGTGTATGTATGTGTATGTATATGTGTATGTTTATGTGCATGTGTGTGCATGTACGTGTATATATATGTGTGTATGTGTTCATGTATGCATATGTTTATGTAGTATGTGTATGTATGTGTTGTGTATGTGTATGTTTATATGTATGTGTATGTATTTATGTGTACGTATGTATGTGTATGTACATATGTAGTTATGTTTGTGAATTTGTATATGTATGTGGATGCACATCTCTGTATGTTTGTGTGTTTGTATGTGTATGTATATGTGTATGTGTATGTGCATTTATGTGTATGCATGTGTATTTATGTGTATGTTTGTGTGTGTATGTGTGTATGTGTGTGTATGTGTGTATGTATGTGTATGATTATGTAGTATGTGTATGTATATGTATGTAATTATATATGTATGTGTATGTGTATATGTGTCTGTACATGTACGTATGTGTATATACATGTATATTCATGTATGTGCATGCGCATGTGCATGTGTATGTGTATGTGTATGTGTATGTTTCTGTGTATGTATGTGTATCTATGTTTACATGAATGTCTATGTGTGTGTATATGTGTATGTGTATGTATGCAATGTGTATGTTTATGTATATGTATATGACTATATCATTATATAACAAGAAAAGAAATTTTTTTCAATATGACAAATCTCATTATAGTATATGTATGTTGAAACACCCCGATATTTTTTAAAATATATTTTTTTCTAAATAAATATAATCTTTTTGCTATTTTGCGTTACACACAACAATGGGATTAAATTTCTTTATATGCAACACTGAGTTTAAACGAAACATGATATAATATTAAAATATTATTATTTAATAGGATAATTATCACTTATACATTAGAATGGTGGATATAAATAGTATTAAATAAATTATGAAAATATATGATCAATTATTTAATGACTAACTAATTAGTAATTAAAATAAAAAACATTTGAAAACAAATGATATCTTTTTCTGAAAAACTATTTTTTATGAACACAAACTTGTTTTATGTAAAAAAATTAATTAAATCACATTTTTGAATGATTTTTATTAAATTAAAATATTATATATTCAATTAAATGTTTTAACATTCATCTTATGTGTTTTTTTATATAAGAGATAAGAATAAATCCATTTTTTCGCTTAAAAAATGTATTTGTCTGAAAAGCAGTTTTGTTATATTTTGCGCACTTATTTTAATTTTTTTCCATTTTTAGAAAAATTATTTGAAAAAATAAAATTCTTTTTTGTAATAAGAATGGAAGAAATATTTTAGGGTGAATTGTTTGAGAATTTTTTTCAATGAATAGTGAAAATATAGGTTTTTATTAAGAATTGTCATATATTTTAAATCATTAAAAAAAAATAAAAGTTGGTTTATGGTTGTTATAAAGGTAAATTTAGTTCAATTATATACCCATTAATCAAATTTAGTTCATTAGAATCAATTTCATATTGAATTTTGATATAATTTTTTTAAACTTTTGAACATTTTCTCTTTGGAAAACAACTTTTTCGTCACGAGTACATGATTAATTTTAAATTAATATTTTCAAATTATATGAATATAATTTTTAAAAATGGAGTTCATATTTGGAATCATAATAATTAATATAATCTAACAAAGTCAATTTAATTTTTGACCATCATGAATAGTAAAATAGTAAAAATTATTCACTATTGTAAAGGTAAAAATGGGTTTTCTAGGGGTTTAACTAAAACTATAATGGTAAAAAATTACCCAAAATATGTCCAACACCCATTTTATGACCATATTTAGACCTTAAATATTCTATATTAGAGAATGAACCATTTTAGGTGTCATGAACCAACTCAGGTCGACCCTGAACCAGTCACCCGAGTCGGCCTGCGGTAAGGCCCCAAGGGCATTCCTAAACCCCACGGGCTGATAAATAGTACCATACATCAAAATTAAACAGGTGGGAATGATTTGGCCCATAAATAAAAGAAAAATAAATAGATATAAACTGAACTATAAAAACAAAAACTAGCAACAGAAAGCAAATAAAACTGCACATACCTCTATGTGACCCTGCAGGTCACAACCAACCTCAAACCAACGTCATAGTACAGTGATCGAAACTAAGAAATGTGTATCATCCAAATCTAAAAACAAAAATAAAACTATAGCTGTGAGTATTAAAACATAGTAGGTGTGCCCAAACAATCAATTATTATTTTCATTTCATTTAAATAAAATATCCATCAATTTTATGTTTGAAATACAATGAATACAACTAGGTTTCCACAAATTTTCCTCTGTAAAATAAATCACGACCCATTTTCCTTTTTCCATTAAGAAAAGGCTCTTCTTCAAGAAATATACATTAAAATTTTAGTGAGAAAGAGAGTTTTCTTTTACATAAAATGGAAGAAATAAAGTGAAAAACATTTTTAAAATTATTTTCCATAAACATTTTAAAACCATCCCATCACTTTTTCAATAGCTTACATCACATAAGAATGTTGGAACAAAAACCACACAATAAGGGAAATGGATAATAGATCACATGAACAAGTATCCAAACAAGTCACCACAATCATTCACCACATACTACTAAGTTCTAAAATACATGGTAGAACCTAGGAGCGTGTGAATAATCTAGAATATACTATACATGTAACTCATCCCAAAGGCATACCCTACTTGATGAAATCATAACGCCCAACCGCCCGATCGTCTCTCTACCTAACCTGACTGAGGGGTCCAATCCCATAGTAAGAATAACAAAATATTTTCCTTCTATAGGCCACTATCCCATGGGTACTATAAAGGGTGGTGATCCAACAATTTCAAACAAGTAATCCATCACAAATAAATGCATCACACACAAGAAACACACACAACTGTCTCCCCCCGATTCTCTCCATGGAAGATGTCCCTCTCCTTTTGACTTTTTGATCATAAGGGATTCCTACATGATGAACCTCTCACAACATACAACATAACCAAGGCAAGAGGAACCTCCAAAGATATTTTTTAAGATAACTGGTTTTACAAAAATGCCAACTGGGCCTCACATGATTTTCAAATGCCAAACCATTTCTTAAAGAATCACATATAGGACACTTTAAAAACCAGAAACACACTTGTAAACCCATTTAAGAAACCCAAATCACTATTATAAAACTGAAATGTACTTATAAAGTCCAAAGGGGCATTACATCAAACACATAGTATGCACATTCAATTAAATAATTTTATGCAATCAAACACAAATATGAATTTACCTTTTTTTATATCATAAATTTATTCTAAAAACGATATATCACTAACTATTATTAAATAAAGGCGTGAAAGACAATCAATCATTGTATTATTAAATTTAAAGGCAATAAAAATAGAAACCTACCTCAAACATGCTGTTTTTTATGATAAACACTTAAACAGACCATTTTCACTTACACACACATGCATTTATACACATATATATAAATACCCCTAGCTACATTGCACATATTCCCCTAGACATGAGGTAATATGTAAAAATATGGAATATATATATATGCATTACCATATACGTTCACATGTAGGAACTCTCAACACCCGTATCCCAAAACCACCGTAGAAAGGCCCAACACACTCTCTAAACATTACTGACAAATAAAAAAATAAAAAAATACATAAAATAAAATTAATTAATAACAATGTAACCATCATTATTTATAAACCAAAAGACTATTCAAGAAATAACGTTTTAGGGAAAAACCATTTTAAAGTGAGCAATGCCAAACAAGCCTTTAGGTTTTTCACACCCTGAATACATTCACCGAAAGAAATTCAAAAACTATTTTTCTAAACAACGTGGAATCTCTTTTTCACTAAGAATTTCTAAATAGGAATACCCATCTTAGATTTCCTTTTTAAACCACTTTTAGAAACCACACAGGTAACTAAAATCATCTATAAAACAAAGAACCATTTAAGAAACCAATATTTTAAGAAAACACCATTTTAGAAACATCATCTTTATTTGAATTCACATCCATGTGTGCACCTGGTGCACCCATGGATGTGCCAATATCTAATGGAACACCTAACATCCATGAAACCTTTTGAAACCACCTCTAAAAACACCACTCACCCTTTATCCCATACCCCAACATTTAACTTAGTTACAAAATCTAATAAGAGTTTATAAACCCAAAGATCCCTTCCAAAAAAGATTCAAACTACTCTTAAAGAAATCACTATGTTCTACATTAAAAGACCAAGTCATAATTTAATCAATTTACTATAATTTTTCAACGAGAAAACATTACCCAACCATTTCAATTTTAACCCTAAATATCAATTATCCCTTTATCAAACACATTTAGCATAAGAAAACATAGGTATAAAAAGGGATTCACTTCGAAATATATTTTTATCAAATCAAATCATCAAGAAAATACCACAATAATTTATAAAATGGAGTTAACAAGATGTGAATCATGTTTTAAAAATTAATTAACAACACACAATAATAATATATATTTAATTGGAATGAAAATCCATAGAAATACCTACCAGTTGAGTGTGAATACAATAGGACTCCTGATGAAAGAAGAATACCCTCCAAAGAAGGATTCACACATCCTAATACCCAATAAAAATGACATGCACATAAAACCTAGATTTAGGGTTCAACCAACGTAAAGAAAACCCCAAAAATTAAATGAAAAATGAACCAGAGGAAGAGGGCATTGGAATGGGAGGCACAACCAGAGTGGAGACTGTCGGTGAGAGGAGGCACGATCAGGGTGGAGTCATAATAGAGAAAGGAGGCGCTGCTGGAGCGGAGTTGCACCGAATAAAGGGGAGGCACGATGCAGAAGGGAGAAATGAGTAAGAGTGCCACTGGGGTGTTTTTCTAGTGGAGGGATCACCAGAGATGGATGGAGGGAGTGGGGGTCTCACTGTGTAGGAGAGGGGAGGGGTGGGGGTCGTGCTGTGTAAGGGAGAGGGAAGGGGGAGGGGAGCGCCTAAGGGAGAGGGTAGGGGAAATTAGGGTTTAAAAATGAAATAATAATAATTATAGTTTTAATAATAATAATAATAATAATAATAATAATCATCATATCATTAATAATAATATTTATTATAATATCAATAACTCTTTTAATAATAATAATAATAACAATAATAATAACATAATAATAATAATAATAATAATATTTTTATTATTATTATAACATTATTTAAATTTTATTTCAATAACATTTTATTTATTTTAAATACTGGGAAACTACATGGTTCATTAGGCCGACCAAACGACTACCGCTAACCATACGGTGCCTGTGCATCGGCCTGAAACCCACCAAAATGACCAAACATAAAACAATTTAAACTAGAACTAAACTTAAACCTTGAAGAGAATATCAAAAGATAGGAAATAGTAAAATAAAATAATTCTAAAGGCCAATGTGTGACATTGGGGACCTGTGGCATGTAAAAAACGTGGGTACATCTCTTTTTATTAAAAAATTACAAGTGTCCCATTCACCTCACTTATAAAAGGACACACCCTATCCTCACCTATTAAAAATTCCAAAACCCATTGGTTATGCCAATACCTATGAAAAAAAATTATTTAATTCTATACTATCATCCTATAAGCCTTAGTTTCATCCTAAAGTCAACCTAATAATCCTTTTGGTGCAATCCAAAAGAAGTTGTCTAAGGAAGTGGTAACATCCTTACCCGAGTGTTTTATTTTATTTATTCCTCCAAATACTTAAATTATGATTAAAAAATTATTATAAAACAACCTTAGTCTATTACATATACTTATATGTTATTATATAAATGGAATAACCTAAATCCCTTTCCTCTTCCATCAAATAGGTTATGAAATCAGCATTCATGTGTACGACAGACTACAGCCTCATGAACCGATGTTATTTATTTTTTTACCCACCTATCATAGATGTATATAATGATGTATTATATATATATATATATATGATATTTACTATATTATTATGTTTATTGAATCATGATATCACATATTACTTCTTATATTACATTCTTTGGGAATATGATAACACCGTTCACGTGTACAATAGACTACCACCTCGTGAAGTGATGTGATTATTTCATGATTTACATAGAAGGTAATAAGGATTTGTTTAATGATAAAGTGTGATATATATAATATAATGATAATTTTTAAGGGTAATATATTATTTAAATGTATTTATTTCTTTATTTCCATCAAGAAAATGGAAAAACATCCATGCGTACGTATGACCTACCATATCCATGAAATATGTATTATATTTTCCATATTTAATTTTTATGGATCACTATAAATACATGTAGAATGAATATATATGTTATTTATATCATTGTAAAAACTATTTATATTATGGACCATGAGAAACATATGAGGATCAAAAATAACAAATCAAAACATACATATAAATTAAAGCAATTATAGCCCGAAATATGACATTAACAAGGAATTGTTAATAAATAGGTAATAAAAGGTCATAAATAAATCATATGTGGTATGATATTTATAAGTAAAATTATTTACTATATGTATAATATACTTATATTTATTATAAATGAGTTTCTAACATGTATAAAGGAAGTTGATACTTATAGTAAGGGGTTTTCATCTCACTTTTACTTTATGTGAGACACAAGCCATATTAACCATGTGTTTATTTTTTTTTTGTGTTTTATATAATTACCATGATTTTATTTTATGATTATTATCCTATATTTATCGGTGTTTACATATCCATTTTAGGACATATATTTCATAGGTTTTGGGTTCAAAAGTTACCAAAGATGTATGAGATTTTTTGTCTCAAATTTCCTTCTTTGGGAAATAAGTTTTTTTACTCAACTATATTCTTATATGAGGTGTATATACTACTCATTTGATATGGTATACCATGAATATCCTTATTTTCATCATATTATATGTTTAAGTTAATTTTATTATTTCATGGGGAATATGATTCAATATTACTGAAGTGGTAAGAGTTTTATATTACAATCTAATCGTTTATCAGAATTATTTATGATTATGCTTCTAATAATGAAATATTATGATGTTTTTATAAGGTATGCAATTTATTTTATTATATTGTGGTTATTTCATTAGAATGAATTATTTCCCTTCATTTTCCTCTATTAATGTACTCAAGAGCTAAAATTATTGTTTTTACTAAAAATCATCTATATTTTTCTCTTCAATAAAAAACACTCTTTATTCTAAAACCATGTTTTCTATTTTTTAAAAAATTTATTTTGACATTATTCAAATGATTTATTAAAAACATTTTACCCATGTTTTAATTTTTAATTTTTTTGAATGGAATCTTGATGTTATTTTCCAAATAATGCCCGTTTGGATTTTACCGAAAATGTGAACGGAATATTTGTTTTAATATGTATCTGATGAACAAAATTTATCACCATCATGGACATTATTTTATTTGAAGCTTCCTTTACAAGTTTTCATGTTTATTTTCAAAGAAAATTATTTTCAAAATATTTATGTTTTAAAAAGTGTTTTTAAATTATGAATGATATTTTCCTCAAGAAGTGTTTTAAATTATTTTTTAAAGATTCCATTATAAGTTTTCAAGCTTATTTTTAAAGAAAATGATTTCAATTTTTTTTAATGAATTTTTAGTTTTAAAAATAGTTTTTCAACAAAAATTTATTTTTCTCAAGAAATGTTCCAAGCGATCTTTAAAAATTATTTTCCATTTAAGAATACATCATTTGATGCTACTTATGCTTTACTGGGGATATAATCCAAGGATATTATTCTCATTAATTATCTAGATGGTTTATATTTATGATGAAACAATGTTTAAGAAACCCATTTATCTTATATGGGTAATACCATGATAAAATTATTATAAAACCAACTTATTTTTTGATGGGTTATACATTGTTGAAATGACTATGAAACCTATTTATTTTATATAGGTTAAGTTATTATGGAATTGGTTTTGATATGATGAATGTTTTATGACCTTGTGGCTCACATATTTATTATTTTCATTATGTGATGGGTGGGACCTATATCTCCATCCAATAAATTGGGAAAGTCTTTATATCAGATAATCTAATAATGGAAAGCAAGTCAGTTGTATTGATCGACTATGGGAAATAGGTGCGTCCTGATCCACTATGGGAAATAGGTGAGTCTTGATCCACTATGTGAAACATGTGCATCCTGATCCATAATGGAAAAAATTTGATAAGTCCAGATCCACTATATTTACGGTATTGGTAGTTAATCATGACATATGAATTGGTTTTTTTTATTTTTATAGTGGTTCCACACTTCTATGACTTGATTTTATGGTTCGTGATTGATTTATGATAATTTATCACTCTTAGGGAATTTTTTTTCTAAAATGATAAAGTTTTATCCCATGACTCATGTTTATGATCTCTGATAGGTCAGTTATTAACTTTGTATGGTATATTCTTGATTAGATACCCTTATCCATATCTTATGCTTTCATTTGATCAAGATTTATATATCCTATGTTTACCCCTACCGAGCATATGAGGTCTCCCTTTCTTATGTTTCCTTCCCAATGCTACAAATAAATGTTTAGGTAGGGTATGACTAAGAGGAGTACTATTTGAGAATATATTTCTGAGAGATGTTGATGACATTTCATGAAATATGGAGATTCTTTTTCTGGTATCCAAAGACACTAAACTATTACGGTCATTAGGCATGTGTTTATGAAATGTATTGAATATTCATCTAAAAAGATTTGATATTTATGTAAAAAATCATAGTTTATTATATATATAGACACAAAAACACACACGTATGTACACACAACCACCGTAAAATCCATTTGGATTTTCAAATGGAATAGATGCAATTTTATATAGAAATATATATAAATATATAAAAACATAAATACATTTAATCTTTCTGTAATGTTTTAAATTTTTAATATTTAATTATAAATTTTTAATTATAATTATTTAATATTAATAATATGTTTTCAATTTTATATAATTAATATTTATTTCAGTAATTTTTGTATTTAAATCGTTATACAATTATTATTTATTCACTTTTAATTGGTAATTTATTATGAATATCTTATATTTAAATGTATATTTAAAGATATATTCTTTTTTATTTTCAAATTTATTCATTTTTAATATTAATATATGTAATATAATTAATATAATTTATTATTTATTTTTTCTTTATTTTTTTATTTTTAATTTTTAATTTTTATTCTTTTTTAGAATTTATTCACTTAATATTATTTTTTCAATTTTAATATTTATCCATTTTTAATATTTTCTATAATTTATTCATTTTTAATATTTATTCATTTAATTTGTTTAATATATTCAATTTTGATAGTTATTTACACATATTTAAATATTCATATTGAACACATTTAATAATTTTGTAATTTATATAATTATTATTTATAAATTTTTGTTTTCATATAGTTTTATTTAAATATTTAAACAATTACTATTCGTTCATTAATAATTTTCACTTCCTTATAAACCTCTTGTTTTTAAATTTTATTTTTAATATTTTTAATTTTAATTTTAATATTTATCCTATTTTAATATTTTCTTAATTTAAATAAATAAATTATTAATTCATTTTTTAATATTTCAATAATTTATTCCTTTTAATCAATAATTTTTTTTCATTTTTAGTATTTATTCATTTATTATTATCTATTCATTTTTTATACTTGTTAACTTTTAATATTTTTTATATTTATTTATTTTAAATATTTTTTGGTTTACTATATCTATAACTTATTCATTTTTAATAATTATTTATATATTTTTATTTATTAACATTTAATATTTTTTATATGTTTGTAATTTACATAATTAATATTTATTCATTTTTATTTTAATATTTTTTATTTAAATATTTAATAACTATTATCTATTGATTTTTAATTAGGAATTTATTTTAAAGCTTTTTATTTTTAATTTTTTTAGTATTTAATTGTTTTTATTTTAATATTGATTTATTTATATTATTTTTGTAATATATATAATATATATAATTTATTCATTTAAAATATTTTTGTGAGTTACATAATTAATATTAATTATTCATTTATGATAATATTAATACATTTATCATAATATTATTACATTTATTAATACATTTAACATAAATAATATTATTTATTTATTTTGAATTTTTTTTAAATTATTTATTTTTCATACTTTTAATTTTTTATTATAAACTAATTTTTAATATTCATTTTTATAGAATTAGTAATTTATTATAGTTTTTAATTTTTTTTTATTTTTATTTTCCACTAGTATTTATTAGCACTATATTGTGCATTGATAAAAGTAACATTTATCAACACTAACTGATAATCAATGAAAAATTAATCATTTATTAGTGCTTATCAATTGGTGTCGCTAAAGTTGTGATTACTAACCCCTTTTAGCAATGATAAATATAGGGCTTTATCAATGCTAAAAAAGCACTAATAAATCATACCTTTGTAAGAGTTTTCCATCTTAGAGGTGATAAATATATATTTTTCCTACGTTGATAGAACCCCTTACTTTATTTTAAAAGAAGCCTAATCGAGATAACCCTTGTGCACACCGTTCATCCTCTTATGGAGGTCGAATCCTGCTATCGACTCCTTTGAAGTTTTTAGTCAAATCTAATCTTAAATTGAAGATATGATATTCCTTACTCATTTTTAATATATATTTTATCCATTTTTTGTTTTTTTGTTCTTCTCCTTGGTTCTTCACTATATCCAGTGCACACTAGATTCATAACACAGGTTTTAATTTTAATACAAAGTCCATATTTTTGTTTGTCTTACATTATGGATATCCCCTCATGCCTCCCTAAACCACAACCCTCTTTCTATGCCACATCCCCAAAACCCTCAAAAGGGGCCATCCTATATAGATACATAGAGATAGGGGACACTCGTATTTGTAGCTCGATCCCAAAATCGATCTCTCGTCAAGGGGGTAATGCTACAAACTCTTCTAGAAAGACATCATTGTACTCTTCTAAGACCTTAGGAAACACAAACTACTGAACCTATGAAGAACTGAGCATCATATCAGCCATTATGAATGATAAGGATGGAACACACCTCTGACCCATCTGAGGGCCTCGCTCGCCAACGAACACCACTGGCTCTCCATCTGCATCGAAAAACACAACCTGCCGCCTAAAGAAATCCACGATATCCTGCACCGAATACAACCAATCCATGCAAAGGAATAAATCATATGCTTGTATTCATAAACATAATAAATCTCCCTAAGAGTGGTGCTTCCCCAACACTAGCTCACAGTCTGTACATACTTCAAATAAGTCATCTCGACCTCCAACTGGCGTAGTCAATGCAAAGGGCATTGGAAGCCTCTCTACCTCAAGTAACAAAGCATGGAAAAGGGTATGTTATATGAAAGAGTGTGTCACTTCTGAATCAATCAAGGAATACAGCATGGTAAAAAATAAGCAAAGGGTACCTCAAATGACATCCGGCTCACATGGCACAAGAAACGCTAAAGCATGAACTTGACTATGAACTCCTCTATGACCTCTATGACCCTAATGACGAACACCACCATTTCCACGCTCTGCCCTCTGAGGATGGAGAGCATCACAGGGCTATCCTCTGCCTACCACATATACCATCGGATGATCTAATACTGGTGAAACCCGTTGCTACTACCTCGGCTATAACTACCTCAAAGGAGGAACTTGGAGCGGAAAACATGATTAACGATGATTGCTCTGAATTCTCGAGCACTCTCGATGCTAATGACCTTGACCAACATAAGAAAACAAGCGCCTAATCCCTTGGAATAGGCCTATGAGCCGCTACCCGAAGACAAACATGATGCTGAGGGATTAGATTTACCCCTAGACGAATGAAAACTCTTCTGGCCTAAAAAATGAGAACCGCGGACCAAAACTCATCTTCATGATGAATCATGAAGACTCCCCTATCGTGATGATCAGATTATGGCCAACGTACTCTCGACGACCTATTCCCTTTCCAGCACCTCAAGATATGTGTTCAGACAATATGGGGTGACCTGGCACTAGATCTATGGATGCAAGGCCTCCTCAAAATTCATTTCCCTAACCTCCTCATCTAGAAACTAGTCCAAAGAATATCATAAAACGTTCCTGAAATGGATTCCAAACTCTCGCACACTAGATCTCCCCTATCGAAGGGTATGAAGATCCTATAGACTGAACACATCCAGAGTCGAAGAAAGAAACTTTACTCTAAACTTGTCTCATAACTCCTCCCATGAGATCAATGACTCCTCGCGATCCTTGAGGAACAAGAACCACCACTGCCTCACTGCTCCATGCAGAATCATCACAACCAACGACACCCAGTTCTCTTTCCGAGAAGGGATCGAACTAAAGCCTATCTTAACCTCCTAAAACAAGTCTTCTGTGACTGCATGTGAAATGGATCCCTTATACTTCTACATACTATGTAACTGAAACTCTCAGAGTGTTATTCTCCAAGTGTCATCGTCGTCAACCTATACCCGGTGACAATCTGCTAGCAGAGCCTGCTGGACATCTTCTATGTGATCCTGACAAGGACGTCAACCTAGAGCTATAACTGCAAAATAACAAACCATTAGAGCTCTGAAACCTGGAATATGGAAGAATCAACATTAATTAATTAGTCAATTATTTTATTTTATTCATTTTAGGTTAACCTATCCTAAAGTCTACCCATTCAAACACAGGAACAAAGTTGAATGATGCATGATCCATTCCTAGGTCACTACCCTACAAATAGTATCACCTCATTTAGTAGCCATTGTAAACATAAAGGCCCATACATCAGATCATAGGGGTACCTAAATGCCTATGTCTCATCTAGTCTCTAGTGTTTACATCACTTGATAAACTTGACTGACACTGGTGCCCTACCAACCCATGCCATCTCACCAGTGCCTAACTACAAACTGCATCCTATCACTCAATCTCCATTTTATATCACTCTGTCATGACCCCCTCCCCAAAAGTGTACCCCTCCTAGGCCAGTAATGTGAGAAGGGAGATAATGACCCCCGAGTCCCACATCAAGTAGGCCCTGAGTTGGTGACTAGCACTGAGGGTATAATAAACACACAGATGGGAGGCCTTACCCTCTAGGATAACACATGTAGAAGAGAGAGATAAGATAGACACCAAACAACTCCAACTCAAGCAAAAATATATAATAAATCTCAAGTACCAATATGTAATTTCATGAAAACTACTACAACTAAAAGGGGAAAAACTGAAAATAGCCAAAAGAAAGTAAAAACATCAGCAATCACAAGCCCGAATAGCTCCTATAACCCCAAGCTAGTCGAAACCAGCTTGATCTCCAACCTACTCTAAGTGACCTGAAATACAGTTTATATATACGTAGGGTGTGTATAACAGTATACTCAGTAGGATCCTCCCCAAATCCTCTTGTGAAAATGTAAAGAAAGCATGCTAAAGCACAACAAACAACAAGTGAAACTAACTCGTCACCTAAATAGGTATACTATGTTCCCAACCTCACCATGACTACTCTTACCTAGTAATTCATACAAGATTATATAAAATAATAAAGAATACCAAGGGTACCCCACTACTACTTCCGCACTAGTTTTCCACTTTTCCCCAACGTTGCACGTCCTAAGAATCTCTCTACAAAATTCTTGCTCGTAGACACCTGAGAGAAGCACCACAACATCCACCTCATGCAGCAAAACCACCAAATCCACACAAGAAAGAACCAGGTAGTTTCTGGGTGCCACCACAATTCGCATAACATGTATCATATGTTGGAAATTATACCTCAATCCATTACATCCCACACACCGACTAAGAATCCTCAAGCCATCATAACTTATACACGTTATGCCTATAGTAGTCCATAGGATACTATATACAGAATATATGTGTGTGAATAACCACAATCCTTTACAATTCTCTACATACATATATGGGAACAAAACTGTTGTGCCTACCAGTATAATTAAATACCAAGAGAAGAGAGCGGGGCCAAAGGGGGTAGTAAGCCATCTATCCTCCCACCACAATGTTGGGGAACACACCCCTAGGGCTCAGAATCCCCAGGGCGTCAGTTACCCTAACTGACAGGGTGGAGTAGCATATAGAAACACAAGAAGTACAAAATATACTATATCGCAAAACCACACTATGGGCATAACCTTGTCTTAGACTCAACTGCAGTTAATGTCTCTTGGACTCCCGACTATCACTTCTAATACTAGGAATCCTATAAGCACAAAACCATTTTAAGTGCTTTATTACATTACTTCATTCCCTTTTTATTAGTTGAACTTTACATTAATTAATTCTCTAAACACTAATTAACCATTATCAATTTACACATTATATTTCATTTACATCACACCAAAAGTCCACTTTGCCTTTAAATTTTGACCTCATCATTGCGTCCCAGCAAGATCCAACCCCATGGGGTAACATCATTTATTAAATTATTTATTTACAACAATAATTTACCATAATCCCAGTCATTCTAGAAAAACATTCTATGATACTAAACACAAGGGGCCTCAACCTAGTGAGTAGATGTACTAACTATTGAGTATTTTCCACCTATAGCAAGAGCATAGACCCATACTCCATTTAGAAGCTAAACACAGAAAACACGTGGCATACCCCATGCGTCTTCTCTCCTTTCTGAAGAAGGTTATGAAAAACTAGCTGCCTTGAGCAGTGGGAGATTTAAAGAAAATAAACAACCAATAAGAATCAGAAAGCATCCAAACATTCACATCCAACCCATTTCATAATCCCAGGTGTCCTCCTAGACACCCACATGCATAAACCGATGCATTTCACCACTCTAGGCATCAACTAATGCCACAAACAGTAGGTCTCCATGCCCCCACATATCACAACAGCCATCCGGGCTCATATCACAACACAAGTACCAGGAAAACAAACATCAAACCAATTGGGATATTGGCCCAAAAACTATCAATATGGTAACTTAGAACTCAAAAAGGAATTATCATTTATCAAACAACCTGTTCTTTTAATCCATCTTGGATTAACGGATTTATTATTCATAGGTTCAAAATTCCGGAAACCTAACCAGTAATCTATCAAAAATAATTAAACATGATTACTACACCAATTTTATTAACATCAAACAATTATCAATTAATTCTGGCTTTACGTTATTTACCAAATTCCATAAAGAACAAAAGTATAAACAAAAAAATCATAGATATCACACTATCTAGAAAAACAAGAGGTAATAACATACGATTGATATCAATTTATTTATCCGGTTCAAATATTTATTATGTCTATTATATTATGATCCAGTGGGATAAAACATGATAACTATACAGTTGCACACAAATGAAAAGAGAAGAAATGAATCCTCTACATCAAACTATTCATTACATCCTTTATACGAGAATGAGCCACACAATGGGTTACGATCTCATCCACCCATGAAAACTGTATCCACCCGAGGATGCAGATACACCACCACATGAGTCAACACCCAAGAAAAACCCATTAGGAATATAGTGATAGAATTCCATAAAAGGTAAAGGAGAAACAGAAAGAGATAAACCCAAAATATGGATGATAGATCATACCTTATATCAAGGATTGATCGACACTATTTGGTTTCATTAAAAAAATAGATCGGAACCAATCCTAGGAGGAAAGTGTGATTTTGAAACTCCTACGGGAAGTAATGAAAGGTTAGATCATCTCACAGGTGAGAACAAGGAGGAATAATTAGGAAGGAAGATATCTCGTCCCTTTAGAATATTTAATGGAGTAGTGGTTTAAGATACACTGGATTTTCCATTAAAATAGGATGACATTAAACCATGCTGTTTAACCAAGTTAAAGTATCATGATCATTAGGAGAAATTAATATCGGAGTTATGACCTTTGAATCGACCTTAGAGTCCTTAAAACAAGGCTTTAAATTTGTTTTACATAAAAGGAAACATTAAAGGGGTGAAACTGTAGGAAGCTTGAAACACTATTCATGAAATCGAAATTTGGAAAAGGAAAAAACTATTCATGAACCACACCATTGAAGCCTCACTGTTGGAACCTCATCATTCTAGAAAAATTGTTCATGAAATCAAAATTTGGAAAAGGAAAGTGGTCACCATTGGAACCTCACCGTTCTGGAAACACTATTCAGGAACTCAAAATTTGGTAAAGGAATGAAGTCACCGTTGGAACGTCACCATTCTAAAAACAATGTTCTTAAACTCAAAATTTGGAAAAGGGAAGAGGAAACTATTGGAACCTCACCGTTTTGGAAACACTGTTCATGGAATCAAAATTTGGTAAAGGAAAGAGGTCACCGTTGGAACCTCACCGTTCTGTAAACACTATTCAGGAACTCAAAATTTGGAAAAGGAAAGTGTTCACCTTTAGAACCTCACCATTCTGGAAACGCTGTTCATGAACTCAAAATTTGGAAAAGGAAAGAGGTCACCAATGAAACCTCATCATTCTCGAAACACTGTTCATGAACTCAAAATTTGGAAAAGGAAAGAGGTCACCGTTGGAACATCACCATTCTGGAAACACTATTCATGAACTCAAAATTTGGAAAAGGAAAGAGGTCACCGTTGGAACCTCACCATTCTAGAAACACTGTTCATGAACTCAAAATATTTGCAAAGGAAAGAGGTCACCATTGGAACCTCACCGTTCTGGGAACACTTTTCATGAACTCAAAATTTGGCAAAGGAAAAAGGTCACTATTGGAACTTCACCATTCTGGAAACATTGTTCATGAACTCAAAATTTGGCAATGGAAAGATGTCCCCGTTGGAACCTCACTATTCTGGAAACACTGTTCATGAATGCAATATTTGGCAAAGGAAAGAGGTCACCGTTAGAACCTCACTATGCTGGAAAGAGTTGTCCATGAACTCAAAATTTGGAAAAGGAAAGAGGCCATCATTGGAACCTCACAGTTCTGGAAACACTATTCATGAATTCAAAATTTCGCAAAGGAAAGAGTTCACCATTTGAACTTCCCCATTCGGGAAACACAATTCATGAACTCAAAATTTGGCAAAGAGGTCACCATTGGAACCTCACCGTTCTAGAAACACTATTCATGAACTAGAAATTTGGCAAATGAAAGAGGTCACCATTGGAACCTCACCATTCTAAAAACACTGTTTGTGAGCTCAAAATATGGAAAAGGAAAGAGGTCACTGTTGGAACCTCACCATACTAGAAACACTATTCATGAACTCGAAATTTGGAAAAGGAGGTCACCATTGGAACCTCACCATTCTGGAAACACTGTTCATGAACTCAAAAGTTGGAAAAGGAAAGAGGTCACCATTGGAACCTCACCGTTCTAGAAACCCTATTCATGAACTCAAAATTTGGAAAAGGAAAGAGGTCACCATTGGAACCTCACCGTTGGAACATAGCCATTGAACTATTCACCTAAGGCGACCAATGACACTATTCACCTAAGGCTACTGATGACGCTATTCACCTAAGGATACCAATTCACTGTTCACCTAAGGTTACCCTTGTAACTATTCACAGTGGTCTACCATTGGAACTATTCAAAAGGAAACCACTGGAACTGTTCACCGAATTGGAAATTTGGCAGAGTGTTGGTAATAAATCACCTTGACCTCCCGAAACACTTCAAACACCATATATTTGCAAAATAATGGACCAGAGAGTTCCAGGTCATTATATAGTACAAGTGCTTCACATCCAAGATCGTGCAAAAAAAGCTGTAGATTGTTCTATTATCAACTAAAACCACTATAGGGGTTAGATGTCAATTCAACTAAGGTTAACCCATTCATTGGGATGTCATAATAATTTCGTAGTGGTCCTAATGTAGATGAGGAATTTTATGTCCAAGGAGACCATAAAAATGTGATTTGGATACACGATAGAAGGAAAGAATACCCTCAACCTTTAATGAAAAAAGTGAGTTCAATAATTAAGATACAATTTTTTAATATATATTGAATTTTCTTATATTATTATGTGTTCACTATGAATTTACATGATCTAAATTAAATGTTCAACTAATTCTGTAGATAATAGATTCTCTATATGATGATGCACTTAATCCTAATTAATAATAGGTTTCTCCACATGAAAATTCTCCCATTATAGAGGGAAAATAAGTTTCTCCACATGATTATGCTACCAATATTGAAGAACAACATATTGAAAATGTTGAAACTAAGGAAATGGTAGAAGGTAGAAAACCTATGTCTGACAAAAAATAAGAGCACTTTAGAACACTATAATTAACAAAAATTATTAAGGAAAAAAGGAAAATCATACGATTCAAGGTTAGATGGAATGTATAAGACCATCATATTATTCCTAAAAAGTCTATTTTTATTAGTTACATTGGGGTCACCAATTGAATGCATGTTCTGATTGATGAAGATATGTGGAACAATATTGCTCCTATGATGAAGGAACAAATTTAGGAAGAAATTAGGGTAACATTATGATATACGTTCTCTATTTAAATATAAAATAAAATAATGAAACGTTGATTTACTATTTATTATCCCTTGTGAAGTGAATTTATACTAGATGTTTGTTGAATGAAATTTTTATTAATGGTTGCTACAAAGTCTAATAGAACCTTTCACAAAAGTCTTATAATGAATTACTTTAGGGATTAAAAAAGTTAGTAAAACCACACCCACCACCAATATATTCACACATAATAAACCAAGTTACATAGAATTAATTTATTAGACATAATGAGGAGCCAAAATTTTAGGCACATTGTATTTGGTAATACATTAAATGGAAATATGTGTATTAATCACTTTAAGAATTTTTAATTTATGAAACAATATCTGAAAATTGAAAATAAACTACGTTTATCAAAACCAATGTAACCCTACCTTTAAGTAAGGATGGGGTACGTTTCACTTAAAAAAGGTATGTATTTTAAATCTATTATATTACTTTTATGTGGCATGAAACAAACACATAATTAGGTATCTTTGTTTATATTTTTATTGATGAATCAAAATAAAAGGAAACCCCCAACCCAAATCATTTTCTATAGAAAAAGGATCATATAAATATAGATGAAAACTAGAAATAATAATCCACAAAGAGTTTGTGAATCATGAGTATATATGACATAAAAAAAATTTATTCTACTTTAAATCAGTATCATTTAACAATGGATACTTAGTTTCCTATATTGTTTATCTGGTTTAGACAAAAGAATTATCATTAGTTATACCCAATGAATGAATAATTTTAGTGGCACTAAAGTAGCCAGAAAAATATTATCGTTTCAGAGGTGTTGTTTTTGGAGTGTTTCATTTAATACATTTTGAGAAAAGAAATTCACAAAGAGATAAAGAAAATAAAATGGATGATATATAGGTATGAATAAAAGTTCTTAAAAGAAAAAAATTAATTGGTTGTGTGAGTTATTAGAGAATGTTATAGGAAGGAATCAAAGAGAATAAAAAACACATCAAAAACCACTACATAAAGACCCATCCAACCAAATATTTGAGTATATCCATTCCCCTTAAATGGATACCTTTATAGAGGTAATTTATTTTTTCATAACTATTTCTATGAAATGTGAATTAGGAAAATCATGATACCTTTACTATACTAATATTCTATAGGATGATGTTGATTGTGATTTTTATCTATCAACACCCGCAAATCTCCATATTTTGAGGGGTACAATGTATAATATCCAAGGAGATATTCTACATGACAAACAACTTACATAATATCACATGAGAGTAGGGATTCATGTAGCTCATGATTAGAACATCGAGCAACATTTTCCTCTTGATGATCTGGATGTTTATATGATTTAAATTTCTATTGGTGTTATGAAAATTCATGGCGTAATAAATGATAAATTATTCACATAAGATGAGTAAAATAAAAATAAATAAATAATAAGAATAGGATCATATGATACAAATATTTACATGGTTTGGGAAATGATCCCTATGTCCAAGGATAGGTATAAATATCACTATATTTAGGAGCATAAATAAATAATAGAATTACACCTAGAAACCCTATCTCAAATTATCTCATAAAGATGACAATTCAATAATTCCACCAACCACATAATATGTCCATTGTGGTATAGTAATTGATGGATAGAAGTATATGGAACTAAACTACCATTATCTCCATAGTCTAAGATGCTATATTAACCATGCCAATGTATACACCGCTACAATGAATTTTTTGGTATCACTGGATTTATCTTCTATAATCTGATCATAGTTTTTATAATGACCAATAATTTGGGTTGAGGACCTTTATCCCCTAGACCACTAAGCTGCTAGTGGATGGCCCAAAAAATAATTCAAGATGATCAGGCTATAACATTCTAATAATTGTAACTTTCATAGAATGAACATTTATTCTTGTAAAAATACATATTGACAATAGGGTATGTCATTTCCAATTTATTTTGTATACGAAAAAATTTAAAATTAATGAAAAATGGATTTAATCGAGGAATGTTATTATAAAAAGATAAAATAAATATGAAATATAGAGTCAAATCAAAATAATATAAAGGACCAAATAATCAATCAAAAAGCCTTTTAGAGAGTACCTTTACCCTATTAGTTCAACCACCTCATTTACTAGTATTAAAAGTTCATGAATATATTGTTATCAAGTATTATAATTCAACTATCATTGACTCTGAATAACAAATGTATGAAGAGGCCATTCCAGACTATCTTGGTCTTTAAAATGTAGATGAACACAAAAATCATGGATGAATGAGAGTCTCAGTTGTAAATGTATTCATGAAGTATGTGTTCATAATTTTTTTTCTAATATCTGATCTACTATGAAAATTATATGAATCATATTTTTTAAGGTATATATATCAGTACTATGTAAAGGGAAAACCCCGAGAACAAAAATTTCGACTGATTATTCCTCACATTACATCTATAGAAAAAACATCATTTGAAGAAGATAAATAATTAAAAAGAGTAGAAGCACATGATGAAATGTATTGAAAGAAAATTAAAGATGAAAAAATCTTCTTAATACTCATGATGTGGGGGTAAAACTCTACAATTTAATCATATCAAATATATTTTCATTTCTTTCATTACTTATTATTTTCTTAGAGGGAATTTTTTTCTCATTACAATCAATTTGGATAATCTAACGATTTATTTTTTTGGATTAAATTCATGGATCGAAAAAAGAATAGATCATACATAATGAAAATTTTCAATTTTCAATATAAAACATTAAATATTTTATAAATAAACTTAAAGTTATATGTTTTCATGAAATTATTTTATAATAGGGAAGTATTTAAATATAATAAAAAATATGGTATAAGGACTATCCATGAGCACAATAAGCCTATTAATTTATATAACTAGATACGTATTAGGGTATATATAATAATATTTCACTATCAAAACAATTATTAAAGAAAATTAATTATTTTATTTCAACAGTTTCTAAAATAAATTAATATAAAATATTATGGTTATTATATTTTCAAATTTATGAAAGATATCATATTACATCAATAAACTAGCATCCCCAAAGAAGTATTTCCGATGATAATTATAATTTCATTTATAATATTGATTAATCATTTTTTATTTATATTTCTCTAGTATGACTAGGACCGTTGAGGGTACACATATTCAAAAGAGGAAATATATTTGTTTAGACTTGAGGGAAAGAATACATGGTATCAAAATGTTTACATACAACATGAACAAGTGATTTCCTACTACTTATTTAGATAATTTTATATTCTCTATTTTTAGTTAATTTTCTTATTTTTTTTCTACTACTTATTTATTTAATTTTCATAATGATCATCATTAAATGAATTCATGAATAATTTATTTTTCTTCGGCCATTTGGTGATCTATGAAGAGAAAAAAATTCCTAGAGAAAAATTAATTCATGATAAAGTCTTAAAAAATGATGAAGATTCGATTTATCTTATAATTATTTAGTAAATTTTATTATCATTTTATCTAAAACTTATTTAGTTAATCCTATTATCATTATTCCATACTACTTAGTTAATGTTTGCATAGATCATGAATATGTGGTTTATAATTTATTTTTCTATAATCATTTTTTATATATAAAGAGTATGATTGACCTCCATATAGTATTTATAGTCCTTATTTAAAGATAATATGTGATTTTAACTTTAAAGAAGGACCATGAACTATATATGGAGGAATTTTGGGATCTTTATAGACACGAAATTATTATAGAAAAATAAATTCTCGATGAAGGCTTTGATAAAGATGATGCACTGAGGTATGTGTTTAATGTTCTGTCTATAGTCCTATTATTTATTTATTTGATTTGTTTATGTTAAATATTAATTCAATGATTTATATTTTAAATCAAAGTATTTTTAACAATGTTTTGGTGAAACAAATTTAAGAAAATTATCCATTAGTCATTAGTGGTATATAGGAATCAACCACACATCAATCCGACACTGAAAATACCAATTTGTGTATAGATTGTACTTGTTGTCAAATTATTGTCATTAATTGAAAATGGTGATCTATTGTATAGGAATATTTCATTTATGTCAATATAATGAAGAAGTTAAAAAGTTAATTGATATTGGTTGAATTTATAAAGTCTTGATATTTCAAGAAACATCTATTGAAGACTTTGAGTTTCATGATGGTTCTTGGATATTAGTTATGAATTCTTTGAATGACATTGGATTTAATGTTTGAAAAATTATCCATGTAACTCTAACATTTTCTGAACTGGTTCTAAGTTTCAATACACATTTAAAAGGTGAAATATTGTTTACAATAATGTAAAACATGAGTAAAAGGATGATCAAAATATGAAGATTTATTTGGAATTCATATTCCAAAATGAATAAGTGAATGATTATTTGAATAGGGTCATTAAATATTTCAATATTGGTCCATGAAAGAAGAAGGTTTAAGAACATTTGGATTTTTATTTTCATAAAGTAAGTTAAGGAGTACTATTTTATAATATTATTATTTTATGAATAATTATTTGAAGATTTAGTGAAGAGATGTTTGTGGGATTGAAGAAGTGGAAGATATACACTTAGAAAGGGACATTGTTTTTATATGGTGGAATATTTTACATAGAATTAATTCTAATTATTTTTACAAATTTGGAACCAACATAAGACATCGATGTAGGATAGATCAACCACATATATGGGGATAAATATCTACTCATGTGGGAGCTAGCATTTGTATGGGTGACCAAGGAGGAATGAGGTCTATGTATAAGCCCTCAACAGTCCTATGTATAGGGCCCATTGTGTGCATGGTAGAGGTCACACATAGCTTGGTCTAGAATATAACATCCCTAGACCATGTGTGCTATGAGACATGAGGGAAGAGTGTGTGAATTGATGTCCTAGTTCCAACCTCGGTGCTAGATTGAGCATGTGGTGGGCATGGATTGATTTATAAAGTGGGGGTAATATGCTTATGGGTTTCGATGTGGGATAAAAAACACACATCACTATTCATACATATTTAAAATTTTATAAACATGTCATGTCTGTCTGATGTAAGGTGATCCAATAGTCAGCATATCATCTCCTACCTCTAGATGCTTGTGTTCCTTGAATTAGACCTTTTATGATCGGGAAACAAAAATGATCAAATCATGCACACATAATCAATACCGGTGTTCAAATCAAACAAGAACAAACCTAAGGTCGATAAACATACAACATCTCCTTTTCATGTAGTGAAGAATTTAAAAAAGTTGATTTGCATAAAAGAAAATGGAGTTGTATAGGCTAATCTAAGATACAGATATGCATGGAGGAGTTTGAGTTTTTGCGTGCATGCAGCTTCACATGATTTCATGAAAATGAGGTGGTTTTGAAATAATATAAGCTAATATCATGAAGGAAAATTCCATGAAATGTGTAATATCTTTAATTCATGTTTGAAGATATTTAAAGATGATATCTTAAAATAATTGAAAGGTTTATAGGCACAATATAAAAAATAGGATCAAATGAAGAAGTGATGATCACTACTTCCTATAAATAACGAATCCCATAGGCTAAGCAATATGCTTCCAATCACATATTTTTGAGAGTTCATGGTTTATATGTAAAAAATATTCTCACGAAGATTCTATTTTGTGAAGTAAAATAAATGGTATCATGACCCTTCATGGACTCGTGAAGTAGGGGAGTTCCTTGAACCATTCTAGTTTCACGAAGATGATTTTTACACCATTGTGAATAATTTCCTTGCACTATGAAAATAATAATAAGAACAAACTTCACACAACTAGTGTTTAACACCCATCTCGTGTTTCACAAAGAACTATGATACCACGAACCAGTTCTTAAGTCAAGTACTACCACTATACTTCATGATGAACCAGTATTTCAAATCCTTTGATTTCATGAAGAAGAATCACGACCTCTTGATATGTGACTCACACACTCAAGGTTCATGCAATGTGAATGAAAAAAAACATTCTTGAGTTTATCATAACATTATTACTTGTGTAACGGAACTGGTTCCATGAGAAAAATATTTAATAGTGATCTATCACTATTATTTTCAAGGAATTTGGTTCCACTAAGCCTTATGGTTTGTGCGAAGAAAGTGGGAATCCCCAACCAGTATAAAAAAGAACACTGGACATGTACAAATGATTATTTAAGGGATTATAATTATAACACTGTTCAAAGTTGGTATAAGGAAAACTAGATAGTGTGATATTTTTTTTGACATAAATAGATATAATAGAAATACATTAATTTGGGTATTTTTGAAATACGCATGCATAAGTGGATTGAGAACCAACTCATATAAATAATTTGAAGAAAGATGAATTTAGTAAAGAACAAGATAATCAACATCACATGGAATAATATATATTTACATATATATATATATATGATAAATTTTTTCATGAAAGTTCCATGAAAAAAATTCATGAAGTTGAGATCACATGAAATAGTGAGTTATTATTAATTAAGTGAATCCAAGACTTCATTTGAAGAAAGAAGAATAATTTTCTTGGGTATTTGATTAATTGAGAAGCTGATATTGAAAATTTATTATGTGAAAAAAGTGTTGATAATGATTATTGAAGAATAAATAACAATTGTGATGATGCTAAGATAAGTTGGTATTGAATTGATAATTAAAAAGGAGTTTTTGATTCTAGATAGAATAAGAAAAAATAGATTCATTGTAGTCTATTTTTCACTAAAGAGATCAAGACACTTCTATACACTCTTGTATATATTATTGTCTCATTGATCAAAGGGAGAAAAGGTAGTGACTGGCCAAGTTGATATCAGTTGATTATCATTTGGGATAGGGAGAATTAAGTTCATATGTCTACTAAATTGATATTATTGTGACTGAAAGAATAATAAGATTGTAAAAATATCAAGTTTAATTCTGGAAAGAAGAAAGAAATGTTTCTTTCATGCTGTTTTGAATGTAACAAAGTGATGAAAAATATTGTGGAATAAAAAAAATAGTACAGTGACATCCAACATGTCTTAATAGGTGGAATACTTTCTTTGTGTTACAAAAATTTATCAATAAGGAGAATACTATCTTCATTGGTAGTATAAATATCTATCAAAGTGATATATAACATGCACTATCAATTGACTATAGTGCATTACAAGTGAATGGGTATTTTATACTTTCTGTAACCACATAAAAATGATTACATTCTTGTGCTTGTATGGTTAGATCATTTCCATACCATGACAAGGAATAGGTAATGTTATTGAGTAGTGAAACTTTTAAAAAAATTGTGTTCCATATTTACATTCTTTCATATTATTTCATGTGATAGGGAAAAGATAATAAGAGAATCAAGATCCAAAAAGGTCTAAGAGCTACAAGGATAAAAGGTTATAATTGTATTAAAAATTCCCCAACACTTATTCACCCCCTCTCAGTTTTTGGCATATCCCAAACTGGTCCTTTCAAGTGGTATCTGATAAAAGGATCACCTTTGTTAGATTCTCTATATTGTAGATATTATCTTTTAATAACCTATGTTTCTTTATCAGGTCAATAGTGAAGTGAATTTTGGTGAGGATTTAGTAATCTATAAGTAAACATATATATATACAAATACCATGATGAATATGAAAAAGAAAGAGAATATAAATTTTAATAAGTCCCTCTTATCTAAAGAAGAGTAAGTATCTGTTTCTCAATTCCTTGCCAACAATGAAGACATATCAGGATTGGAATAAAATGAGATGGTGGCATAATTTCAACGAATAATATAAATATCCTTACTACCTCTAGTGGTTAGTAGGTATGTTTTAGTATATTTGAAAACTATCCTCAATATGAATATGTTGTCACATGTGGTTATGATGATCAATCTATAAATTATCAATAATTATTAGTTGATAGATTAATAGTTATTCTGCATGGTATTTCGGAATAAATAACATCCTTTTTTTCTGTATTCTTTAAATATATGCAAGAAAATATCACCCAGATGGAAGGACAAGGTGATGTTTTAGAGAATATATTTCATGAAAAAATTATTAAATGTTTAAATTTCTCCATATAGGTTGCAACCTTTGAAGAAAAAAAGATAGAACTTGAAATAAGTTTTTCAAAATTCATCAACGAAGTTTAAGATAAATATGGATTCAAGAAGACTATTAAAGAACCAATCCATCAACTTTAATAAAAATTTAAAAAGAACATTGATTTCAAGGATTCAAAATTTGAATTAATATCCAAGAAGATCAAGGAACATAACAATTTGATCCAGAAAAAAGTTAAGCTACTTGAAGATGAATTTGAAAGAATGAAAATGTCAATTGAAGAAAATATTTTTATGATTCAAGATAATAAAATCATCCTCAATATGAAATGTCTAGATTTATAAGTTCAATTGTACAATATTGAGAAGAAACATATTGAGACTTTAAAAAATAAGGAAACTGTTTCTTCTAGTACACAATTCTTACTAGAGGATTCTAATGTAAAAAAACCTTCAACATGTGACAAGAAGATCTTGAATTAATTCAATGATATATCACAAGAATTTGGAAAAAATGTACCATCCATATAATCCTATAAAAATGTTTCTAAATATATATTTCATGAATAATGCTGGTTGAAAAACAAATTATGAAAATTTATGGATGAATAAAAGTGATAACATTCCTACCACCATGTCTAGAGTGGGTAGGAAAAAGAATGTGGAAGCCGGTTCCCCTTGAAGAGCACAACAAGTCATGATTAAGACCCAATAACCTCATACAAGAGATATAAAGAAATCAGGATTTGTAGTTCAATTTTGGTACTACAACATATTTGGGAATTGTGCATCAAATTTTTGGTACCACACTCAAAATTTAAAAGCACAAAGGAATCTTATCTCAAAGGGGAGTAAGAAAGAGGAGAAGAAGAAATATCCATAGGTCCATAAACATCTTTATATTGATTTTTTTTGTAATTCTTGATAAAATATGAGGTATATGAAATGGAAGTGGTCACAAGTTTGATACATTATCAACTCAACATGTATCTAAAGATATTAATAAAAGAATATCACAGAAGCTGGATAATAATAAAAAACATTCATTGGGAAGAAATAAAAATAATGTTGTGAAAACAAATCCTCCCAAGAATATTACAAGAAGAAGAGATGATAGGAAATTGGATTCTAAATCCAAGAAGTTTAAGAAAAGTGAATAATCTAAAAGAACTAATGATAAAAGGTATTACACTCAGAATAACCTATGTGGAAGATCCAAACATGCTGCCACAGTTCCAAACGAAATGTTAGTTTTTTATCAAGAATACAAGGAATTATTTAGGAAACATGAATATATACAAGATAAGGCTAGTGTAAAAGTAAAAGAAAGGATTCCACATGATGAACTCAAATTACATGAGGTATTTTCAAGAAAGGTCATCTCTTATGTTAAAGAATTTCTATGTGAGGGATGTAAGAAAGCTGGTCATATTGTAACAGGTTGTTTAACCTTTCTACCAAAATAAGAAACATCCATTATGAGTAGAAAATATGTATCATCTATGAAGGGTATTAATAATAAATGTTATCCACACAAATAAGAAGAGTATGTGAAGAGATCCATGCTACCTCAACATAAATACAAATAGAATATTAGATGTGCGAGCATGAAGACTAAATCAAATTAAGCAACTTTTTTGAGAAAAATATATCAACTTTATTGTCCATATTGATGAAGAAAGAAGGATCCAACTTATTAAATTAATCTTTTATGTATTTTATTTTTTATTATGATGCAATAATTTTAGGTAAAGCATGTTATTAGGAGGTGAACTTTAGAAGTGGTGAGTGCTATCAATTATTGATAGTAAAGCGTAAGAAGTCACTATCCTTGAATGATTCCATAATTGATATTCGAATAATAATATGATGGAGGATCATATTTTATGAATATGAAGAATGTGATATCATATTATGGATAGGTAGGATAAAGAAGATACCATCTTGGATTGATCTTATTTTTGGTATTCTAAAAATATATATTCAAGAAGACCATCCTTAGTGAAGCTGTTAATGTTGTCCAATATAGAGTGTCACAAGAGTAAGATCCATTCTTGTGTATTATTCACACTATAATTTCTTGAAATACATTCTTTATGAGATACACCATTATGAATAATATGTTAAGTGTTTACCTTGAGGGCGAGAAAAATAAATAATATTTCTGAATCATTATTTCAATTGGTATCAAATATGATTATTTAGTAAATTGCATGAAGATCATGTCATTGGAAAAGTTATGTATCTTTTAATTTATCAACCTTGGATATCAAAAATAATAAAAATTTTACAAAGGGGTACAAATGAATTAATAAATGTCATAAGATTTTTGGAATTTCCCCACTGAAACTTATCCAACCTATTTCACTTGAATGTTTTTGATCTATGTGTTGAAGTGAATGTAGGAGTTCCAGGTTGATTGTTCTTAAAAATTTCATCACATTTATTATATTCATATTTGAATTAAAGTGGAAAACCCCTGAATACAAGTATATTATTTCTCATTTCATAAGGTATCAATATTAGTTGATAATGGATATCTTTTTTGTCTAAATAAAATCTGTTTTTTCTACATTGAGCATAGATCAAGTTGACTTAGAGTGAATTTATGGATGGCACATTGTTTAAGTATGGAATGATACGCTTTTTTCCTATGAACATTTTATTTATTTCCAATAATGTGGAGATAAATTGAAATGAATTTTTGAAAATTAAATGGTAGATAGAAGATAATAGTTACACATATTGACACATTCATTTGAAAAGAAATTTGAAGGTATTTACAGCAAATACAAAGGGGGAGACTGAAGATCCCACTTTATGTATGGATTATATTTGTTGGAAAATGATTGTCATTGGTTGAAAATTATGATAAATGATATATAAAAACTTCATTGATTTCAATATTATAAATAATTTCCCAAGTTAATAGAGCTTGGATGAAGTTCTCAAGTCTTTATTTTTCAAGAAAAATATATTAAAGAATTTGAGTTTCATGGCAATGCGTGAAGAATTTTTATGAATTCAGTGAATTACATTATATGTCATGTTTGAACAATTATCCTAGTAAATATGATGTTTTTTTTTGAAAAAATTATAAGTTTAAATACATATTTCAAAGGTGAGATATTGTTTTCAATAATGAATAATATGAGTATAAGTATGTTGGGGAGATGAGGAGTTCTTTGGAATTTATATTACAAAAAATAATAAGAGAAATATTATTTGAAAAGGGTTATGAAATATTTCACTATTTCATTAGAACCATGAAAGAGGTACGTTGAATAACATTTGGATTTTTTTTCCTAAATGAAGTGAAGGATAAATATGAAATATTATTATTATTATTATATGAAGGATTATTTGATGATTTAGTGAAGATAATCTTGTGGGATTGAAGAAGTGGAATCCTTGAACTTATGAAGGGAAATGTTTTTTATATAGTGGAATATTTTTCTTATAATTTAGTCTAATTATTTGAAAAAATTTGGATCCAACTTAATACACCCATGGAGTCCAAATAAACCACATAGATTGGAATAAATATCTACCAATGTGGGAGCCAACATGCAAATGGGTGGACAAGGAGGCATGCAGGTCACATATAAGCCATCAGTAGGCCTGTGTGTAAGGCCTGTAGTGAACATGGAAGAGTTCATGCATAGATTGATATATAATCTTGCAGCCCTAAATCATGAGTGTTTTGGGTCATGTTGGTAGAGTGTGTGCTGTGATATCCAAGTGCTGACCTGAGTGCTGTCTCAAGCAAGCAGTAGAAATTGAATGATTTATAAAATACAGGGAAGCCTCTTCTATGTTTTTATATGGGATGCAAAAGACACATCACCATTCATCCATATTTAAAATGTTATGAACATGTCACATCTATCCGATCTAAGGTGATATAATGACCAACATATCATTTCTTACATCATGATGCTTATGCACCTTGACTCTAGCCTTTGATGGTTAACCTCTACCGGTGATCAAATCATGGACCAATAATCAACCCGGATGTTCATGTCAAACAAGAATGACCCTAGGTTCGATATACATGAAATATTTCCTTTGAATGAAATACGAATTCAAAAAAGTTTGTTCAGATGAAATAAAATGTAGTTGTAGAGGCTTATTCAAGCCTCCGAAATGAATGGAGGAGTTTGAGTTTTCTCATGCATGTAGCTTTGCATGATTGGAATATGATGAGGTGTTTCTAAAACTGGTAAAGCTAAGATCATGAAGGAAAATTCCATGAAATGAAATATATATTCAATCCATGTTTGAAGATATTCAAATCTGATATACTCATCTCATTTAATGGGTCATATGAACGACATAAAAACTATGATCCAATGAGGCACTGGCGATGAATCCTTCCAATAAATAACGAATCCCCAAGACTAAACAATGTTCTTATAATCATCTATTTTTTTTATTTATCAGTTTCTATTTAAAATAGCGTCTCCCCAAGCTTCCATTTCTTGAAGGGAAAGATAATGTACCAAAACAATTCAATTAATCATGAAGTAGGGGAGTTCTGAAAACCATTTTACTTTCGAGAAGGAGATCTGCGCACCCCGTGAAAAGAAGTTCTATGCACTATGTGAATAAGAACAAGAACCACATTCACACAACTGGTGTTTGACACCCTCATTGGGTTTTTAAAATACCTTTCAAACCACGATACAGTTCTTTAGTAAAGTACTCCCACAATCATTAACGAAGAACTTATTGCGACCTTAGCATTTTACATATAACATTACATGTTTTTAAGCACAATTATACATCAATGTAAAATCTAAGGATCATAAATTATAGTGTCCTGGAAGACTAGGTACATAATCAAACATTATAAAAACAAAATTTTATTTAAACTCCATAATGAGATACTATATTTAATTGTGCTCATACATATGCATAGGATAACCGGGGGATAAAATGAACAAAGGGATGATATAAAATCCTTTTAAGGGAATAACCATAAGAAAAAAGCATTAGCACATGGGATAGAAGGTGTGACATGATGATATTAAATTTCATGTAACATATGAAATCATAACATATAAACAGGGCATCATTTAAACATGGAATCATAGAAATGTGGAAGAAAAAAAAACATGAATTTAGTATGAGTCAAATCTAACCTCCAAGACTATTTCCCATGGTATCACAAGCCTAGGCTAACCGCCAAGACTGATGCACATAGTAGCACATGCCAAGGCTAACCGCCATGACCGTCGCAAATAATGTCTCATGGGACTCAACATTACCCAATGCATTTGAGTGCTATTTGGGCACACCCATCTTAACTTTTCATGAATATGTTTTCCACATAAATAATCATACATATTAAATCTTACATAAACATAAGGGTTACCAATGGAAAAAATTGGGTACCACAATCATGACATAAAGCATAACCAATGGGTGTATCATAAAAGTATCCATGAAAGAAAGGAATTAGAACATAAATGGACGTTCATAAGGTAAAATATGCATATATCATGGTACTTTATTTCAAATATAAGTGAAAACATGTAATAAATTTATTTGATAAATTTTATCATTAAAACATTTTTGTGCGGTTTTAAGGAAATTACTATAGAGATTTTAAAAATAGTAAAGGGAAAAATATTTTATATAAAAACAGAAGTAAACCAATATGGTTTTCATAATGAAAATACTGATTTTATAAATATAATGGTGTCTTAAAACAAAGGATATAGTTCAATTGAAATTGGGTAAAAATTTGGGAAGTTCCCTTAAAACGAGAAGCTTATTGGGAAGTATCGAGGAGGGAATCACTTAAAAGTATGTTTATTCCTAAAAGAGAATGAGGGATGGATCTTGAAAATGATTTTAGAGCATATAAACATAATTTTTAATTTTTACACAAAAATAAATGACAAATTCATTTGGGTAAAAATAAAGATAGATCAACCCAAAGGAATAATGGCGGTTCGAGTATAATTCCTTACAGATATTATCAGCATGGTATCAGATGTACTTAAGAGGGATAAATTAGAGATAACGAGGTTTATCATCACTTATAAATCATGATGGAAGTATGGGGAAGGTGTGAAATCATACCCTATCATTAGGTATTACACATAAAATTTCATATCATAGAGGACATTCTTCAATAAAACTGAAATAGAGAGGATCCCTTACCTTAAGTACATTGGTGTTCTCCACTTGTTATTAATGAACTGAATAAACAAATTTGGTTTATTAATAAATAAGTCCAAAAACTTTTGTATGTGTAAATAATTTATTATACCTTTTTTATGTTCATTCATGGCCTTTTTAATGGGTTATGTGGTTTAATTTCACTGTTTGGGTCCGTTTGTTTTCTTGGTTTTTACGATCAGTTTACTAATGTTCATGAATAGAGAACCATGTAAAATGAGAATGTTTTTCCAGAATTGAAGTTATATTTTTTTAGTTAACATAAATAATATTGCATGTTTATAAAATTCATTTGGTTCTTTAGAGTGAAGGTGAATCATTTTATGAAACATTAATGATAAACGCTTGAATTAATTTCAACAATTTTTCTCACAATTAACTTGTCTTGTATTATTATTTTATATCATGAGTTCATAAGGATTACAGAACATTAAATAGGATAAAATACACATATAATTTTCTGTTTCAACAATAAAAATTGTTTCATGACCATAATTGGTGATAGTAATTGAAATTGAAAATCTATCGTCCCCGATTGTGCCAAATTAACACATCTCAAATGATGTATTCATTTATTTCAAATAAAATGTGGGGAAAAGAGAGATTATAATAACTTATTCCATTATCATAAGAAAAAATAAATTACATGTATGTTACTATAGTTTTCATAACATTTGGATGAGGATAGTTAAGGATAGAAAATAAAATAGATGAACTTGAAAAGAAAAAGAAAGAAAAGAAAAGAGGAATTTACCTCTTGATTCAATCATCCTTCAGAGCCTCTTAAGGGGAGGAGATTTGGTCTTTTAAGAAGAAAAAGGGATGTTGGACATGGGGGAAGATCTTGAGGAGAGATTTGGGTAGAATATAGGTAAAGCAAAAGGCTTGAGAGGAGTGAAGAGAAGTGGTAACGAGAGGTGGTATTTAAGTGGAAGAGAAGAGGGTTTTCATAATATTTAATTCCTTAGTTAATTATTTTCCATCAAGACTAGAAATAGTAATGATTCCATGACCAATAATAGTAATAAGTGCTTGTGAGTTTGATATAATGGTCTTACATCATCCATACATTAGCTTATGACATCATAATTCATGTATTTAGAATTATTATAAATTATCATATTTTACTATTCATCAAAAATTAGTATTTTAGAAAAATCCAAAAAATTCACCCTAACATTTTTTGATGTGTGTAATACAAAAATGAACTCCATTTTAAATTTTTTTTAAATATTATTAATTTAATTTTTAACTAAAAACGTAATTTAATTGAAAAACAAGAATTTTAAAACATTTATTTTCTTATTCTCAAACATAGGCATATCATACTTCCACTTGAATATTATTTATATACTATCATAAATAAGGTTAATATTCCTTAGGGTATGTTACTATTCATAAGGTTAACATTACTATTCATAAGGTCATATTACTATTCACCAAAAATTAAATTGGTCATATTAGACTCCAAATAACATACTAATCGCAACCGTGTATGTCAAATTTTTAAAATTCAAATAAAAAAAGTGACAAAAATTATGTTTAAAGGTCACATAAAACTTACTAGTTCATTATGTTATGATTTCATGTGATTATATGGCATACACATAAGAAGGAAATTTTGATTGAAAAACAATGGGTTGTTACATTCTTCTTCTCTTAAGAAATTTCATCCTCGAAATTTCGTTTTACATTTTTGGCCATAAAAAGGTGTGGGTACTTTTCCTTCATTAACTCCTCCAGTTCCCATTCTTCCTCTTCGTAGTTATGGTTCCTCCATAGTACCTTGACCATGAGAGTAGTCTTGTTATGTAAAACTTTATCTCTACGATCCAATATCATCACCGGATACTCCCCATAAGAAAGATCATCCTCCAACTGTACCACCTATGAAGAGATTACATGTGAAGGGTATGGTATGTACTTATTTAAAAGGGATACATGAAAGACATCATGTACTATGGCCATGGTTGGTGGAAGTAATAGTCGATAGGCCACAACCCTAACACAATCAAGAATCTCAAAGAGGATGATGTACTTGGTACTTAACTTCCCTTTCATTATGAACCTCATGACCTTATTAGATAGAGATATGCATATAAATAACATGTATCATACATTGAACTCAAGGTATCATCAAAAATTGTCTTTATAACTCCTCTGTTGACTTTGGGGTTCCTTGATGTTCTACTGAATGGTTTTCAGCCTCTCGACCATTTCTTCAACCATTTCAAATCCGAGTAGATTACGCTGACCGACTTCATCCCAACACAGTAGTGTTCTTCACCTTTTCCCATAAAGGGATTCATATGGTGCCATTCAAATGCTTAAGTGGAAACTATTGTTGTAGGATAATTAAAACAGTGGAAGATATTAGTCCCATACTCCTTTGGATTACATATAACATGCTCTCAAAATGTCTTCTAGTGTCTGAATGGTTCAATTAGATTCTCCATTAGTTTGAGGATGATAGACCATATTTAATTTTAGTTCAGTGCTTAGAGCATGTTGGAGACTTTTCTAGAACATTGAGGTGAATCTCATATCTCAATCAAATACAATAGATAGTGGTACTCCATGAATCCTTACCACCTCATTGATATATATCCGTCAAATTTGACCCAATGGTAAGTCCTCTTGAATCTTGATAAAGTGATATGTCTTTATAAGATGATCCATAATGACCCATATTTCATTGTTCCCTATGAATGTCCTTTTAAGTCCAGTGAAAAAGTCCACGATAATGTTCTCCAACTTCTATGTTGGTATGGTTAGTGGTTTCATCATCCCCTTAGACTTTTGTCTCTCAGAATTCACTTGCTGACCTACTAGGCACATTGATGTATATTCAACAATCTCTCTTTTCATATTATCCCACCAAAACTACTCTTGGAGATCTCGATACATCTTTGTGCTCCCTAGGTGAATAGATAAGGTTGAGCTATGTGCGTCATTCAGAAGTTCCTTCTTTATCTCTGGATCAAATGGTAAACCTAATCGTGACCCAAATATCACAACTCCTTCCTCATCAATCAAGAAATCAAAGGATTAACTATTTTTAACAGCTTGAACCCTTTTTAGACTTTCCACATCTTTTCTTTGAGAATTATTTATTTTATCCATAAGGGATGGTTGAGAAATATCTTGAAAAATTATTGATGACGTTCCCCACTTAATGATTCCAATATCCATCCTCTATAAATCTAAGAAGACCATATCCTTTTCAATTCTCATCATTGATAAAGATGCAGGATCCCTTCTACTTAGAGTATCTACCACCTTATTTTCCTTATCAGGATGGTATTGGATTGAGAATTCATAATCCTTGATGAGCTCTATCCTTTTTCATTAGTGCATATTAATATATTTCTATGTTAATATATATTTGAGACTCTTGTGATTAGTACATATCTCAAACCTCTCTCCATAGAGATAATGCTGCCGAATTTTCAGTGCAAAGATCATAGCCGCCAACTCTTGATCATGCATGGGATAGTTTTTCTCATGGATTTTCAGCTGCCTTGAGGTGTAGGATATAAAATTATTATTTTTCATAAGAACATATCCTAATAAATTCTTTGAATCATCACTGTAAACCACAAATAGTTCTTCACTTATTGGGAGTGTGAGTACTAGTGCAGTGATAATCCTTTTTTTCTACTCCCTAAAACAGCCTTTACATTCCTGAGTCCAGAGAAACTTTATGCCCTTCTATGTTATCTTGTTCATTGGGTTTGAAAATCCTGAAAAGTTCTTCAAAAATTATTGATAATACTCAGCTAGACCCAAAAAAGCTATGGATTTCCATTACAGATGTTGGCCTGAGCCACTCTTCAATTGCCTTTATCTTGGAAGGGTCCATAGAAATACCTTTTATAGTGATAAAATTCCCCATGAATGATACTTCCTCCATCCAAAACTCACATTTACTATAATTTTCATAAAAATTCACTTATTCACAAAGTTTTTAATACAGTATTAAAATTCTCCTTATGTTCCTCCTTTCTCATAGAGTATATCATAATATCATTAATAAAGACTACCAAAAATTTGTTGAGGGAATCCCTAAAGACAATATTAATTAAATCTATGAAAATTTCTGGAGCATTAATGAGCCCGAAGGGAATCACTATGAACTCATAGTTTCTAAACCTCGTTTGAAAGGAAGTCTTGGGAATATCTTCCTTCCTTACCTTTAATTTGTGATATACCAATCAAAGGTCCACCCTAGAGAAATAACTTCCCCCATGAAGCTGATCGAACAAGTAATCTATCTTTGGTAGGGGATACTTGTTCTTTATCATGATTTTATTGAGATGATGATAATTAAGGTTGAGGTGCATTGATCCATACTTCATCTTGATGAAAAGGATTGGCACACCCCATGGTGAAGCAACAGGGTGTATAAAACATTTCTCCAGATTCTCATGTAGCTGCTTCTTTAGCTCTTACAGATCTACAGTGGACATTCTATAATGTTTTTTTTGATATTGGGAGATATCTAGGAATATGTTCAATTGAGAACTCAAACTCTCGATCATGAGGAAGTCCTAATAACACCTTAAGAAATACATTAGTGTAATCCCTCACAAAGGTGATTTCATCAAGCATGGTTCTATCCTTTATCTCATTTGGGCCAGATATGCTTGCTAATAAAGAAGAAATATCCACACTTGATATAATGATTATAAAGGAGATTCATCTTCATATTTAAACTTCTAAAGAATTGGAGGATGATTTGGGATGTGAAGAGTGATCTCCCTTTCCCAACAGTTGATGTTGGATTTGTATAAAGATATCCAATACATGCCGAAGATAGCATCAAACTACACTAAAGGAAGTATGAAAATATTTTCTAGGAGGTTCATTACATAAATAATAATCAGGGAGGATTTATAAACCATGATGCAATAATTTTACCATTTTCTATTCTCACAGATAACTTGTCCTCCAAATTTTAAGGTAGTGTTTGAATAGTTCTAATAAAATTGCAAGATATGAAAGAATTAATAGAAACAGAATCAAATAGTATGTCCACAATTCTTAAATGAAAAACTAGCGTACCTATCACCACATCATTGTCCGAATCCACCTCAGCAGTAGCGATAACAGAAGCCCTTCCTTATTTCCATGGAGTTTTTTTGCTGACTTCCTTCAAAAACCCTTGTATTAGGGAAATTTTTTACATAATTCCCATGACCCTTGAAGTTGTAACACTGCACCAATATCTGATAATTGGTCTGAACCTTACTTTATTATTCAAAATTAAGAAGATTTTTCATATCCCTTTAGTAGTTATTGGTCAGATGTCCCATCTTTCCACATTTGAAGCAATTCCTAGTTCCCTTTAGATAGTTCCTAGGATTCTTCTTCCTACAACTTTTAAAAGTAGGATATTCAGGCTTATTTCCATCGAAGGATTTGTTTGTTGAACCACCCATGTTGTTATCCATTTTCTACGTCTTGTCATTAGGCCCATGAGACCACTAAAATTCTCCAATCTATATTCCAACCTTAAGGGCATATCAGACATTCTCTTCATAACTGTCGAAGCCTCTAATCACCAACTCCTTCTGTAGAATTTACTTCATCCTACTAAAGAAGTGATCTAACTTTCTTTTGGTGTTCATGAAAAAGCCAGAGGCATACTTTTCGAGCCTTTTAAAGTTTTCTTCATACGCCCCGATGGAATCATCTTCTTTCTACTTGAGTATGACGAACTCTCTTTCCATATTGATACGGAGGATTCAAGGAAAATATTTATTGAAAAACATCCTCTTGAATTCTTCCCAATCCATAGAATAAATTTCCTATTGGGACTTTGTATTCGTGATTAGTGTCCACCACTAATTAGCTTCCCCATTAAAATGATAAACCACCAGTTCAACTTTCTCTTCTTCCAAGTACTGGAGAGTGGATAATATCTTTTCAATGGAGTTAATCCACTGTTTTGTGAGGAGGGATAAAAAGATCCACTAAAAAAAGGGAGGTATTTGCCTCATGAAGGAATTTATGACAACTTGATATTTCCATAGAGGAGGAGGGCATTCCACATGATTAATGTTATTATTCATAACTTGAGCTAGCTGGGCAAGTACTATCATGCAGTTTTCAGTACCTGTTCCTATCGTATCGGGCATATAATTAGGGAAATATTTCCATTTCCTATCACATTGGTTGTTGGAATGTGTTATATTTCCCGCCATTAACTAAGAAAAATAATGTACAATTAGGTGTCTTGAATACTTAGTTACTGAGCATAAAAAAGGAAACTTTTGAACCTAAAAGGTAAAACTTGTAAAGGATAAGTATATCCTAACGCATGATTACCCATGTTTAAATATAGGTTATCATTGATCCATTTCTTAAGTTATATTCTTATGGTTTTTTTTATTCCCTTAATAATGGTTTGTACTAAGATTATTAATTTACCAAAGAATATTCCCTGAAGAGTGTCAAATCAATAGTGCAGTAAGGTTCGTTGTCCTGTACCAAGATACCCCAGGCCAGACCCAAAACTTCTTGTCAGTGTTTTTAATCCTAGGTACATCTATGCCAGATCCACCTCTATATATATGTATCTAGACAGAGATGTATTTTCTTGATAAACCACTAAATCTATACTTACCAAAATTTAGGGATGTTTTCTTATAATTTGTCATATCCTTAAGGTTCTTACTAAAGTTCTCTATTCCTAATCTTCAAAAATAACTAGGCCATCCTCTGATACCAACTATAGTAACCCTATCCTTTTACATAAAACATTACAGGATTTTAAGAATAATTATACATCAGATTACAAGCCAAGGATCATAATGTCTAGTGTCTTGGGAGACTAGGTACATAATAAAACATTATAAAAACACCTTTTTATTTAAACTCCATAATGAGCTTCTATCTTCTATTGTGCTTATACATCTGCATAGGATAACCTGGGGATAACATGAATAAAGTGATGAGTGAAAATCCTAATAAGGGAATAACCATAAGAACAAAGCATTATCACAAGGGATTAAAGGAGTGACATGATGATATAGAAGGCATGTAACATATGGAATCATAAAATATAAACATGGGATCATTTAAACATGGAATAATAGAAATTTGGAAGAAACATAAAAGATGAATTTAGTACGAGTCAAGGCTAACCATCAAGACTATTTCCCATAGAACCTCCAAGACCATTGCACATAATAACACAAGCCAAGGATTACCATCAAGACCATCGCACATAATGTATCATGGGACTCAACCTTACCTAATGCATTGGAGATCTCTCTAGGAGCACCCATATTAACATTTCATGAATATGTTTTCCACATAAATAATCATACATAATCAATCTTAAATAAACCTAAGGGTTACCCATGGAAAGAATTGGGAACCACCATCATGACATAAAGCATACCCAATGGGCATATAATAAAAGTGTTCATGAATGAAAGGAATTATAACATACATGGAAGTTGATAAGGTAAAATAGGAATATATCAAGGTAAGTTATGTCAAACAGAAGTTACAACATGTATGAAATGTATTTGAGAGATTTTAGCATTAAAATATTCTTGTGCAGTTTTAAAGAAAATACTATAGAGATTTTAAAAAGAGTAAAGGGAACAATATTTTATATAAAACTAGAAGTGAATCAAGAAGGTTTCCACAATAAAAATACTAATTTTATAAAGACAATGGTAACTTAATTTAATGTCCTAGAACTCTCTGGTCCATTACATTATGAAAATCTGGTGTCTAAGGTGTTTCAGGAGGTTACGATGACTTATCCCCAACACTTTTCCAAATTTTGTGTTCATGAACAGTGTCTCTAGAATGCTGAGGTTCCAACGGTGACCTCTTTACTTTGCCAAATTTTGAGTTAATGAACACTGTTTCTAGAACGGTGAGGTTCCAATGGAGACCTCTTTACTTTTCCAAATTTTGAGTTCATGAAAAATGTTTCAAGAGTGGTGAGGTTCCAACAATGACCTTTTTCCTTTTCCAAATTTTGAGTTCATGAACAGTGTATCCAGAATGGTGAGGTTCCAATGGTGACCTCTTTCCTTTGCCAAATTTTTATTTCATGAACAATGTTTCCAAAATGGTGAGGTTCCAATGATGACATCTTTCCCTTGCCAAATTTTGACTTCATGAACAGTGTTTCCAAAATGGTGAGGTTCCAACAGTGACCTCTTTCATTTGTCAAATTTTGAGTCCATGAAAAGTGTTTCCAGATTGGTGAGGTTACAATGGTGACTTCTTTCCTTTTCCAAACTTTGAGTTCATGAACTGTGTTTCTAGAATGGTGAGGTTCCAACAGTGACCTCTTTCCTTTGCCAAATTTTGAGTCCATGAACAGTGTTTCCAGAATGGGGAGGTTCCAATGGTGAACTCTTTCCTTTTCCAAATTTTGAGTTCATGATCTGTGTTTCCAAAACGGTGAGGTTCCAATAATGAGTTCTTTCATTTTCCAAATTTTGAGGTCATGAACAGTGTTTCTTGAATGGGGAGGTTCCAATGGTGACCTCTTTCCTTTGCCAAAATTTCAGTTCATAAACATTGTTTCCAGAATGGTGAGGTTCCAACGGTGAGGTTTCAATGGTGAGGTTCATGAACAATGTTTTTCCTTTTCCAAATTTCGAGATCATGAATAGTGTTTTCAGCTTCCTATAGTTTCACCCCTTTAATGTTTCCTTTGAAATAAAATTCATTTAAATCCTTATTTTTTGACTCTAAGGACGATTCAAATGTCATAAATCCTATATTAATTTCTATTAAGGCTTGGTATACTTTTACCTGGTCAAACAATGTGGTTTAATGTGATCCTCTTGTAATGGAAAATCTAGCATATATTAAACTACTACTCCACTAAATCTTCTAATGGGATGAGTTATCTTCCTCCCTAATTCTTTATCCTTTTTCATAGCTGTGAGATGATCGAAACTTTCATTCCTTCCTGTAGGAGCTAAAAAATAAAACTTTCCTCCTAGTATTGGTTCTACTCTTTTTTGTTATGCAGCCAAGTAGTATCGATCAATCTTTGATATAAGGTATGATCTATCATCCATATTTTTTGTTCATCTACTTATATTTCTCCTTTACCTTTTATTCAATGCTATCTCCATATTCCTAATGGGATTTTCTTGGGTTTTGACCAATGTGGTGGTGCTTTTGCATCCTCAGGTGGATACAATTGTCACGGTGGGAGGAGATCGTAAACCGTTATGTAGCTCATTCTCATATAAAGAATGTCAAGAACAATTTAAGGTAGGGGATTAATTGCTTCTCTTTTCTTTTACATGAAACTGTATAGTTAGCATTTTTTATCCTACTGGATCACAATGGAATTGACATAATAAATATGTGAACCAAATAAATAAATTGATATCAATCATATGTTATTTCCTCTTGTTCTGATAGATAGTTTGATATCTATGCTTTCTTTGTTTAGATTTGTGTTCTTGATGGAAATTGGTAAAGAACATAAAACCATAATTAATCAATAATTGTTTGGATAAAGATAAAGAGGCATGTAAATGAATTTGGTTCTTCCTTTTGTAACTTGTTGTTAATCAAATTGGAGTAGTAAGCATGTTTACTTATTTATGATAGCTTACTAGTTAGGTTTCCTGAATTTGGAACCTACGAATAATAAATAGGTTAATCCAAGATGGATTAAAAGAAATATTTATTTGATAAAAGATAATTCCCTATCAAGTTTTGAGTACCCTCTTGATTGTTTAAGGGCCAAGAGCCCAATTGGTATGATGTTTGTTTTCCTACTAATTGTTTTATTATGTGGGCCTGTATGGCTGTTGTGATATGTGGGGGCATGGAGGCCTACTTGTTGTGGAAGTAGTTGACACCTAGAGGGGGGAGATTCATCGGTTTATGCATGTGGGTATCAGGGAGGACACCTGGGATAATGAAATGGAATGGATGTAAATGTTTGGATGCTTGTTTATTATTTTTGGTTGTTTATTTTCTTTACATTTCCCACTACTCAAGTCAGCTCGTTTTTCATACCCTTCTTCTGAAAGGGGTGATGATGTGTAGGGTATGCCATGTACTTTACATGTTTATCTTATCAAGGGTGGATGGGTCTACGCTCTTGCTATAGGCGAAAAAGACTCAATGGGTAGTTCATATACTCACTGGATTGAGCCCCCTTATGTCTAGTAGCATAGAATGTTTTTCTAGAATTCCTAGGATTATGGGAAAGTAATGTTGTAAATTAATAACTAAATAAATGATGTTAACCCATGGTTTTGGAGCTTTCTAGGATAAAATACTGAGTTTAAAATTTAAAGGGACATTGGACTTTTGGTGTGATGATAATGAAATATAATGTAAAAATTAATAATGGTTAATCAGTGTTTAAAGAATTAATTAACATAAAGTGAAACTGATTAAAAGAGAATGAAGTAATGCAATAAAGCCCTTAAAATGGTTTAGTTATTATAAGATACCTAGTCTTAGAAGTGAAAGTGATGAGTTCTAGATATGTTAGCCGCAGTTGTGTGTAAGACTAGGTTATTCCCATAGTGTGGTTGTGTTCTATAGTATATTCTATTCTTTTTGAGTTTCTATACGCTAATCCACCCTGTCAGCTAGGGAAACTGACACCCTTGGGATTCAGAACCCTGGGGGTGTTTTCCTCAACATTCCAGTGGAAGGATGGATGGATGACTACCCCATTTGGCCCCGCTCTCTTCTATTGGTAGTTACTTGTGCTGGTAGGAACAACAATTAGTTTTCCCCATATATGTGTGTTGAGGGATATAATGGATTGTGGTTATTCACACACACATATTCTTGATATAGTATCCTATGGACTACTATAGGCGTAATGTGTATAGACTGTGACGGCTTGAGTATTCTTACATGGTGTGTGGGCTGTAATGGATTGATGTATAATGCCTGACATATTATACACATTATGCGAGCTATGCTGGCTCCCGAAAACTACCTGGTTACTTTATTGTGTGCACATGGTGGTTTTGTTGCATGAGGTTCATGTTGTGGTGCTTCACCCAGGTGTCTGCGGGAAAGCCTTTTAGAGAGAGATGCTTAGGACGTGCGGTGTTGGGGAAAAGTGGAAAACCATTGGGGAAGTAGTAGTGGGGTACCATTGATATATTTTTTATATTATATACTCCTTCAGGTGTTACTTGGTGAGAGTGGCTATGGTGAGGCTGGGAACATAGTACACTTATTTAGGTGATGAGTTAGTTTCACTTATTGTTTACTGTGCTTTAGTATACTTTATTTACACTTTCACGAGAGGCTTCATGTATGATCCTACTGAGTATACCATTATACTCACCCTATGTATATATAAACTATATTTCAGGTCACTTGGAGAATTTCGGAGATCAAGCTAGTTTCTACTATCTTGGGTTTTCCAAAGCTGTTCGGGCTTGTGGTTGCTGTTGTTTTTACTTTATTTTGGGTATTTGTAGTTTTTACCCTTTCATTTGTAGTAGTTTTCATGACATTACATATTTGTACTTGGGATTTCTTATATATTTCTACTTAAGTTGCAGTTTCTTGGTGTCTATATTATCTATCTCTTCCGCATGTGTTCTCCAAGAGCGTAATGCCTCCCATCTGTGTGTTTACTATACCCTTGGTGCTAGTCGCCAACCTGAGGCCTACAAGAGGTGGGAATTGGGGTCATTATCTCTCTTCTCACATTACCGACCAAGGAGGGGTACACTTTGTGGGGAGGGGGTCATGAAAAAGTGGTATCAGATGTATGGTTAAGGGATATGATGGACTTTGGAGTTAGGTACATGTGAGTTTGCATGGGTTGGTAGGGTACCAGTGTTAGTAAAGTTTATCAAGTGATGTAAAAACTGGAGAATGGCTGAGACATAGGCATTTAAGGACCCCTATGATCTGATGTACATACCTTTAAGTTTACAGTGACTACTAAATGAGGTGATACTATTTGCAGGTTAGAGACTTAGGAAAGGATCATGAATCCTTCTTCTTTGTGCCTGTGTTTGAATGGGTAGACCTCGGGATATGTTAACCTAAAATGAATAAAAGAAAACAATTAATTAATTAATTAATGTTGAGTCTTCCATATTTTATGTTTATGAGCTCTAATTATTTATTATTTTGTAGGTATGGCTCTAGGTCGACATTCTCATCAGGATCACATAGAATATTTCCAGTAGGCTGTGCTAGTAGATTGTTGTTGGGTAGAGGTTGACAACGAAGACACTTGGAAGATGACACTCTGAGAGTTTCAGCACTAGAGTCTGTAAAAGTACGAGGGCACCATTTCAGATGGAGTCACAGAAGATTGGTTGGAGGAGGTCCAGATAGGCTTTAGTTCGATCTGTGCTCATAAAGAGCACTGGTTGTCCATGGTTGTGACAAAGTTGCATGGAGCAGCGAGGTAGTGGTGGTTCTTGTTACTAGGGGGTCACGAGGAGTCAACGGTCTCATGGGAGGAGTTTTGAAACAAGTTTAGAGTTGAGTTTCTTTCTTCGACTATGATGGCGTCTAGTCTCTAGGAGCTTCTTACCCTTTGACAGGGGAGATCTAGTGTGTGAGAGTTTAGAATCCATTTAAGGAACCTATTATGATATGCTTCGGACCTGTTGCTAGATGAGGAGGACAGGGAATGGCATCTCGAGGAGGCCTTATTTGCATAGATCCAGTGCCAGGTCACCCCATTTATGCTGAAGACATATATTGAGGTGCTGGTGAGGGAAGAGGTCATCATGTGGATATTGGCCAGAATCAGATCATCATGAGAGGGGATTCGTCATGATTCCTCATGAAGTAGATCTATCATTCAAGGTTCTTGGTTTTTAGGGAAGAAGAGTTTTTGTTCGGCTAGGGGTAGGACCCATCCATCAACATCTCATTTCCCCAGGGGTAGTGGCTATCAGGCCTATGCCAAGGGATCATGGACTTTTTTTCTTGTGCTGGTCGAGGTCATCAGTAGCGAGAGTGCTCGACCATTTAGACCAGTAATCATGCACCAGGTTTTCATCTCTAGGTTACTCCGTTGAGGCAGTTCCAGATGAGGCAGCAGCAGCAGGTTGCACCAGCTTTAGATCAGTAGAGGGTAGATGGGGCAGGAAGAGGATAGCCTCGTGACTCTCCCTGTCCTTAGAGAGTAGAGCGCGACCATGGTGTTGGTCGTCATCAGGGTAAGAGAGGCTGTGGAGGAGGTCATGGCCAGCTTCATGCTTTAGTGTTTCTAGTTATAGGCAAGTCGAATGTCGTTCGAGGTACCGTTTTCTTGTTTTCTACAATGGTGTATTCCTTGTTTGATTTAGGAGTGACACACTCCTTCATATCACCTACCCTTGTCCATGGTTTGGGACTTGAGGTAGAGAGGCTTCTAGTGCCCTTGGCATTGACTATGCCAATTGGAGGTCGAGCTGACTTGTTTGAAGTATATAGAGACAGTGAGCTAGTGTTGGGGAAGCACCACTCTTGGGAAAATATCCTATATTTACAAATACAACCATATGATGTCATCCTTAGCATGGATTGGTTTTATTCAGTGTAGACTATCATGGATTGCTTTAGGATGTAGGTTGTGTTCTTCGATGCAGATGGAGGGACAGTGGTGTTCATTGGTGAGTGAGACCCTCAGATGTGTCAGAGGCGTGTTCTATCCTTATCATCCATAATGGATGATCTGATGTTGAGTTCACCAGAGTTTAAGTAGTTGGTGTTTCCTCTGGTTGCAGAAGAGTACCCTGATGTCTTTATAGAAGAGGTTGTAACATTACCCCCTCGATGGGAGATCGAATTTGGAATCGAGCGACAACCCGGATCATCTCCTATCTATATGTCTCTATATAGGATGACCCCTTCTGAGTTACGATAGCTATGTATATAGCTTGATGGTCTATTACAGTGCGGTTTGGTTTGGCCTAGTGTGTCACCATGGGGTGCACCGGTTTTTTTTGTGAAGAAGGTTGACAGAAGTTGGTGGTTGTGTGTCGATTATCATCACTCAAACAAAGTGACAATAAAGAATCTCTATCCTCTTACACGTATTGATGATTTTTTAAATCAATTTAAGGGTTCAAGTTGGTTCTCAAAGATCTATTTGCGATCATGATATTATCAGATGCATGTAAAGGATGAGGATATCCTGAATACTACTTTCCTTTGTCATCATGGGAATTATGAATTCGTTGTAATTCCATTTGGAGTGATTAATTCTCCAGTTGTGTTTATGGGATTGATGAAATCTGTGTTCTGTGAGTTATTGGACGAGTTCATGGTGGTTTTCATCGATGAAATCCTTGTGTACACCATGTATGAGGAGGAGTATGATGAGCATCTAAACACCTTTTTGGGAGTTATTCATCAACATAAGCTATTTGGGAAGTAGTCGAAGTGTGAGTTTTGGGCTTGAGATTTCCGTTTCTTAGGGAATGTTGTGTCCCAGTAGGGAGTAGCTATGGATCCATAAAAGGTAGAAGCATCTGTGTCTTGGAAATCCTAAAAGATAGTGCCAGAGGTGCGAAGATTCCTTGGTATCACAGGCTACTATAAGAGGTTTGTAGAAAATTTTTCTTGAGTTGTGACTCCTCTAACAGCTTTGACGAGGAATGATCAGGTGTTCATATGGGCTGATCAGTGTCAGTCAAATTTTGAGTATCTAAAGGAGAAGTTAGTAAGTGCTCTAGTTCTCTGTCTTCCAGCTGAGGGAGTTCAGTTTGATGTTTTCTGCAATGCTTCACATATGGGGTTAGGTTGTGTTCTGATGCATCATAGATCAGTTGTTTTTAATGGGTCTCGATAGTTGCGTCCCCATGAACATATCTATTCCACCCATGATATTGAGTTGGAAGACGTGGTGTTTTCTCTGATGTTGTAGAGACATTACCTCATTAGTGAGCACTTTGTGGTTTTCACCAATCATAAGAGATTGGGGTATGTTTTCTCCCAACGTGACTTCAACTTATGACAACGTTGATGGATGGAGTTCTCATAGGAATAAAACTTCAAAATATCGTATACAACTAGAAAGGGGAATGTTTTAGCTGATGCATTGAGTCAAAAGTCATGTAGTGATGTAGTACATGAATATAGTGATTCTTGGAGAGTAATGGAAGAACTGTCAGCATTACATCTTGATATGGGAGAAGTTGGGGGTAGAGGTTGACTTTTTTAGATGATGGTGTAGTCATCTCTGGTGTAGAAGGTGGAAGAGTCCTAGTTGGGGGATTTAGAGGTGGAGGTCTAGAGAGAATGAGTTGTTTGTGGTGAAGCCCATGATGGTTGGCCTGAGTATGAACAACATTGAGTGTTGTATCACAGAAGACTTTTTGTTCCTTTGATGATGCGTGAGACAGTTTTTAGAGAGTTCCATAGTTCTCATTTAGTGGTGCATCCTGGCATGAAAAATATGTACCGAGCGTTGAGGAGCCGGTTTTGGTGGCCTGGGCTAAAGTGTGCGGTCGCAGAGTTTGTGTCTCAAGGTTTGGTCTGCCAAAAGGTGAAGTACGGACACCGTGTTCCTGGTGGTATGCTCCAGCCGTTATATGTTCCTCAGTGGAAGTGGGAGGACATATCAATGTAGTTTTTTACCTCAAGCTCATGGAGGAAATGATTCTATTTGGGTGGTAGTGGATCCTTTAACAAAATCATCCCACTTCATATTAATCAAGGAGTCAAGCCCATTGGAAGCTTTGTCGAGGCAGTATCTGGAGAAGGTGGTGAGACTTCATGGAGTTCCAAAGATGATCATTTCTGATTGACACCTCTAGGGTGTGGAGTGGTCTCCAGCATGATTTTGGTTATCAGTTATTCCTTATCACTACTTTTCATCCTCAGTCAGATGGTCAGACAGAGCAGACCATCGAGACTCTTGAAGACATGTTAAGCTCTTGTGTTCTAGATTTTGGAAGTTCATGGATGAGGAACTTACCCTTGGTGGAGTTCACTTAAAAAATAGTTTTCACTCCACCTTTGGTATGACTCCTTTTGAAGCCTTGTATAGCTAGAATTTCCATTATCTATTATTCAGGACTGGGGTCAGAGAGTCAGTAACTCTCAGATTGGAACTATTTCAGAATACAACAGAGATGGTTCAGGTAATTCGTGAGAGGATGAAGACCGCACATGATCATTAGAAATCATATGCCGATTAAAGGATGACACCCTTAGAGTTCAATGTTGGGGATCACATGTTTTTAAAGGTGACTCCCCATCGTGGGCAACAAAGGTTTGGTCATGGGGTTAAGCTTTCTCCCCAGTTTGTTGTGACTTTCGGGGTGTTAGCTCGTGTTGGAGATGTGGCGTATCGAGTAGCACTTCCCCCACAGATGAGCCAGATACATGATGTTTTTCATGTATCACAGCTTCGTCGTTATCTTTATGATGACTCTCACGTCATCTATTGGGGAGAGATCGATGTTGATAGTGATGTGACCTTTGAGGAGAGACCCATGGAGATCCAAGACTATAAAGAGAATGTGTTGTGCAGGCGTTCTATCCTGTTGGTTCGTGTCTTGTGGAGACACGGTGGCATGGATAAGAGTACATGGGAAAATGATTCATAGATAAATGATTAGTACCCATAATTGTTTGATGTTTAACTATTTTCAAGAAATGATTTCCCCTTTATGGCTATAGACCTTTCTCATTTATGAGATATCCTTCTTTGGTTGCTTCTCATGGATTGCTCTCTTTTGAGAGGTATCTCGATGGGTGGTTGACTCGTATAGTGGCAAGAGGCATCAGTTTATGCATGTTGGTGTCAGGGAGGAAACCTGGGATGATGAAATGGGTTAGATGTGAATATTTGGATGCTTGCTGATTCTTATTGGTTGTTTATTTTCTTTAAATTTCCCACTGCTCAAGGCGGCAGGTTTTGCACACCCTTCTTCCAAAAGGGGTGAAGACGCGCTAGGAATGCCACATGCTTTCCGTTTTTATCTTCTTAAGGGAGGATGGGTCTATGCACTTTCTATAGAAGTCCATGACTCGAAAGGTAGTTCATCTACTCACTGGGTTGATCCCCCTTCTATTTAGTAGCATAAAATGTTTTTTCTAGAATGCATGAGATTCTCGGAAAGTAATTTTGTAAATAAATAATTGAAAAAATGATGTTAACCCATGGGGTTAGAGCTTGTTGGGATACAATGATGAGGTTACAATTTAAAGCGACAATGGACTCTGGGAGTGATTATAATGAAATATAATGTGGAAATTGATAATGGTTAATGAGTTTTTAAATAATTAATTAACGTAAAGTGCAACTGATAAAAATGGAATGAAGTAATGTAATAAAGCTCTTAAAATGGTTGTGTGCTTATAGAATACCTAGTCTTATAAGTGACAACCGAGAGTTCGATAGAAGTTAGCTATATTTGAGTCTAAGTATAGGTTATGACCATAGTGTGGTTGTAATCTATATTATATTAGGTACTTTTTGTGTTTCTATACACTACTCCACCCCGTCAGTTAAGGCAACTTACACCCCAGAGATTCTGATCCCTGGGGGGCGTTTTCCCTAACATTCTGGTGGGGGGATAGATGGCTGACTACCCCCTTTGGCCCCACTCTCTTCTCTTGGTAGTTACTTGTGCTGGTAGGCACAATGGATAGTTTTCCCCATATATGTGTGTAGCGGGCTATAATGGATTTTGGTTATTCACACACATATATTTTGGATATAGTATCCTATGAACTACTATAGGCGTAATGTTTATAGGATGTGACGGCTTGAGGATTATTACTCGGTGTGTGGGCTGTAATGGCTTGAGGTATAATTCCTGACGTATGATACAAATTATGGGAGATGTGGTGGCTCTTGGAAACTACCTAATTACTTTCTTTTGTGGACATGGTGGTTTTGTTTCATGAGGTGCAGGTTTTGGGGCTTCACCCAGGTGTTTGCGGGCAAGACTTTTGGAGAGATATGCTTAGGACATGCGATTTTGGGGAAAATAGGAAAACCAATGGGGAAGTATTAGTGGGAAACCCTTGATATTATTTATTATATTATATACTCTTGTATGTGTTACTTGGTGAGATTATCCATGGTGAGGCTAGGAACATAGTATACTTGTTTATGTGACGAGTTAGTTTCACTTGATGTTCACTGTGCTTTAGTATGCTTTCATTAAATTTTCAAGAGGGGCTTTGGAGAGGATCCTATTGAGTATACTTTTATACTCACATTATGTATATATAAACTGTATTTCAGGTCACTTGGAGTAGGTAGGTGATCAAGGTGGTTTCTACTATCTTGGGGTTGCAGGAGCTGTCAGGCTTGTGGTGGCTACTGTTTTTACTTTCTTTTGGGTATTTGCAGTTTTCCCCTTTTATTTGTAGTAGTTTTCATAAAATTACAAATTTTTACTTGGGATTTTTTATATATTTATGCCTAATTTGGATTTGGTTGGTGTCTATCTTATCTTTCTCTTCCACATGTTTTCTCCTTGAGGGTAATGACTCCCATTTGTGTGTTTACTATACCCTCGGTGCTAGTCACCATACCGGGGCCTACTGGAGGCATGACTTAGGGTTCATTACCTACTTTCTCACATTTCCAGACTAGGATGGGCACACTTTGTGGGGACGGGGTCATGAAACTTAAAATACAGGATAGAGTGCACTTTAAATTGGGTAAACATTTGGGAAGTTCCCTTAAAATGAGTTTGCTTATTGAAAAGTATTAAGGGGGAGTTACTTATAGGCCTATATATCCTTGAAAGAGAATGAAGGATGGATCTAGAAACATGAGTTTGAATCATATAAAAGACATTTATAAGTTGTAATCAGAAATAAAATAAATCTTCATTTGGATAAAAATTAAGATAGATCAACCCGAAGGAATAAAGATTGTTCGGGAAGAATTCCTTACGGATTATTAGCATGGTATCAGCTATACTTAAGAGGGATTAATGAGAGATAACATGGTTTATCATCACTTACAAATATTTAGAAAATTATGGGGGATGTGAGAATTCATACCCCATTATTAGGTATTACACATAAAATGGCATAGCATAGAGGACATTCTTGAATAAAAGAGAAATGGAGAGGATCCCTTACCTTAAGTCAGTTGGTTTTCTAAACTTGTTATTAATGGCTTGAATACAAAAATTATTTTTATTAATTAATAATTACATAACCTATTATATATTTAGTTGATTTAGTATACCCTTTTTATATTCATTCATGGCCTTTTTAATGGGTTAAGTGGTTCAATTTAACTGTTCGAGTTGGTTTGTTTTCTTGGTTTTTATGGTCAGTTTACCTATGTTTATGAATGGAGAACAATGTAAAATGAGAATGTTTGTCTAGAATTGAAGTTTTATTTTTTAGTGAACATCTATAATATTAAATGGTTATAAAATTTATTTGTTTCTTTAGAGTGATGGTGAATCATTATATGAAACATTAATGATAAACACTTGAATTATTTTTAGAGATTTTTCTCACAATTAACTTATTTTGTATTATTATTTAAAATCATGAGTGAATAAGGATTAAATAACCTTAAATAAGATAAAATAAACATATAATAATCTGGTTCAACTATAAAAATGGTTTTATGACCAGAATTGATGATATTAATAGAATTTGATAACCTATCGTCCTTGATTGTGCTAAATTAACACATCTCAAATGCTGTTTTCATTTCTTTAAAATAAAAGGCGGGGAAAATAGAGATGATAATAACATATTAAATTATCATAAAAAAATTAAATTACATTTATGGTAATGGAGTTTTCATAACATTTGGATGAGGAGAGGTAAGTATAGAAAAGAAAACAAATGAACTTGAAAAGAAAAAGAAAGAAAAGAGAAGAGGAATTGTCCCCTTGATTCAATCTTCCTTGAGAGCCTCTTAAGGGGAGGGTATTTAGTATTTTGATGATACTAAGGGATTTTGGACGTGGGGGAGTATATTTAGGAGATATTTGGGCAGAATATCGGCAAGGCACACAGATTGAGAGGAGTGAAGAGAAGAGGTAAGGAGATGTGGTATTTATAGTGGAAGAGAGGAGGGTTTTCATAATATTTAATTCCTTAGTTTATTATTTTCCCTCAATACTAGAAATAGTGATGATTAAATGAAAAATAAAAGTAATAAGTGAATTTTAGTTCGAGATAATGGACTTACATCAACCATACATTAGATGATGAAATCATAATTCACTTCTTTAGCATTTATCGTAAATTATAATATTTTACTATTTATAAAAAATTCAAGTATTTTAGAAAAATCCCAAAAATTAACCCTACCCATTTTTATAAGTATAGAATACAAAAATGAACTCCATTTTTTGAAAATAATTTTCTAAATATGATTAATTTAATTTTTAATTAAAAACACAATTAACTCGAAAAATAACAATTTTAAAACATTTATATTCTTATTCACAGATATAGGTATATCGTACTTCCACATGAATCTAATTTATATAATATCATAGGTAAGGCTAATATTTATTAGGGTATGTCACTATTCATAAGGGTAACATTACTATTCATAAAGGTATGTTACTATTCACCCAAAAATAAGCTGGTTTTATTAGACTCCAAATAATTTACTGACTGCAACTCTATAAGTAATATTTTTGAAATTAAAATCACAAAAGTGAAAAAATTATGTGTAAAGGTCACATATAAATTATTAGTTCATTATGTTGTGATTTAATGTAATTATATGGAATAATCATAAGAGGGAAATTTCTGTTGAAAAACATTGGTTCGTTATAGAACTGGTTTTGTGAAGCCTTTTCATTTGTGAAGATGAATTACAACCTATTAACATGGGACTCACACACTCAAGGGTCATGCGAAGTGAATGAGAAATAGTACACATGAGTTTATCATAAACTAATTACTTATGGAAAGGAATTGGTTCTAGGATTGAGTGCTTGATTAGTTAATTCTCACTATGATTTGTAAGGATTACGGTTCTACGAAGCCTTCTGGTTTTTGTGAAGAAGGATTATTTCTGAACTAGTAAACATAATCAAACTGAACTTGTATGGAGGAATATTTAAGGAATCATAATTATAAGACTATGTGAATTTGTTACAAAAAAAACTAGATATTTTGAAATTCATTTTCATGTAGGGAGTTTCAAGAGGAAGACATGAAAGCATGAATATGTGAAATGCACATGAATAAGTGGCTTATTAACTAACTCTTATAAATCATTTGAAGAAAGATGAATTGATTAAAGAAAAAGACAAAAAAACACATGTAATAACACACACACACACATAGATATATATATAAAGTGCTAAAGGTTTTCATGAAAGTTACATGAAACAATTGCATGAAGTTGAGATCACATGAAATAATGAGTTCTTATTAATTAAATGATTCTGAGGATTTATCTAAAGAAGGAAGAAGAATTTTATTAGGCATTTGATTACTTGATAAGCTAATATTGAACATTTCTCATGTGAAATTTTTTTGTTATTGTGTATAAAATAATAAATAACAATTGTGATGTTGCTAAACTGAGATGGTATTGTATTGATAATCACAAAAGTGTTTTTGATTCCATCTAGAAGAAGAAAAATGAGAATTAGTGTTGTATGTTTTGCACTGAAGAGATCAAGAAACCTCTATACACTCTTGCATATATTTGTGTGTCATAGATCAAAGGGAAATTAAGAAGGTTCTAGAAATGTTGATATAATTTTATTATCATTTATGTGGGGGTGAATTCAGTTAACAAATCTGATATATTCATATTATTGTGACTGATTGAAGAAGAATATTATGAAACTATCATGCTTTCTTCTAGGAAGAATTAAGGAGTGTTTCTTTCATGTTACTATGAAACCAAGAATGTGAATAATAATATTTTTTATGAACAAAGAAATATATTGAATTCCAATATGTCTTAAAATGTGTAAGACATTATTGGTGTTACAAGAATTTATCAATAAGGAGAAGAATATCTTTAGAGGTAGCATAAAGATCTTGCCAAGTGCTGTAAAACATGCACTTTCAATTGACTATAGTGCATTGTAAGTGAAAGGGTAATTATTTCTTTCTATAAGTACATAAAAAGGATTAATTTATATTGTTTTATGGGTGGATCATTTCTATACCATGCCAATGAAGTGCTACTTTTATTGTGTAGTGATCCTTTTAAAAACATCATGTGCCATCTTTACTTTCTTTTAAATTATTACATGTGACAGTTAAAAGAGAATAAGAGAATCATGATCCTTAAAGGTAAAACAGGTAAAGGCATAAAAATTTGTAATTGGATTAGAAATACCTCAACACTGATTCACCCCCTCTTAGTGTTAGGAATATCTAAAAATAATCATTTTAGATACACAATGTGCCCAGTATGACTCAATGTGAGTGTTTTTAGTTTAAAAGCGTCATGGTAGTTAAAAACATGTGTCACTCATTGAAAACCAGTAAAACACCCTCTTATTATCTCTATACATTAGGAAAAATATTCACAATTCATTTTTTATATGTATGAATTAACTTCACATAAATCTGATACACGATGTGCCTGTTATGAGTTAAAGTACGTATTTTGATTTAAAATTTAAATTTTAATGAAAAATATGTGGCACATACTCAAAAATGAGATAAAATACTTTTATTATCTTGATAATTTAGGAAAATAGTCCATAAATTATTTTTGATGTTTAGGAACCAACCACACAACAATAAAAAAATGGTTCGACCAATATGATATAAAGTGCATGTTTTGAGTTTAGAAGTAACATTTCAATTTAGAACAAGCATGAATTACTAAGAACTAAGAAATAACACTAGAATTATATTGATAATTGAGTACAATGATCCATAAAAAATTTTGAAATATAATAATTGATCAGACATAAATTAGACAAACAGTGTGGCTGATATGTCTGGAAGTGTGTGTTTTTATTTAAAATCCATATTTAATACAAAACTCACTTCACATACTAAAAACTAAGGAAATTTTAATTATTTTATTTATACTTTAATAAAATTATCCAATTTATTTTTATGCATAGGAATTATCTACAGATCAATCAGATATATGTTCGGCTCGATATGCCTCAAAGTATGCGTTTTCAGTTTAAAAGTATCATTTTAGTTTAAAACATGCATCACTTAATGGAAACCATGAAAATTAACTCATAATGTCTTCATAATTTAAAAAAATGATCCATAAGTAATTTATGATGTATAGAAATTGGTTAAACATAAACATGGCACATAGTGTGGTCAATATGATGGAATGTTCTTGTTTTTATTTAAAAGTAATATTTCAGTTCAAAACATGCTTTACATATTCAAAATTTAGAAAACATGCTCATATTATGTCATAACTTTAAGAAAATAATCCATAAGTCATTTTGGATGTATAAGAGTCATCCAAACATCAATATGACACATAGTGTTCCCATAATGACTCATTGTGTGTGTTTTCTTTTGTTTAAAAGTATCATTTTAGTTCAAAACACAAGTCACTTCTTAAAAACACTAAAAACACACTCTAATTGTCTTGATAATCTATAAAATTGTCCATAATTAATTTCTGATTTATAATTATAAAAGGTAATTAGAGTGAGATTACCTTGGGGGGGGGGGGGTTGAATCAAGGTTTGTACCATCTATGACAATTTGAACTCTTACTCCTTTTAATGTCTCACTTTCTCTATAGGATCTTGACCTCTCAAATTTAAGGGTCACCTTGTTACACTATTTACTAAATATGATTATGCTTTACTGATATTTTTTGGTGTTCATGCATAAAATAAACATGACATGAGTATTTAATAGGTTCACCCTCACTGGGTTACATCCAAGGAGCATGTATCAGTGTTGCGTCATGCACCAAAATCCACTATGAAGCTCACTGCTTACACAAGTTTGGGTTGGGCTACTCTTATGCCCAGGATTATTTCTTTATATGATTTGGGGATAGTTCACTACTTCCTAAGGGTTACTCTCTTAAAATTTCCTTCTTTGACTCACTATCAGTGAAAGTAATCACCCACTTCCTCTTTCTTTTCTCACTACTTTAGAAAGGATCCACACATAATTTATGAAAATATACGCCCCTTCATCAGAAATAATGAATGCATCTTTAACTATAGGTAAATTTTTTTAAAGTTATTATGTTTTTCTTCATCAACTATGTGATTATACCTTGATGCGACAATTCTTGTCTTCAACACAGTTCTGTAACAAAATCACTTTTCTATAGGCACAAAAAATATAAACTCCTTCCTTAGTAATCTATTCAATTGTGTCCAATTTTTCATGATTTTTGACACCTCATATGGAAAATCACTTTCTTATTCTCGTAATGAAGTTAAATTTTTAGGAAAGCATATGTTACTATATTTTTCTATATTTTATAGTTATAAAGTATGTGGACATAGAATCTTCATATTTCTCCTTTTCACTATTTTTCCTTCATGATACTCCCTTAATAAATAAGAAATTATAATGACCTGGCCCACTAGGGCCCACATGGATAGAAGAATACTAGGCCGCCACAACCCCAAACCCACCTCCAAAGGTCTGTGTATAGAAACATGTGCGGAGAAGAAATAACTAAAATGGGAGGGCTTTACCTAAAGTACTTGTATGCTCACACCCAACCATTTCCGTGTAGAAGTGAAGATGAATAATAAAAAAATCAAGTAACATCTAGAGTAAAAACCATACACGTAATAATATCTAGGGAATAAAAAAGAGTGCCTAAGATTAAACAAAAATGAAAAGGGAAAAAAATACATTTCCAGCTATAAAAGATGTTCTAACCTGACAAAAACTAAAAAAAAGATGGGATAGATCGGATCCTGATCTCTAATCCCCAACCACCATACATGGTAAAATGCTTCCAAGTATCCCTAATATCTATAAATTCCACAATTTAACTATCCTTTATCTTCATAATACATGAACTATGTGGGAAAATCCCATTAAGGGGTGAGTATATACATACCCCATAGGAAACCCCAAAAACTGAAGAAGGAGTAATAAAAGACACGATAGAAGTAGAAAGCTCAACGAAAAGCAAGATGGAAATACAACCTAAATACATAGATATATACTCATATAAAAATCCAAGATGATATATAATGGGGATTTCTATCTCATATCCCATCCTAGGATGATAAGTCTACTTGTATCTCCAAAGGTCCGTTATTGATGATTGACATGTCATGTGTTTGAAGGAGTAACCGCATGGAGGACTCACACCCCTCCACTATGCCACACAGTCGATGGGAAAAAATATCCATGTAGAGTACCCACATCTCTATACAATAAGGGGGTACCACTCCGTAAACAGATATATGACCCACACCCTAGTGCATCAGGGGGGTTTCACTCAATATGTATAGGACCCACACCCATGTATGTTAGATAGGGGGGGGGGTCCCAATCAGTAAATAAGGGATCCATGCCTCAATACCTCAGGGGGTTCCAATCAGCAGGTATATGACCCACACCATATCCTGTCGGGGGGGGGGGGTGCCACTCAGTTAGTAGATAGAGGACCCACATGTTAGTGTGTTGGGGGGGGGGGTTACTTAGTAGGTAGAGGAACCACACCCTAGTCCGTCAGTGGGTTCCACTCAGTAGATATAAGAACCATTTTGGAGTCTACCAGGGGGTTCTAATGAATAGTTAGATTAATGAAGCATTCCCTAGTCCATAAAGGGGTTCCCAATCAATAGGTTAAGGACCCACACCCTAGTCCGCCAGGGGTGTGACACTCCATAGGTAGAGAACCCATGCCCTAGTCTGTCAGGGGGTTCCACTCAAACTAGTGTGGGGAGTATGGGGGACCCACACCATGGTATGAAAGGAGGTTTCCAACCTCGACCTCTCTCTTATGATCCTTCCTAATCACTACTATCATTTAGAATCTCCGAAACAAGCATCATTCTTAGAACATATCACATCATATCTCAAATTCCACTATGAAGGCCTCCATTACATTTTCAGTGGAAAAACACTCAAGATAGGTTTCTTATAGGGTCAAAATACAAAATAAAGGATGTACGAGTGGTGGAAGGTGTAGAGGGAAGTACATAATGTGTGTGTGTGGGGGGGGGGGGGTTCACATGGTGTCTGACCCTGACTTGTTTTCTATCTACGTCTCATATGGACATGGCATAGAATCCATGTCACTATACATGGCATGTAAGAGGACCCCACGATGTGTCTCAGCCACTCGAGGCCTACTCATGTGCCCTTGGGCATGACTGTGTATATTATCCCATGAAATATAGTTGCACATGTCCCAACACAGGTACTTGACTATGTCCAAGGATATGTATCTAGTCTTGTTTATGTTTCTGCCAATTTCCTTGCTTGTGTACTCCTAAAGTACATTCCAGGATTCCAGCACTAGGTCACATAACATGAGGGGGTCCCACAGAGTGTGTGATACTTACTTTTTTTCAAAAACCCTAGAAAACATATATAGGGTACAACACAATGTGAGTTCATCCCAGTACACTCTGTGTATTCAAAATTTTTATAGAATGTTAGATATTATCTATAGATCATAGATCCTCCATTTCCTCATCAATTTACACCATTTTACCACTCGAAATTAGTGGGGGTCACCTCCAGTCACTATTTCCCAGAATTTGGTGACCGTAAAATGAATTATATCCTTTCCCACAAATCTAGCTTGCGTGCACCGCTCATTTAGTAACTTCCACTCATTTCGGGATCCCAGATCTATGATAATCATCAATTAATTCCTGAAATTGATCCTAATCCATTTAAAAATCACTATCCTAATCATTATCTTCACAACTTCCATGAATTTTTGGGTTTGATCATGTTTTAACTAGCCCAAAAAAAGTCAAAATACACCCTTGTAGGCTTATGGAGAATAACACAAAGAACAACGGAGGAAAATACCATAAAAATGGAGATTAACATCATTATCCAAGCATTCTTGGACAATGATTTCAAAGTGAGTAAACTAGGGTGAGATCATGGTATATGAAAATAAAAAAGAGATTAAAATAATTTATTTTGAAAATGGGATCATGTGAAGGGTGTGTAATCACCAAAAAGATATAATCATATCAAATTCATGCTTTAAGAATTTAATCAAGAGGGAGAAAACCATAATTTATGAGTCTTACCTTGATTATGGACCAATTTTTGGTGAAGAATGGATTCTACAGTGATAGGGACGATCTGCTACATCTTCCGTTTGTCAATCTACCCCAATTGGATCATGGGTAATCATCCGATCTCGATCTACCAATAAAGAACAATAAAGACTTATCTCAACAATCCCAAAGTTATGTGGATAACCTTAGATATATTCCATAACAATCTATTTATATATGGAAATAATTTTTGAATATTAAATGAATTAATTAAAATAATAAATGAATTAATCCACTTAACAAACCTACCAATGGATGCCTCCTCCAAATGTATAGTATTAACAAACTTTAGGTCATGCCTTGGGTAAACCCCGAATTCTGAATTCAACCAAGATCTAAAATTTATTATTCGAGACTCCATTCATGATATATTCCATTATTTCTATAAAACTGTGCATGTATGATATAAAATATATTCGATATTTTAATAAAATTAATTTCAGGCGCAACGAGTCTTGAAATATCGCACCGTATCAGTTCCTAGATCCATAAATAATCCTTAATAAATTTCAATGTTTTTAATGAAAAATTGTCTCTAAATTATACCCTCCTTTAAATATTTTTATCCCCAAAAGGTAAAAAACCTCAACATAAGGATACTGATCCCAAATCTAGCTCTCTTTCTCCGAGGTTCTCTCCTGCATGATCCAATTCTACCATCAAAAATGAACCAAGGGAATGGTCCATCCTCACAGGATCATCTCATGCCGATACTAAATGTACACTTGGTACTCCATGAAGTTTTCTCTATCTTCAATGATAGATCTACCCATTCAATAATGCACATCATACCATGAATGTATTTTCTTAGCTATGAATCATGGAAGAATTCATGCATCTATTCCAACTATGGGGGCAAGGATTGGTGGAAAGAAACATAAAAAAACCTCTGTAGTATCTAAAAATTCCCAATTAACCTCAGAGATAGATTTCCTCCCTAGTTAAATTTCTGAAATCCTCATCATGGGGATACTCATAGAAAAATGTCGTATCCCGGCTCAAACTCCAAGGTCCTATGAAGTTGACATGCATAATATTTTTTCATTATCTAGGTAATTATAATCCATTCATGGATCACTTGTACCTTATACGTTGTCACCTACTCCATTTATGTCCCTATAAGAGATGCCTCACCAATCTCAGCTGAGTATAAGGGTGACCTACATGGTATATCACACAATTCCTCGAAAGGTTCCATGTTGACAGTATAGTGATAGATATTATTATATAAAAACTATACTAAACGAAATTTATCCTACTAGATTCAGCCGAAGTCTAACCAACAGGCCCTCAAAATATCTTAAAGCTAGATACTACGCTCGACCTTACCATTTTTTTAGGGGTGAAAAGATATTCCCATCATTAACCGGGTCCCAAATTCATTCTGCATGCCTCTTCACAACCATGACATGAACCATGAATCATGTTCAAAGTATTTTTTCAAGGGAAAACCATGATGTAAGATGATGTCCCACATGTAAAAATTCCCAAAAATCTTTACCAGACTCAACTCCCTAATATAAAGAAAGTGTGCCAACTATATAAGACAATCAACTATCACCCAGATGGAAATGTGGAATATTACTGTCTACGAAAGCCCTATTACAAAGTCCACATATATTATATCTTATTTCAACTTTAGGATATTAAGAGGCTATAAAAAAATTATAGAACCTAGTTCTCTACCTTCACCTGCAGGTATGCGAGACACCGAGAGGTGAACTAAAAAACACTCCTCTTAAATCTCGACTAGAACCACTATCCTTACCTGGAAAATGATGACATGATTCCTTTATTTAGATAATTCATTTAGTAAATATCCTAAGGGTATATGGTCATGGAAAAACTCAAAATTTATGTACCCAAGATAATCATCCCTCAAACTCTAGAGTAAAGAAGGGTTAAAATCCTTCAAATTAAGATAAATTGAACCCCTGTCCTCCAATAGGGCCAGTTGAAAGGAAGAAAAATACTCATACACCTCCTCCACCAAACGAGAATGGGACTTTCTGCTGAGGGAATCTGCCACCACGTTACCTTTCCTAGGATTATAAACTATCTCAAAGTCAGAGTACAATAGGAACTCTAACCAATGACTCTATCTTAGGTTTAGATATCTCTAGGTGAAGAAATTACTAATATTATGATGGTCTGAGTAAAAAAAAGTACTCACCTAGAAGACAGTACCTGCATGTCCTTAGAGTGAAGGACACTTATGCCAAATCTAACTGATGAGTCACGTAGTTATGCTCATGGGGTATCAACCATCCTGATACATATGATATTACCACCTACATATACATTAACACATTTACAAGACTAGATATAGAGGCATCAAAATACACTATCTACTCCACACCCTCCTCTAGTAGTCTCAAAATAGGAGCAATTATCAGCCTTAACCTCAACTCCACAAAGGATCTATGAAACTACTAAGTGTAGGTAAAAGACTACCCTTTCCATGTAAATTATGTCAAAGAGGGTAAAAATCCTGGAGAAGTATACAATAAACCTTATATAGTTCCCTGGAAATCCAAGAAAACTCTACACCTCTGACAGGCTCTTGGGTGGATCCCAAGAAAGCACTGCATCAATCTTTATCAGTTCCATAACTAATCCATGATTAGAAGTGACATGCCTCAGAAAGTGATCATTATTGATCCAAAACAAGAAATTCAAGAGCTTACTATAAAGATGTTTCTTTATAAGAAGGTTCAAGACCATCCTCAAATGGTCTTCATACTACTCCTCCGACATTGAGTAGATGCATATGTCATCAATGAAGAAAAAAAAATTGATACAATTATGTCTAGAAGATTCGGTTCATCAGATCCATAAATAGATTTGGGGAATTCATAACACAAAAATGTATAACCAGAAACTCATAGTTTCCATAGGGAAAATAGAATTTCAGCTTTATAATATCATCCTCATGAACCCTCAACTAGTGGAAGTCAAACCTGAGATCGATCTTCAAGAACTATCTCGAACCTAAAAACTGATAAAATAAGTCATTTATCCTCAGAATGATGTAATTTTTTATCATGTCCAGGTTTAGGTGAAAATAATCAACAAAAATCCAATAAAATCCTATTTTCCTTTTTCACAAAAAAATCAAAGCTACCCAAGGGGATGCACTAGTTATAATAAAAACCATCTCTTGAAGGTCCTCCAACTACACTATATGTTCTCAAATCTCAGTAGGGGCTATATGACACGATATAGAAGATATCAGAGTGGTCCTAGGGTGCAAGTCAATGAAAAAAAATCATCCTCCCACCTCAGAGTTAGTCTCAAAACATCCTCAAGGAAGATATACATATAATACTCAAAAATTGAAAGAACTCAGATGCCTAAAAATCCCATTTCACCAAGGTATATACTCACCAAATAATGGGTGATGGGTTTCATCTTCTTGCCCGAAAGACACACTCACTCTTCCATGATATATCTCTCACCCAAAAAGAGAATTTCATCCCATTTTTCTGAAGGAATTTTACGCATATACAATGATAGTAAATCTTGGATTGGACCATGAATAACTATTCCATATCAAAGATGAAGTCATATGATCTCATCACGATGAACAAGACATCTAATGAGAAACTATCTCCACCAAGTGATAGATCACATTGCTAGAAGATAAATGATATCGAATAAGCATTCCCTGTAGTAATCTCAAGCCAAAGTTATTGAGATAAAGTCTAAAATTTGAGCTCCAACACTCAAACCAGAAGTAAGGTAATGATGGAATAACTCACCAATGTGTCTACTAGTACTAAAATAATTGTATAATAAACATAGATAATGCCTATAATCATATCACGAGATACTAGGTCATAAGACCTAAAAACCTGTAGCTTCCTGTGGTCCTGACCACATAATCCCTATGATTAACATGGGACACCTGGTAGTGGTGTGGGTGGAATTAGATCATAACATTGTCTACCACCACCAGCTCCTCCTTCAGGATCCCGACCAACTCTTCTACCACTACATCCCTGGGGGCCACCATAGCCTCACTTGGGATATCCATGATCATGACAATCCCTCTACTGTGGTGGTCCATCAACTTCCTGCCCACCCTCCTCAACACATTGGGTTAAGATATCATGTGCCATGTGACCTCACCAATCACATGTATAGAATCTCACCTCTTTGTTCTGCCCTGGTCATCTTCATATTCTCTAAGGAACATGTCCATGTGCCTAAGTCCATTAAAGAGAAGGTATCCTATTCTAAGACCCTAAAAAATGGTTCCGGATAGCTACTATAGATTAATCATCCCCATGATTCCCACTTCCATCTCTTGTTGTATGGTTTCCCTCAGATAAGAAGCTCTCCATCACCAACACATGATTTAACACTCCGGTTTATGTGGGAATGAATACGGTTACCACACTAACATGAATATCACCATGAAGACCCTAATGATACTTCTTCTCATGGAAGTAAACATATTGAATCATGTTTAGGGAGTACCAATTAAGGTTAGTGAACTTCACATAATACTCTGCAATTGACATCCGTCTTTTCTATAACTCTAAAATATTTTGAATTCGAACTGAGCACAAGTAAGATGGGTAGTAATCCTCCTAAACCTATTTCTAAAAGTTGGACCATGAGAGTGATGACTCATCATGTTTCTATATGACCAGACTCTACCAGCACCCAACTACTCAGTGGAAAAGACTGGCTGACTTCAAAAACATCTGATCGGTCAGGGTCCACACAAGTCTGAAAACATGGATCATCGACTCAAGCCAATCCTCCACTTCCTGTGGATCTAGATAACCACAGAACATCAGTGACCTTTTCTATCGGAAATTATGGAGTGTGATAAGCCTACATGCATTCTCGGCCTAGTATTCTAGTATAATTTTCTACTTGACAGGTGAGGGTGTTGCGACCTGCACACCTAGATGAAAGTTCCCATGAGATTTACCTTGATCTGAGGCCTCATCATTCATCATTTCATCATCATAATCTTGAATTGGTATGATTAATGGATATCTTTTTGGTGTAACCCTAAAAGTAATCAAGGCGTATCATGGTTAGATGAGCATATATATATAGGGATATAACTCAATAAGTATAGTCAAATGACTCAATCCTATATGATTTATAAACCAAAGTTCCTTGAAACTAATGTCTTGATATACTGATTTGAAAAGCATGCAGTTCGATTCTTGGTCAATGGATATGTCATCTTCCACACAAACACTAGGTTCTTTGGGATGAAAGACACGCTAGAGACACTTTATAATCATTTAACTAAGTTCCTTACCATACTTAATAAGGGGAAAATACTCTAAACATCATCCCAAAGTCGAACCATCTCTTATAGAAATCTGTAACATCCCTACCCACCAGGGACCACCTGGCTGGTAGAAGACCGGACCTCAACAACCCCATGCCCACCTCCATAAGCTAGGGGCTGGAAACAAGCATCAAGAAGTCATAAATAAAATGGGAGTATTTTTCCTAAAGTAATATTATGCACACACCCAACAATATCCATGCATAATTGGAGAGGAATAATAATAAAAGATAGTGAAATATAGAGTAAACAATATGTATATAATAACCTATAGGAAAAAAGGGAGAGACGGGGTAAACCAAAATAAAAAGTAAAAAATAAATTACCACCTAGAAAAATGTCAAAACATTACAATAATTGGAAAGGAAACAAAGATGAGAGAGAATGACTCATGATCTCCAATCCCTGGCCACCATACACGGTAAAATTCACCCATGTATCCCTAAGCTCTTCCAATTCTATCACCAACCTATCCATATTCTTCATAATATAAAACACATGAGAAAACAATCCCGTGTAGGGGTGAGTATATACTTACAAAGTTGGAAACTCAGAAAACTAAATATGTAGAAATAAAAGACATGATAAAAGTAGTCACCTCAACCCAAATAAAGAGAGAAACAAAACTCAACAACCTAGACATATATTATTTTATAAGAAATACATACAAGAGAGAATGGGGATCTCCATATAATATCCCAACCATGGAAGATGAGTATACCTATATCTCTCAAGGTCCGCCATTGATTCCCGGTATCTCATGTGTCTAAAGAAGTAAATTCATAGAGGTCCCAAACCTCACCACTATGCTGAAAAGTCGAGGGGGAACAATCTTCATATAGGGGAAGCACAACCTTGTACAATAAGGGGTTATACTTAGTAGATATATAGAATAACCACATCCTAGTGTGTCAGGGGTGTATCGCTCAATAGGTAGAGGACCCATGCCCTAGTTCATTATGGGGTGTCACATAGTAGAAAGAGGACCCACACCCCAGTCTATTAGGGGTTCCACTAAGTAGGCAGAGGACCCATTCCCTAGTCCACCAGGGGGTTCCACTCAGTAGATAGATTGAGGATCTACACCCTAGTGCATTAGGGGTTCCTCTAAGTAGGTAGAGGACCCATTCCCTAGTCCATTAGGGGGTGTCACTTAGTTGGTAGAGGACTCATACCCTATTTTGTGAGGGGGTGCCACTAAATAGGTAGATAGAGGACCCATTCCCATGTCCTTCAAGGGTGCACCACTCAGTTGGTAGAGGACTCACACGCTAGTCTTCTAGATGGGTTCCACTAAATAGTTAGAGGACCCACACCATATTCTATCATGTGGGGCCACTCAATCTAGTGTGAGGAGTATGTGGGACCCATATCTTGGTTTTACATAGGTGTTTCCGACCTCAAACACTCTATGTTGATCCTTACCAATTACTAACATCATTTATAATCTCCTAAAGAAGCTCTAGCCTCATAACATCTCACATAATATCTCAAATGACACTATGAATTCCACCATCGCATTTTATGTAAAAAAAACATAGGATATGCTGCTCGCGGGCCAAAATCCAAGTCAAAACAAAAGAGATACGGGTGGTAGAAGTTGTATAGATAAGTACATGGTGTTTTTGGATGTTCACATGGCATGTGATGCCACCTCATCTCCTAGCTGTGTCTCCTATGAACATAGCTTAGAATCCATGTCACCATACATGATGTGTAAACGAACCACACAATGTATCTCAGCCACCTAGTGCCTACCCATATGTACCTGGCCATGCCCATGTCCATTATCCCATGTTGTGTACCTAGAAATATCATAAGCTGGGTACCTAGCCATGTCCACTCCCATGTACTTGGCCATGTCTATGTGTCTATCCTTGTCCATTCCTAAGTACTCTCAGAGTACATGCCGAGCCACCCAGACCAAGTCACGTGAAGTTTGATACTTATCTCCACCCAAAACCCCAGATTTCATATATAGGGCACTAAGAAATGTGTGTTCATCCTAGTATATTTTGTATGGTTAGGCTTTCTATATAAAGTTATACCTTTTTCATGGATCCTAGATCTACCATTTATGCCTCAATTTCTATCAATTGAGAACCCAAAATCAATGGTGGTGCCTTAGTCCACCCTTTCCTGACCTCCAATGGCCAAAAAACTGATTTTTTCTATTTTCTTGAAGCCTATATGTGATCAACAATCCTTTAATCACTATTTATCAGTCATGAATCTCAAATATATGTGAATAATCACTCATATCACACAATGGAATCTGATCCATCCACAAATCTCCATCTTGATCATTGTTCACACAACTTCTAAAAATATGGGGGTTTGATCATGATCAAACCCACCATGACTATGTTGAATTGTGTCCCCGTAGTCCTATGGTGAAGAAAATGGAGAAAAATTGGGGAAACAACATAAAAAGAGTGATAAACATCATTATCTAAGCGTTCTTATCCAAGAATTTCAAAACCACCGAAACCAATATAATATCATGGTGCAAGAAAACAGTAAATTAAATAAAATAATTTATTTCAACAATGGGCTCATGAAAAGGGTGTGAAATCACCAAAAAGAGATAAGTATATCAAATTCATGCTTTAACAATACAATATAGTGGGAGGAATCCATAATAAATTATTTCTACCATTATTATGAATTGATCGTTGGTGAAGAACATGTTCACCAGTGATGGGGATGATTCACTATGTCCACTATATATCGATCCACCCCAATCCAATCACCAGATACAGACGATCTCGACCCACAAATGAAGAATGATGAAATATCCTATCAAAAATTCCAAATTCATGTGGTTAACCATGTAAATATTTCTTAATATACTATTTATAAAGAGAAATATGTTTTGAGTATTAAATGAATTCATTAAATTAATTAATTAATTAAAACACATAACATACCCACCAAAGGATGTCTTATAATAGAATCTAGAACTGACCACAAATAGTTCACTTCTAGGGTAAACATCACAATTTGAATTCAACCATGGTCTCAGATTTACAATCTAAGACTTCATTCAGGAGATATTCCATTATTTTTGAAATACTACGTACACATGATATAAAATATATTTACTATTTTTATAAAGTAAATTCTTGGATCACTGGGCCTCAATCCAAAAATACTTCTTAATATTTTTTGAATTCATATAAGGAAAAGACGGAGTCTCTACAGAAATCATGTTCCATCAAATCTTCACCTGTTTTCTCATAATTGGGCAATTCAAAAAACCCATTAAGACAATTGAATTTCCCCATAACTGTTGAGAAATAACTTCTTGTGGAAACTTGGAAAACTCATATAAAACACATGGATTTGGTGTGGCTTGAAATTATATAGTGAAAAAACTATCTTTGTGAAACCTCTATTGTGTGACCCCTTTTACTGTGGTGAAACCTTCACTTCCTTACGCTTTACTATGGCGTGATATTATACATCATGGTGTAGACTTAAATTAAATGCACTTCTTTTACGAGTTTTCTAGAACATAATGACATTGACATAATTGTTTGAATAGATCCACTTCTCTTTGAGAAATAACTCCCCATTAATCTCACATGTTCTGCGACATGATTTCCTCAAACTGTTTCTCACACCGAGCTATCTACGGTGTGGGAACATGGATAAATCATGGTCTCCATTGGGGAGGGAAGCACCATAAACATAACTTATACCAATTTTAAAACTTATAATTTAAATGGGTATCCTGCGGTGTGGATTCATTCACACCAGAATGGGTTTTGGTTTAGCCATATTCGCAGCGGCATGGGAAGATCAAAATATCCATAGGTACTGAATCCTTTTTTTTCCATAGTCCATATGACTATGGAATAACCTCTAAAATTAATATACCACATCAAATCCACCTCTTAAATTCCCATATAATATAATACATCACCTCCCATTGACTTACCAAATGTGAGTAACTTGGTTTAATCTCGTATACCTACACACTTCCTCCTTGCAGTGTGGACCATTGGCTTGACGTTGCCGCCCTGTGATGTAGACCATCGATCTCTTGTGCACACACCTACCCATGTGTGTATTTACCTATCTTTTTATTACCTCTATGGAAATTCTGGCCTTGACGGTTCCCCTGTGTGGTAGTTATTTCTTCCACATGTTCACTGTTGAACTGGATTAGATGGTGAGATTTCTTTTTGCAACCTTCCATTCAACCTTACAACATAGTAATATGTGCTATGATGTAGTCCACTCTTCAACATAACCACCATAACATAGTTGTATCCACCACTGTAGTGTGGTCTTTTACAACACACCCACCATGAACACCACTACGTCATGGTGTTTCCATTTAATTCTTGTGCAACACACTCTATTCAAGTATTTAGACATATCCACTTGAAAAATAATCACACTGTTAATTCTCGACCAATAATATTTAGTATCATAAAAAATCATAATAAACACTTTTATCTCCTTAAAAATATTTTTTCAATAATGGTATTTTTAAGAAATCCATTCCACACATATTATTGACAAATTCAACGATCCCCCCTTGGATTTTGTTGAAAATATCCTTTTGACAATATCACCTTGAGGGAAAGTGAACCAAACTCCATTTTAAATTCTCCCATGTATTTTGAATAAAATAAAAGGGGTTATCCCATGAGATTATACTTCCACTATAATTTTCAATTTCACTGGAAAAAACATATTAATATAAGAAAGTTCTCCTAAGGAATATAGCTTCTCCCACTTTATTTTGAAAACAATATCCCCTTAGTGTACAGGAAAAATATATGAAATCTCAACCCCCTTTGAGTATTTAATCTCCAACTGAGGAAATTTTCTCCCATGTTTTAAAACAACATAATTCATTTTAATCAGCCACATGTTGATCATCTAAATCCTTTTAAACCACTTGAATGCAATTTTTAATTGGAATCCCCAACTATAGAACATATCAAAAGACAATATCTTTTATATTTGTATTTTTAAAAGAGATTAACTGAGTGATTTTAACACTTGGAACTTGGGTTGTAATAGATATCCTATAGGCCTACTAAGATAGAGTTTAGTTGAATTTTTTTTGTAGAAAACAATAGGGCTATCCATTTCACTCATGAATATCAAAAAACACGCATATTAGATTTGGATTTCACACTTTTAAAATATAACCTATGTTCTCTATCAATTAAAATTAAACCATTAGTATATAACATTAAAGTACTTGGTTGTGAAAAATATAACATATGATGAAGTAATAAATACCACTTAATACGCATTTTACACTTCTTATTACAAGAGGGGTTCGATTTTAACAAATAACATCATTTGAACTCTGTTACTTTCATATCATCACAGTCTTCAAAAACATATAATAATGCTTAATAACCTCTCATATTTATAAAAAATCCCTCTCCAATTCATTATCTCGTGAATCTATCCGTTGATACTTCTTGTTGGTGTAAAAATTACGGCACATATTCATCTTTTCCAAGTTATTAGTACGTTCAATCTACTTATGGTTCTATAGAATAATCATTCATGTGATTTTCAAGAACAATCACCTCATCGATTATATCCCACATTCAATTTTACACTTTATCACAAATAATTAGAAAAAATAGAGCATATGGGGAGAGGGGGTGCCTCTAAATTTATCAATTTTAGGATGAAAATGAGTCATTATAGACCACAATTTTCTATTTTCATTTATTTTAGAATCCATATTTTTATATTAACTTTATTTGATGGATTACAACCACCTTTTCTAATCTTAATGTTTTTTCTCTTTCAGACAATATGTTCTTTATTGAAAAGATTTACGAAAAAATAGATTCTTTTCCCAGAATAGGAATAATTTTATTTCTCCAAACCTTCCTATATCACTAAATATCCCTTAAAGTATTATCAATATTTACAATGGTTTCCTTTATTTGGGATGTCCCTTTTTTATTGGCCTTCTTGATTTCATATTTAAGTGTTATATTTTATTTATTATAATACCTTCTTTTATCACTCCAAGATGTCTAAGGTTGAGAGATAGATTTGTAGTTTTTTCCTATATCATTTACAAAAAATGAATCTTTTTCATATAATCATTGATATTTGTTTCTTAAGGAAAAAATTTCCCCTTTCATTCATCTCAAAATATTCTTTTATCCCTTGCTTAATTTCCTCTAAAACCTCCACATTAGAAATGTTTATAAAGGTAATAATAATTGGAATAATAACAAAACCTCTATTACTATCAATGGTTACTTGATCTTTCAAGTTTTCCACCAGCTTCACAACATTTGATTTATCCCTATACCTCAATACAAATAGAAAAAGTGTGTCCATGTAACCCGTAAATGTAAAAAATGTAAGAATGTCTTCCATGTGTCCTCATCCAGTTGTTTTTTAACTCTTGTGAGTTTCATTTTATGTGTACTAATGACAACTTCACAACTTTCCATTCTCTCAGGAGAATTCATTGTTATCTTATTCTCATTCTATAGTGGAATTTCTTTATATAAGAGAACATATTTATCCATGAAGAATGATTTTTGTGACAAGAGAATCATTTATTATTTATCCTCTAAGATGGAATAATTTTTATTTACTTAATCATCACATGAGAGTATTCCCAATAGAAATATCCTCTTCTATTTATTTCTTAATTATATCAAACATTCTCTCTTGATCACTCATTTTAGATTTCATTTAGGAAACAAATTATTCAAAACCTAAATTTTCTTGTTACAATTTTCTTATCTCATTAACCGTTTCGACCATCAGACCAACTAAATAATCCTTTTATGCCTTTATATTTCGAAACTAATTCAAGTTTAGACTCTTTTATTTTTAATCAACTTTGAGTTGTTACACCTTTTTAGATTTCATCATTGACTCTTCTTATCGACAATAATTTTTTCCCTAAGGTTATTTGAAAATTAAACATTACTTTTGTTTAGGCCTCTCATTTTTTTCTACCTCATTTTTCATCACTTGTGTCTAGATATCTTGAGACTTATTATTCCCCTTCAACTTAATATTATAATTTCTTTATTTATAATCCATATTCTCTGATAAGTGTACAAAGTCCACATTTTTCTTTCTTGGGATCTCCTCATCATTAGTAGTTCCATAATCACTTGTCATATAAGGTTCCTCATTCGTTCATGCAACACCACTATAATGATATGCACAATATAAATAATCTATACCTTCCTTTTGGAAGTAGTTGGAATCATAAAACTAAATCATACTCTTCCCAAAAATAGTTCCACATAAATGGTTTCCACTTGATTTGGGATTCTTATTTGATGTTATAATTTTTTACATGTCGCTCCACAATATAAGTTCGAACTAAAACTTCAACTATAAGAAATAGATAAAAAAGATCAGTGAATACAAATACAATAAAGAAAAATACCCTCTCATGCCACTTATTATACTTATAAAAGGGACTTAGAGTGATTCTATTGGGGGGGGGGGTTGAATTATAGTATTCACTATATATGGAAACTAAAAATATTTCTCTTTTAAAAGTATCAGTTTCCCTATAGGATCTTGAACTCTCAAACATAAGGGTCACTCGGTTTTACTTTTTACGAGATATTATTAAGGTTTATAGATCTATTTTAGTGAGAATGCGTAAAGTAAATATGAAATGAGTATTTACTTGGTTCACTCTCACTAAGATATGTGAAATAATTATTCATCAACTTTTCACAATGAAAAAAATTAATCTATGAAGTTAAATTCTTACACAGGTTTAGGAAAAGTCACTCATATACTTATAATTATTTCATTACAAGATCTAGGGATAGTTCAATTCTTCCAAAGGGTCTCTTCCTTACACATTACTTATTTGGATAAATTTTGATATAAGGAATAACTTTATTACTCTTAAATTTATCACCACTTTGGAAAGTATCCTCACAAAATTTATTGACATGTTGGTCCCTTCATCAGTAATACTAAATTCATCTTCAACTATAGGTAGATTCTCTACTGATGTTCTTCTAGACTACTTCTTCACCTCTATGAGAATACCTTAATACAAAAATTTTTATTACCAGTATAGTTCTAGATTAACCCCACATTATTTTAAGAACAACAAATGAATACTATTTCTTTGGATATGTCTTCAATGGTTATCAATTATCCAAGACTTCTATCCCCTTGTCTGGAACATCACCATATTATTCTCTTCAAGGAATTCATACCTTTAAGAAATCATATGTTACACTATTTTTCTATACTTTCTAGATATGTAGGATATGAAAATAGAATACTATCATGTATCTTTTTCTCTATTTGGAATTCATGATATCCCCTTAATAAATAGGAAATAATGTTCCAACCAATCTACAACTTCTGAACTATAATTTTTTCTATTCAAATAAACCATTAAGATGCATGAATTTCTCTATATGTTTTGAGAAATAACCATATGTGGAAACCTATAAAACTCTTAGAAAACACATGTATATGGAATTTACTAAATCTCTACATTGTAAAACATCTCATTTTGAAACTTATGAAGAGTGACCCCTTTTAATATGGTATAACCTTCTAACACTCATTCTTCACATTAACGTGGTCTTCCTTGTCATGAAATAACATTTAATTACACATTCTTCACTATAGTGCGGACTAGCACACTACAACATGGAAATCCATTTTTTACCAGATCTAATTATCATAGAGAAATAACTAATCATTAACTAGCATGTTTTACTACATGATATTCTTAAATCACTTCTCACACCGAAATGGATACAACATGGAAACATTACTATGTAATGGAATCTTGTGGGTATTTAAACCTATAAAACATAACTTCTACCATTTTAAAACCCTCTATGATATATGGGGTAGTAGTAGTGTGGAGTGTTCTAAACCCAAAGGTTCCAAAACTTATCCATATTCATTACAGTATGGGTAGGTCGAAATATCAAGAGGAACTAAATCTATTCTTTTCCATGGTCTACATGACTATAAAATAACCAATAAAATCCACACACCGCATCATAATTTTATTCAAAATTACTATGAAATATAATCCATTCCTCCCATTGACTCACTAGATACCGGTAATGAGGTCTGCTCTTGGCTACCTCCCGACTACCTCTCTATGACATGAACCATTTCCATCATACTTGCACCTGGTTCTATGAACCACCACTCTCATATGTGCACGACATCCCATGTTAATGCTCACATGTCTCCTTATTACCATTGTGGGATATTCGACCTTGCTGGTTCCCTTGAATTTTCAATCTTGCTCCCACATGTGTAGGGTAAAGCTAGCTTAGATGGCTGACCAATATTGACCTTATTTTTTTCAACCTTCCATACATCCTTATATTGTAGTAATATGTTCTATTGTGTAGTCCACTCTTCAAAATCACCTCTATGGCATAGTTTAATCCACCACTACATTGTGATTTTTCAAAAAAAAATACCATGACCATCATTGTGGCACGATATTTTCCTTTCATTATTAATAAACACACTCTATGAAAGTCTTTGGACATCTCTACTTGTCCAATCATCATTTATTCAACACTTGTACAATAATATTTAGAATTTACCAATCTCCCAAGAAACAATTTGATCTCCTTAAACATGTTTTTTCAATAATGGTAATTCAGAAAATCCATTCCACACATATTGTAAAAAAAAAGTTCCACACTCTTAGCAGTTCAACGTGTGATGTAAAAGAATTGAATACATATCAATTTGACACAAAATGTGGCTAGTATGACTGAAAGTGTGTGATTTTATTTAAAATTGAAATTTTATTACAAAAAACACTTCATATACTCAAAAATAATAAAGAAAAGAAATATTTTCTTTATAATTTAGGTTAATGATCTATATGTCATTTTAATTGTGAAGTAATAAAATGGACATCAATTCGATACATGATGTTCCTGATATGACTCAGAGTACATGTTTTTAGTTTAAAAGTAACATTTATGTTCCAAATACATATCAAAAATTCAAATTATAGAAAATCCTATTGTATTTACATGATAGTTTAGAAAAATAATCCATAAATAATTTTTATGTTTATTAATTAATCACACATAAATTTGAAACATGGTGTGATTTATGTGATTTTAAGTGCATGTTTTTAGTTTAAAAGTGGTATTTTAGTACAAAATACAATTAACATACTAAAAAATAAGGAAAAATTATCATGTTGTTTTTATACTTTAAGAAAATGAACCATAATTCATTTTTTCCATGTAGGAATCAAACACACATCAATACAACACATGATGTTGCCATTATGACTCAAAGTGTGTGTTTTCAGTTTAAAAGTGAAATTTTAGTTCCAACTATGTTTCACTAATATAAAAATGATAAAACACACTCTAACTATCTTTATAATTTCATAATATGATCCATAAGTCATTTTTGATATATATGAATCAACCATATGTCAATCGAACACATAGTATAGCTGTTATAACTCAAAGTGCATGTTTTCTGTTTAGAAGCAACATTTTAGTTCAAAACATGCATCATTTACTGGAACCATGAAAAAAAATCATATTATCTTGATACATTAGAAAAATATTCATAATTTTTTATATATATTGAAATCAACCACATATCAATCTGACACACTGTGTGCCTAGTTTGACTCAAAATGCACATTTTCTGTTTAAAAGTCAAATTTTAGTTCAAAAAGCATACAACTTACTAAAAACCAAGAAAAAACTCTCAAATGTTATTTATAATTTATAAAAATTATCCATAATTCATCTATGATGTATATAAATCATACTCACATTAATCTAACACATTATGTGACTGATATGACTTCAAGTACATGTTTTCAGTTTAAAAGTGACATTTTAGTTAAAAAATGTCACTCACTAAAAACCAATAAAACAAACTGATATGGTCTTAATACTCTATTAAAATAACCCATAATTCATTTCTGACTTGTAAGAATCAACTGTACACCAATCCGATACACAGTGTGACTGGTATACCTCAAAGTGTGTGTTTTTTGTTTAAAAATGAAATTTTTGTTAAAAACATGTGCCACTTACTGAAAACCAAGAAAACACACTTGGATTATCTTTATATTTTGTAAAATGACCCACTAATTATTTTTTTGGGTAGGAATTAGACACGTTTCAATATAACACATGATGTTTTAGGTATGACTCAAAGTAAATATTTTTATTTAAAATTGGAATTTTAGTTCAAAACACATGTCACATACTCCAAACCAAGAAAATGTTATTGGATTATCCTAATAAATTAAGAAAATTATCCATAAATAATTTTTTAAGTGTATAAATTAATGTTTAGGAATTCTATATCATTTTTGAAAGTGATATTTTAGGAATTTTAGAAATTCTATAAATTAGGAAAATTATCCCATTTTGTTATGTTTAAAAGTGACATTTTAGGAATTCTATGTCATTTTATTATTTTATTATGATGTAAATTTAATTGAAATTAAATTATACCATTCATTTCTAAAATGTGTTGTAAATTGTAGCGGCACACTGTTACATATGGGTTGTAAATTGTTGCAGTTCACTACTACAATTGTGATATAAATTGTAGCTTCACACTACTAAAAGTGATATTTTATCAATGATACAAATGCAAATACCCTAAACCTATTTTCATATATTCAGTGGTTACACTATTAAATTGTTATAAGACACAAGTGACCAAATCCACAAGGAGTAAATAGTTTTCTAGTCCTGGAAAACTAGATACATACTTAAATATCACATTACATTTAAAAAGATAAAATAAAAAACACAATTAAAGTAAATATTTTTCATCCTTGGACTAATTTAAAGATTACTTCTTCTTATAATAGGAAAAAGGAAACAAGATAAGGATGGGATCAAATGATCTTTAAGGGTTACATGCAATGAAATCTATCATGAATAAAAAAGGTATAATAAATATATAAAGGTAGATAAAAAAACCACATTCCAATTAATAAATAACTCGATCATGAAATGAATCTAAGGATAATATCAATGAAATAATCTCATGGATAATAATAATTGAATTCTTAATGATGTAAATTCATAATATTTGACATCATTATCTTAGACATCATGATATTTATTTCTTCAAGTCCTAATTCGAAGAGAGTTTAATTGATGGTTAGGTATATACAAAAAACCCATTTAATAATTTTTTTCCAACTAATTTGTCTCATGATACCTATCAATGCATCAAGGGGATATTTATAACCGGGCCCCACACATTATTTCATTTCCAATCCATTATTTAAATATTTAATGGTCAATTAAATTCATGGACAATATGACCTATCAATAAATATCTTTATTGGTGAAAGAATACATATTTATTATGATATCCCTAGTCAATCAAATAACTTTCTTAGTAAAACACCGTATGTATAAAATGGTATATTATTAAGGAAATAATTATATCCTTGATAAAAATTAATATGAATATTTAATAAAAATATAATTTTTAATGAACATAATAAAGTGAATGTTTCAATATAATGTTAATGACCACAAAATTAATAAGAGAAAAGAGATGACCATCGATTCATAAAAAATAAAGGGGTTTCAATAAAATCAAGTCCTTTAGAAAAATGATGATGTAAGTGAAATATTAAAATAATCTTTCACTAAATAATTTATTTGTTAAAGTATTGAAAACATGTAGAATAACCTAAATATCATAAAATGGGAAGCTGGAGAAGAGTAGTTCTAAGTATAGTCTGTATTTTTCCTAAGACCTACGGGTCATGTAATCTCTAAGCCTATGGGCCTTATAAGGGTTCCCCCTCATCCCTTGAAAGAGGGGTTATCAAAAATCAATAAAAATAAGGCCTTTAGGCCATTCAGGATAAATATAATAAAATTTATACAATGGTGGGGAAGTCCATTAACATCATATATGTTAAAAAATTTCCTTTTGAATTTTTGTAATGAAATACAAAAATATCCCTTCATGAAAAAATTGAAAGATTCTTTAAAAACCTTTCAAAAATACAAGTATAACTAAAAATATACTTAGTAAATCATTTGAAAAATAAAAATTACTTTTGTAAATTTTTTTTGAAAAATATGGAGATGGAAGAAAAATATATCCGATTAAAAGAGAAATAAAATCAGTTTTTATTTTAAACATTTATTTCCATGATTCAAGTGAAAACGATACGATTTTTTTGAATAAAATATGGAAATTATATAAATATATAGATGATAATAAAATATATGTATTTTATTAAGGTCAGATTATAATATTCCTTCAACAAAAATCAAGTTAATCCAAAAAAACGAGACTATAAAATAAATCCATAGCTCATTAGTAACTTATAAATTTTAAACCCTTGAAAGAAAAAAATGAATGAAAAATATTAATCATCATGAATAAAAAGGTATTCAGGATAAATATATCAAAGAGGCAGTATATACACCATATAAAATTAAATTGGATTATATTATCAAATTTTTCTCAATGAAATGTAAATTCGGACGAAATCCGTTAGCTTAGGTCCGAATATTCATGTACATTATTTATATATCTAAATTATAAATTTATGTTAATAATTTAATTTATTATGAAAAGTTTTCTTTTTTATTATTCTTTTTATTTTATTTATTATCGTGTTTTATTTATTTACTTAATAATTTAAGTTCGCATATGATGTTTTGACGATATTCGACTCAAAATCGAAAATGACTTTGGCAGGTTGACTATGGTAAATGAGGTCATTATTTCATCATCTACAGAATAATAATCACGAAATAATTATCATTTTTATAAATTAATTATACATTTAAATCCATCCATGAAATATTTTTATGAAAAACAACTCACATTACATTCATGAAGACAATAGGCAGTACATACACATGAGTGACGTTTCCATTTTTCTACGATCATGATGAAAAAAGTTAGGTTTCATTTTATCTTTCTATAATTATAATTATATCATAAATATAGTACTATATATTTAAATACAGTTATATATATACCATCTATGAGATGTGGTAATGAAAAATGAATCACATTGCTTCGTGGAGGTGGTAATCCACACGTACACACAGACAATGTTATCATCTTACAATGAATGGAAATATAAGAAAACATATAATATATTAGTTTTACATAATGATAAAAATATCATGAATATTATATATATATATTAAATTCATCATCAAAATCATCTATGATAGGCAATGATGGAAAATTAATTACATCGGTTTCTGAGGCAATAATCCTCCGTGCACATGAACAATGGTTTCTTTTTTCCATTTTATGGAAGAGGAAATTGTTGTAAGTTATGAAATTAACATAATAAAGTATAAGTATATATGATATACTTATTTTTATATACCATTATGTTTGATTAATATTTTAAAGAGGTTGAAGAATAAATAAATCAAAAAATAACCCGTTAAGAACGATACGTCTTATTTGAAAAACCTTGTTAGGTTTACTCCAAAATCCATCCTAGGATGGTTTTATAACCAAACTAAGGCCTCTAAGAAGTGTTATTGGAAATAATTAAGTAATTTGGTTAGGTATTTTCTAAACCAAAATTATTTTAACTTGTGAATAAATTATGAGAGGAGGTTACATTTTATTAGTGAAAGGATGATAGCTTTTGGAATTTCTTAACATATTAAATTAATATAAATTTATTTTCTTGGAAAAAGGATCTAAACAAGTAAAATTATAATATATGATAATTATTGGTCAAAAAAATACAATATAATAAATGTTTGAGAATTTTAGATTAGTTTTTCCCCTTATCTCTTTATTTTAGCATGTATTAACCTTTTCTGAAAATTAATGTGATAACACAGTTATTACTATTTAGGGGTAATGATATATATTATAAAATTAAAATTATCCAATAAATAGAACAAGGTTGATATTTTCAACCATATAAAAATCACTCAGATGAATATATGGGTTTTAGTAATTTTAAATCAATTAATAAAATACTATTTATTATAAAATATCATTAATATCATTTTTGGAAGTGTTCTTTTAATTTGACTTTGAAAATAACATGAAAAAATAGAATTAGAATATAATTATTTCAAACATTATTAACATGATATATTTATATAAAAAATTCTTGAAATATAATAAATTCTTCAATTTTTATTACTTTTATTTTTTTTAAAATTATTTATTTTATTTTTATATTAATTAAAGAAATATCGTCTCGTTATTGCATAAGCATTTAAATTAATTATTTCATTCATAAAAATATAAATAAAATAACATGATGAAAAAAAAATTTATATTTGAAATAAATATTTATAACTGAACATTTGGTTGTTTTTATCCTTGTCACAAAATGTTATAGATATCAAAAGTAAGAAAGTGACATTTTTGTCTTTATCTTTTACGTAAATATTCTTAAGGATAGACCGAAAGAATTATGGAATAAAGTGGCCATATATTTTATAATTGGATGTAAATGGATAGAATACACTCATTAAATAGGATAAAATAAAGTCTTATGGTCAATTTTTAGTCCTTATCATACTATTTTTAACCATAATTACCCAATTTACCCTTACCGTGGAAAATAATATTTTCTATAGTTACTACAGATTATGAATCAAAATAAAAGGGAACTATTTACAAACCATGGAACAATTGATTAAAAATAGTCATTTCATTTTTGAATATTCAATTCATATAATTGGTAGAATTTAATTTAAAATTTAACCTAGAAAACATGAGGAAAAACCGTTTTTCATAAAAATGATTTTTTAACAATAAAATCTTTTTATACTATTTACAAGCGTAAAATTCACTAGAATGACCATAACTAGATAATTTTTAATAATAATTAAATAATTATATTTTAATTCTAATCCTAACTATATTATTACTTTATAAATACTTTAAAAGAAAATATAGTTTTCAATAAAAATTAGATTTTTTTACTATTTATTAAAAAATAAAACTTTTAAGAAGAATCTAAAAATATAACCATAAGGTAATTCTAAAATTATGATTCCTAAAATGATATACTTTTTATCAAATAATATTTCTAAAATTTATAGAAATTAATTACAATAATTTCTCAAAAATATCAATAAATATTATTTTTTAAGAAAATGAAATTTTGAATAAAAAAACATCTTTATTAAAAATTGAGTTATTAATTTATCTGTATTTATCAATAAAACTATATTTAGTAGGAACTATATATATATTTCATAAATTAATGAATCCTATTAGTACCATACAATTTAATGGCTTGGTAGTAATAATTATACTTAAATAATAATATTGTATGGTTCATTTAGGCTCGGTGGTGCGTGTCCTATACACTATCAAACATAATTTTATTTTTTTAAATCCTAGGGTGATTTTCCTTCACCCTTTAATGAATTTTATCCCATAAATTTTAAATTGGTCTTGGTAAACAAGGGTTTAACATCTAATAATACCCTTATTGAAATCCCACAATGTAAAAAGGGTTAATAAAACTTACATGTAAAACATGGAAAGGGAAATGAGAAGGTCATCTAGAATAATAAAAATATTGGTTTCAAAAAAGGATAAGATTACCGGGAAGTAAAAATATGGACACGAAAGAGATAAATAATTCCCAAGGAATAATATATATTTATAGAATATGTTCAAGAGAAAATTACTGACAAAAAAACCATAAATTTGTGATGGGTGAAAAGTCCATCAATTCACAAGAAATGATCGTAATCAGAAAAAAATTATTTCAAGATCATTTTCCTAGAGATTAGGAATTAATTTATCATATAGAGTTAAAACATAAGGAAGAATACTTACTTTACAACTATAATTGTATTCTTAATAAATTCCTCCCATAATCTCATATTTTTATTCAAATGACGAGTATTTAGATAAATATTTTACTTCTAAAGCACTAAAATAATCTTCTTCTATCATTAGTAATTAACCAAAACTAAAATGGTTACCACAAGATAATTATAAAAATGAATAAACAGTCTTCTGAAGAAATAAAAATTAATCACCAATTACACACCAGTAACACCCAAGTATAACATAGATCATTCAATAAATAACCCACCTTAAAATTATTCAAAATATTCTGAACTAATGTTGAAACCAAACAATTAGAATGATTAAATCACATGTTATTCTAAGATAAATTCAGAATATTTCTCAAAATAACACCAATCACTCTTAATTTCTTATACCAAAAATGTATATTCCCTAATCATATAATCTCTAAGATATGATAATAATTTCCATAAATAACCTGAATCACCATAAACGCACATTAAACTAAAATATGCTTCGAAAAAATAATTCAAACATTATTACTCGAATAAAATCCAATAATGTTCTAATTACCTTAATCATATATGGATCCCAAAATAGTGAAATTATTCTAAAATATCATTAGTCACATTAAAATCTCATCACTTAAAACCTCAAAATGGGTGTCTAATCCGTTAAACTTATGATCAACCTTAAATTTATAAAACCATTACGATATCCATAACTCTTAAGTTAAAATAACATGTAGACATATATACTTAAAAAAATTAATATTATACTTATTAATCACAAACTATTGAATATATTCCATAACAACAAAAATGAAATAAACATTTTTTAATATGACCTAAATAAATTTTTCATCAAATAAATATCTTATTTATTTCGTTAATGTTAATCATATATTTATCCCAGCTAAACATTATTAACTAAACATAAATAATATATTAATGGTTATCTTTCCATTAATCATGTTTTTTCCAAAAATATAAATTTAAAACTAAATCATATTTCTTGGTTATCAGTTCTATTCAAAATATGTTTTCAAATCCTTCAAGAAAAACTATTGTGATCAATTCTTATATGGTTTATGGTTTTTATAACCAAAATACCATTGATAAAATACTTATATGATAAAATTATTGAATAAAAATACAAAAATATTATAATAACATCACTTCAATGATAGGTATAACATATCTCCATCCATGGTCTAGTATTTAACCTTTAAAAGATGTAATTGACTTGGATCGTACTCAGGTTACCCACATTTAAGACAAAAAACTATAAATGGATCTCTAGGATGAAATTTATTTCTCTCTATTGAACTCCTCATTTTTACTTATCAATTATTTTCTCAATTCTATTATTTTCTTAACAGAAATTATTTTCTTATTATTTTAAGACATTCTCTTTGGTGTCAATTTCCACATTTCATACATGAAGCAAATTGAGCCTTATTTCCACTATAGTCTCCACCACCCAAGCTATGAGAGGAATATATTCTTCAATTATTTGGTGAGTTTGAGAGTTGGTTATGTCATAGATTGGTAATCATATATCGGGATATCTGATTAAGAATAATTACAATGTCTTTCACTTTAGTCCTCATCTTATCTGGTTTCTCAAAATCACCAAATTTTCCATCACATTCAGCATTGACATCATTCCTCCTGGTTCTAGACCTTGAATAAAACGAAAAATAATTATGTGAGCAACAATAGTCATAATTATAATAAATCATTTATTGGAGTTCTATGTAAAGAAACCTTCTTTTCAATCTATGACACATTAGGTTTAACCCTGGTCATCCATAACCATCATTTATTTAACTCCTTCATGATGGTTTATAAATAAAATGTTAATTTACACAAGAATATATCCCCGGAGTTTCGAACCAGATGCATAGTAAGAGAACACTCACCATACACTAGAATAATGGATTTGGTATACTCAACCAAGTCTTTTCAGGGATATTAATCCTAGATTTATCTTTACCAAAAACACATCCACTTTTTGTATCCATACATGGATGTATTTATAGAAAAATAACATAACATATTACTTATTAAAACTTTAGGATGTTATAATATAATTAGAATTATCCTCAAAGTTAGTCATAGGGTTATGTTTACTAAACTATGTTTCTTTAATTCTAGTTTTCAGGGTTTCTACTAAACTTATTTTGATACCAACTCTAAATAATCTGAATCTAGTAGCCCAAATCCAGTGGTAACATTATTACATTTGAATAATATACATGTGATCACATCTCAAAGGACCAAATAGTTTATTAGAATTGATAAACTAGATACATACTTAAATATCACATTAAATTTGAAAATAGAAAATAAAAAACATAAATAAATTAAATATTCTACATCCTTGAACTCATTTAAGGATTCCTTATTCATATCCTGAGGAAAATAAAAAAATAAGGGTGATATCATATATTTAATAAGGTTGAAATACAATGGAACCTATCATGATTAAATTAATAAATATGGCATTGTATATAATTGAAAGCACATTCCATTTAATCAAGAACTTGATAATGAAATGAATCCATCGATAATATCAATGAAATAATACCATGGATAAAAATAACTGAATTATCAATTAAAGAAATGATAATATTGGATGTGATGAACTCATAAATCATGAAATCTATACTATAAATACCTTACACTAAGTTAGTTTAATCAATGGGTAGGTATATACAAAAAACCCATCTGATAAATTTGGCCAACTGATTTGTCTCATGCAAAATTTCAATGCATCGTATGTATATCTATAATTACGACCCACCCATTAATTGATGTAAAATCTATTCCATATATATTTATTGATTAATTAAATTATTAAACAATATTCCTTGTCAATAAATATCCGTATTGAGTAAATAATATAGATTTATTATGATTTCCTCCATCCAATCAAATAGCTTTCATAGTAAAGAACCATATGTAAAAATTGTATATGGATTAGGCAATAATCATATTAATGATATGAAAAATATGACTATTTAAAATAAATTTAATGTAAAATGATCATAGTAAATTTAATGTTTCAATATAAAGTAAATGGACACAAAATTAATAAGAGATAATAGATGACCATCATTTCATTAGAAATATAGGTTTTTAAAAAAATTACATTATATTGATAATAGATAAAATTGAAGTTAAATATTAAAATAATATTTAATTAAATATTTTTCTATATAAAATAATTAAAAACAAGTATAATAAGGTAAATATCTAGAAATGGTTATGGTGATGGGGATGTCTATCAATGTTGTATACGTTAAAAACATTCATTCTAAATATTTGTAATGAAAGTTAAAAAATGATGTTTTTAAAAGACAATAGAAATATTGATTCAAAACTTTTAAAAATACAAGGATAACATAAAACACAATTAATAAATCATTTTATTAATAAAAGGACTTTTCGGAACCAATCTTGAAAAATACGGACAAGGAAGAAAAATATATCTGACAAAAATAGATATAAAATCTATTTTTCTTTTATACATATTTTTGCTTGATTTAATTCCCAAAGAGAAGAAAAATTAGAAGAAAATATTGATTCTCCTTAAATAAATTGGGTAGAATAAAATAGATAGATTTTATGAATGATGAATTATGATATTCCTACAATGAAAATTAAATGAATCTCAAAAAATGAGATTGTAAAATAAATTATTAAATCTTTGTAAAAATTTGAATTATAACCCCCTGAATGATTAAACATGAATTAAAAAATTAATTATCTTAAATAAGAATGTATTAATGTTATATACATCAAAGGTTTAGTATATACACCATTTTAAAAGTAAATATGTGCATAATATCAAATATGTCTTGCATTCACAACTATACCAATGGTTTAAACCATTAGTAAAGGTTTTGTACCAATGGTTCAGAAATGTTGGTAAAAAAATACAGAACCTTTTCCAACGGTTTAAAACCGTTGGTATAGGCTTTGCTGTACAATTAACATAACAGCCTGCTCTCTGTGCAGTTGTGTGAATTTTACAGAATACAAACAATACGATACATAATTAAAAATTGATAATTACAAGTATATATATTTTTATAATCAATTATGAATACAATAAATTAAAAACTGAATATATAATTATATGTGATACATAATTATGACTACATAAAAAATTGAATTTTTATAACACATACAAGATTGGATTTGGAAAATAGAAGCTAATAACCCAAAATAAGGAAATAAATAAATGAATTCAACCAAACACAAATATAATGTCATTGTTTGGGGTGGGTGTCTTTGAACTTAGTGATGATGACAATGGGTATGTATCAATGAGCTTGCGTGACTTAGGGAATATATTTGTCCTTAGCATATTAAATTTCATGTGTTTTAGAATATGTGTTGGAGTTCCTTAAATGAGAAGTGGATTGTGTGAGGCTGGACCATGGATCGTTGTGCTAAAGTATTAACACAGTCCGAATACGTTTGGTCGGTTTTCAGTATTCTAGTTGTTTTTACTTAAAATGATGTTCATTTTAACAAAAGAGAGATAGTTAGAGTGATACCGACCACATGGTGCCTCAGATTTAGGTGGGGTTGACTCATACACATCACATATGACCCATGGATCTTTTTCCTAAAGTATAAATAAAATATGAATGTGTTTAGTTGGTTTTATGTATGCCAGTTGTTGTTTTCACTTAAAATGTTGTCCATTTCAAATAAAAGTGAGACACTTTGAGTGCTACCAGCCACACCAGGCCATGGATTGAGTCTCGATTGACGCTTACATGACATAAATGACCCATGGTTTGTTGTGACAAAGTATAAACACAATTCAAATACGTTTGGTCAGTTTTCCGTATGTCACTTGTTTTTACATAAAACAGTATCAATTTTAAACAAAAGTGAGACACTTAGTGTGCTACTGGCCACACCATGCCTCAGATTGAGGTAGGGTTGACTCGTACATGTCACAAATGATTAATGGATCGTTTTCCTAATGTATCAAAACAATCCAAATGTGTTTGGTCAATTTTCTGTATTCTAATTGTTGTTTTCATTTAAAATGTTTATCATTTCAAATAAAGGTGAGACACTTTGAGTGGTACTGGCCACACCGCACCTCGTATTGAGGTGAGTCTGACTTGTACACATCCAATATGACTCATGGATAGTTTTACTAAAGTATCAATAGAATCTAAATACGTTTGGTCTGTATATGTATGTTAGTTGTTGTTTTCACGTAAAATGATGTCCATTTTAAACAAAAGAGAGACATTTGGAGTGGTACCGGCCACACCGTGCCCCATATTGATGCAGGGTTGACTCATACACATCAAAAATGTCCCATTTATAGTGTTTCTAAAGTATCCACACAATCCAAATGTGTTTGGTTGGTTTTCCGTATGCAAGTTATTTTGTTAACTTAAAATGTTGTCCATTTAAAATAAAAGTGAGACACTTTGAGTGGTACAGGCCACACCGTGTGTTGGATTGATGTGGGTTTGAGTCTTACACGTCACATTTGACAAATGGATCATTTTCCTAAAGTATCAATACAATCCAAATACGTTTTGTTTCTATATGCCAGTTGTTTTTACTTAAAATAGTGTCCATTTTAAAGAAAATAGAGACACTTTGAGTGATACCGACTACATCGTGCCTCAAATTGAGGCTTTTTTTACTCATACACGTCAAATATGACTCATGTAACGTTTTTATAAAGTATCAACACAATCCAAATGCGTTTGGTTGGTTTTCCGTATGCCATTTGTTGTTTACACTTAAAATGATGTCCATTTTAAACAAAAGAGAGGCATTTAGAGTGGTACTGGCCACACCATGCCTCAGATTGATGCAGGGTTGACTCATACACGTCAAAAATTTCCCATGGATAATTTTTATAAAGTATCAACACAATCCCAATGTTTTTAATTGGTTTTCTATATGTCAGTTGTTGTTTTCCCTTAAAATGATGTCCCTTTTAAACAAAAGAGAGAAATTTAGAGTGGTACCGGCCACACCGCACCTCGGATTGATGCGGGGTTGACTCATACACATAAAAAATGTACCATGGATTTTTTTATAAGGTATCAAAACAATCCGAATATGTTTGGCCGGTTTTCCATATGCCAGTTGTTTTTACTTAAAACATTGTCCATTTTAAACAAAAGAGAGACACTTAGAGTGGTACCATCCACACCATGCCATGGATTGATATGTGTTGGACTCGTAAATGTTAAAAATGTACCATGGATCGTTTTTATAATGTATCAACACAATACGAATGCGTTTGGATGGTTTTCTATATGGTAGTGGTTGTTTTCCCTTAAAATGATATCCATTTTAAACAAAAGAGAGACATTTAGAGTGGTACCGGCCACACCGCACCTCAGATCAATGTGGGGTTTACTCCTACAAGTCAGAAATATCCCATGGATCATTTTACTAAAATATCAACACAATATGAATATGTATGGTCGGTTTTCCATATGCCAATTGTTTTTATTGAAAATATTGCCCATTTTAAACAAAAGAGAGACAGTTAGAGTGGTACGGGCCACACTGTGCCTCGAATTTATGAGATGTTGACTCATACAAATCGAAAATGTCCCATGGATACTTTTCCTAAAGTATCAACACAATAATATTGTGTTTGGTTGGTTTTTCGTACGCCAGTTGTTGTTTTCACTTAAAATTTTGTCCATTTGAAATAAAAGTGAGACACTTTGAGTGGTACCGGCCACACCACGCCTCATATTGATGCTAGGTTGAGTCGTACACATCACATATGACCAGTGGATTAGTTTTCTAAAGTATCAACACAATACCAATACTTTTAGTTTCTGTATGCTAGTTGTTTTTACTTAAAACAGTGTCCATTTTAAACAAAAGGGAGACACTTTTAGTGATACTGGCCACACCGTGCCTCGAATTAAGGCAGGGTTGACTCGTACACATCACATATGACTCATGGATTGTTTTACTAAAGTATCAACACAATATAATTTCATTTGGTTGGTTTTCCGTATGCTAGTTGTTGTTTTCACTTAAAATGATGTCCATTTTAAACAAAAGAGAGACATTTAGAGTGGTACCGGCCACACCATGCCTCGGATTGATGCAGGGTTGACTTGTACACATCAAAAATTTCCCATGGATCGTTTTCATAAAGTATAAACACAATTCGAATGTGTTTGGTTGGTTTTATGTATGCCATTTATTGTTTTCACAAAAAATGATGTCCATTTTAATCAAAAAAGAGACATTTAGAGTTGTATCGGCCACACTGCGCCTCAAATTGATGCAAGGTTGACTCCTATACGTCACAAATGTCCCATGGATTGTTTTCCTAAATTATCAAAATAATATGAATATGTTTGGTCAGTTTTCCGTATTCCAATTGTTTTTACTTGAAACACTGTCCATTTTAAACAAAAGAGAGACACTTAGAGCGGTACCGGAAACATCGTGCCTCATATTGATGCAGGGTTGACTCGTACACGTCAAAAATGTGCAATGGATTGTTTTACTAAAGTATCAACACAATCCAAATGCATTTGGTTGGTTTTCCGTATACCAGTTGTTTTTTTCACTTAAAATGATGATCATTTCAAATAAAGGTGAGACACTGTGAGTGGTACCGACCACATTGTGCCTCAGATTGATGCAGGGTTGAATCCTACACGTAAAAAATTTCCCATGTATCATTGTTCTAATGTATCAATAGAATCCGAATACGTTTGGTCTGTTTTCTGTATGTTAGTTGTTGTTTTCACTTAAAATTTTGTCCATTTCAAATAAAAGTGAGACACTTTAAGTGGTACCGGCCACACCATGCCTCAGATTGATGCAGGGTTGACTCCTACATGTCAAAAATGTCCCATGGATCGTTTTCCTAAAGTGTCAACACAATATGAATATGTTTGGTTTGTTTTCCATATTTTAGTTGTTTTTACTTAAAACATTGTCCATTTTAAAAGAAAGAGAGACACTTAGAATAGTATCGGCCACACTGTGCCTCATATTGATGCAGGGTTGACTCGTACACATTACAAATTTCCCATGGATCATTTTACGAATGTATCAGCATAATCCGAATGCGTTTGGTTGGTTTTATGTATGCCATTTGTTGTTTTCACTTAAAATGTTGATCATTTCAAATAATGGTGAGGAACTTTGAATGGTACTGGCCACAATGTGCCTATAATTGTTCTGGGGGTGACTCCTACACATCACAAATGTCCCATGGATCATTTTTCTAAAGTATAAATAGAATTCGAATATGTTTGGTCTGTTTTTTGTATGTCAGTTGTTGTTTTCACTTAAAATGTTGTCCATTTCAAATAAAAGTGTGACACTTTGAGTGGTAATGGTCACACCGTGCCTCAGATTGAGGCGGGGTTGAGTATTACATGTCACATATGACCCATGGATCATTTTACTAATGTATCAACACAATCAAAATACGTTTGGATGGTTTTCCATATGGCAGTTGTTTTTACTTAAAAGGGTGTCCATTTTAAACAAAAGAGAGACACTTTGAGTGATACCGGCCACAAAGTGTCTCAGATTGAGGTGGGGTTGGCTCGTACACGTCACATATGTCTCATGGATTGTTTTCCTAATGTATCAACCCAATCTGAATGCGTTTGTTTTTTTTTTTCAAATGCTAGTTTGGAAAATCGTGCAATAACAGTGATAATATCATATACTAAAACTATAGACATTGTGCATGATGTGCATCCCCTGGTGCATGGTTAGGGAAAATCATGTACATTTTTTCTAATATATATCCCTATATGGTTGGTAGATACCTTGTGGGATGGACTAATTTTTTTTACTAACCGTGAGGCATAGTTTTTTACTACGCTGACCGGTGTTCCGAGCTCCGAAGAAGCCCCAGAATCCCCACAAACCATTATAACATCATTAGGATTCCATATTTGGTCAAAAATAAAGACATATACTATATTCAAAAATATCCATACCAGAGTGAAAAACCAGGTTCAAAAATAAAGTGTTATACGGAATTAAAAAATGTAATGGATAAAAATGCCCCTAATCACCATCACCATCACCAATGTCATCATCAGCCTCATCCTCGCCTCCATCTCTGTCCTCATCATCATCCTCATCATCATCCCTATGCTCATCCTCGGACCCATCCCCACCCTTGGCCCCATCCTTGCCCTCGTCCTCATCCTCATCCCCGCCCTCATCCTCTTCAACATCCTCATCATCACCAGGAACACCTCATCTCGACCGCCACTAGAACTGCCGCCTGGTGAATTGGATAATGCACCTATAGATGATATATATGTCTGAAAAGCCACGCTGGCCACTAGTTGAAGTGATGAAGATAAATCTTTGATCAGTTTCATAAATTCATTCTCCATCATTTGAACCTGTTCATCCAAATATTTGACCCTTTTATCAGACTTTCTTGCATGCTCCTTGACCTATTCCAACTCAGTGGTACTAGAATGGATACCTAGAGGGGACCAATACCTCATCGGGACTATATTATTACCAGGTCAGTAGCGTACTCGACCAGAGTGCTCATCTCCCAAAACCTAATATAAATTATTGTGTGGACCTAAATTATTAGGCTCCTGGGCACCAAGGGCCTCTAAAGCATCCAGTTAAAAATATTAATAGATTATTAAATTTCAAAATAGATATTAAACTTTGATATAAAAAAATTAAAACATAAAATCTTTTCTTCTGTCGGTTCATTAACCGCAGTACCATCTTTTTTCCTTCTACTCGAGCAAAAACATTTTTCTTAAGGGAGACGTCCTTCAATATTCAATTTGTGGTTCTGCAATAAAATTGAAACAATATAAAGTGAAAGTATAATCATATATTAAATATTCAATAAATCACAAAATTTAAGTTGGAAATAATAAAAAGGGAATGTCCTAAAGAAAAATTATAAACAACTATATTGTACCATCTGACTCTCATTATCTGTCAAATTAGTTCACCCCAACGTGTGGATGTATTGCTTTGAATAAATGTTTTTTTGTTTTATTTTCAGAATATTCCTAAATAATTTTTAATAATAAATAAGATAATATTAATGCAAAATATTAAAACTGTCATTTAAATACTTCAAATGGGATTAATACCTTAAATTTGGCAGTCGCCCAATGGGCACTAATTTGGAAATATTGGTTTATCGGATAATCATCCCTGATAGGTACTGTCTCCAACTCCATACCCACTCTATCACACCATCCAACATAAAATTCATGCTTATAAGCTCTCCAAAGCTCTCCTAGCTCCTTTAAACATGTTGGTCGTGCACCATCACCATTTGGGAAGTTGAACCGAAGCTGACACCCAATAGATTAATTTATATAAATACAAATAACAACTATATTAAATCCAATAGATATTTTACCCATATTTGTGCCCATGCATTATCCTTGAATTCATGTGGAAGATGTCTCCAAGAGAGAGGCCTGACTAGAATGATGTTAGAGTATTTGTCTAGTGTCGCCAAAAAATCCCGACATTCCTGCCCAGGTTTATCAATCATCTGTCCATCATCATTGTATTCAACCATCAACTGTTTATGGCGGTTCCATACTACACACAAGTGAGTACGCCCCCTACCCCGCCTCCTATTAGTAGATGAATCTGTTATTAAAGAAAAAAATATCAGTACAAGTTATAATAAAAATAAATTTTGGTATAAAAATTGGTTAGAAACCTGTGGTGGTCAGATCAATGGGAGTCACTGGATGTGCAGAATCTGAAGGAATATCCTGTACAGGTGGTGTGTCCCTCATTGTACGCTCCTCAGGCACATACTGTTCCGGAACAGGAGTCGAAGATAGTGGAATATAATAGCTCGGAGATAATGAACCAGAAGAAAAAGATGATGGCACAGACGTCTGGACAACTTGTAGTGTAAACATCAGAGGCCTAAATATCCTGTGTGTCCCTAAAGACACACCAGGATCAAAATTGGGTGTAGAAGATGCATCAGGGGTATGGGAATATTTCAATTGGGTACGAACATTAGATCGTCTAACTCTCGCACCATAATCCCTCGTACCACCGGCCTCAGTACTGATACCACCATATGATCATCTTACTCTGACACCACCCCCCTCCTACCACTAGCCTCTGTACTGGGAGCAATATCAGGCTCCTCATCAGATATCTCTCTTCTAGGGGGTGGATCCTGAAAAAAAATTTAACACAAAAGTAAACACATGATATTATAAGTTATTGAAATATATATATTTGAAATAAAATATTCACAATAGGGATGAGTGGAGGAATGACCATCTGTGTCATGCGACGATTATTTTCTGTTATCTTTTCCCCCTGCATCTCTTTAATGGTTTTCATTTTCTACAATGAAAACATATATGGAAGTAATTAGAAATAGATAACTAATGTGTAACCCAAAAAACAAAATTTATAAAAACCATTCTGATAAAAAAACATAAATAAACAGAAGATTTATGGTGGTTTGAATGTAAGTACTAGGATACACACTCTGAATGATGTAGGTGAAACATGTAGGTGAGAACATGATAGTATGATTCAATATATTACCCACCACAACTTCAGGTTCACAATCAACTCTGATAATTGAGCTATTAGAGTCATCATAAGTAATAAATGGATTACTTCCAATTGCAGTTGGGATAGTGTCAACTTCATCATCATCATCATAAAAAAAATGTCTGGGATTTACAACAATAATTACACCGAATTTAGGATGACGACGATCTTTGACATAAAAAACTTGTTTCACCATTGATGCCAATACATATGGTTCATCAGTGGAAAGAGTGCGAGTCATGTCAATAACTTGAAATCCACAATCATCAATGAAGGAGCCTTGCCTCTTCATTGAATCAAACCATTGACATTTCTTCATTGTGACTCGACCATGTGAGTAATAATACAAAATTATTATTTTCTATATGACTCCATTAGAAGATACATTTTTAGAACGAGGTCTATTATCCGATGAACTCGCATAACAGTCTGTTGTAGCAGTAAACATAATACCATCATGTTGTGTTCTCATGTTTCTTGATCATTCAGTGATAATAAATTTGTCTCCATTGATCACAAGTGATTTACAAGCACGAACCATGATATTAAGAGCAAAATACAAAGATCTTATTTCCTCAGAAATAGAGTTTGTAGGAAAAATCGATACCTGAAATATAAAAAAATTGTAAACTTAATTAAATATTATTTTTATTTAGTTGTTACAAAAATATTTTTACCTTCAATTTCAACCAAGTATAAAACCCTTTACTATGAAAAGTATCTTTTCTTCTCAAAGATAAAGAATGATGCTTTATATACATCAATTATTTATGTTCCCTATAGATAACAACAATAATAGTTTAACAAATATTTAAAATTTCAAGAGATAAGATAAGAGACACATGTACAATTTACTTACTTGATATACTCATCGAACAAATCAAAATTGAACAACACCGTGCGATGTGCCATCTCTCACACTTCAAGGCTTAATATCATAAATGTTTATGATATCGGAATTCATCCTTTCTGAGAAAGTGATGGAAAACTGGGTTGAATTTTCTCATATTGTTCTTCTTCATTTCTCATTGGTCTGTTTATTCTCGTAGTAAGATCAGACAAATATATTGAGTAGAAATCCATACATTCTTGTGCCAAGTAACCATTCACAATATAACCTTTGGGATAATTCCTATTCCGAACATATGATTTCAATGTGTACATGTTTCTTTTAGTTGGATACATCCAATGGAAAGAAATATGTCTTCCAAGATGTATTTCGGTCATAAGATGGATAGTCAGATGCAACATGCATGTAGAAAATGATCGAGGGAATATTTTCTATAACTCACACAAAATTAATGGTGTCTTTGAAAAAAGTTTTTGTAAGATGAATTTGGAAAACTTATTAGCACAAAGATCTCTAAACAAATAACACATCTGAATAACTAAGACTCTTACATTATTGGACAATAGATGGCAGATTGCTATTGGAATCAACTCATTCAAAAGGATGTGATAATCATGAGTCTTCAAATATTTCAGATTCTATCACATACATGACTTATTTTACTGTTAAATTTAATTTAATTTCAATTTATGATTTGTTTTTGGGGTTTATCAAGTTTTATGGTAGAATGGGTGAGTTTTCGTGAATTGGGCCAAACCGTGAGCCCAATTCAAGATTTAAAAATAAATTTTGTTTCTTTTATAAAATTTTCATTTTTTAATATTTTTCACCCATTGAAATCCCAAAATAGACTCCCCTGATATATTAACACCACCATTGTAGTTTAGACCCCTTAAAAATCCATAACAATGGGGTATTTGGGTATTTATTTAATAATTGGGCCAACCCGAAAGCCCATTTTCCAGTCTTAAATTTATTTTTTAATTTTTTTAATATCTTATTCATTATAATGAATTTTTCAGTGATTCCAGAACCCTATCAACCCTAATAAGCCCATGAGAACTCCCATTGCATTTACCCCCTCCTTTGAGATATTTGAAATCGAAAATTAGGGAAGAACTTCATAGGGTGTCTCAAATCAGCCAGAATTGAAGAGGTAACTTCATCCCGTCTTAACTCTCTCAATTCTTACTCTTTTTCTTCCATTATAGTTCCTAAATGACCTCCTATATCTTTTTAGAATAACCCCTTAATTTTTGGCTGTTTTATAATTCATAAACTGGTGTATGTGAGGAGATTTCTACAAGATCCCTCAAGTAAGTCAGTCTTCTTCATTATTCTTTCAATTTGCTTAGGGTTACATTCAATGTGACTAGGGTTTCATACCATATCCATAAGGTTCCTAATTTACAGAAGTTAGGGTTCAATACTAGGATTTTATATCTTGTCTTTTGTGTGAAATATTCTGGTTTTAGGTTGTATTTCACTTCCTTGAGGTGCGGCAGTGGTGCGGTTTATGTTCCGCACCATGTTTTGGGTGTTTCGACATAAAAGGTAGGTGACTCCATGTATAACCATTTTATGATGAGTTATCTTGCTTGTTTTATTAATTTTTTATGTTTCAAATTTGTTTTGTGTGGTGCAAAAACTATTTTTTGATGGATTTTGTTAAGTGTTTAATTTTGTAGTTGCATTTTTCTTGGAATTGGGTGCTTTTCATGCGTGGCTCTTGGGGAAATGTTTGGGTGTATTTTATAACATATGAATGTAATTTATTAGTGTTGAAAGGGGATGAAAATTCGGGTTTGTTAATTCCTTAATGTCATGTGGTCCATTTAAAAGGGTTTTTAATGGTTTTAATGTGTGAAACCATGTTGTACTTCTTGAACGTGATTTGTGAAAACATGTGTTTTTCATGTCTACCTTTTGTGGTATTGTTTGAGGTATTTGAATAAAACATGGGGGTGGTTTAATAAATGTTTTAGGGCTGTCGGTTCTGCTTTTTATTGTTATTGGAATTGTTTTGGTATTGAACTAGGGTTTTGAAATGGGGTTTGTATGCAAACCATGGTTGCACCTCTTGGGTTGGTTTTATGAATATTGTAAATGATTTAATGAGTTACAAAAACTATGAAATGGTTTCATATGTACTGTTTTGGTGATAGTATGTTCCTAAAATAAGTTTTTGAAACATAAAGTGGTCAGTTATGTTGTAAAACATTTTGGTGATATTTTGTAATTTTTCGAGGTGATTTATGAAATTGGGATGTGGGTGCGAAACGTGTTTTTGGGTTGTTTTGCATGAGTGTGATGTGAAAAATGGACTTTGTTTATGAAAAGTGTATTATATAACATGTGATTGGGATGTTATGTGATGTTGAGAATCTTGGGAAAGATTTTATAAAATTGATAATGGATTTGTTGAATTGTGAAAGATGTGCAAAATTGGTTGTCAGCTATTTTTTTGTGAGTGTGATTTCAAAATTCATTTGAATGAAAAAGTGGATTTTCTTAGACTTGTGCGGAATAAATGTGGGATTTTTAGTGAAATTGTGATGTTAAAATGATATTTTAATGTGCAAATTATAATTATTGACTTGTTGAACCTGTCTGAGCACAAGGGGAAAACCCAGGTATCTAGGTGGGTGGACGTGTACTAGTATGCTAGTGAATCCGTGGGGTTTGGCCTCAGTTTTACTTAGCAAGATTGATGCTTACAACTCTAACTAAAATATGATGATGATGATTGGGGACCAATAGGTTATGGGTATTTTCCCTAATAGTGTCTCGTGCATGAGAATAGATATTGTGATGGTTACTCTCACCGAGATACGAGGTATCTGGGACCCACAACGAGCTAGTGCCTAGGGGTTATTTCCGATTTCTTGTGCTCATTAGTTACTTTGTGATTACCTTCGGCATATGGAATGGTTGGCTGGAAAATTCAGTACTATTGACATTATTTTTTAAAAGTGTTTATTATTAATGATAACCCACTTGAAAACTATTTTATTTTTTTGTTTAATCTTCTAGAAATTGTAACTAGCATTTTCTGTTTCTGAAAACCTTCAAGATTTTTGTCTTTGAATGTTTATCACATGGAATCTCTTAGTGGTGGTATATTACTGGGAATTGGATCACACCCTACTTACACCCTTGGGTGTATGTAGACATGGTTATTTTGTTGTTGTAGGTTTAGATACAGTTTTTACTTCTAGTGGTTCGGGTTTCTAGTAGGTCATTGGTGGTGAAGTCCTGTGGAGATGGATTAAGGGAGGCGCCCCTTACCATGAGGGTTCTTGGAATATTTCATTTTGATTTTTTAACTTTTTTATAGTCTTGATTAGTTGTTTTAAAACATCTAATTCAGTTCTGAATTTTGTAAAAGATGGTTTTAGTTGAAAAATACAGATTCATTTTATTGAGTTTGTTTGTTGTTTAATGTTAATAAACTCGGGTAAATCATTCCCAAACTTCATTTAATGATACCCAATAACTTGTGTCATCCCGTGTGGATCAGGAACACACTTTGGGCCTTGTCATGGGCCAGGTCGGGTGCCGGTTTTGATGGCGATCAGAATCAGTTTGTGACAAAATGGTATCAGAGGAGGTCCGCTCTCTTTGGGTCACGTTGTTTGGGGCACAGTCAGGATAGTCTGGAGTTAGGATTGTCAAGACTTGGAATTATAGTTATGAGTAATTTGGATGATGACCACACCTCATGATGGGATTCAAGTTACGATGGTATGTTGGGATTTATATGAGTCCTTTGGATTTCTTGGATTGATGATGATTAGGGGAAATGAAAAGAGAGTTGGGTTACTAGTCTCAGTGAGCTTGCAGGGTCTGGAAAGCCATGTGGAGCTGGGGATATTTACCTAGAACACACTCTGTGATGGTGAATTGATTGGAATATGGCTGCCATCCATATGTCCAAGTCACCCACTGAAACTAGTTTCCTCTCGCATTGTCTTCTATTCTTTATTTTTGAAATCATAGATCTTTGGTTTTAAAGTGACTTGGTTTTATGAAGCCTAAAGTTTTTATGATATGATTTTAAAATAAATAGGGAATGGTTTGGTTTATGAAATGGTGGAACTGAATTTTCTGAATTTTTTTGAAATGGAAAATTGTGTTCTTACACCTCTTTTAAAAGTAAGAACTATATTGAAGTTGGTTTGAAAAAGTGTTTCCAATAGAGTTTTCTAAACAATAAAAGAGTGTTCCAATGAGATGAGATGTTTTTAAATTGATGTGAATATCTTTAAAGTTAGTTATTTTCTAAATTTTTGTGTCTTTTTTAAACGTTTTGTAAGATTTGAGTTGGGATTTTGATTACGTGGTTAGCGGTTTTGAGAAAAATGATGTGTTAGTTGACGATTTTGGTTTTGAAAAGTGGAAATAATTTTTGTTTTAACCATTAGTATTTTTGTGAGCGACCACATGCATGAAGTTATATGCGATGATGGATGGTTGAAGGCACAACTAGATGAGTGTCAGGATGGATATGGGGAGGATGTCTGGTGTGGCATAGAAACATGCATGTGTAAGGCTCATGGGGTACCATTTTTTGATGTGCTAACCACTGAACTGTTTGTTTTCAAAGAAATATTTTTAAAGAAAAACATAAAGTCTTGATGAATTGTTTGGGATGGTTTATATTATGTGTTTTTTTGGAGAATTTTGTTTATGTGGGATGTTTTGAGTCAAAGAACCCCTCCTGTTCGAGCTGTGTTTTGGGTTTGTGTTTGGTCGGTAAGCTGTGTAGAAGGACCAGTTAGTAGTCTTCTCTGAGATATGTTTCATGACACATTTATGGTGGTTACCTTCATGAATTTGGATCTGGTTTGAGGATCTTTTTGACCAATGTACCATCTTGGTTGGGTCTTTTTGTTCTCTTGTTGGGTAAGGTACGCCCCCATTAAGGGTTAGTGCACAACTGAAGTGTAACCCGGATTGTTTCTCCATTCGAAGACCCTCCAATTGATCAATATAAAGAATCTTTTTCTTAAGATTTTTAGATTGAGTCTTCACCCTTTCCATTCCTGGTTTTGTGTATCCACTTGTAGTTTGAGTGTTATCATGGAAGTTTTAAAGAGACCTTATCTTCTTAAGTTTCTAGATTTTCCAAAGGTGGAAGTGGTCTGAGGTTTTTAGAATGGATGAGTATTCAGATGGGGTCTGAGAGGTCCTCTCGGTCCATCATAGTCTCTTTGAAGAAGGAGTTCACAATAAACTACCATTGTGGGAAATATGGTCATGAGATGATATTGTGTCCACTTTCTAGAATTGTGTGTTCTTTGGGGATGTTGTATAAGGTCCCACTCCATGCATTGTTTATATCAGTCGCAATGGTCATGTTTGGTGAATCCTTGTGATTTTGTGCACCCGATTGACTTTAAAGGGGAAATTCATGCAATCCTGTAAGAGTATATTTATGTTGGGAGAAGGTATCCCTTGGAAATACTTCAAAATCATCTATTTTAAAGTAAGGTGATTATAAGTGTTATTTACTTGTATAGTTTCTCAGTCGAAGAAACAAGGTGTGATGTGTGTTCATTTTCTAAGACCTTGTTTTAGTGAAATATCAAGTTAGGATAAAGTGAGTTTGAAATGTCTAATGTCATGGAAATATTATTGGGTATTTTAGTATAGTTGTCGGTGGAACCGAAAGATGAATTATCATTCAGGGGGGTCTCCAAAACCTAACTGTGAGGTCGAAGATGCTTCAACCATTTGAGCTCCAGCCATAGGTCTCGGAGAGAAGATGAATCATAGTCAGGGGAAATCCCATGGTTGTTTAAACACATGTACAATGTCTTATCTTTAGTACGAAAGATAGTAAGATCTTAAACCTCTAGTGTCATCATATTTCTTCTATTTTTCACATTCAATTGAAGTAGGTTGAGGGCCTTATACCCATGTCATCACATAATGTAATTCCCTCCCCCTTTGGTTTCCATCGAGTCATTAGAGAATGGTTGTAAATTTGGATAGACGTATTGAGGACATAGTTTGTGTTTTATTAGAAGTGGCAATGTTCCAGGAATCCATGAAAAAAGAATGATTTTCACAGTTAGTGCAGAATTTCCCAAACCGTGCGGACTGACCCTACGCCATTCCGAAATCTTAAAAAAAATAGTTCTTTCTGTGTTGGCCCATGCTGGTCGGTTAAGATGGTTGGTTCTTATGGTTGGGAGATCCACTATGATTATCATGCATGTTCCTTTATAAAATGTGAATGAAATTATACCCTTTGTACTAGGGAGTTTGTTCAGGCCCCCTATTAGTGTCCTGATTCTGTCTCGGAAAATAATATAGGTTACCTCTTATGGTGGGGTGGCAATTTGTGTCCCCCCATACCAATAGCTCATATTTAACCATGGTGTTGGATTGGTGGTAGGTAGTATAGTTCAGAACTATCTAGATAACAACATCTTATTTGAGTAAATGTTGGGATTGGAGAGCTCCCAATGGTTTATTTAAAGTAAGGTAAGTGTAACCTTGTTCAAAGTTGTTGTTCGTTTGGGTGAATTGCTTGAGTCTTGTTCAGATAGTGTTCGAGGAGTTTCATTTTGGGATAAATTATGAATGTGATTGATCATTTCAGGAAATTGGTTTATCATTGGGTTGTGAGATTAATCATTCCTTAATTGATCACTGGAGGTGTTTTGGCCCTTGGGGGTGAAGCTTGGCAAATAAGTACATCATGGTTTATCAGTTGGGTTTGGAATTGGTATCTGGACTTGTTGTAGCATTCCAGAGAAGGAAAGTTTTCATAGTGGGTATAATTGTCACATAAATTACTTATTTTAATGTTAAATTTAAATTAATTTCTATTTATGCTTTGTTTTTGTGGTTTCTCAAGCTTTTATGTTGGAATGGGTGAGTTTTCGTGAATTGAGCCAAACCGTGGTCCCAATTCCAGATTTAAAAATAAATTTTGTTTCTTTTATAGATTTTTTATTTTTTAATATTTTTCACCCATTCTAATTCCTAAATGGTCTCCCCAGAAATATTAACACCACCATTGTAGTTTGGAACCCTTATAAATCCATAAAAATGGGGTATTTGGGTTTTTATTTAAGAATTGGGCCAACCCGAAAGCCCATTTTCCAGTTTTAAATTCTTTTTTTAATTTTTTAATATATTATTCATTATAATGCATTTTTTGGTGATATTAACTCCCTTTCGACCATAAGAAGTCCAAGAGCACTCCCATTGACTTTCCCATCTATTTGGAGCTCTTTGAAATCTAGAATTAGGGCCGAACGTCATAGGGTGTCTCAAATCGGCCACAATTGAAGAGGTAACTTCATCCCTTTTTACTCTCTCAATTCTTACTCTTTTCCTCCATTCCAGTAACTAAATGATCTCCTAAATCTTTTTCGAACAACCCCTGAATTTTTGGGTGTTTTCAAATTCAGATACTAGTGTATGTGAGGTGATTTCTACATGATCTCTCAAGTAAGTTGGTCTTCCTCATTCTTCTTTCAATTTTCTTAGGGTTACATTCAATGTGATTAGGGTTTTATAACTTATACATAAGGTTACTAATGTCCAGAAGTTAGGGTTCAATCCTAGGGTTTGATATCTTGTCTTTTTTGTGAAATCATCTGGTTTTAGGTTGGATTTCACTTCCTTGAGGTGCGGCGGTGGTGCAGTTTATGTTTCACACCATGTTTTGAGTGTTTCGACATAAAAGGTAGGTTATTCCATGTATAATCGTTTTATGATGAGTTATATTGCTTGGTTTATTAATTTATTATGTTTAAAATCTGTTTTGTGTTGTTCGAAAACTATTTTTTTGATGGATTTGGTTAAGTGTTTAATTTTCTAGTTGCATTTTTTCTTGTAATCAGGTTCTTTTCATGCATGGCTCTTGGGGAAATGTTTGGGTGTATTTTATAAAATATGAATGTGATTTATTAGGGTTGAAAGGGGATGATAATTATTTTTTGTTAATGCCTTAATGTCATGTGGTCCTTTTAAAGGGGTTTTTGAATGGTTTTAATGTGTAAAACCATGCTGTACTTTTTGAACGTGATTTGTGAAAACATGTGTTTTTCATGTGTACCTTGTGTGGTATTGTTTGAGGTATTTGTATAAAACATGGGGGTGGTTTTATAAATTTGTTTAGGGCTGTAAATTATGCTTTGTATTGTTATTGACATTGTTTTGGTCTTGAATTAGGGTTTTGAAATGGGTTTTGTATGCATACCATGGTTTCACCCCTTGGGTTGGTTTTATGAAAATTGTAAATGATTTAATGAGTTACACAAAGTGTGAAATGGTTGCTTATTTACTGTTTTGGTGATAGCATGTTCCTAAAATGAGTTTATGAAACATAAAGTGGTTAGTTATGTTGTAAAACATTTTGGTAATGTTTTGTTATCTTTCGAGGTGATTTATGAAATTTGGATGTGGGTGCGAAACGTGTTTTCGGGCTGTTTTGCGTGAGTGTGATCTGAAAAATGTAATTTGTTTATGAAAAGGGTATTATGTAACATGTGAGTGAGCTGTTATGTGATGTTTATCATCTTGAGAAAGATTTTATAAAAATTTTAATGGATTTGTTGAATTTTGAAAGATGTGAAAAATCGTTTGTCGACTATTTTTTTGTGAGTATGATTTCATAATTCATTTGAACGAAAAAGTGGATTTTTTTAGACTTGTGTGGAATACATGTGGACTGTTTGGTGAACTTGTGATGTAAAAATGATATTAGCATGTGCAAAGTATATTTATTGACTTGTTGAACTTATATGAGCACAAGGGGAAGACCTGGGTATCTAGGTGGGTGGACGTGTACTAGTATGCTAGTGAATTCGTGTGGTTTGGCCTTAGTTTCACTTAGAAAGATTGATGCTTACAACTCTAACTAAACTATGATGATAATTATTGGGGACCACTAGGTTATGGGTATATTTACTACTAGTGGCTCGTGCACGAGAACAGATATTGGGATGGTCACTCTCACTGAGATACGAGGTACCTGGGACCCACAACGAGCTAGTGCCATGGGGTTATTTCGTATTGCTTGTTCTCATTAGTTACTTTGTGATTACCGTCAGCATACGGAATGGTTGGCTGAAAAATTCTGTAGTGTTGTCATTATTTTTTAAAAGTGTTGATTCTTAATGATAACCCACTTGAAAACTATTTTAATTTTTTTGTTTAATCTTTTAGAAATTGTAACTAGCATTTTCTGTTTATGAAAACCTGCAAGATTTTAGTCTTTGAATGTTTATCCCATGGAATCTCTTAGTGGTGGTATCCTAGTGGTAATTGGCTCACACCCTACTTACACCCTTGGGTGTAAGTAGAGTTGGTTATTTTTTGGTTGCAGGTTTAGATACAGTTTTTATTTCTAGTGGTTCGGGTTCCTAGCAGGTCCTTGGTGGTGAAGTCCTGTTGAGATGGCTTAAGTGCGGCACCCCTTACCATGAGGGTTATTGGGATGTTTCATTTTGTTATTTTTCCTTTTTTATAGTCTTGATGAGTTGTTATAAAAAATTTAATTTAGTTTTGAATTTTGTAAAAGATGGTTTTAGTTGAAAAATCCAGATTCATTTTATTGAGTTTGTTTGTTGTTTAATGTTTATAAACTCGGGTAAATCATTCCCAAAAATCATTTTATGACACTCAGGCACTTGTGCCAGCCCATGGGGATCGGGAACGCCCTTCGGGACTTGTCATGGGCCGGGTCGGGGGTCGGTTTTTATGGAGACTAGATTCGATTTGTGACAGCTTCAACTCTTTTATGTTGACCCATTTTGATATATTGCTTGAATAGACAATAGGAACTTTAATAGTCTCCAAAACTTCCAAAAATTGATTTTTTAGTAGGTTTCATCACATAAAAAGCACATAGAACTTTCCATTTATTTTCACTAGTACATACAGGATGCAATTCTGGTCTGATCCCCCAATCTACCAAGTCATGCGGAGATTGTAAATCATCTTTTGTCTTCCCCTTGAAATTTGAAAGAATCGAAAGAAAAGTATCACAAATATTCTTTACAATGTGCATTACATATAAGTAATGACGCAACAAGTTGGTTGGCCAATACTAAAACTCAAATAATATACTCCTCTTCTTCCAATTGTAACAAGTATCATTGGAAACATTTTCCCTCTTTTTAAATTTCATTACACCCTTCCAAAATGAATAACTGAAATCTTTCAATTCATTAAGAACATCAGTTCTAGACATATGCTGAGGTGGATCATCAGTCTCCATGGTATTTTCAAATCATTGAAGATTGTTTCTATATGGATGGTTCATTGGAATGAATCATCGATGTACCATAAAACTAAAACTACAACGATATTTTAGTCTTATCGATGGAGTATTCTTCATACAAACAGGACATGAAAATTTTCCTTTTGTGCTCTATCTAGACATCACTGCATAAGCAGGAAAATCATTGATCATCCACATAAGTGCAACATGCATCAAAAATATGTCTTTCGAACATGCATCGTATGTGGGCACACCCACATCCCAAAGAAGTTTCAACTCTTTTGTTAAAGGTTGCATGTTTACATCTATATCATTGATGGGATCAGAAGGGCCAGATATTAGTATACTCAAGAAAGTGTAAGGATTTTTCATATACAACCATGGGGGAAGGTCATAAATGTGTATGAAAACCAAAAATGTGCTGTGTGAAGTAAGAATCTTCCAAAATGGATTAAAACCATCACATGAAAGACCCAGTCTCACATTACGCATGTCGGCTACAAATTCAGGATATCGAGCATCAAATATCTTCCATGAAAATCCGTCTATAGTGTGAACCAACTCTTCATTATTATTATTTTTCTCTCAGTGTCATTCCATTGAATTTTTACAGATATTTCATCAGGCATGAAAAGGTTCTGTAATCTAGGGATCAATGGAAAGTTTGACATTACTTTTTGGGGCACATGAGATGGCGTTCCATCATCTTTTGACTTCCATCGGGAGGTTCCAAATTTGATACAATCATTTATTTCAGTAGTTTATTCCCAAAATAAGCTGCAATCATTTGGGCAAGCATGGATTTTTTTTGAGAATCCAAGTTAATCAACTAACATCCATGGCATATAGTGGTTTGAGGGAATATCTACATCATCTGGAAGTAAGTCCTTCATGAAGGTAAGAATGTAATCGATTGCAGTATTTGAAATCCCATACATAGTTTTCCCATGAAACAATCAGATTAAAAATTCCAACTTTTTCATTTTACTACATTACTGATATACTGGAGTCGTCACAACATCATTCAATTTTTTCACCCTATCAACATCATCATTTTCATTGGACACATCATGTGTGCTTGTATCAAAATATTGTTGGCTGGACATCCTTTCCTTCTCATGATGCCAAATAAATTGAAGATAATCATATATCAAACTCTCCAATTCAGTCTTATTATTTGGATCATCAAAATTTTGAGATTCCATTTTCTCTCCATTATGATACCACACATAATTTTTTTTTGGAAACCATATTTGGTTATATGATAGCTAACTTCTTCACGATTAATCCAAGGACTTACAACATAATTAGAACATGGGTAGTGTATGAGACCAATATCTGAAGCCTTGTCAAATGCAAAATATAAAAAGCTGTTCAAATTATTTTGAAAATATATTGAAATCCAATCAGTTTCGTACATCCAACTTCTATCCATTCTGTAAAAAAATTGCAATAAGTCATTTCAAAGCAATTCAATAATATTGAAGTTAAATCAAAAGAAAATTTAGGTAAATGAAAATTGTTTACTTTATATAAAAGCATAACTGACACATTACTCTATATAATAATCATATTACGAAACACAATAAAATACAGTGTATATAAGAAAATAAGATACAGAATTTATAATGCCTATATTCAAGGATTTCCCAGTAAGATATTAGAAGTGGATCAATGCATACATAATCCTTAAGGGTCTTGTTGGGAGTACATGAGTTTTATAATTTAACTTCTTTAGGGAGATCAGGATGGGGAGTTGGATGTGGATCACATTAAAAGTAGTTATGGCCTCATCAAGTTTCACCTTAACCATAGATTAAAGGATCCTAGGTTTGGGGCCATAGATCATAGGATGGTTGGGTGTATTCATTGAATCATGTCCCAATTGATTTTGGAGAGGGACCTTCAATAGTTATAGGTATGGATTTGATTAGAAAGACCTATAAAATGGATATTTAGGAATTGTGATTTCCCAAACTAGGATTCCACTCATTAGTGACCTGAACCCAGATGGACAATCATTGGAGAGGGACCTTAAAGTTCTATTGTGTTTTATCTCACATACGAATAATGATTTTCGGGCTGTCCGGGGTCCAGGGAGGAGGGTGGTGGGCTATCTGGGGTCCAAGGGGGAGGGTGGGGGGGGGGGGGGGTGTCTAGGTTCCAGGAAATAAGGGGGGATGTCCAATGTCTAGGAAGGAGGGTGGGGGGCTGTACGAGGTGCAGGGAGGAGGGTGGGGGGCTGTCCAGGGTCCGGGAAGGAGGGAAGTTGTCTTGGGTATAAGAAATAGGGCTGTTGTCCTGGGGGGACCTCAAAACACCAAATGGGGTTCCACTATATAGTTATGAGAATATATTATCCAAATCTACATATATTACACCTGTAAATATGACAACATTAAATCAGTGCCAACTGTAATTTCATGACATTTAAGGGATATGTGTTTTGTGGAAATCCTATACATTATAGTGATGTTCTTGAATGATGGTTTTTTCCCAAATGTCTATGGAACTCAGTAATGAGGATGATTTATTCCATTTAAACAATGTTATAGTTTACGTTTAGGATGAATGCTTGCATTTAACCAGTGTTGTAGTTTACTTTTATGTGAGGTGAGTTAGAAACCATGTTAGGAATGTCATTAGAACATGGGTTCTTCCATTTAACCATGAAGTCTTGAATTTCTGGGATGAATGTGTTTTTACAGAGCTAATTACTACCTACTCTATAGTATGGCCAACACATCATGTGGGCATACCCATGAAACAAAGACATGTGTAAATGGGACATTTTTAGCACCCCATTTGGCCAAGAATACTTTTCACCATAATGGATTGGCCATGTATATTTATAAGGCTATCCAAATCATGTATTGTGTGTATATTCCCATGTACATTCCTCAGACACTAGATTATCGTAGACACAATGTCAACCGTTATACACCATGTGAACCCTTATACCATATCGTCATTATTACAACCATTAATAACAACTAATTAAACAACCTCACTTGTCCAAGATAATAAAATTGAACATAAATCAATAAGAATATTGGATATATTCAGTAAAATTAAGTAATACTATCTTACATCCTAAATGACCACCCACAACCATGATTAATGACCACAAAGCTCCCCTTTCAGCCAAATAAAAAGTGAAAACAATAACACAATGTTGTAGAACAACAAAACCATGGAATAACTTATAGATTTGACGTGTAGAAGAAATGAATTCTTTGATTGAAGATGGATCGATATGTGGAATAAGTTTGGAAGGAGGAAGATTGGATTTAGAGCACCAATCTAGCGGAGCGGAACTGCAATCGAGGGGAGGGGGCACTGGATGCCCAATCTGCATTTAGGGTAAATCTTTCCCAATTTTTTTAAAAACCATTGGGAATGTATGTTATACCAATAGTTGAGACTAACCGTTGGTAAAAGTGGTATGGATGTGGCCTATACCAACAGTTTACTTAAACCGTTGGTAAAAATTGATAAGGACAAGTCCTTTTCCAACCGTTTTGCAAAAGTGTTTGTAAAAGCTTCTATAAAATCTTCTATACCAACAGTTTGTGAAAACTGTTGGTATACATAGCCATTCCCAATGGTTTAGATAAACCGTTGGGATATAAGTGTTGGTAAAAGTGGGATTTCCAGTAGTGATAAGATATAATCATCTTTTAATCAGAAATATATGTTTTGTAATAAAATGACATCCTTTTGATAATAGATAAAATGGAAGTTAAATATTAAAATATTATTTAATTAAATAGGTTTCTATATAAAATAATTGAAAACATGTATAATAAGGTAAATATCATAAAATGGTTATGGTGATGGGGATGTCTATCAATGTTGTATACGTTAAATACATTCATTCTAAATGTTTGTAAACAAAGTTAAAAAATAATTTTTTCAAAAGAAATTAAAAAGATTTATTCAAAACTTTTAAAAATACGAGGATAACATAAAACACAACTAATAAATTATTTTACTAACAAAAGGACTTTTTGGAACGAAATTTGAAAAATACGGACAAGGAAGAAAAATATATCTGATAAAAAGTGAAATAAAATCAATTTTTATTTTATACATTTTTTTGCTTGATTAAAATCCCAAAGAGAAGAAAAATTAGAAGAAAATATTGATTCTTTATAAATATCTAGGGTAGAATAAAATAGATAGATTTTATGAATGATGAATTATAATATTCCTACAATGAAAATTAAATCAATCTCAAAAAAATGAGATTATAAAATAAATTATTAACTCTGTTAAAATTTAAATTGTAACCCCTTGAAAGATTAAAATTGAATTAAAAAATTAATTATCATGAATAAAAATATAGTTAAGTTAAATACATCAAAGGTTTTGTAGATACACATTATAAAAGTAAATATGTGGATAATATCAAATATGTCTTAATGGAATAGAAATTGAGACACAATCCCTTACCTCAGGTTCGAATCATCACATACATTATTTATATTTTTAAATAATAAACTTATGTTAATTTTTTATTTGATTAATAATATTTTTAATGTTTATTATTAATTTTATTTTATTTATAATCACGTTTAATTTAATTACTTAATCAACTATTTTCATGTTAGATGTTTTGAAGATATTCGGGTAATATGTTTAAAATAACATTGGTAGGCTGAATATGGTCAATGAGTCATTATTTAATCATCTAAAAAAATAATAATAATGAAATAATTATCAATTTTACTCGCTAATTACAATTATAAAACCAACCATGAAATATGGTTATGAAAAATTAACAATGTTACATTCAAAGTGATGATATCTCGTACGTATGCATGAGTAAAGTTTCTATTTTTCAACGAACAGGATGGAAAAAGGTAAGTGTTATTTTAAATTTAGATAATTATAATAATATAATAAATAATATATTATTTATTTAAATACAATTATATATACCATTCATGTGATTTGGTAATGAAACATGATCACATATCTTCGTGGAGGTGGTAATCCACACATACACACGAACAATGTTATCATCTTTTAATGATTGAAAAAGTAGAAAAAAATATGATATATTACTTTTCAAGAATGATAAATATTTCATTAATATAATATTTATACATTATATCCGTCAACATAAATATACTTAATATAAAATCTTGGAAAATTAATTACATTCCCTCGTGAGGCAGTAATTCACAGTACACACGAACAATTTTTTCATTTCCCATATGATGGAAAAGGAGAAGGTTTCTAGTTATTAACTTAAAATAATAAAATATAAGTGTATGGGATATATTTTTTTAATTCATCATGTTTTAATAATATTTTAAGGAGGTGGAGTAGGAAATAAAACAAAAATTCTCAGTTAATAATGATACCACTTATTCTAAAAACCTATTTAGGTTTACAGCAAAATCTTTTCTAGGATGGTTTTATAATCAAACCAAGGCCTCTACTAAATGCTAAGGGATGTTATTTAGGTATATGTGTAGGAATGTTTTAAACCAAAAGTCTTTTACGTTTGAATAAATAGTCTAGGAGGTGAAATTTTATAAGTAAGTGGAGGAGAACTTTTAGAAATTCTTAAAATATCAAATTAATATATATTAAATTTCAAGGAAAAGAGGAACCAAACTGATATAATTATAAAATAGTATGAATATGGGTCAAAATAATATCATTCAATTAAATTTTTATAAGTTTTAATTAGGTTCTTACACTTATATCTTTATTTTAACCCATGTTAACACATTCTGACAATTATCACGATGACAAGGTTTTTACACTTTAGGGATCACGATAGTTATCATAAAAAAATAGACAATAAATGGACCATAATTTGTATATTAAACCATATCTCAATCACTTGGAAAAATATTGGAATTTTAGTAATTATAAATCATTTAATTTAATATTTTTTGTTATAAAATAAAATTAAAGTTGTTTTTAGAACTATTAATTTAATTTGATGATGAAAGAAACATAAAAGTAATGAAATTAAAATAAAATCCTTTAAAAAATCCCTAACATTTATATTTATTTCCAAAATTCATGAACACAATAATTCTTTCAATTTACACTACTTTTAATGTTTTTAAAATTATTATTTTTTCTATAAATTGAATAAATAACATGTTAGTATTACAAAAGCATTTAAGGTAATTATTTCCTTAATAAAAATTATAAATAAATTACCTCGTTAAAAATAATTATTTATGTTTCACATGAATATTTATAACTAAATACAAGTTGTTTTTATCATTGTCTCAAAAATTATAGTTATTAAAATCAAGAAAGTGACACTTTTATCATTATGTTTTAGTTAAATATTATAATTTTAAAAATAAATAAGCATGACACCAAGTTGCCTTATATTCTATAATTGGATGGAAATGGTCAAACACTACTCATCCAATAGGATAACATCTATTTTTTGGAACACATATTTTTCCGTATCATATTATTTTTAACCTTAACTGACTAATTTAGCCTTATCATGGTAATAAATTTCTACTACAGTTACTATTTATAATGAATAAAAATAAATTGGTTATTTTTAGAAAATTTGTACCACTCTATTCTAAACATTTAATTTAATTTACCAGATTAAAATTCATAGAAGTGGTAGAACATAATTTAAAATTGAACCCACAAAACATAATGAAGAACATTTATTTAGAAAAATGCATTTTAAGTATAAAATGTCATATACTATATCCAAGTATAAAATTCATTAAAACGACCATAATTATATAATATTTAATAATAATTTAAAAAATTAAATTTTAAGAATAATCCAAAATAAAATTTTATTTTTTAAATTATAACAACCTAGGTTTGTGATATATTGAGATTATATCTTTTTTATGAACTTTCATTACATTTCACAAACACACGTATGAGGATCATAAAGGTATAATGACTTTGGAAACTTGGAAACATAAAAAACTAATTCATAAGGGTTATATATCATCTTACACTTAGTTCCTCATAAGTATAACCCTTTATAAACATATCAAAGAAAATACCTATCATCATAACCTCAGGAAAAGAGTCATAAGAAAGGGTGAGCTCAGATGCTCAATAAGGTTAAATAGGGTAAATACATAAACATAATTTGAGTATAAGGGTATGATAACATGATAATAATATTTCAAAGCCATAATATTCATATTAAATATCAAAATATTGAGTCATGTCATAAATATTGGCAGTTCATAAGACATGAATCAAATGAAAATCAAATAACATGAGCCAAGAGAGAATAAAATTATTATATAACATGGAATTATGGCATAAACATAATAATATAAAATAATTTCTATAGTATTCAAGTATCATTTAAATTTAAATCATATTGGAACTAGTTCACTCCCCAAACCATCCTAGTTTTCAAGGTTTACTTCCAAGACTATCACAGTGGATGAAGTCCCTTACTGAACTGGGTTGACTCTTCATTCCAATCATGTTTATCTCATGAGATTATAATATTGACCCAATGTATTTGAGGGAGACACATGTCCTACCCATAAAATAAAGAAAACCATATATATGTGTTCCATAAGATTATAAAAAATTTATCATATCATAACCCATGAAATGAAATAAGTTTAAAAAATATTTCATCATAACATAACCTATAGAAAATAAATAGGTTTCATTATCATTTCATATTAGAATAACACATGGAAAAAGAAGTGTGTTTAATAAGTATCATGTCATCATAATCATAAATCATTTATAGAGATTATAATAATGGTATCCTTGGATCATATACCTAGTAAATCCTATGTAACATCAAAGGATGGAATCTTAGATGAAAAATAATTTTTGAATGATATCTTGAAACATTTCTTGAGGAGAATATACGTTCCAATTTCACAAAACTTTTATTAGAACATAAAACATTTTAAAAATAAATTTCCTTCAAAGTAACCTTTGAAACTTATAATGAAATATTCAATGAAAATAATGGTCCTTATGGTGGAAATATCATTCCTTTTGTACACATTAAAACAAATATTAATTTCACATTTTTAGGAAAAAGACAAAATAAATGTTTGGAAAACAAAATAAATATTATTTTTATAATTTTTTTTTAAAAAAATTAAATCATGTGTGAAAATTTATGTAATAAATCCTTTTGAGAATATGAAAAGATTTTTTAAAACATTTTTTGAAGACATGGATATGGAAGAAACGGGTTTTTGACCAAAGAGAGAAATAAACGAGATTTTTCTAAAAAACATTCTTATAAACTATTGAGTACATATAGAGTAAAAATTTTATGGAAAATATGTATTTTCATGACATAACAATAGAATAATAAAATTCATGATTTTCTTAAGAGATGGATCATAATATTTCATTATTGGAAGCATAAACATAATAAATCCTGATAAACGATGAGATTGTATCATAAAACCCTTAACACTTTGGTAAAATTGAATCATAGTATTAAAATATCATTAGAATAAATAAATTCGTTATATTAAAAGTTAATGGGTTTATATATACACCTCATAAAATAATCTAGCTTCATAACATAATGTATGTCCCAAAAAAGACAAATTGATACAAAAACCCCTTACCTTAAGTCTCGACTTCCTTTGTACACATTAGAACCTGTGGTATTTTAAATATATGTTTATTAAAAATATATAATATAACTATACTCATATTTATCATACCATATATGATTTAATTATGACTATTAATTACCTATTTATCAATAATACCATGTTAAAATTATGTTTCAAGTAATAACTACTTCATTTTTTGTGTATGTTTTGGTTTGGTATTTTTTGATCCTTTAACTTTGATAATGGTTAAATAATAACTATAATTTTAACCATGATATATATATATCATATCTATTAATTAAATATATTATTATATTAATCCATTAAAGTTTGATATAGATAATGAGTTACATCGTTTATGGAGAGAGTATGCCATTTGTACACATGAACGTTGTTTCCATTTTCTCGATGGATCAAAAGAAAGGAACATAAATTATATATAAACTTATCATATTAATTATTATTTCATATATATCACATATATTAATTTAATTTATCTTTATTAGTTTATATTTAAATCCTTAGTGAAAAATGAATTGCATCGCTTCATGAGGTGATAATCCAACAAACACACATGCGATATTATCGTATTCCCTATGAAATGGAAATTAAGATGTTATATGGGATATTATAATAAAAAATTAATTTTATTCTATAAATATAATATATAATAATTATATAGATCATTATATCTATCCATAATAAGTTGTGATGGAAAAATAATTACATTGGTTCGTGAGCTGGTAGTCAATCGCACACACGATCAAAAGTTTCATTTCCCATTTGAGAAAGGAGGATGTGGTTTGAAGTCATATTTTATTTTTATTATATCATAAATTGTTAATAATATCTTAATGGTGTAGGGGAATAAATAAAATTAAAACAAAATAATAATAATTTTACATCTTTTTCAGAGATCCTCTTTAGGTTTATACCTAAATCCTTATTAAGAGGGTTTCCTAATCAATATAAGGACTCTAATATGAGAGTATATAATTAAGAAATTTAATTGTGCTGGGATTGGACAATAAAAATTGTTTTTTATGTGTGAAGAGTAAAAGAAACTGGGTGACCATTTATAAGTTAGAGAGAGGACACATATGGAATGTTTCAATAAAATAAATTGTACCCATGTTTTTCACATGAAAAATGAATCCAAAAAGAATCATTATAAAACCTTAGAGGTGATGATGTCTAAATATGATCATCCAATTGGTTTTGGACATGTTTATAGGTCATTTACCTATGATACATTTAGTTTAAATGACTATAAACCCCGATAAACATGTTTTATCCTCAACTGTGATAATTAATTTTTAATACATTCACTATTCATTATGGTAAAAAATTAAGTTGATATTATTAGTTAATATTAATTTTTATGATTCAAAATATGTAATAAATTTATTCAAATTCCATTCACATAAGTTGTAAAATTTAATTAAAATTAAACTCATATATTCAATGAGAAAAAAAATTTCTAAAGAGAAATGTTTTAAAAGATTAAAATGTTTTTATATAAAAATTCAATATGAAATTGATTCCAATGACCTAAATTGGATTAATTAAATATATAAAAATTTATATATACACATATATCTATATAATTTTATATATAAAAAATTTCTAAATAAAAAAACATTTAAACCTATTTATGTAAAAATATCTTTTTAAATATATAAAGCACATGGAAATAAATATTTATTATCCATTTTATTTTAAATGAAAATCTAACCATTATATTTAGTTTATAAAAATATAATATACATATACTTATACAAATGTATATATATTATATTTATATATAAATATTCTTGTGTGTATTAATAAACATAAATATATTTATATATATTTTTAATAATATATGTAAATAAATATTGATATATATATATATATATTAAAATAAGTATATATTACAAAATGTATATTCATTTATATAAATATATTCTAGACCCCTCGTAAATGTGTTTTTTGTTTGTCTATATATATGTATGTAAATTTATACATTACAACAAATATATATTAAAATATATACATACATTAATATTCATAGACACACACATATTTATATAAATAATATATATATATATATAGGGAGGGAGGGAGAGAGAGTTGAACCCACACACATAAACATATACAAATACACACACAAATTCACACTTAAATGTATTTATAATATATTTTAATTTTATAACTAGATTAAATTTTTTTATGCGAGTAAACATTATATATTAATATATAAATATTTTTTATTCAAATATTTAAAAATAATTATATATTTATATATAATTATATGAATATATATAAATTATATATATGTAAATAAATAAATAAATAAATATATTTATATATATATTAAGAAAAATTGGAAGAAAACCAAATAGAGAAGTGGTAAGGTCATTCACCTTATACAAGTAGTTCCTAGGTTTGAGTCTTCATGAGTGTGGGTGGATGAGCAAGTATATGAACCGATGAAGAGGGTTGGGGGGGGGGGGTCCAAGAGTTGGGGGGAAGCATAAATAAATGGGGTTCAAGGTGCTGATTAAGAAGTGTCTTGACATTGATGGGGTGGGGGGGGAGGGCTCGCAAAAGGGGTTTGAAAATTTAATTTAATTTTTTGGTTTATCAGTGCTGATAAACATCGGAATTACCAGTACTCAAAAAGGGATGATAAAAGCTGCTCTTTATAAATATTTTTTAGTGCTGGTGAATGGTAAATTTATCATCACATTTTTAGAATTGACAAAAGTAACCAAATATTATCCTCACTTATAACATTAGCACTGATAAATGTGAATTCTTGCATTGATAAAGGGGGTTCTGTAGTAGTGATACTTTTTTTACTTATAAAGTCCATTAGAACTAATATTTTTGAGTAACAACAAGACACACATAGGAAATGATCCTTAATATAAGTATTTTACCCTAAAAACTTAAAACAAATTATTGAGATCTTGTATCCAAGCATGAGAGTAAGTGAACCCTCTATGTTCCTTTGATTATCCATCATTTTTGAGGTAAACCCTGTTAATATTTAGTTTCTAATGCTTTAATTTATATACTTCTAGTGAGTGTGAGATCAATAGAGTATAAATAAAGATAATTTAATGAAACTAAATTGATAAATTTACTAACAAGGATCCATAATATATTTATGCGAGTGAATTAAACGTTATAAATTTTCTTAAAATTCCACACCTCGATTCACCCCTATTAAGGTATATCTGTATCTAAACCATTTTTTTAATTCTAAAAAACACCACATTAAAGATTTTGGGAAACCCAAAAAATACTTAAAATGTTAAACTTATGTAATGCTAGGAGAGACAAAAACATCAAATATGAACAAAATATTGAATCATATAACTACCCGAGATTTTGAATCCTTTAAAATACATACTATTTCATATAACATGTGCCACACGCTACAACCAACATAAAAAACAAAAAAAAATTATAATAAATTATTAATAAATATATAACAAACAATAATATGGTAAACCGTTAATATTTGTTACCTTTATAATGTAAATAATTAATATGAGTTAATGTTGAAAAGGTTATTCTCAATAAAATCCATTTCATTCATATTATATATTTTCATTTATAAATCCCAGTTTACAAAAATTATAATTTAAATTTGATAAATTCAAATTAATTTTTGAATTCCCAATATAATATAATTTTAGGATATAATTTTTATATATTTTTTAAAATAATCACTTTTGGGTGAATAGTGAAAATTAAAGTTTTTCCTAAACGATGAATTTTATTAGATTATTGGTATATTTGCAAGGTCTAAAATATTATAAAATATATTAATTGATAAAATATATGTTTTAGGGTATATTTATAAAATATTAAATATTATTTTGACCTAATAAATTCTATTTTTAATATTATAGTAATTAAGAATCATTTTATTAGAATTTTAAAATGGTTTTCATTTGTTTATTTCAATTAAACTGTTTCCTGGTGTAATTTTGTATTTATTACATTTTAAAAATACATACCTTTTATTTTTTATAATAAATAAATTAAATTCATGAAAATAAGTAACCATAAAATATTTATCTTATACATATGTTCAAAGTTTTAAAACACTCTTTTGTTTTGAAATAATTTATATATTTTTTATGTGTTTAATTTAAAATAAATTTTTCTAATATTTGTGAAATGAAGTAGTTTAAATTGACACCAAATTATAAATAATCATGTAAAAATTTGGTAATGAGGGTCTAATTATATTTTTATTAATAAAATAATTTATAATATAAAAATTTAATTAAGAGTAATAAATGTTTAGATGACTCATCTAAGGTGGATTGAATATTCATAAATGAACATTACATTTAGACCTTATAAAAATAATTTTTTTGGTTTTAAATTATTACATACATTTATTACAAAATTTCTTTCACCAAACTAACTTAACATTCATTCCATTTCATTCTTAACCCTTAGTTAACAATATTTTCCATGGAAAATCCACCGTTCAGTTATAAAAGGGACCACTTAAACCCCTTATTTATACACCCAAAAATCTTAATTACATGGTGAAACTCAACAAATTTTTTCAACCTATAAAAATTTTCCATTATCCATATCCTTTTCCGCCCTTAATTATCCTAAACCATTCATTTCTTAGGATTTTCCATGGAAAATTAAAGTTTCTGACGTGAGTATTACTCTTATCTTAGTCTTTTTTTTAATTTTCCTCTTATTAATCTTACATAACATTGTTAATACAATGAATTAATTATAATATTGTACTAAAATTTCATTATTTTAATGTAATATTAATTATTCATTTATTTTATATCATATTCTAAGAATAAAACACATCGATCGTGCATATGTGTGGTCTACGGCCTCAACTACACGATGAAATTAATTTTTCATAACCTCATATTTGGGATGGTTTAACAGATTGTTTTGATGAATAATTACATTTTTTATTTCACTTATAAAATTATTAAATTAACACCTTATACATTTACCATCATTCTATCCATTTGTTAAGTGATGAGATCAGTAATCATGTGTAAGTACGGACTACCGCCTCCACGAACAAAGTGTCTCATTTCTCTTAACAACATTATATGGATGGGAATAACATTGTGATTAGTAATCTAATATTATGTTTTTAATATTATTATAATTATTAAATGATAATTTAAATATTCCATCACTCCATTCATTCTTTGGGAAATTGGTTTGTTAAACATTCACGTGTGTGGACTACTGCCTCCACGAACGATGAATTTCATTTTTCAGCGCAACCATTCATTAATGGTTATAAGAATGGATTTGATGAAGATATATGATATATAATATATTTATATTCTTATATAAATTTTATTTTTAAATTATTTAATATAACTGTCTTACTCATTTGATCATTACAACACACTTTAACATAATATAATGTCACTTAATCATTCACTTTTGTTTTGGTCGGTTTACTATGTAGTTAAGCGATTTTTTGATATTTATATAGTAAATGATTAAGGAAAATTAAATAATATGAATTGAATTTATTAGTAAGGTATTAAATAATTTTAATGTTTTTTTCTTTATAATATTAATATCTAAATATGTTAATAATATATCATCCTAGTTCATTAAGAACTACTGGAATAATTTTGTCTCTAACTTCATCTTCAAGAGTCGTAATTAAAACTCTCATTGGTAGAAAGTGTAATATTATGTACAATCTTATGTTATGCTCGTTGTTTAATAAATATTTATACGATATCATCTCTTTATTTCATGCTTCTATTCTTATGAACATCCTCCTCATGATAACTTTTTAGGCATCATGTCTCTCATTTTATGATTTATTATTATGTGTACCCTTACTAAGTGTTTTATCTCACCCCTTCTTAGTTTCCCTTTCATTCAGTTATAAATGGATGTAACATGTGCGATGTGTCTAGATGAGTAGCATATATGGAGACTTTGTGAAAAAATGTAAAGAATACTTATTGATTTAATAGCTTCTTATATAGTGGGAAAAAGGTTTTCGTTGGATGAGAATGTAATGGGTATTATTAGTTATTGATTTTTCCTGATTATCTTAAACTCTAAATTACAAGGTTATTGGATTGTAAATATAGGAAATTTAATATAAACTTTGATGTGTATCAACGAAAATGTTGCAAGTTATGTGATTTTATCACCAATTTCAGGAGTGCGGGTCCAAAGTTGGTATTAGAACAGTGTTTAGATAGAATTAGAGGTTAATATGATATTTTATAAGGAAGATTTAATATTTAGTAATGAAATAAAGGGTTGGTTATTTTAGGATGACATTGAATAAAATAATATAGATATCACTTTATGTTATAATTATTGAATATCTTATGTTGTTTGAGGATTATGATAATAGAAATTTAGTGAAAACCCTCGGCATAATTTGAAGTATATAAGAACCTACTAAAATTTTATTAAAGTAGAGATTGTTTCATTTTCTTAGTTATTGCATCCATGTATGGATACTAGAAAGTTTATGGGGGATTTAAGACATATGCATCTAGGTTTAAAACTCCCAAAAATATTTGTTCAGGTATATCTCGACCATCATTATAGTACATGGGGAATGATCCATAACTGTTCACCTAGCTAGAAACTCTCAGAGGATATTCTTGGGTTAATTCACATTCTCTTTATAAATGTTTTTGAAGAATTTTAGCATATAAAATTTTGAATGTTATCTAGATTAAAGAACATAATAGTAAAATGTACATGGATAACCTAGATTGAAGCTAAAGACTCATATGTTAGAGTATGCACATCATTTATGAATTATTTATTATAATCTAACAGTTTAATTTTTTTAAGTTTACTAATTTATATAGCCTCATCCCTAAAATTTCTTGTAAAGTAATGGCTGAAGCAAGAAAGAACTGGGTTAACAATGAATGAAATGGTCAATGCGGTGATTTTCCCCACCTAAAATATATTGGGAAAATAACCGGGGATAAAAATATTGGTATTATGAAAAATAAATTATCAAAAATTATTTTTAACAAAGTGAACATAGTTTAATTCCCTATAACACCAAAGAAGAGAAGGATATATCCATGTGAAAATTTATGTGACAATTATGATGAAGTAAAAATATAAAATTTCATTAATGTAAAAAATGTGGGATGAAACACACTAGGGAATGTATCAAAAGATATAGAAAATGTTTTATGTGTGGAATATGAGGATATAAAGGATCAAGCTTCTTAGAAAAAATGAAGAATTCCGTTAACTTGATAGAAGAAGAAAATTCATCTTCTACTTTTACATAAGATATTAATGTATAAATTTCATTTTAAATTCTATAATAATTCATGAATATTTTTTACATCTATAATTAATTTAATATTAAAAAGAATAATGAAGCAATTTATTTAAATGAGGTAGAATATAATAACATGATATGTTTCGATCCTTTAAAATATATTCTATATTCTATAACCTATGTCACATGCTACACACAACATAAAAAAACCACATAATATTAATAGGAAATTATTAATAAAATTATAATAAAAAAATATCATAAAACATTAATAGTTGTTTCCTCTATAAGTTACGTAATTAATATGATTCAATATTGAAAATGTTATTTTCAATAAATGTAATTTTATTTATATTATATAGTTTCTTTTAAAAATATATGTTAATTTTTTTTGAATTGAATTTTGATAAATTAAAATTCATTTTTCAATTCCTCAAAATAAAATTGTCTTAGGATATTGTTTTTCATGTTTTTCTAAAATAATATCTTTTTAGGTGAATAGTGAAAAAATGCATGTTTTTCCGAAATGTTGAATTTTATCACATTATCATTATATGTGTAAGAAATAATTTTTTAAAATATTTTAATTTATGAAATATATATTTAAAGGGTATAATTATGAAATCTAAAATATTATTTTGAACTTAAAAATTCAATTTTAATGTTTTAATTCTTATAATATATTATATTATAATTGTAAAACTATTTTCATTAATTTATTTAAATTAAACCACTTCATGGTGAAGTTTTATTTTGATTTAATTTTAAATCCACATAAAATTTATTGGGTTTATAATAAATAAATTACCATTATGAAAATTAGTAACCATAAAAAAACTAACTTCTATATAAGTTTAATGTTTAAAAATTTTCTTTTATTTAAAAACATTTATTATATGTTATTCTTATTTAATTTAAAATTATTTTTATCACATTTGTGAAATGAAATATTTTATAAAGATCCCAAATTCAGAGTCATAATTCTTAATTTGATAAAAAGTTTCTACTTATATTTTATTAATAAAATAGTTGACATGATAAATTTTTAATGAAGAGTTAAAAGTGTTTAAATGAATAATCTAATGTGGATAGAATTTTACTAAATTAAATTGGCCTATAGAGCTTATAAAAATAATTTTTATGTTTTAATGGATAAACTATATCTCTTAAAAACATTGATTCACCTATCTCTCCTAAAATTCATATCTTTCTATTCTTACCCCTTACTTAACATTCTTTTCCACAAAAAAGTCCCTTAACTTAACTTATAGAAGGAGCCAATTACACCCCTTAGATACACACCCATATAGTTGAATTACTCAGTGAAATTATTCCCATTTTTTAATCCAAGAACCTGATCCCACAATACATAGCATTTTGATACCCTTAATTAGCCTAAGACGTTTATTTCCATAGAGAATTCCAAGGAAAATCAATGTTCCCGACGTGAGTATTACTCTTCACTTAGTATTTATTTTTAATTTTACTCTCACTAATATTACCTTAATTTTTTGATATTTTGAATTAAGTATCACATATATACTTTAATTTAATTATATTAATATAAAATCAATTGTTCATTAATTTTGTAACATCTTCTAAGAAAAACAAACTCATTGATTGTGTATATGTGCGGACTACAACCTCCATAACATGATGCAATTATTTTTTCATCACTACCTATTAAGAATGGTATAATGTATAGTTTGATGAATAATAATGTCTTTTATTTCACTTATAAAATTATTTAACTATAAATGTTTACATTTACCTTCATTGTGGCCATTCTTTAAAGTTTAATATTGTTAATCATTCATAAGTGTATACCACCACCCCCATGAACAACATGTATCATTTATCTTTACCACCTAAAATAAAAATATATAAAAGTGTAATTATTAAACTAATATGATGATTATTAAATTATTATTTTTAAGTGATAATTTTTCATATATCATCACAGTGTTTATTAGTTGAGAAATGGGTTCGTTAAACGTGCATATGTGAAGACTACCACCTCTGTGAATGATGAATTTAACATCCCAACACCATAAAATCATTAATGATTCCAATAATTAATTTTATGAAGACACATGATATATATTAATTTTATATGATTCTCTAAATAGTATATTTAAATTATATAATATCACTTTCTTACTCATTTGATCATTATAACACGCTTTTGTTTGGATCGGTTTACCGCTTATTTAAGTGATGTTGTAATTTTATTTAGTAAATGATTAAGGAAGGTTATATAATATTAATTTCATATAATAATAAAGTAATAATGTTTTTTTTAATTTTTAGTTATAATGTTAAATTATAAACATGTTAATAATATAAAATATTCGTTTAATAAAAACCGTTGAAGAAAGTTTGTCTTCCACTTCATCTTGATGAATAATTATTAAAACTCTAATGGGATGAAAGTGTAATATTATAAATAATAATGGGAAATATATTACCAAAACATAATTTATCAATTAATTTTGAAATTATTATTAAATATTAGGGATCAATATTAACATTATAGAGAATGTGGAAGACAATTAAAAGTGTTAACATTCGATGTTAAAAATAAGTCAAATAAACCACCATATTCATAGTAAATAATTATAAATTAGGTATATAAAATGGTTATAGAGAATAAAATTATTCCTAAATATATTATTAAGATAGTTATGATTTTTTAAGGATTTAGAGTGTGATCAATTGAGTATAGAAATAAGGTATGGTTTTTTTTGTCTCAAACTCTCTTTTTAGAGACATGTTTTTCTTTATGGACCAATTTAATTTTATATGGTGTATATGATTACCAAGTGATATATTATTTTAAAATAACATTTATTCATGTTATATTAGGTTCATTTTTCAATATCATATGAAATAAAGGGGTTTTATTAAAATTTACTCATTTTATAATGGTTTTTTACCTCAAGACATTTTCTTATGAGTTGGGAAATATATTATTGACTTTGATATTACATGTCTATTTTTATTATCATTATGCTTTAAAATAATATATTTAATTTATATTTGGTGATGTTACCTATTTTCAGTAATATACTCGCCTTTTATGAAACACTTCCTCAAATAAGAGCACAATATTGAAAAGAATAACTCATATAATTTTTAATGGTTATTTTTATTCCATATCCAAGTTTTACCTATCTAAATTATTTTCTATAATATTGAAAGTGACATTAATAATTCTCTTCACCTATTATAAATTAATTATTTATCATCCATTTTGTGATGTTTATTTCATTAAATAGTTTTAATGGACTTCAAACTTTTTCGACATGAATAGTTTTCCAAAAAAAATTCTTCTAAAGTAATGTTTTAAAATGCTCCAAGGTTCCTTCCTCCAAATTATTTAGAAAATGGAATTTTAAAATTCCTTTAATTTCTTATATTTTTTAAAATGAAATATTTTTAATTATTATATATGGTTAATTTTCAACTCAAATTAATCTATTTTACATGTTTCAATGTGAACGTTTCTTTATGTCACCTATTCCATTATCTAAGAGACTTCATCTACATGATTTAATGTTTTCAAAAAATGAAATTAGTATTCTCATGGATTAATAAAATAATCCTTTTAAAAAAAAAATTCAAAAGAAAAAGAAAAATTCTTATTTTATATGAGAATTTCCTAATGGTTTTGACAGTGTTCTTCATCAATGTTGTATTATTGATCAAGGGTATTATAAAAGGATAGAATCCACATTATTTATCTATATAGATTTGGAAATTCTATTTTACATCAATGGGATTATCTATCACAACTTTTTTTTCATAATCATCCCTTTATCTAAGCATGATTTTTTTATAATCCATCTCTTATATGAATTAACTATGTTCGATTAATTGATTGAAGGCTATTCACCAAGATTCCAAATAAATCAATTGAGTGGGGAAATTATTTTCTAAATCGTCTACCCATTTCCTATGGGGTGTAAATTCCATATGCGTAATTATATTTTTTGAGTGGTTTTCATCTAGAATGTTTCATAAAGTCACTTCATAACCATTTATTTTTAATGGGATCATCATTTAATTATTATTGATAAATTAATAAAGGATTACTTAGGCAACCACTTGAAAATAATATAATAACTTTTTTATTTACATGGGGTTTTTATGATATGTTGATTGGAACCAAATGACACGAATATGTATGATTTTTTTATGTGATGGGTGTGCCCAAAATTATATATCCCTCAAATGCATTGGATAATTTTTCCAACTCATGAGATATCAAGGTTTGTGGGTAGTGATACTAGAGAACTATGGTTCAAGGGCAGTTATCCTAGGAAAATAGATTATGTTAATGAGAAAGGTATCCTTGAATTATGCATATGATGACATGTTTATATTATTTCCACATTCCTTTGATTCCCTACTCTTATGTTATGATCATTCTTTAATATGTGTTTATATGATACCATCTCTTTATTCCATGCTTCCATGCTTATTATCAACCTCATTATGATATTGTGTTATGACTCGTGTCTCTCATGTTATTATTTATTATTATGTTTATCCTTACTGAGCATTTTATCTCACCCATTATTATGTTTCCATTTCCCTAGGTTATAAAGGGATGTAATATGTATGGTTTATTTAGGTGAGTACCTTATATAGAGAATTTATAGGAAATGTTGGAAACTCATTATGGATTTAATAGCTTCTTATACGGTGGGGTAAAAAATTTCCATTTAATGAGAAAGTCTTAAATTTTATTAATTAATGATTTTTCCTAATTCTAGAAAACTCTAAAATAAAATTTATTTGGATTGTAAATGTGATAAGGATATTGTTATCTTATATGTGTATCAATTTTAGTGTAGTAGATCATGTGTTTTTGTCACCAAATCCGAGAGAATGGGTCCAACGATGATATAAATCCTAGGTATAATTATTTATATTATAACTAATACTATAAAAAAATAATACAATAGTGTTTATAATGTGTTTATTTCCATATAAATACATACCAAAATAAAAAAAACATTCTTCCACCCACCACATAGAATGAAACTATTGGTTCACCAACACTACATAGGTCATCATCCATAAACACCATAGGTTATGGCCACAAGGATGAAGAAAATTATAAACTTGGAATTTATAGATACACATAGAAGGAAATGAATAATAGTGAACCATTAATGAAAAGCACTAAGTGAAGAATATAAATTTGAGGTAAACACCACTAGAAGGGCGCTCGTATAAGAAAAAAAATATAACTACACTTTGATAGATATCACCTAAATTACCACCACCAGTGAGATATATCTCTAAACCATATAGGGGGAATCAAAATCATAGTTTCTGGTAAAGTATAAAAAAATTATATGAAGAGTTAGATATATATAGGGAGGATCATTGATTCTAGAGATGGAAATCAAAATCGATGTTTCTTATTTCACACCAAGAAATTTGAATGAAAGTGTCACTGGGGTTGATTATATTCATCATTAGGATCACAAGTCTAAAATAGTAAATAATACATTGAATATGACTTTATAGGATGTGAACATAGATGTTGATTGTAAATAGCCACATTAGACTAGGATGATGAGTGGATATTTAGTTTGGTGTGAGAACGTTTTTCAGGTGTAAGAATGGAGGCTCAAGAAATATTTAACATGGAAGTAACACTTAGGAGTAATGATAGAGATATTACACATGCACCATATAATTTCCATAATGAGGCCAATAAAATATTCCATTCAAGAAGGATTTTAATAGATTGAATTCATTAGATGAAACATTTGCGTATGGGAGTTCACTAGAAGGAGGTCATTCTGATACAATGAATTGCCTTCTAGAATAATATTATAGAGGGATAATTCAAGTTATAATAAATGGAATGAGGATGTGAGAAGGATGTCTCATAGAATTATAAGTGGGTTTTGAGTACTGGAATGGGAATCATCCAGAAGAAACTTGTACGTAGTCACTCTTATACCATAGGAATGCCGTGAAGAAAATAGAAAGGAAACATTATGGATCATGAAAAAAGTTTTTTAGGTTTCTCCGAGAAATACAGTATGAATGTAACTCTGATGAGAAGACACTTGATATGAAGAAATGGAAGCACTACCTATAGATATATAGAAGGATATGTTACCAATAACCCTCAGCGAGTATATCAAAATGTGATGTTCACTATTCAATGCATTTTGGTTGTAGAATTAGTGATTATTATAGAAAATTGGATGTCAACAACACCAATGGATGGAGTACTACACATATAGGATTGTGGTAATAACTATGTTACTAAATGTGGCATTCAATAATAAGGCCATTTGTCCACCTATGTAGATTATTTTTGAAAAGCGTTGATGAGGTCTGAAAAAGGATGTGGTGGATCCCCTCAGGGAATCCAATTTAGGTGCACACAAGTTCCTCATACATCAAAACCAAAGGTGAAGGCCAATGATCATGAAGAAATATGATCAAAGGAGAGTATCATAAGAAGTAATGTGTGTATATATTGGTGAGACTTTTCCAATTCTGTGAGTTGGGTTATGAAAAGTAGCGAGTTTCCTTGTAAATAAAAGCTATCTTAGAATAAATTAAGGGCTTTTGTTTCCCCCATGGATTTATGATGCAAGTCTAAACCAATTTAATCCAAGTTTTTCATTATAGTTATGTTTTTAATTTCATATTTATATGACTTTAATGTGATTTTTCATTGTCCCGAATGAGAACTAGAGGAAGACTAAAACTAGATAGTGATATTAATCATCACTATTGTTGGTGTTCCTTGAATTCTTGCTTCCAAATGTTGAAGTTGCGTGGGATCTTCTAGAAGCATTTTCTAGAGTTGTACTTCCTGTGGTGTTGTGGAATCTTTTGATGGATGTTTTTAAATTAGTCCTTTATATGTTTCCCCAACACATGGTATTAAATGAATGATTTTAGTTCTTAGTGGTAGATCATAGTGGAAAAGTTTTCTAGTTATAATTTTATCAAAGTTGTGTAGGAAAGTCACTATGATGAAGTGACAATACCATATCGTTTTTAGATATAAAAAATATTCATGACTAGATAAACTCTTAAGGTGTGTTATATTATTGAGGTGGATATTTGATCTTGGATATCAACTACAAGTTTAATTATGTTAAGTGGTATATCAGGTTCAGAAGGATATTCACTAGAAGATTGTAGTGTCACCATATTGAAAGTTGGATATTTAAAGTTTACTAGATGTAGGATTCATGAAGTGTGTTACATTCATTGGGTGAAATTTCATAAGAGGGTGGAATACTGATAATGTTCTGATTGAATCCAAAGATGATGTTATGGTGTAATATATTAATCATGTAGAATGATAGTGATTTTATTCCAAGATGATTTGAAATTTCTATTAGATGAATAAGTAAGTCAGAATAAATGGAGTGAAATGAATGCTGAAAAAACAACACATGGATTTTTCTATAAGTTATAATAAGAGGTTGATTCATTTTTCTAGAAGGAGGTTTTAGATGAATCTATCAATTTTTAGATAAAATCAACAGGTTTCAGTTAGTAATATTGTATTTCATGGATATTTGGATGTAAAGAGATATTATAGTAGGATTATTGGTGATTGAAAGATTAGTTCCCAAAAAGAAAAATTCTTGAAGTTCTCAAAACCTTCAGTTGGGGAAGGTGATATAAATGTTTCCAAGTGTTCTCTTCATCCCATCTCAGAAGAATATGTGGTCTAATAATGTTATAATGTGCAATGTAAGACGATCAGTAGAATTTAGAGGAATGTTAAAGAGCATGGGACTCATAGTTAAGATGAAGTCTATAAAATATTCAATGCTCTAGAAGGTGATGACCGGAAGGAATGTTGGAATACTAGAGATCATTTGATTGGAAGAAGTAATATGAGGCATGATTTTCTTTATCACACTAAAGTGAGAGAGAAGTAATGATGAGAATTTTATGTCATGTGAACTATTAATAGAATTAAATGGAAGACTATGAAATCATCAGTGATGATGGATGAAATTTAATATTACAAAATATTATTTCATGGAATGAAATTGTACTAAAATGTACCTTTAATAAAATTAACCATGATAAAATTATACTAGAAGTTAGTCTAGAAGATGATAGTCTAGAGTGCATGAAAGTCGAGAAGTTAGAAAAATATTGTTTCTCCTATCTACAAAGTCTTTGGTATGAGTTGACCATATAAATGTAAAAACCCAATGAAGGAAAACCCATAATCCAAGGAACATGTTTTATTATAAAGTGGTTATGAATAATTTATAAAACTTTCATAAATGTGGAAATGATCTTTAAAATATCATTGGTATAATAGAATGTCCTCAAGAATCGAGGTGTGATCCTTGAAATGATTGAGACCAAGATAGAGTAGTGGGAGAAGAAGGCCATGTTTCCTTGGTTACACTATAATAAGTTTTAATGGGAGTTCATCATGATGATGACATCAAAATTTATAGAAGGAATAGTTCCAAATGGTGTTCATTCCTATGATGTTACTGAAAATTGTTGCAGCTAGAAAATTTTTAGTTGTATAAGATTTTGTAATCCATTTTTTGGAAGCAGACATATGATAGAGTGAGTCTATGGAAAATGTTTACAAATACATATTATTGAAGGATATTTTCAATATATTCAGAGGATGGAAACTCAAGTTTCCTATTTATTTTGGAGTAATTACATGGTGGCTTTTAGATGAGTTTTTGAATGTAATAGAATGGAAGATTATAGTTAATAAAGTTGAATGTGGAGCTCCTTCAGTGGGATTATGGATGGTCAAAATGGATCATAGAGTGGAGAACTATAATTTTTATAGATAAAAAGAAGTATAGGTAGAAGATGAGCAATAAGGGATTTTGGTGTGAGCATGAGAACGGTCTTTGAGTAGAGATTATTGGAATAAAACTATGAAAAAAAATTATAAAGTGGTATATGATTGGGTTTGGTGTTAGAAATGTTTTTTGGATCACATGTGGAATCTCTAGAAGTATTAAATATATAAGTATCACTTGGGAATATAGATGTATAAATTTTAATCAACACCATGGAATATCTAGAATGATTCCAACTAAAGAACCTTAATATGGAAGGATCTGAATAGATTTAGTTCACTAGATGAAACACATGTGTATGGGAGTTAACAAGAAGGAGATTTTGACTGGATGTAGTGTCTTATAGAAGAAAATTCTAGAAGGAGACTTGGAGCCAGGATTAGTGGAATGAGGCTAGGTGGTGGTTGTCCAATGGAATCACAAGTAGAGTCTGAGTACTGAACGAGGAAGCTTCTAAAAAGAGCTCAGATGAAGTCAGTTTGTTCTAAAGGAATGTAGTGATGTGAATGAAATGAGATGACTTTAAATGCTAAAATAAAGTTCTAAAGGCCTCTATGTAATTTAACACCCCAAGCTTCTAATGTACTCTTCTTTTTTAAATAATTCAATAGCGTGTGACACACACAACACCAAGTTCAAGCATAGCACGACCTATCAAACTAGCAGTTTAAAAAGTGGTTATGAATAGAATTATCCAAATTTTTAATTTTATATATATCCCATATAATTTTAACATTAATATTTTTTTATTATACATAATACAAGGACAAATTAATTTTTTCAGATAAACGAACTATTTTTAAAAATATGCAGTTTTTCCACCTTTTAATGGAGAACCCTTTTTAAATCTAATATTTGACACTATTATATATTGAATTTGATAAAATAAAATTCTTATATATAATAGGGACATAAAAATTTAGTTTTTATAAATTTTTGGTAATTTTCTAATAAATTTCATATTTTGATGAATAGTGAAAAATAATAAATTTTAATTAAATTTTTTTTTAATAAAAATAATTTATAGTGAAAAATTTTAAATATGAGTGGTTTTAAAGTATAATTAGATTATATTTTTATCATTTAATATAATTTAGGTTATTGAAAATATTTTTACATTTTAATTGACATGACAATCTTTTGATAGTTTTTACTTCTTAAAAACTCTCTTTTTTGTTTTGAGAACGAGAAATAATTTTAAATTAATTTCTAAAAACTTTGTGTTTTGAATTTGGAAAAATTGATTCCATATTTTGAATCAAAAGGGCCAAATTTTGTAAATAAGAACCTTATATTTTTTGATATTATGAATTGTAACTTAAATATTTATTTTATTTACCATGGTTAAAGGGTAAATCTGGTAAATAAGGGTTTAAAAATAATATTATAATAATATTAAACTACCCTAACAAAAGTACTAATCAAATAGGATGAGATATTTCTAACCTAGGGCTTATTTGGGTCAATTTGGGGATCACATGGAGTAACCTAGGTGTAAAAATGACATTTTATAAGAATTAATTTAATGTATAGAAAAATATAACCTAAACATGTATCATTCACTAAAACAATTTTTATATGGGGTTATATAATTGATCTTTTTGACTATAAATAGTTATTGGAAAGATAAAAATATTTAATACACCAATATATTTTATTTATAATTTTTAGACATAAAATATACAAATTTAATTTTCACACAACAATGATGTAGTGATTGCTTCATTAAGAAAGGATTCAAATAAATGATATTATAAATGATAAAATGAATGTTATTTAGTTATTTTGATGTCAAGAATGTTTTTGGAGGATATTGAAAATTTATCTTCGAGTTAATACCTTTGGTTTAAAGAAATTAGGTTGTAATAAATTTTTGAAAAACGTCAAGTATTAATATTGTCCAAAATTGACATAATTCATAACATAAAACAAAAACTAGTTTATTAAATGATATTAAAATCCTAAAAATATATTATTAGTCTAAATGGTTAATAAAAGTCAAAATATGACTTTTTTGGGGTTGTTTGACATGATATGGTAATAAAATTAATCCACAATGTGTAAATAACATGATATCACAGTATGATTAAAAAGGGTAAATAAGGATTAAACCAAAAAGATAAGGATAAAAAATATTAAAAACCTATCTAAAAATTATTGGATGATGATTATTAGAAATAAAATCATATTATATTCAAATTAAATGAGTTTGGACCATTTTTAGCCGAAAAATAATTTCTAATAAATTAATATTTCAAGACTTTCCTAAAGTGCCCCCTCTCCCACTTAAAAAGGGCACCACCTATACTCACTTATTCACACCTACAAATCCCTTGTTCACGGAAAAAACATGACCAAATCTCCTAAAAAATTCCCCCACTTCATCCTAGAGGCCAAATTTTGGTCATAAATCCAAATTAAGGATCCCCTTGGTGCAAATAAAAAGGAGACACCCGGAGAAGAGGTAACCGTTTTATCCCTTCTTTCAAAGTTCATTTATTCTTCTACTTCCTCTTAGTGAGTTGTTACCATACTAAAATAATGAATCCAGAATCTAATATATTGAGAGTTGTTTTTTTGATTATGGGACAACAATATTCCTCTTTTTACCCATCCTATGAAAAACAATACCACCATGCATGCGTACATATGACATACCATCTCCACACCATGATGGAAATTGTTTTTCACATACACATTATTTTTATGGGTGTAACGATGACTATAATAGATTTAAATAATAAATATAACATTATATCATTTCATTAAAACTCATATTTAATCCAAATACAAACCATTGAACCATTAATAATATTTTATCGTCACTCGTGCGTACGTACAGCTTACCGTCTCCATGATGCGACGAGACTCATCTTTCATGTTCAGTATCCAAGAATGTTTATAAGAATAAACATTTTTAATAATTATGGAATATATGACCTGATAATTCTATTGGGATGATATGTATATTTATACACATACATATATTTCATTCACTTACTTCCATATGATACGAAAATGGAAATAGCGTTTATGCGTATGTACGACCTACTGTCTCCATGAATGGTGTATTCCATTTCATATATATATTTATATATATGATATATAAATAATATTATACATTATGAAAGTAATTAAATCATGATCTATGTAATATGATCAAGAATAACAAGTCAACACATGTATGATAAACAAAGTGATTATTACAAGAAATGTTGTATTAACTTGGAATTGTTCATAAATGGGTTATATAATGTCATAAAAGAATCATATATGATATCATAAATATTATTATGATTCTTATATAAGTTAATAATATGTTTAAAAACATTATATTGATGTTTTTTACACGTACAGACAATATCCGACCTAAGGTAAGGGCTAATATCACAATCTCATTATTATTCGAGGATGTTGATGTATAAGTATTTTCTGGGACATATTTATCATCCATGTCCATGTTTCATAAAAGGGTTTTCAAAAGGATTATTTTTAAGGTACTCTTTAACTAAAACATCATTTTAAATGTTTTAAATATTTATTCTTCAAAGTCATTCTCATTAATGTCCATGTTTTCAAAATTGTTTAAATGAATTATTTATATGGACATGAATGTTTTAAAATGATAATTACTTTCAAAGGTTTTAAATTAGTATGGGAAAATTTGATTCAAAAATATATTTTAAATATCCTTCCTTTATAAACTGTGTGACTTTTAAATGATTTCATGAAAAAGGGATATTTCTCTCAAAGTGTTTTACTTATTATTTTCAACTATGTCAACCTTATTTACTGAATATTATTCTTGACTGAGGTTTATTTATTATAATAAAATAGTCCATATTGTATTGAATGAGTTATGATATGTTTGACTATGGAAGTGCTATTTTTATACCATTCATTGTTTAAGGTTAAAGTATTGAAATTTCATATGCTAGTTTTAATACGAATGTTTATGTTATGTTTTACTATTTTGATACGAGGAATGAATTGGAATTAATAAGTGAAGGGAGGGGCCTGAAATAGCACCTAGATTCATCAATTGCTATCATGGGACAAACTAGGGTCTTGGAATAAGGCCTTGAAAAAATATTTTTGAATGGTCTTTGCATAAGGTCTTGACATAGTTGTTATTATATGTATCATTATGCTTTCCCTCATTATGAAATTAGATATTACATGTGATTATTATATTAGTAGAATATCCATGTGAATGTTTATATGGTAATGTTTTATTTTTTTTCATATTATGTTAAATTTTCTGTTTAAATGGATGTAACTTTTATTATACATATTTCCTTAAAAGTTTATAGCTTTTTCTGAATTATTTACCCTTACTGAGCATCTGATCTCACCCCTTTCTTATGTTTTATTTTCCCAGCATGCCACGAAGTGTATTATGATTGATATGAAGGGTTAATCTAGGGGAATAATGGAATTATAAAAGGATTATTTATCCTATGTTTTATATTAGAAAGTGTTATGTAACGTTGAAGTACGTAATCTATTTTCCATGAGTGTTAAATTGACTGGTCCTTCAGGACTTGATTCCTTGTAAACTTTCCAATGTATTAAAAGATTTCACTAACTCTAAGTAACTGGGGATCAAGTTGTTATAGTCGATATCATAGTAAGTTTAGAAATAACCTTGGAAATTGATTTAGAAAACATAGATTAGGGATCATGACCCTATGATAGACTTTGGGGATAAGTATAGAAGAACCTCATAGAATTTTGGTAAAGTAGGGATTATGTGGATATTCCAAGAAGTACATACTAGTCTAGATAATACATGTGGATGTGTTTTTGGAAAAAATTCACCTTGGGATAAAAAATCTGACTAGGTGTTCCGATCTTGACTCAGGGTAACCTGGTACATGACAATGGGCCTTATTACGCACCTGTTTTGACACTCCCATGGGATATAATTTGGATAATTCATATTTTATTTAAAAACCATTATATAGGATTTATGATTAAATATGTCCTCATAGGAACCATATTTATAATTATGGATTAGATATATCTAAAATTTTCAATTTATGTTAAGTATTATACTAGTTTCAAATTATGCATTATGATTCATTACCTAATCTAGTGTATGGAATTGTTTAGAAATGGCACCTAGTGGAAAAAATGAAAATTGTATCAATGCACTTAATCGCTGTAGGAATTTATCTCCTATGAAAGATAATGATAGTGGAGCTATTGACACAACTTGTAATGAAAAAATTATAACCATACATGGACAACAAACTCAGGTTAGGAATAATAACTTTACCAGTTTGGAGTTTCCTCATACACAATGCAGAGGATAAATGTTAGACCGCTTCATGAGACACCAACCTCCAAAATTCAATGGTACTAAAAGTCATTTTTTAGCTGAGCAGTGGATAATTTCCTTAGATAAAATATTTCATGCTTTGGGAAGTAACGAAAGGGAAAAGTTTGTCATAGATGTTTATCATCTATCAGGATATGAGGATCAATGGTGGTAATTAATACAAAAACCAAAGTGGGATGAATAATAAGGAAATATATAATAGATGGAGTTTAATGTACTTTTACTAGAGAAATAATTTCCTCATGAATAATGAGATGATATGGAAAAACAATTTCTAAGTTTGAGACAAAAAGAGGGTGAGAATGTTGTAAAGTATGAGACTAAATTCATGAGTTTAGAAAGTCACACTGCAGACTACATACATAACCCATAAAGTAATATTGATCGATTATTTGATGTTTTAAAACCTTTACTCATATGGTCATTGTTCACATAATATTTATCATCATACGAAGATATAGTATCATGTGCTATCAAGACCTAAAAATAATTACCTAATTCTTATGACATTAAAGAAAAGAAAGAGAAGAAGATAATGGTGGTTTAGGAGATTGATAAAGGAAAAAAGCTAAAGAATGATTTTCCCTTATGTGATAAATGTGGGGAGAAACGCCCTAGTATTTTCCTAAAAGTAATAAGAGTTTTTTTTACAAATGTAGAGATAAAGGCCACCAAGCTCATGATTTCAAGGGGAGTAAAGAGGATTTCAATGTTAAATGCTACAATTACAAAGACATAGGACATTATACAAATTATTTTCCAAATATTAAAGGAAATATAGCTAAAAAAGCAAATGGATCAAGGTTAAGCTTATGTTTTTACCACAATAGAAGTGGAATAATTAATGTATTTGTGTTTTTGGATTAAATAATTATATTATAATTATTATAAGAATGTGATATATATAAGGATTGTATTATAGTACTTTTTGATTTCATTAAGATTTTAATATGATTAAGGTAATCATATATTCATTATGTGACAATAAGATCAACATTACGTTGTTTGGGGAATTTGATGTTACAATTGATTTTGGAAATTTAGAGACCTTTTAGACAGAGATTGGATAAAAGTATTTTGGATAAATATAAAGGATATAATGGATTAAGTATAACTTTGGATAGTATTTTTTAAGGTTAAAAAATTTCTTAAGTTTATTTTTGGAATGTTATAATACTATAGTTTTATAAAAAGGACAACCTGCAGGTTGAGTGATAACCTATCACGTCAAACAAATCTCTAGGAATTGAACCTAAAACCGAAGTGAGAAAAGGATTTATCACCAAACACTATCCTATAAGAAGTAACTTTTTATTATAAAATATTTGTCTTCATTTAAATGGTATATGTTAATATTTGGAACCTTATATGTTTGAGATAAAGAGAATATTTTTGAGGTTTATATTTTAAAGAGAAAGATGAGTTTGTGGTAGGGATTAGTTAAAGGAAGAAACTATACATGTATATTAAGTATTATTACATGTGTTCTTAGTCTTTTAATTAAATTAAATCTACAACACTAGGGAAATGATCAAAAAACCAAATTTTTTTCCTAGTACATTCTTTGGTGATGAATCAAATGGTCCTTTAGATCATTACAGATTTATAGCTTTCTTATTGTTAACTTTTTCCTAATAATATTCTCTATCACTCTCCATCAAATATTTATGGTTTTTTTTATCTTCCATATCCATGTTGTCATACATGGAACCCTAGTATGTTTTATTTCTGGTAACCTTTATACTTACCTTTCTTTATTTTAAAATAGAGGCCTCATTAATCCATTTTTTGTTGTGCGATTTCAACTAAGATATTTTGAAATTTCAAACCCATATTTTTCAATCCCACGTTTAAATTACAAGGATGCAATTTATTGAAGGAGGGGATAATGTAACACCCTATTCTTCCAAGGTACTCTTCCTTTTTAAATAATTCAATAGCGTGCAATGTATGCAACACCGAGTTCAAGTACATCACGAACTATCAAACTAGCCATTTAAAAAGAGGTTATGAATATTATTTAACACATTTTGAATTATGTATATATCCCATATAATTTTAACATTCATATTTTGTGTTTCCTAGACATAACATAAGGACAAATTCAATTTTTTAGATAAAAGAAATATTTAAAAAAAATGAATTTTTTCTACCCTTCAATGGAGAACCCTTTTTAAATAAAATATTTTACACTTTTATATATTCAATTTCATGAAATTAAATTATTATATATAATAGGGACGTAATTATTTAGTCTGGATAAATTTTTGTTATTTTATGATAACTTTTATATTTTGATGAAGAGTGAAATATACTAAATTTAATTGAAAACAACTTTTTAAATAAAAATAATTTATAGTGTCAAATGATACATCTAAGTGGATTTAAATTATAATTAGATTATATTTTTATCATATAATATAATTTAGGTCATAAGTACTTTTACATTTAAATTGAACAAAAATAAATGTCAATCTTTTGATAGTTTTTACTTCTTAAAAACCCACTTTTTGGTTTTGACAATGGGAATTAATTTTAAATTAGTTTCTGGAGACTCTATATTTTCAATTTGAGAAAATTGATTCCATATTTGGAATAATAAGGTCCAAATTGTGTAAATAGGTACCTTTTAGTTTTTTTATATTATGAATAGTAACATTAGTAATTATTTTATTTACCATGGCTAAAGGGAATATCTGGTAAATAAGTGTAAAAAATAATATTATAATAATATTTAACTACCCTAACATATGTAATAATAATATTGGATAAGATATTACCTACCATGGGCTTCCTTGGGTCAATTTTGGGACCCCATGGAGTAACTTGGGTTCGAAAATGACATTTTATAAGAATTAATTTAAAGTATAGAAAAATACAACATAAACATTTATCGTTCTCTAAAATAATTTTTATATGGGGTTATATAATTTATATATTCTTATATAAAGAGTAATTGTAAGTCTAAAAATATTTAGTACATAATTATATTTTATTTGTAATATTTATACATAAAATATATAAAATTAATTATGACAAAATGATGATGCAATGATTTCTTCATTAAGAAAGGATTCAAATAAATAATATTATAAATGTTAAAATAAATTTTATTTAGTTATTTTGATTCCATACAAGAATTTTATGTATGATATTTACATATTATATTTTATTTAGTGCCTTTCGTTTGAAGGAATCAAGATTTCATGAATTTGTAAAAAATCTAGGTATGAATAGTTTCCAAAATTGATATAAGTCATAACTTAAAAAACAATACAGTATATTTAGATGATATTAATTTTATAAAAATCTATGATTCAGACAAATTGTTAAGACATGTCCAAATATGTCATAAATGACTATTTTGGGTCTTTTGATATGATATGGTAATTAAATTAACCCACAATGTGTATATAACATGATATCAAAGTAAGATTAAAAAAAGGGTAAAATAAGGTTTAAACCGAACAGATAAGGATTAAAGAATATTAAAAACATGTATAAAAATTATTTTATGATGGGTATTCAAACCAAAATAATCTTATATTCGAATTAAATTATTTTTGGACCATTTTTAGTCAAAATTGATTTTATAAAAAATTTATATTTCTTGACATTCCTAAAGTGCCCCTCCTCCCTCTTATAAAAGGGTACCACCTCTAACCACATATTCACACCTCCAAAGCCCTTTATCTCAAAAAAACCCTACCCAAATATCCTCCCAAATTTCCTCACATAATCCTAGAGGCAATTTGTTTAGAAATCAATCTTAAAGAGTTCTTTTGTGCAAATCAAAGGGAGACTCTCGAAGAAGAGGTGATCGTTTTATCCCATCTTTACAAAATTATTTCTTCTTCAACTTCCTCTTACTAAGTTGTTACCAAACTAAAATAATAACTCTAGAATCTACTATATTATGAGATTTTTTTTATGATTATGGTACAACCATATTCCTATTTTTACCCATCCTATGGAAAATAATACCACCATGCATGTGTACGTACGACTTACCGTCTTCATGCCATGGGGTAAATTGTTTTTCATATACAAATTATTTCTATGGGTATAAATATAAATATAATAGATTTAAATAATAAATATAAAATTATATTATTTCATTACAATTCATATTCCATCCAAATCCAAACCACTCAACCGTTAAAGAAATGATATCGTCGCTCATGCGTATGTACGACTTACCATCTCTACCACGCAATGAGACTCTTCTTTCATGTTCACCATCCAAGAATGATTATAAGAATAAATATTTTTAATAATTATGGAATATATGAAACAATAATTCTATTGGTATGATATATATATATATATACATATATGTCATTCACTTACATCCATATGATATGAAAATAGAAGCAACATTCATATATACGTACGACCTACTGTATCCGTGAATAGTGTATTCCATTTCATATATATATATATTATATATATCTATATTTATGATATATAAATCATATTATACATTCTGGAATTAAGTAAATCATGATCTAAGTAATATGATCAAGAATAACAAGTAAAAAAATGTACGATAAACAAGGAAATTATTATCAAAAATGTTGCATTAACTTCTAATTGTTAATAAATGGGTAATATAAAGTCATAAAAGAATCATATATGATATAGTAAATATTATTTTGATTCTGTTAAAAGTTAATAATATTTTAAAAAACACTATACAGGAGTTTCAGACACATATAGAGAGTATCAAACTTAAGGTAAGGGTTAATCTCACAATCTCATTATTATTTGAGGTTGTTGATGTGTAAGTATTTACTTGGACATATTTATCATCCATGTCCATGTTTCATAAAAGAGTTTTAAAAAGGATTATTTTTAAGGGAACCTTTAACTAAAACCTAATTTTAAATGTTTTACATATTTAATCTTCTAAATCTTTCTCATTAATGTCCATGTTTTCAAAATGGTTTTAAGAATTTATTTATATGGACATGAATGTTTTCAAATGTTATTTCCTTTCAAATGTTTTAAAGTGGTATGATACAATTTGATTCAAAAATATATTTTAATTGACTTATTTTATAAACTTTATGACATTTAAAATATTTCATGAAAAAAGGATATTTCTCTCAAAGAGTTTTAGTGATCATTTTCGACTATGTCAACATCCTTTACTAGATATTATTCGTGAATGAATTTTAATTATTATAATAAAATATTCCATATTGTATTGAATGAGTTTTGATATGTTTTAATATTGATGTGTTATTTTTATACCATTCATGTTTTATGGTTAAAGTACTGAAATTTCATATGATATTTTTAATATGAATGTTAATGTTATATTTCACCATTCTCATATGAGGAATTCATTGGACTTAGTTAGTGATGGGCGGGGCCCGAAATATCCCATCAATGAATCGGTAGGTCTCACGAGACAAACTAGTGTCTTGGAACAGGGCCTAGATAGAATATTTGTGAATGGTCTTAGCACAAGGCCTTGACATAGTAGTTATTATGTCAGACATTATGCATTCCCTCATTATGAAATTAGTTATTGCATGTGATTATTCGATTAGTAGAATATACTTATGCATGTTTATATGGTAATGTTTGATTTATTTTTTCCATATTATGTTCAATTTTTTGTTTAAAAAGATTTTGTTTTTATTATACATATTTTTTTCAATGTTTATAGCTTCTGCTGAATTATTTACCCTTACTGAGCATCTGAGCTCACCCCTTTCTTATGTTTTATTTTCCCAGAATCCCAAGAAGTGTATTATTATTGATATATAGGGTTAAACTAGAGGAATAATTATGTTCTCAAAGGATTATTTATGCTGAATTTAATGTTAGAAAGTGTTATGTGATGTTCAAGTTTGTAATCTATTTTCCAAGACTACTAAACTGATCGTTCCTTTAGGACATGATTCCTTGTAATCATGCCAATGTATTAAAATAATGCACCAGATCTGGTTAACTAGGGTCCAAAAATTATAAGTAAAGTTTGGTATATAATTCAATCTAATGAAAGGACACTAAAGGATAATAACTGAAGTACTCCTTATATATTTCCAAAGATAGATGTTAAAAATAATAATTAGGGATAAGATATAATGGTGATATTAGTTAGAGTGAGTATCTCAAGATAGGGGTGAATTGGGTAAATAATAACAGTTTATATTAAAATAGATTTAAATAAATTAAAAAACAATTTGAATAAAATAACCCTATTAGTTAAAAAATATATTTTATATAAATTTCTAGCTTTTAAAAAAAAATATCAAAGATTTATTATGTCTCAGTTAAAACAATTTTCAAAACTATTTAAACATTTGAAATAAACTTAATCAATCAAAACCTTAAATAATAAATAATTAAAAAAAACTATAAAATTAGTGGTTTTATTATAATTTAAAACAATGTCAGTTTTAAATTAAATAAATAAAGTAAAACAAAAAAACACAGTACAATTGAAAACAAGAGGTTCAGTCTCAAGATGAGACTTAGTCCTATCCACTTGTAAATCACCTGCTTCTAAGTAGTTTATATAAAAATAAACTTTTGATCTATAACCTGGATTAGGTATTATAATAGCCAAGATTTATAGGCTATTCAGGGACCTATTCCATAGTTTCTATGGGAGTACAAAAAATAGGTCACAACTAAACCTCTACCACAACACATGGGAAACAAGAGTAAAAGTTATTGAGAAGATATCTAAGTATCTAACACTTTAAAGAAGGAGACAATGTGAATTTTAAAAATACAGTCAACACACACTACTCATAATGTAAATATAAATAAATATATTGAAAAAATAAAAGTTTTAAAGGTATTTTTTTGATCGGTCTCTTATGATATACAACTCATAACAAATGAATGTGATTTAAATTGAGGCTCAATTAATGCTTCAAAAATCTACTGTAGAATGGAGTGTTGCAGACTCTTTGTTATTTACTGTAGTTAATGGATTTATGTTTTTCTATAACTTCCTAAGTCAAGTGAGGTCGCGTAATATTTCTTAAACTTCTCAAAATAATCCCCTTCTCTCATGCAAGTTAATATCTCTACATGTGTTCACTTATGCATCAGCACATTCTGCTACACGAGGGAGTTCACTTCTGTTTTTATTATTAGCAGTAATAGGTGAAAATATCTAGATTCTTTGTACTCCTTGTAATACATGTATGACATGAGGTTTAATTAATTCTATGAAATAGTTAATACTAAATCATTAAAATAATTTTTAGTTTTAAATTTGATAAACTAGACGTTAGAAATATTTAATTAGACAAGATAAGTAAAAGAAACAACATCGGTGAGTCTTTTTAAGGGTGACACTAGTTTTGTATAATTCTAGCGATGAGACATTGGAATTGTGTCTTGATCTATAAATGAGTTAGGGTATGTTTGTGTTTGTGTCTGGTGGTGTTTTAGGCCGGAGGTAGGTCGGATCCGCAGTGAGACATCGCAAAAATTTACTAAATTTTCATTTTGGATGTAGGTTTCTTCAACGGTGACTCCACACCGGTGGCGAGTATTTTAGAAACATATCCAATTTTTTGTTCTAGTGGTGACTCGTTCTGATAGTGATTTATCCCAACACATTTCTGAATTTATATCCTAATGGTGATTCATTCTCGACAGTGACTCATCTATGATGGTGATAATTTTTGGCATTGAGACTTTGATTGCAGTTTATCAACCTCAATATAGAGTATTTCAAGAATTAATTCTTTTTCTCCAATCTAATTTATAATGTAAAATGATTAAATAAACCTAAAGCTCATTAATATTATAATAAACATGATTTTGTGATCCTTAAAACAAGGAGGTCAATAATCTCCCCCATTCTGATGATGACAAATCATGGAATTTTATATACCTGACACCAGAGGTTAATAATGAAATTTGAGACCTATGATATCAATGATAAGAAATTGAAACACATAGTATCCAGGAAAATGATTACACATATCAGTAAGGTATCAAAGAAAAATATTGATATCACATACTATCAAATAAGATATTGACATAGATGGAAGAAATTAAATATCACTCATAAATGTGATAATATATATTTTCCCCCTTTTTGGATTATAAAAAAGATTTCAACAAGATATAAAATGTAATAAAATAGGAATAAAATAAGAAATGGAGGATAAACCACATAATAATAACATTAGAATTCCCATTAAGAAAGTTAATTAAAATACATCCACAAAGGTGTCAACAAAAAAACAGTCCAATCAAAGACACATTGACCAATCAATGATCATTCGGTTTATCTAAAGTGTGTTAAGGTTATTATACCTTATCCTTGTATGAATAATATGTGGTAGAAACTGAGGATAGGGTTTTTATAGGAATAGTTTTTGGAAAACCTTTCATAGAAGGATTTTTCCATTGTCCATCCACACAAGGTCGTATGTTATTGATCCACGACGAGCTGATCTAGGGATGGTCCTCATCAGGTCACACACTTTTAATCCACACAAGGTCTCTAGAATTTTGATACACACAAGGTCACTATGATGTTGATCCACACAGGGTCACTCTTTAATTGACAGTCATTCACAGGATTCCCAGCACCGGTACACCTGAGTTTCATAGTATCTTCTCCTCAAGATAACAGTGGTGTATCAGTTATCACAAATTTCCAAAAAGAGTAACCCAAAATACTGCCATTTTCATAAGGGTCCCAATAAGACAGACGGAGGGTCAATCAGACACCCGGTCTGTGAGTAATAGGCTTTTTAGTGCCGAGGGCCCAGTTGAATTCATGTTCGATCCAACCCTGACATACTCCAACTTTCTCCAAAACTCAGGTGGATTATCTCAAAAGGATAGTCTCATTCCAAGTATTCCATCGCTATAGACGATTCATCAAATGAATATCTAGTTTGTGAGATATGACTTTTTAAGTGAATCTGGGCTGAAAAAGGTTCGAGTCCGGTCGGACCCGGTTCGGGTCCGACCCGACCCAGTATGACCGACCCAACTCGACTCGATTCGGGTCCAACTAGGCTAGGATGACCCAAGTGGGTTGGGCCATAGGCTTGGCTTGCTGGGACGCGGATTGGCCTGACCAGCCTATGTTGGGGACGACCCACTGGGTGACCTGGCCCGGTGTCTGGTGCGGTCATCCAGCCAGGTTCCCACCTTCCTTCCCGAACAACAAAGCCGTTTGGGTTTTCAACCGGCGGCACCACGTGGCCCCACCCCACTATCCGCGGGGCCCACATATCTTGGTTCCTCCTCTACCATGGCTTGGAATCCGTGACCTCCATCCGTGGTGCGCGACGGCGCACCGCCTTACTACCACCATGGATGGCCGCTGTTGCCTGATGGCACCGTCGCGCCAGTGCCGTGCCGGTGGGGCATCCGTGGGCCACCAAGTGAGATCCAGTGGTCCTTTTTTCCTTTTTGAACATGACTACGACCTTCCCGAGTTTCTTCTGTCACTGCGTGTCTCTCGGATTCAGGATTCTATTGGGTTGAAAATCCATCCCCAATGAATGTGAAAAAAACCAAAGCGATAGTGAGTCCAGGCCTTGTTTGTTTGGCATGCGCCCTCCACATTAGCATCATATCAAGTGGGTATTAAATAAAAAAATCACATAGATAATGATTAAACCCCATTAAAATCACCTACAATTACCACCCTCAATTTCATACAAATTATGGATCAACTTGTTTTGGTTGATCTTAGTTCTTCATGAATTTCAAGAATGAGGAAGTAGATTGAGAATTTACTTGAATTTAATAATAACCCCTACCTTGGATTCGGAGGATATTTCACAGTTTTGGAAGAAGAATCCATGTTTGATCAAGCCGTTGGTGTTCATCATTTCCAGATTGATTCTTCCAATGTTTCCATACAAGACTCCATTCTTCGTTGGTGGAAGACGCTGTGGTACTTCGTCAGAGGTTCCTCACATCCGTGTAAAAAAACCCAAGCCCGAGCATCATTTAAATAGAGGTGAATGGAGATTAACTCATCATATGATTAATGAGGTTCATTAATTTGTTTTAATTATTGAACCTCTTTACTCTCAACGGTGTGGTTACAAAACAGAAGAGTCAAGCCATTAAATGGATTGACAACTCAACAGTCCTGCCACCACCACTCAACAGATTGCAGAAAAATGAAATAAAATTTTTATGTTATTTTATTATTATTCAGAAATACATAAAACTAAATTTTTCTTCTGACCTAGTGTGGTCTAATTTAAGACTCCCTTAAGTGAATCTCGACGCTAAATATTCAACGATTCTCTCATATTTTTAATCTGAGCATGAGTTCAAATGATAAAAAAGGCAGCCTACTCGTTTACTGAATGTACCTTAAAATAAGTTCAAAAAATCCATTTCGGGCACACCGAGACTCAAAATCATGCGCTCTCAATTTTTACAGACCTGTAATAATCCAAATTAATTTTAAAAAAAAATTATATGGAATTTCAGGGTCTTTATGTAATATTTGTTTCATCCAAATTTTTTTACATAGTAGCTACAAACATCTATATACTCAGCCTCAGCAATAGAAAATGCAATAAAATTCCATTTCTTACTACACCATGATACTAGTGACATTCTTAAAAAGTGACACATTCTAGAAGTTCTTTTTCTGTCTAACTTTCATTCACGAAAATATGCATATGAATAACTAACCATGTCAAATTCATGTCCTCTTAGGTAAGAAAATACTAAATTGGTAGTATATTTGAGTTATTTGAAAATTAATTTGACCGAAACCAAGTGAGACTCAATTAGATTTTCTTGAAAATGAGCACACATATATACACTAAACATAATATCAAATCAGCTAATATTAAGATAGATAAGACTTCCCATCATACCTCTATAACTGGTTTGATCCACTAGTTTTCCAGCTTCATCAAGATACAACTTACAGGTGGCACTCATAATAGAATCACTACTCTTAGTCTTATCCAAGTTAAAACATTTTAAAAGATCCTTATTATATTTAATTTTATTTAAAACTATTCACTCTTTATTTTGAAAAATCTAAAAATCAAGATAGAACTTTTGTTCTCCCATCAAACTCATTGCAAATTTATTTTTCATCATTATTGAAAAATCATTAGATAAAGAATTTCATGAAGATCCCCAAAAATATCATCTATATAAATGTGTAAAACGAAAAAATATTCTAAAATTCATTTTATGAAAAGGGTAATATTATCTATACCTTTTAAAAAACCTTTTGAAATAGGAAAAGTGATGAGCCTATCATACCAAACTCTAAGAGACTATTTCAAACCATATAAGGCTTTTGTTAATTTAAAAACATGATTTGAAAAATGATGATTTTAAATTGCAGGGGTCATTCAAAAAAAACATCTTCAATTATATACCCATATAATAATTCACTCTTGAAATCCATTTGATAATGTTTGAAATCTATATGAGCTAGGTAGATAAGAAGTATTCTAATGGATTCAATTCTGGCTATTGGTGAAAATATATCTTGATAGTCTATTCATTCTTCTTGACTATATCATTATGCAACTATCCTAGAATTATTCCATACTATAGTTCATGATTCATATACCATGTTTCAAAACACCCATTAGCTTATATTCAAGGTTTCATTTGGTCTATCAATAAGTCCCCACACTATATTTATTTCAAAATGATTTAATTATTTTTGTATACCCATTAACTATAATTCATCATTAATTTCACCATTGAAGTTCTTTAGATAAAATTGAGACAAAAGGCTTGATGTTTAACCTTATTTCATAGAGAAGAACTAGTTTTCATGACTATCTAGGTATCCAACTTTAACATCCAAAGGATGGTACTTAAGGGTCCCAATGACTCTAGAAAAAGTGGGGATGGTTAGCCTAGGGTTCTCTATAGGTTCAAGTTTATGTTCTCTAAGTTCTTAAAAATATTATGATTTTTCTTCTAACATTCCAAAAAAATCAAATGGTTTTGAATCTAATTTCATAGTTGATAAAAAATATTAATTTTTTTTATAGAGGTTTTGGGATCATGTGGATCTGTCTCATCATATTTGACATGAACAAAATTCTTTCACCGTTTTAATCATTTTATTAAAAACTCAATAATATTTACCAAAGCATGAATAACCTAGGAAAATTTCTTCATCAATTTTGGAGAAATTGTTTCTTAATTATCCTTAGTGTCAAGAATAAAGACTTTAAATTGAAATACATTAAAGTAATTGGCCTGAGGATTTTTTATTATTCCAAAGATAATAAGGGTTCTTCTAAAAGATAGGTCTAATTAAAACATTATTGATTATATAATAGGCTATGTTCAAAAATTTTTCCCAAAAGTAGATAGGTAAGTCTTATTAATTAAGCATAGTCTAGGCTATTTATTGAAGTGTTCTATTTATTCTTTCAACAACACCATTCTACCGAGGGGTCCTAGGAATAGAGAAGTTATGATTATAGCCATGTTATGAGATAAAATATTCAATGTCTCGATTTTCAAACTCACGACCATGGTCACTTCTTAAAGTATTAATTATAATTCCACATAATTTTTCTATAGAGATAACATACTTGGTGAAGTAATACCATGCTTAAATTTTATGAGCTTGAATGAAAACCAAAGTATACCTAGAAAATTCATCTAGTAGTACATAAACAGAGTACTTCCCATTTAGATTAGAAACTCTAGTTGGTCAAAATAAATCCATATGAACTAACTCAAGGGGTTGAAATGTTAAAAATTAATTCTTTTATTTAAATGAAATCTTGTGTTTTTTCCCTTTTTGATAGGGGTTAAATACTTTATTGTTTGATAACTCATGTTTTCGTAGATACTTGACTAAACCTTTCATAGTTATATTCCTAAGTGATTGAATATTATAGTGGCCTAGTAACCTATACTAAAGCCCTAATTTTATATGAAAATCACTCAAGTAAATTTTTTTTAAGAAATTTATGAAATAAGACCAATAAAAAACATTCTTATTCCATAAATAAGTAAAAACTAAATAATCATTGGAATAAAAAACATGAAATTCCTTATTTTAAAATTTAACATAAAAACCATCATAAAAAAGTTGTGCAATGCTAAAAAAATTATACATTAAACCATAAGAAACTATAATTTGGAAATTAAAACTAAATTGATGTTACCAATTTGGCCAAGGATGATGATTTTTTGTTTATCATTGTCACCAAAGGTGACATGAACACCATCAAAAAATTTTAGGATCTTGAATCTTGAGAAATATTCTATCATATTCCTTGAAAATACACTTTTTAAGTACCATAGAATTTTATTGGAGGTTTCAAAGGAGTTTCCATACAAAACAAAATTTAGACAAGAAGTTATTTTTGTACCCAGATTTGTATTGAACCTGATGTGTTAGTAATCAAGGATTTAGGAACCCACATTTTCTTAATGGGTTTATTATAAATATACTGTAGTATTTTTTTTAAATAAAAAACATTGTTTGATCCCCTAGAAAAATAACCAGTAGTAGAGTATTCAGATTTCGATTTAGGTAAAAATGTGATCTTAAATATTCTTCTAAGTCCTTGTTGGTATCCTATACCAATAAAATATTTTAAAGTGTCTTTTTTACATTGAATCTTTGTAAGAGTTTCTCTTACATTAGTGAACTTTTCTAAATCTTTCTTCTATTTTTCGTTATACAGTTTATGTTTAGTATTGTCTTTTAACAACTGATAATTTTTTTCTTTCTCAACAGATAAATTAGATTTAGTATTGGCAGATAAATCATGTTGTCGCTTAATAACTTTATATTTATGCTTAAGTTCATTAAAAGTGTCTTCAATAATTCTATAATATTAGAACATTTCTTCTTGATACATATCATATTCATTATGTCCACTTTTAGAGTTATTAGAATTAAGATCAGGTAATAAAAAAGTTACAATATGTACCTTAGAGACTTCTTTCATGAAGCACATATTGGTTCTATCATACTTTTGTTTAAGAGTAGATTCCAAGTCACTGGATCTTTCCTCATAGGCTCTCCAAGGTGCTTCCATTAATTTCATGAACTTTATATCGCTGTACTCATATTTATTTTTGTAATTTAAACTTAGGAAATCAGCCCTGAAATATCCTTTATGATTTCGTTCATATCATGTTATCTCATTTGAATTATCATTCCTTTTCTAATAATACATAGGGGTTATTTTAATTTCATAATTTACTTTATAAATAGGGTTTTAAAAAATATATTCTTCCTATAAAACATCATAAATATTTTGGATAGATAGGCCATATCCTCATCACTATCTAATGATGATTCACAATCAGTAGAAATTTCAACTTGTATCTTTTCTATTTTCTTTTCTTTTTTGTTTGGATGCATGAGACATAAAAGAAACTAAGTTTATTTTTTGTCTCATAATCATATTCTTTATTGAATTCCAGTTCCTATTCATCCATCATCAGCTTACCAATTAATTCCTTAACTGGAAGCTCTCTAATATCATAGGATTCTCTGATTGACACTATGTCCCTCTCCATATTTCAGAAATACATATGACCAATCTCATAATCTTATCCTTTTTAGACACTAAATTTTCTAAAGAGATCATGGTGTTCAATTAGTTTGAACATGATATACATATCAGATATTAATTTAAGAGGATTCATTTTAAAAGTATCATATTTAATAGTATATGTATTCAATCTCATCTCTTTAACATTTTTATTTCCTTCACCTGAAATATCTAATGTATCTTATATTTTAAAATAAGTTTTACGAGAAAAAAATCTATTAAATTAATCATATCCTAAAGCCCAATACATGAAATTTATAGATATACAATTATTTTGATAAGGAAGTTTAGTAGCATCAGAAAAATATTTTCTAAGATTCTTAAGTAACTGATAATTATCCTCAATTGAAATCCAAATTTTAAAACCCATCCATTCAATATGAATTCTCATTTTGATCTTCCACTGAATGTAATTATACCATTGAATAAAATAGGTATGGTAGTCGAAGTGCCTTCGGACCGATTATCTATTTAAAGAATTAAATTTATAACTAATCAAAATTTAATATCTTTAAAGTACTACTAAAATCACAGTTGAACAGTTTTTAAAAACATTGATACAAAATATTTTACCTTTGATACTAAATGTTGGTCGGAGTGAATATCTCAGGGGGGGGGGTGAATTGAGTACCCAATAAAAGTTTCTATTAAAATGGATTTAAATAAAGTCAACCAAAGTGAATAAAACATCCTAGTTAATTCAAACAAAGAATTTGATATAAGTTTCTATTTTTAAAGGATTTCTCACAGATTGATTAGGTTTTAGTGAAAACATTTTTAAAAACAATTTCAACTTTTGAAATCAACTTACTCGATCAAAACCTTATATATACACTATTTAAAATTAACTATCAAAGTAGTGGGTTTGTTAATAATTTAAAACAAAATAGATTATAAATTAAAAAAATGAAGTAAAACAAAACACATAGTGTAATTGAGTACACTATATTTAGTACCAAGATGAGACTTAGTCTTCTCCACTTGGAAATCACCTAGTACTGGATAGTTTATATAAAAACAAACTTTTGAACCACAACTATTATCAACGTATTCCAATATTCAAGCTATCCAGGACAAGAAAAGACCTATTCGATAGTTTCTGTGGGAGTATAAAAAAAGGTCACAATCGAACCTCGAGTACAACACGTGGGAAAAAAGAGTAAAATGTGTAGAGAATATATCTAAGTATCTTCCACTTTAAAGTACATGATTTTGTGCACTTTAAAAAATAGAGTATGAACACACTGCTTTTAATGTAAAGATAAATAAAATATTTAGAAAATAAAGATTTAAAGGGATAATATTGCTTGTTTTGTTATGATATGAATCTTGTGACACATGAATGTGATTTTAATTGCGGTTGGAGTCATGTTTTATAAATATTATATAGAGAAAAGTGTCGTAGACTATTTGTTCTTGACTGTACTAAGGAATTGGATGTAATTTGTTCTACAGCTTCCTCACTAAAGTATATTCCTATATGATTTAGTCATGTTATTGAAATAGGTCCCATATCTTATGCAAGTGAATATTTCTTTGTGTGTTCTCTTATTCAACATCACGTTCTAATGCACGAGGTTGTTTACATTACATTTTAATAAAAGTAGCAACATGTGAGAATATCTGGATTATTTATTACCCTTGTACGTCATGTCCAACATAATGTTTAATGCATTATAAACAATAGTTAATACACAATCATTAATATAAGTTTTAGCATTAAATTTTATAAACTATCCATTATAAATGTTTAATTAAAAAGGATAAGGAAAAGAAAAAGTGACGATGAGTCTTTTGAATGGTGACTGTAATGGACCAAAACTCTATGGTCCATTCCTTTGGGAAAATATGGGGTTTGAGGTGTTCTAGGAGGTCAAGGTTACTTATCTTCAATACTTTTCCAAATTTACAATTCGGTGAACAGTTCCAATAATTTCATTATGAATAGTTCAAACAGTGACCTCTTTCTTTTGCCAAAATTTGAGTTCATAAATATTGTTTCCAGAATGGTGAGGTTTCAATGGTGAACATTTTCATTTGCCAAATTTTGAGTTCATGAACAATGTTTCCAGAATGGTGAGGTTCCAACTGTGACCACTTTCCTTTTCCAAATATCAAGTTCATGAACAGTGTTTCCAGAACGTTGAAGTTCCAATGGTGACCTCTTCCCTTCGCAAATTTTCAGTTCATGAATAGTGTTTCCAGAATGGTGATGTTCCAATAGTGACCTCTTTCCTTTGCAAAATTATGATTTCATGTACAGTGTTTCCAGAACATTGAGGTTCCAACAGTGACCTCTTTGCCAAATTTTGAGTTCATGAACAGTGTTTCCAGAATGGTGAGGTTCAAACGGTGACCTCTTTCATTTTCAAAATTTTGAGTTCATAAACAATGTATCTAGAATGGTGAGGTTCCAATGGTGACCTATTTCCTTTGGAAAATTTTGAGTTCATGAACAATGTTTCCAAAATGGTGAGGTTCCAATGGTGACCTCTTTCCTTTTCCAAATTTCCTGTTAATGAACAATGTTTCCGGATTCCTACAGTTTCGCCCCTTTGACATTTCCTTTGATGTAAAATGTATTTAAAGACCTATTTTAAAGACTCTATGTCTGATTAAAAGGCCGTAACTCCTATATTAATTTTCCCTAAGGCTCGAGATGGTTTTACTTGGTCAAACACATGGTTTAATGTGATCTGCTTTTAATGAAAAATCCAGCGTATTTTAAACCACTAGTCCATTAAATCATCTAAAGGTATGATAGAACTTCCTACCCAGTTCTTCTTCATTGTTCTCAGAAATGAAATTCCCATACCTTTTATCGATCAATATTTAATATAAGGTATGTTCTATTGTCATTATTTTGGCTTCATCTCCTTCTTTTTTTCCCTTTAGATTTTATGGAATGGTGTCTCCATGTTCTTAATGGGCCTTTCTTGGGTGTTGACTGGAGTGGTGGTGTCTCTATATCCTCGGGTGGATACATTTTTCACAGGGGAGGAGATCGTAACCCGTTATGTGGCTCGTTCTTTTATAAAGAATGTCAAGAACTTTTTGAGGTATGGGATTCGTTTCTACTCTTTTATTTTATGTGAAACAGTATAGTTAACATGTTTTGTCCCATTAGATAACAATGGAATTTACATAATAAAAATTTGGACTAGATAAATAAATTTATATTGATCGTATGTTATTGCCTCTTGTTTTGCAAGACAGTGTCATATCTATGATTGATTTGTTTATCTTTTCATTCTTGATGTAAATTGGTCAAGAACATAAATCGAGAATTAATCAATAATTGTTTGGATAATGATAAAGAGGCATGTAAATTAATATGTTTCTTCTTGTTTTAATTTGATGTTAATCAAATTGGTGCAGTAATCATGTCTAATTATTTGTAATAGCTTACTGGTTAGGTTTCCCGAATTTGGAACCTATGAAATATAAATAATTTAATCCAAGATGGATTAAAGAAATGGTTGTTTGATAAAAATTTAACTCCTTTTAGGGTTCTGAGTTACCCTCTTACTTATTTAAGGGCCAAGAGCCCAATTGATATGATGGTTGTTTTTTACTGCTTGTGTTATGTTGTGAGCCTAGATGGCTGTTGTGAAATGCAGGGGTAGGGAGGCCTATTGGTTGGGATAGTAGTTGATTCCTAGAGTGGTGAGATGCATTGGGTTATGCATGTGGGTGTCAGGGAGGACACCCGGGATGATAAAATGGACTGGATGTGAATGTTCGGATTCTTACTGATTCTTATTGGTTGTTTATCTTATTTACATTCCACACTACTCAAGGCAAATTGTCTTGCTTTCCCTTCTCCTGAATGGGGCGAAGACATGTGAGGTATCCCACGTGCTTTCCGTTTTTAGATTCTCAAAGGGAGGATGTGTCTACGCTCTTGTTATAGGCATAATAGACTCGATGAGTAGTTTATCTACTCACCGTGTTGAGCCCCCTTGTGTTTAGAAGCTTAGAATGTTTTTTCTAGAATTCCTGAGAATATGGGAAAATAATTATGTTGTTAAAAAATGATTTAATAAATGCTGTTATCCCAAGGGGTTGGATATTGTTGGGACACAATTATGAGGTTACAATTTAATGGGACAATGGAATTTGGGTGTGATGATAATGAAATTTAATGTGGATTTTTTAATGGTTAATTAAAGTTAAAATAATTAATTAACATAAAGTGGAACTAATAAAAAATTGAATGAAGTAAGGTAATAAATTTCTTTAAATGGTTGGGTGCTTATAGGATACATAGTCTTAGAATTGGAAGCTGGGAGTCCGAGATACGTTAGATGCATTTGAGTCTAAGACTAGGTTTTTCCCATTGTGTGGTTGTGAGATATAGTATATTCTATACTTTTTGTGTTTCTATACACTAATCCACCCCATTCGTTAGGAAAATTGACACCCCGAGGATTCTGAGCCCTGTGGGGGTGTTTTATCCAACATTTCAGTGGGATGATGGATAACTGACTACCCCATTGGCCCTGCTCTCTTCTCTTGGTTTTTATTGTGATAGTAGGCACAATAGTTAGTTTTCACCATATATGTGTGTAGAGGGGTGTAATGGCTTACGGTTATTCACACACATATATTCTAAATATAGTATCCTATAGACTACTATAGGTGTAATGTGTATAGGCTTTGATGACTTGAGAATTCTTACTCGGTGTGTGGGATGTAATGGCTTGAGGTACAACGCCCAACGTATGATACACATTATGTGAGATCTGGTGGCACATGGAAACTACCTCATTACTTTATTATGTAGATGAGGTGTTTTTTGCATGGGGTGCATGTTGTGGTGATTCTCCGAGATATCTCTAGGAAATCCTTTTTGGAGAGATATTCTTAGGACGTACGACGTTAGGGAAATACAGAAAAATAGCGGGGAATTAGTAACAGGGTGCCCTTTATATTCATTATTATATGATATAATATTGTATGAGTTTCTTGGTGAGAGTAGCCATGGTGAGGGTGGAAACATAGTATACCTATTTAGGTGACGAATTAGTTTTACTTGTGGTTCACTGTGCTTTAGCATGCATTCTTTAATTTTGTATGATAGACTTCAGGGAGGATCCTACTGAGTATACTGTTATACTCACCCTATGTATATATAAACTATGTTTTAGGTCACATGGAGCAGGTTGGAGATCAAGCCGGTTTTTTCTATCTTGGGGTTGTAGGAGCTGTTCAGGCTTGTATTTTCTCATGTTTTTACTTTCTTTTAAGGATTTTTAGTTTTTCCCCTTTCAGTTGTAGTAGTTTACATGGAATTACATATGTGTACTTGGGTTTTCATTTGTATTGTTGTCTGAGTTGGAGTTGGTTGGTGTCTATCTTAACTCTCTCTTCCTCATGTGTTCATTTAGAGGGTAATGCCTCCCATCTGTGTATGTACTATTTCCTTGGTGCTAGTCACCAACTCGGGGCCTACTGGAGGCGGGAATCAGGTGTCATTATCTCCCTTCTCATATTTCTAGCCCAGGAGGGGTACACTTTGTGTGGAGGGGATCATGATAGAGTGGTATCAAAGGTCTGTTTGAGGGATAGGATGGAGTTTGGTGTTAGGAACAAGTGAGGTTTCATGGGTTGGTAGAGAAACAATGTTAGTCAAGTTTAGAAAGTGATTTAAACACCGGAGACTGACTAAGAAATAGGCGCTTAGGGCCCCCTATGATCTTATGTACAAACCTTTAAGTTTACAATGGCTACTAAATGAGGGGATACAAGTTTCAGGGTAGAGACCTTGGAAATTATCATGCATCATTCTACCTTGTTCAGGTGTTTGAATGGGTATACCTTGGGACACGTTAACCTAAAATGAATAAAAGAAAACAATTAATTAATTAATTAACGTTGAGTCTTCTATATTCCAGGTTTATGAGCACTAATTGTTTTTATTTTATAGGTATGGATGAAGGATGATGTCCTTGTCAAGATCACATAAATGACATCTAGCAAGCAGTTCCCATAGGTTTCCACCAGGTAGAGGTTGACGATGATGACACCTGGAGGAGGAAACTCTGAGATTTTCAGTGCCAAAGTCTACAGAAGTATGAGGGATCCATTTCAGATGAAGTCAAGGAAGACTGGTTGGATGATTTCGAGATTGGCTTCAGTTCAATCCATGCTTGGAAGGATCATTGGGTGTCCTTATTTGTGATGATGTTTCATAGAGCAGTGATGTAGTGGTTGTTCTTGATCCTCAAGGATCGTGATGAGTCAGTGATCTCATGGGAGGAGTTCCGAGACAAGTTTAGACTCGAGTTTCTATCTTCGACTGCAAAGGAATTCGGTCACAAGGAGATTCTTACCCTTCGATAGGGGTGCTCTAGTGTGTGAGAGTTTTGAATTCGTTTCAGGAACCTTTTACGGTATGCTTTGGACCTATTTCCAGATGAGGAGGTGAGGGGTATGCATTTAGTAGAGTTATTGCATCCAGAGATCTACCACCAGGTCACCAAATTTATAATGAAGACATATCTTGAGTTGTTGGAAAGGGAAGAGGTCGTCGAGATGACATTGGCCAAAACTGAATCGTCACGAGAGGGGAGTCCCCATGATTTCTCATGGAGTAGAGCTATGGTCCGTGGTTCCCAATTTTTAGTGCAGAAGATTTTTCGTTCATCCAAGGGTAGGTCCTAGTACTCACCGTCTCATTTCTCTGGGGGAAACGGCTCTCAGGCATATAACAAGGGATGAGGAGCTCATTTTTCTGGTGGTGGTCGAGGTCATCAGCAACAAGAGTACCCGGCATTTCATAGTAGTCATCATGCACTAGGTTTTCTGCTCCAGGTTCCTCTGTTGAGGTAGTTCCAGCCAAGGTAGCTATAGCAGGTTAGACCAGATTTAGATCAGCAGAGGGTAAATGGAGAAGGTAGAGGAAAACCCTGTGATTCTCCCCATCTTAGAGAGTAGAGCGTGGATTTAGTGGTGGTATTCATCAGGGTTAGAGAATCCATGGATTAGGTTGTGGTTAGCTTCATGCTTTAGCGTTGCCAGTGCTAGGCAAGCCAAACATCATTCAAGGTACCTTTTACTTGTTTTCTATCATGGTGTATGCCTTGTTTGAGTTAGGAGGGACACACTCCTTCATATCACCTACCCTTTTCCATTATTTTGGACATGAGGTAGAGAGACTTCCAGTGCCCTTGGCATTGACTATGCCAGTTGGAGGTTGAGATGACTTTTTTAAAGTATGTAGAGACTATGAGCTAGTGTTGGGGTAACACCGCTATTAGGGATATTTCCTATGTTTATGAATACAACCATATGATGTCGTCATCAAAATGGATTGGTTGTATTTGGTGGTGGCTACCGTGGATTGCTTCAAGAGGCAGGTTGTGTTCTTCAATGCAGATGGAGAGCCAGTGGTGTTCATTGGCGAGCGAGACCCTCAGATGGGTCAGAGGTGTGTTGCATCCTTATCATCCATGATGGATGATATGATGCTTATTAATTCAAAGGTTTAGCTGTTGGAATTTCCTTGGTTCATAGAAGAGTACCCTGATGTCTCTCTAGAAGAGATTATAGCATTACCCCCTCAACAAGAGATCAAGTCTGGGATCGAGCTACAACTAGGAGAGTCTCTTATATATATGTATCCATATAGGATGGCCCCTTATGAGTTATGAGAGCTATGTATACAACATTACGGTCTATTACTATGTGGTTTTGATCGGCCAAGTGTGTCATTGTGGGGTGCACCATTTTTGTTCCTAAAGAAGGCTGATGGCAATTTGTAGTTGTGTTTCGATTATCATCACTTAAACAAAGTGACAGTGAAGAATCACTATCCTATTTCACATATTGATGTTTTATTAGATCAAATGAAGGGTGAAAGTTGGTCCTCAATGATCTATTTGCGGTCAGGATATCACCACATGTGTGTGAAAGATGAGGATATCCCGAAGACTTATTTCCATTGTCGTCATGGTCATTATGAGTTCGTTATAATGTCATTAGGTGTGATGAATGGTCTAGCCATGTTCATGGGATTGATGAATGCTATGTTCTGTGAGTTCCTGGAAATGTTTGTGGTGGTTTTCATTGATTACATTCATGTTTAATCCATGTATGAGGAGGAGCATGCAGATCATCTACACATTGTTCTGGGAGTTCTTTGTCAATATCATCTATTTGGGAAGTTGTTAAAGTGTGAGTTTTCGGTTTGAGATGTCTATTTCTTGGGTCATGTTGTGTCCCAGCAGGGAGTAGCTATGGATCCATCAAAGATAAAAGGAGTTGTGTCTTGGGAAGCCCCCAAGACAGTGTTATAGGTGCGCAGTTTCCTTGGTCTCGCATGCTAATACATGAGGTTTGTAGTAAATTTCTCTAAAGTTGCAACTCATCTGATATCTTTGACTAGGAATGATCAGGCACTCATATGGATTGATCAATGTCAGATAAGTTTCTATTATCTAAAGTAGAAGTTAGTAAGTTCTCCAGCTCTCTATCTTCTTGCCGAGGGAGTTCAGTTTGATGTTTTTTGTGATGATTCGCATCTAGGTTTAGGTTGTGTTCTGATGCAACATAAATCAATTGTTTCTTATGGGTGTCGGTAGTTGCATCCCCATAAAAGTAACTATGCCACCCATGATCTTGAGTTGGTAGCTGTGGTGTTTTATTTGATGTTGTGGAGATATTACCGCATTGGAGAGCGCTTTGTGATTTTCACAGATCATAAGAGCCTGGGGTATGTTTTCTACCAGTGTGACCTAAACTTATGACATCATTAGGGGACAGAGTTATTAAAGTGATATGACATTTAAATATCATATACACCTGGAAAGGGGAATGTTTTAGCTGATGTGCTGAGTCGAAAGTCACCCAGTGATGCAGTACGTGAATCGGGTGATTTCTGGAGAGTAATGGAAGAACTATTAGCATTACATATTGATATGGGAGAAGTTGGGGGTAGAGGTTGTCTTTTTTAGATGATGGTGCAGTCAGCTCTGGTACAGCAGGTGGAAGAGTACCCGTTGGGGGATCTAGAAGTGGAGGTATGGAGAGATCAAGTTGTTTGTGGTGAGGCCCAAGATTGTTGGTCTGAAGATAAACAACACTGATTGTTGTATCACGGAAGGATTTTGGTTCCTTCGACGATGTGTGAGATGGTTCTCATATAGTTCCATATTTCTCCTTTAGCGGTTCATCTTGGTGTGAAAAAGATGTACCGAGCCTTGAGGATCTAGTTTTGGTGGTCTGGGATAAAGCATACGGTTGCAGAGTTTGTGTCTCGATGTTTGGTCTGCCAGAAGGTGAAGGCCGAACATTGTGATCCTGGTGGTCTGCTTCAGGCGTTAGATGTTCCTTAGTGGAAGTCAGATGACAAATCAATGGAATTTTTTACTAATTTACCTTGAGCTCAGGGTGGAAATGATGCTATTTGGGTTGTAGTAGATCATTTAACAAAATTATCCCACTGCATAGCAATGAAGGAGTTAACCAAAGTGGAAGTTTTGTAGAGGCATTATATGGAGGAGGTGGTGAGACTTCATGGAGTCCCAAGGATGATCATTTCTAATCGAGATCCGCGTTTCACCTCCATGGAGTGGAGATGTCTCTAGCATGCTTTCAGTTCTCAACTACACATTAGCACTGCTTTTCATCCTCAGAAGGATGGCCAGGTAGAGAGGACTATCCAGAATCTAAAAGACATGTTACAGTCTTGTGTATTGGATTTTGGATGTTTTTGGATGATTCACTTACCCTTGGTGGAGTTTTTTTAAAACATTAGTTTTTACTCCACCATCGGTATGGAGTCGTTTGAAGCCTTGTATGGCCGACCTTTCCATTCTCCATTATGCGGGACTAGGGTCGGAGAGTCAGCAATTCTTGGACCGAAACTAGTACAGAATACATCATAGATAGTTCAGGTGATTCGTGAGATTATGAAGACAGTGCATGATCATCATAAATCATATGCCTATCGAAGGAGGAGTCCCATAGAGTTTGATATTGGGGATCATGTGTTTCTGAAGGGGAATCCCCATCATGGGCAGTGAATGTTTGGTCATGGGAGTAAGATTTCTCCCTAGTTTTTTGGGCCATTCGAGTTGTTAGATTGTGTTGGAGCTGTGGAATATCTAGTAGCACTTTCCACGCAAATGATCCAGATACATGATGTTTTTTAGGTATCAAAACTCCGTTTTTATCTTCATGATGACTCTGACATTATCAATTGTGGAGAGATCGATATTGATGATGATGCGACCATTGATGAGAGACCTATGGAGATACAAGGCTGTAAAGAGAAGGTGTTGTGCAGGCGTTCTATCCCCTTGGTTCATGTGTTGTGGCGACATGGTGGCATGCATGAGAGTACCTAGGAACGAGAATCACATATACGTGTTCAATACCAAGAGATGTTTGATGTTTAAATCTGTTCATGTTAAAAAAGAGAGATAGGTGTTCTATTTTAGGTTTTATACCTTTCATGTTTATTATATGGCCATCTTTGGGTTCTTCTTGTGGCTTTCTCCCTTTTGAGAGGTATATCGATGGCTGGTTGTTCAGACATCGTTTTAGTATCCTTTTAGGTTTGTCTTGAATTATCAAGGATGAGAATGTTTTGAGAGGTATATTATGTAATGGCCCAACACTCTCTGGTCCATTCCTTTTAAAAAATCTGGTGTCTAATGTGTTCTAAGAGATCAAGGTTACTTATCTCCAACACTTTGCCAAATTTCTAATTCGATGAATAGTTCCAACGGTAGCCTTATGAACAGTTCCAATGGTGACCTCTTTCCATTTCCTGATTTTGAATTCATGAACTGTGTTTCCAAAACGGTGAGGTTCTAACAGTGACCTCTTTCCTTTTCCAAATTTTGATTTCATGAACAGTGTTTCCAGAATGGTGAGGTTTCAATAGTGACCTCTTTCATTTTCCAAATTTCAAGTTCATGAATAGTGTTTCTAGAACGGTGAGGTTCCAATGGTGACCTCTCCCCTTTGACAAATTTTGATTTCATGAACATTGTTTCTAGAACTGTGAGGTTTCAACGGTGATCTATTTCCTTTTCAAAATTTTGAGTTCATGAATAGTGTTTCCCGAACGGTGAGGATCCAACGGTGACCTCTTTCCTTTGCCAAATTTTCAGTTCAGGAATAGTGTTTCCAGAATGGTGAGGTTTTAACGGCGACCTCTTTCCTTTGCCAAATTTTGAGTTAATGAATAGTGTTTCCAGAATGGTGAGGTTCCAACGGTGACCTCTTTCCTTTTCCAAATTTCATGTTAATGAATAGTGTTTCTAGCTTCCTACAGTTTCACCCCTTTGACATTTCCTTTGATGTAAAATTTATTTAATGCCTTGTTTTAAGGACTCTAAGGTTGATTCAAAGGCCATAAATCCTATATTAATTTTTCATAAGGCTCAGTATGTTTTTACTTGGTCAACCCACGTGGTTTAATGTGATATGCTTTTAATGGAAAATCCAGCATATCTTAAAGCATTGCTCCATTAAATCTTCTAAAGGGATGATATATCTTCCTCCCTATTTCTTCCTCCTTGTTCTCAGATGTGAGATGCTCAAACTTTTTATTCCATCCTGTAGTAGTTTCATAATCAAACTTTCCTCTTTGGATTGGTTCCCCTCTATTTTGATGAAACCAAGTAGTATCGATCAATCTTAGATATAAGGTATGATCTATTGTCATTATTTTGAGTTCATCTCCTTTTATTTTTCCGTTACCCTTTAATAGAATTCTATATCCATGTTCCTAATGGTATTTTCTTAGGTTTTGACTGGTGTTATTGTGTCTCTTCATCCTCTAGTGGATACAATTGTCATGGGGGAGGAGATCATAACCCCTTGTGTGGATCCTTCACATATAAAGAACATCAAGAACCATTTGAGGTAGGGGATTCATTGCTTCTCTTTTATTTTATGTGGAACTATATATTTAGCATGTTTTGTCCCATTGGATCACAATGGAATTGACATAATAAATATTTTAACCCAATAAATAAATTGATATCGATTGTATGTTATTGCCTCATGTTTTTATAGATAGCGTGATATCTATGATTTCTTTGTTTAGAATTTTGTCTTGATGGAAATTGGTAAAGAACATAAATCTGAATTTAATAGATAATTGTTTGGTTAAAGATAAAGAGGCATGTAAATGAATATGGTTCTTCTTGTTGTAATTGAATATTAATAAAATTTGTGTAGTAAGCATGTTTAATTATTTGTGATAGCTTAATAGTTAGTATTTCCATATTTGGAACCTACAAAATATAAATCTGTTAATCCAATATGGATTAAAGAACTGGTTTTTTTATAAAAAATTAATTCCTTATAGGGTTCTGAGTTACCCTCTTGCTTGTTTAAGGGACAAGATCCCAATTGATATGATGGTTGTTTTCCTACTTCTTGTGTTCTGATATGAGCCTGGATGGCTGTTGTGAAATGTGGGGGTAGGGAGGCCTATTTTTTGTGTTAGAAATTGACGCCTAGAGTGGAAAGATGCATTGATATTTTCATGTGGGTGTCTGGGAGGACACTAGGGATGATGAAATGGGATGGATGTGAATGTTTGGATTCTTATTGATTTTTATTGGTTATTTATTTGCATTACTTTTTACACTACCCATAGAAACTAGTATTTCTTTCCCTTCTCCCGAAAGGGGCGAAGACGCGTAGGGAATGCCACATGATTTTTGTGTTTAGATTCTCAAAGGGAGGATGGGTCTATGCTATTCTTATAGGAGGAAAAGACTCAACGGGTAGTTAATCTACACACCATGTTGATCCACCCTGTGTTTAGTAGCTTAGAAATTTTTTCTAGAATGGTCGGGAATATGGGAATGTAATAATTTTGTTAATAAATGATTTATTAAATGATGTTAAACCAAGGGGTTAGAGCTTGTTGGGACAAAATTCCAAGGTTACAATTTAAATGAAAAATTTACATTGGGTATGATGCTAATGAAATTTAATGTGGAATTGTTAATGTTTAATTAATATTTTATGAATTAATTAACATAACGTTTAATTGATAAATAAAAGGGAATGAAGTAATGTAATAATGATCTTTAAATGGTTATGTTCTTATAGGATGCCTAGTCTTTGAAGTGACAGCCAGGTGTCCGAGAGACATTAGTTGTAGTTGAGTCTAAGCCTAGGATATGCCCATAGCGTAGTTGTGAGCTGTAATATATTTTGTACTTTTTGTGTTTCTATACACTACTCTACCCCGTTAGTTAGGGAAACTGACAACCCGGGGATTTTGATCCCTGGGGGGTGTTTTACCAAACATCCCGGTGGGAGGATGGATGACTTAATACCCCCTTTGGCCCTAATCTCTTCTCTTGGTAGTTACTTGTGTTAGTAGACACAACTGTTAGTTTTCCCCATATATGTGTGTAGAGGGCTGTAATGGCTTGTGGTTATTCACACACATATATTCTGGATATAGTATCATATGGACTACTATAGGTGCAACATGTATAGAATGTCACTGCTTGAGGATTCTTACTTGGTGTGTGGGCTGTTATAGCTTGAGGTATATTTCCCTGTTGTATGATAAATGTTATGGGAGAATTGGTGGCTCCTGAAAAATACCTAGTTACTTTCTTGTGTGGATGTGGTGGTTTTGTTATAGGAGGACCATGTTGTGGTGATTCACCCAGGTGTCTGTGAGTAAGAATTTTTGGATAGAGATTCTTAGGACATACAACATTGGGGAAAAGCGGAAAACTAGTGGGGAAGTAATAGCGGGGTAACCATGATATTATTTATTATATTATCTAATCTTGTATGTGTTGCTTGGTGAGAGTAGCCATAGTGAGGTTGGGAACATAGTATACCTATTTAGGTGACGAGTTAGTTTTACTTGTGGTTCACTGTGCTTTAACATGCTTTCTTAACTTTTGCACGAGAGGCTTCGGGAATGATCCTACTGAGTATAATTTTATACTCACCCTATGTATATATAAACTATTTTTTAGGTCACTTAGAGAAGGCTGGAGATCAAGCTGGTTTCTACTAGTTTGGGGTTGTAGGAGCTGTTCGGGCTTGTGGTTGCTTCTATTCTTACTTTATTTTGGGTATTTTTAGTTTTCCCCTTTTAGTTGTAGTAGTTTTCATGAAATTACATATGTGTACTTGGGTTTTTATTTATATTGCTGTCTGAGTTGGAGTTGGTTGGTGTCTATCTTATCTCTCTATTCGACATGTATTATCTTAGAGGGTAATGCCTCCCATCTCTGTGTTTACTATACCCTAGGTTCTATTCACCATCCCGGGGCCTACTGGAGGTAGGACTCGGGGGTCATTATCTCCCTTCTCACATTGTCGGCCTAGGAGGGGTACACTTTGTGGGGAGGGGGTCGTGACAGTGACACTGGCGGTGTCAAAATTTGTCATTGAGACATTGGAATGATATCTTGATCTAGCAGTGAGTTAGGGTCTGACAGTGTGTCAGGATGGAAATAGGCCATACTAGTGGAGAGATATTCCAACACTTTACCAAATTTGGGTTCTGGGGGTAGGTTGCTTCCGTGGTGACTCTACTCTAGGGGTGAGTCTTTCTGACACTTAACAAATATTTTGTTCTGGTGGTGACTCATGATGATGATGAGTCATCCTATTACTTATAAAATTTTAAATCCCAATGGTGAGTCATTATCAAAGGTTTCTAATCCTTGAAAGTGAGACTACTTGGGGGTGATACTTTTCTGGCAGGGACACAACCTCATCGGTGAGTCTTTCCTAACTTAAAATAAAATTCACCAATCTACATTATAATATAAAAGGAAAATAGAATACATAAATATCATTAATATTAAAATAAACAAGATTTTGTGATCATTAAAACAAGGAGGTCGATAGGTGAAATGAACTATTCCTATAATGTTTTTAGTTTAGATAGTTATTTTTTATGAAATGAAAGGTATCTAGAGATAACTGAAGAAAGACCACACATATCAGATGGTGGTGCTAACTAGGTGACTGATTGGGCTCTCTATCAAAAGTACATTGGTCCACTTGTTCAGAGTATGAATAAGAGGCGCTGATGAGCCCTAATTAGGAATCAGGTGGATCCCCTCTAGGGAATCCCACCTGGGTGCACACAAGTGTTTTAGGCATCAAATATAAATATGAAGGTAAAAGATCTGGAAAGATGATGATATAAAAAAGATTTACAAAAGAATTAATGGGTGTATAAATTAGTGATAATTCTTTAAGTAGTGTGAGTTGTGTGATTAAATGGTGTGAATTTACTTTTTACTTGAAATTATCATGGAATGATTCAATTGATTATATTTCTCCCATGGATTTAGGATTCAAGTCTTATTCTTGTTAATTCTTATAATTCATTATTATTGGGTTTGTATATTCTTGTTTATATGGATTTGAGGTGCTTGTTCTTCATATGGAATTATAATATAAGTACGAATGAAACTATATTCTCATATGACTTATTATAATGTTTGGATTGCTTGTAATTATCAATTCTAAAAGATAAAGTTAGGGTGGATCTTCTAGAATTATGTTAGGCAATTTTTCTGCTATTGGTATCATGGATGATTCTGATGTATGTTTATGTATTAAGACCTTCTACATTTTTTCCAACAATGTATACTATAAGATATATTGTGAATTGGTGTAATAAATGTGTAATATGAATATAAAGCATCAATATCATGTAAACATGGGCCCCCGTAAAGAAAAGATATATAGGGGAAACTTCAATGGGAGAAGACCCATCCAAGAGTTCCTAAATAAGAGAAGACTCTTGACCAAGCAAGAAATAGTACAAAGAAAAACTAGGTGTCTATCACAAGGTGGGTTTACCAATAAAAGTAGGAACCATACCAATTTTCTACATATTATATTAATACACAATAATTCCCAACAATAGGTATTTGTGTATAAAGGTTCTATCTTAATTAATAATTTTTTTATATTTCTTATTTTTTAAGAATATAGATACACTAATGAATTAAATATGAATTATTATACTTTATTGAAAAAAATTGAATTATATACAATAAGTATGATATATTATTTCATATAGGCATGTTTAATTTTATTATAATAATTATTCATGTAATTTCTATCAATGATAATTCTAGAGTATTACACATAGAATCAAACAGAAGAGAATGGTATCTAGATTCAAATTTAATAAATACCTTTGAGTGAATAATAATTGATAATATAATCATAAATGTCGTGGAATAAACAACATAAAATAAAATGTTATAAAAATATTCAAACATGAATGGATGAGACAATAATGTAAATTTGTTCATGTCACAACTTCTCATGATTAAATTTGATGATTTAAAAATTCAATTTATTGAAACAATGGATATATTTTCCCAAAAAGTGGATGATAATATTGAATATAGTAGAGGTCCAAGAGATAACATTAAATATGAAGATATTATAAAGATAATACCCAAGATACTACCACAACATGTTGATGCAATGGTATTTATAATAGTGGAAAGTGACGTAAGTTCAATAATCTTGGATGATATGTAAATTAAATTGTTGTCCTGTGTGATGTGAATGTAATAAGTCCCTGATTTATCAAAGAAACAACCATTGAAAATAACATTAAAATCCATGTAGAATATGTCAATTTTATAATACTTAGATAAAGACACAAAATATGTGGTGATTTTCCCTCTAGACAAATTAGGTGCGGTAAATTCATGTTTATAGCCTTCCCCTTTCTTCTTTATATGCAGAAAAAGTTTACACCTTGTATAATCTTTTTATAGAAGTACAATGTTGATGAAGATGAATAAGTGTCTTTATGGAATTCTACTAGTATATTCAAAAAAGGATGTTCAAAAAATAAATTCCATAAATTTGTTTTCTAGAAAATATGAGTGAATAATATGAAAAGTTAAATGAGGATAAATAAAGAGACGTCCAAAATAAATAAGGATCTCCAATTTTAATTTATTTATATGAATGTTACTAACTTGATGGAAGTTAAATTTTATGATAAATAAAAAAAATATGAGGATGAGAAATCCATAATATTGGATGGAAAAATATTTTCCACATGGAATGATAAATTTATATCATTTTTTAAAACTCATAATTATATTGTTCATGGGAATAAATTTCATGAATTTTCACTGATTTATTTAAAGGTAATAATTATCAATAAAGGCGGTCCTAGGATCTTGATATTTTAGGAAATTTATATAGAAAATATAAAATATACAAGTAATAGATGTTTATATAAGAGGGTTATAAACTATGAAAATTCTAAATACATTAGGTAAATATTAGGGATCTTAAACAATGGACACTATTTATCAATATAAGTAAGTTTATTTTATTTAGGAAATTATGAAATAAAATAATGAAATTAATATGAGAAATTAAGGGTATAATATTTTACTCATTTAGATAAGAGATAATGAAAAAAATTAATTATAAATTAGATAATTAATATTTCTATAAAAATAGAAATAATGATATATTTTATATATAAAATATGAATTATAAGTAACAAACTATCAAGTCAATATACTATATAATAGTGTTAACTATAATTAAGTGGAACTCAGGGATATGGAAGAAATTTTTTAAAAATTCAGATATAAATAAGAACATATAGAATTAAGTTTGAAAAAAATTGATGAAAATTTATAATAGAATAAAAAAATAGAAGAAAAAATTGAATCCTGATTTTAGGGGTTGTTAGTGGGTCTCAACCCTACTATAAAAACCCACAATGTCGAAGTTATGGGATAATATAGACTCAGAAATTTATCCACATTTTAATTGGGTTTAAATAGAATAAGAAAAAAAATCTCATAGGCTTAATATGACATACCTTAATATATATGGGTTTCCTCATTGGTTAGGAATATTTTTTTTTCATTTCATTTAAATTTAATTTTAATTTAATGTGAAATTTTAATGAAAAACATATATATTTTTTATATCTATCTCAATGTAAGTTTTTCTCCATTTTTTGTAAGGTTATGTCTCTAGTAATTATGACATTTAATAATGTTCTAAAAAATAGGTTGAGTATTAATAACTATTATATTCTTAGTATTTATTATTTCTTAGTAATATTTCATTTTTTTCAAATTTTTTTTTAATATTTTTTACAAATATATGATAAATTATGGAAATGTCTTCTTATATTATTTATTATACAGGGCTCAATTTTTTTGTCCATATTAAATAAAATACTAAACAAACAGAACATTTATAGACTTAGTTTATATAGTGATTTCTTACTCTTCTATAGTCTAGAAAATTAAACACCCATATGCATTTTTTCAATCAAGAAAAAAAATGAAATATTTTTATTTTTATGTTTAAATGAGAGAAATATTTTGAACGTGAAAATAATGAAGCTTAAAGTGAAAATAAAATCTTTTGAAGATGATAGAATTATAGAGTAACCAAACAAGTTGGGGACGCATTTTATAATCATGATTTTTATAATAATGTATGAAGCATAAAATGTCACAAAATATAGTAAAAGATAGAATTTGATTTTATTGAGTGGGAAAATATAATATAAATGAAAGAAAAATACTCCAAAAAAGGTAATTTGAAGAAAAGAAAAACCAAACCATCTTGTGAAAATGTATCTTCTTATTGACGTGTTATGTTAGAAAAGAAATTATTTGATGTAAAGTGTTAATGTTTTGGTCACTATATGAATTTCATTTTTATATGATTAAAATATATTTGATCAATTTAGGGTAATATAAAACAATTGTTATAATTGTTTTACACTATAGTTATTCTATAAAGAGGTAGTATTTTTTTTGGAAAACATTATAATTGTAATAAGACTTGTCATATGGATAGATACATTGATGAAAAAACTAAAAACTAAAAATCTAGAATTATTGATGGGGAAGACACAACTTATAAGTGTATAAAATATATTAATCTAAGTAAAGTTTTAAAGTATTGAATGTATAGAAGTTTTAATGAGGGAAATAATTTATGGAGACATAAAATTTCCAAAATGTTTAATAGAAAACAAAAAAATACTAGTAAGAACATGATAAATAAATATGAATTAACAATATGAAAGGTACTCAATGTATGAATTTACAGAAGAAAAAGGCTATTGTAGGTCAAAAATAAATGTCGAATTTTTATATGATGAATTTCATGGGTTATAATAGAAGCAATTTGACTTGTATTTGAAAGGGGAATGATAAAGAATTTTTTTTTTCAAGTCTGATCCTAAATTGAATTAATATAAATTGTATGAAATTACATTAAATAAAAAAATGTGTTTTTCTAAGTGTTGTGTATCAGAGAATCACCATCGTGGGGGTAGTTATGAAATTAATTGGGGATTAAAAATGATGTATATTAAAATCATAAATTATGATACAAAACTAAACTATACACCTTACATTGATGTGGAAAAAGAATATCCACCGTATCTCCATAGATATAATTACATATCACAACATGGGAATCAAAACAGGTTATGGTTGTTGGTGGGGAGAAATTAAAAAATAATGAATTACATGATCAATAGGGTGTTTATTTTCAAAATATAAGCCTCAATGAAATATAAGGTATTATAACTTTAAACATTTACTAATTATTTTGTTGATAATTATTTTTTAAAAGCGGTATTAAAATAATCAGTGGAGTTATATATTCAAGTGGAAGATTTTATATTCAGGGTAATTTCATGGAATAATTTAGTGATAATATGACACATATTGTATTATGAGTTTGAAAATATAATTTAATATATTCATATAGTAATTATTAACTCTTTTTATTGATAATTAGTTAACACATATATGGTTAGAGATGATCAATTGATTTTTATTTTATTGGAGTAGAACAAATTCCCAGAAAAAATAGTATTTATGTCATTTATTTAATTTTTTTTCAATAAGGTGGGATAATATTTTAAAATTGGAGTATTGATAACAAATTAAAAAGGTAATATTTCTGTACCCATTAGTTTCTTATTTAATGGATTTTTTTCAAATTTTTTTTATTGATGTGTCTGAAGGATTATAAGATATTTTTGTTCATAAAATATTTTTTTTCATAATATAGAGTGGTGTTAAGATTATTTTTAATGTCATTTGAAGTTAATTAAAAATTTAAAATTTATTCTATATTTCTTTGTGAAGTATATAATATCTTGTGATATAGATGAAAATTTATGTTTTTGTAATGGAAATTAATGTTGATATTTGTGAATGATGGTTTCATTATTGAAAATTTATTTTGTGACTTAATTTTGTTTTATTTATTATAAAGATATGAAAATATTCATTGAAATAAAATGATAAAATACATAATTATTTCATTCATGAAACATATGAATTGATAATGGATGTTTCATTAAGGATGTTTCATATATTTCACCCATGATACCATATATAGAAGACCAAAAACTTTTATTCTTTCATTGTAGAAAATTGTTTTGACATCATGCATAAATTATTTACATTATATCAAACTTTTACTATAAAAAAATAGGCACCTCATAGTAGTTTATTTGTGAGTGTCATAAGAATAAACACAAAAGGAAAATATAGTAAAAATTTTTAGTGGTGTTTTTTTATAAGAATATATATAAAAATATTTAATGATGATTCATTCAAAACAAAAATTTAAATTGTAAAAAAACCACTGAAAACCATAAATCCCCTTTTATACATGAAACACTGATTTTTTTCACCTTCACCATAGTACGATCATATTATGTCTTCTCCTAGTGATTTGTATGCATGAACTCCCTCAAAGTATCCCCTCTCAATCATCATCTATCTCATACTAAAACCCCTACTAGGATTACTTAGTGTACCAACAACATGATAACTACCCATTGGTTCCCTAAATTTTCTTTATTCCCCCATTCTTTCCACTCCCTTGTATAATTTTGGATTGAATATGTTTTATTTTTAGGGATTTTGGAATAATAATTTTACTAATTCATAGAAAATACCTTATGAATCAGAATTTTTATTTCCATAGGATATATTTTTCCTTACTACATATATCTACGATATCCTGCATTAAATATATTTTATTAATCATTTCATGTGAATTACTTTATAGATGTATTTTTTCATTAACCATATAAATGTTAAATTTTATGAACATTATATATATAAGAGTGTATATTTTATCAGTATTATATTTCTAAATTGAAAATTTTTTTTTGTTCCTTTTAAACTCATAATGTAGTTTTGAAATTCATTTTTATAATTCCCTATAGCTATACACCTGAATCCAGTGCCAAAAATAAATCTTTAAACATACATGATTTTATTTTGACTAAATCAAACCAAGTTTAGACATACATAATTACAATCCCCACAAAAATAATGAATCAATTTAATACCCAAAACCTTTTAGATTTAAAATTTTAGAGAGATAGGAAAAAAAGATTGACTAATAAAACCCATATATTTCTTATCCAAATGAAAATTTTCCCATTATTCCATGAAATTCTTATTTCATAATAAGTAGTCAACATATGCCAAAAAATTCATTACACATGATACACTTATAGAAATATTTTTACAATATTTTTCATCATAACCAAGGAAAATGTAAACACTATAAGGGTTATCTAAAATACTCAGTAAGGGTAAACATATATGTAAACATTCCAAGATCACAAGTACACATAAGGGTAAGAGAACATAATTAAAGTTCATTCACATAACATATGAGATTAATTCTCAAAAAAATATGTATCATAAACCATGATTTATGGCATAAATATTTCAAAAAATTCATGTGTCATATAAATTAATATTCCTAATTCATGTAAAAAAAATTTCTCAAGGAAACAATTAAAACTCATAGAAAATTTAAAAAACCATGATAGAATCTTGGGAGATCACACTCTTAATATCACACGTAATAATGGAATAACCTAAATGGTTAATTATAATTTATTCATAAGAGTAGCTTATTATCAAGAAGATGCATCACAATTATATCTTTATAGGATTAACTTATATCAAGTTAACTTTATCCACTACATACAAGTAATGAATAACTATTTGAATCCATCCACTTTGTAGGAGCAACTTATAAATAGTTAACACCATCCAATTTATAGGAGTAACTTAAAACAAGTTAACTATATAAAAATTATCAAATGAATTGGAAGGATATAATAGAACCACCCATCATCATAAAAAATTTATGGAAAAAATAACATGAAAAAAACTCATAGGACTTGTATTTAAATGTAAAACTAAAAAAACAACAAAAACCATTATTCCATTATATATTGATTAAACCATGAAAAATAAATGAGTTTCATGAAAATTCCATTAAATAATTATCATAATACATCCATAGAAAGAAGGTGGATGGTATCAATAGATCATATCCCTAGTGTAACATAAGAAAAAATAAATTATATTGACATAGAAGAAAAATAAATTTACAATATCATTAAAAATATTCCTTGAAAAACAATAATAAATTTCCTTTTATTATGGTAACTTTTAAAAATGAAAAAATTAAATAAAAAATGTGAAAAAAATGTCTTTGAAACAACATGGAATATTGGAAGATAATTTTAATAATAAATAATGTAAATGATTAGAAGAAACTTCATTGACATGAAAATCATTTAAAAAGGATTCTTTTCACACTTTTATAAAGAAAGTCAGAAGTAAACTGTTTGAAAAACATTTAAAAGAGTCATTAAAAAAATTAATGAATTACAAAGATAGATAAAAAATTTTAAGAAATAATAGAGGTGTAGGGAAGAAAATTATTAAAACATTATAAATATATAAGAATAAAATTTAAAATACTTCAAGACCATTAAAGAAACATTTTTAGAGAAATCCCCTAATAGCTTTTTCAAAATAAAAATATCTTGAAAGAAAGAAACTAAAAATTGAATTTAAATAGATTGAGAAAAGAATGTTATAATATGTCATAGAGTAAGTATGTACATAATTTAAATAAATACAGGTGAATAATATGAAACATGTATCAAAGATGGAAATTTGAGACAAGACACTCTTATAAGATTTGTAATGCGTGAATAAAAAATCCATTGAATTAGAAAACACAATATGATTCTTTAAAACCCATGAATTTATTGAAATATTAAGTCAAAATAAATTAATGGGGAATTAAATACACCATATAAAATAAATAATGGTTAATAACATGAAGAATGTATCAATGAATTGAAATTGATACTAAAAAACCCATACATGATCACAACCTTTAAAGTAGGAATAGATAAATTAAGGGATTATGTTCCAAAAATGTATTTTGGAATAAAAAAATTGGAAATAAAAAATAAAAAATATTATTTTATAACACACATAATATTTACAAAATATACTCAATGATTAAGTTATATAACATAATAAAAGATAAATGAGTTATGAATCCCCCTACCTTGAGTTCAGACTTGTCACATATGTCTTTTAATTTTTTGAATAATAAAATTATATTTATTATTTAATTTATTAAAAACATTTTTAACATTTTAATTTATTTTTATTCCTTTTATTTAATTTACTATCATGTTTAATTTAGTTACTAAATCAGTTAAGTTCACATCATACATTTTGGGACTGTTTAAACCAAAAGAGGTTTGGTGCATTGAACATGGTAAAAGAAGTAATAAAATGGTTCCATAATATTTATATAATATTAATAATCACATAAAAATCATATATATTCGTTAAATACATTTTTAGAACAAACTATGTTAGGGGGTGATGAAATATGGAATCATAATTCATAGAGGTGGCAGTCTGTATGTATACACTGGTGTCATTTCCACATTTAATTTGATGAAATAGAAAAAATTTATATAATTTTATATATTTATAGAATCATAAATATGTTTTAAATATAAAAATTTCAGTTTTAATCCATATTTATAACCATCCATGAGATTTAGTGATGAAAAATAAATCACATCATTCTTGGAGGTGGTAGTCTCTATATACACAAGAGCGGTGATTTCATTTTCTATCGAATAGAAAAGGGTTAGAAAATATTTTTTTGATAAAAAAAATAAAATTTTAGTATAGTAGTGATACTTATTTATGTGTCTTAACATAGTAATAGAATATTTTTTGATGGTTGAAGAAGAAAAAACATAAAGGAGCTTGGATAGAATATATACCTTTTCCTTGGATAATCTCCTTTGAAAAACACCTTCAAGCTTATTGTATTAGTATTTTGGGAAGAAAAGAATCTATAGGAAATGTATAAGGGTTACTAGGAGTTGTTTGGTAAGGGATTGGTTGATCCAGAGTGCTCAAATTGTGTGTATATGTGAGGATATATGGTTCCCTTTTTATAAGTCAGAAGAGTGATGCCCTTGTAAATACCCTTAACTTTAAAATATTATAAGATTCTTTCAAATGGTCATGTGAAAGAAAATTTATTTCTTTAAATATAGGATACTTGAGGTCAAAAAATAACAATTAAATCAAATTTAGACAATATTTAGAGATAAATGATGCCTTATACCTTGGTTTAAGCCCCTCTTTAACCCTTTCAACCCTTACCGTGGTAAATTACTTTTACTATGGTAACATAATTTTATGAATAAAAATGAAATAGAAAAAATGAAATATATCGATCCTTTTGATTCCAAATATGAAAACTAATTTTAAATATTAAATTTCTATAGGTTGTAAAACTTAATTTTAATATAAATACGTAAAAGGAAATTTAAAAACAATTTCTTAGAAAAAATCATTTTTAAATATAAAAATGAATTTACACAAAAATCATGTATAAAATTTATCCCCATAAATTTTATTGTTATATTAATAAAAAATGGATTTAGGTGACATAAAAACCAATACAAACATATTTCAACTTTGAAAATACTTAATTTATGAAATTGATAAAAAATAATTCTTTTATTAGAAAAAATCATTACTTAGGATTCATAATGGAAAAATAGGTTTCTAAATTCAACATAATATTACTACATGATTTATTTTACTTATTCAATATATATTTTTTATAGAAAAAATGTTTTTCTAACATTTAACTCATGATAGTGTCTTAAAAGTTACAATATATTCAAAATCAGTAATTTTTACTATTTAACTAAAAATCAACTATTTAAGAAAAATAAAAAAATCACTAGAGTATAATTTTTACATGATTAATTAAAAAATAAATTTCATATTAAGAAATTAAAATTCTAAAACTAATATATTTTATCTTTTATATGAAAATAAAAAATATAAAGGAAAACTACTTTCATAGAAAAATGACATTTTAAACATTTTGTATTCTTATTTATATTTCATATAAATAACTAATTAACCCAATATTATTATATTTTTTCATCATTGAATTATTTAATATTATCATAATAATCTCTTAAAATTGATCATTTTAATATATCATGAGAAAAGATAGAAAACATTATAACTAGTTCTTTGAAAAACAATCTTTTTAACATTAAATCGTGTCGATTGTTTTTATTCTAAATTTTTGAATTTATAATTGATTATCATATATTTATTTAAAAAATGTTTTATTATAATTATAAATAATTTTATTTTAGTGTTTCATATAACATAATATATCTATGATAATATTATTTAATAGAAAATAAATTCTAAAAATATCAGGGTGTTACATTTTCCCATTATAGAAATTAAATCCTTGAAATTTTAATTTGTTCATAATAAAATAAGTTTTTCATGAAATTGTAATCAGATCAATATTTTATCATAATATTTAATTTATAATCCAATACTTGGAAAATTATTATTTCTTAATTAAATTTATCGAAAACCATGTATGTATCATTATAAGACTCATACTGTTGAATGAGTTTCCAAAATCATATAATGATATATGAGAGGTATTTTTCAAATAATACATGACATACTTATCTTCCTATTTATTGAGTCGAATATATGTTTTCCCTATAAATATAAGAAGTATGATAACATAAACTTAATGGATTCTTTTATATTACATAAAGATAATTTCATTATTTGTTGGTATTTTGAGCAATTTTCCATCTCATTTTCATCTCATATTCTAAAAGATAAATAACCCTGATAATTTTTTCATTCCTGAAGCACTTAAATTTACATTTAATGGATCATAGGATCCATAAGAGGTTTGAAAATTTATTCCATATATTTCTATACATTTACTACAACAAAAAATGTTTAGCATAAGTAAAGATAAAACCCAATTAAATATGAATAATCCTTTATATGAATAAATAATATATTAATATATAAAGACTTAATAATAACACCCAATGTTCAACATAATCCATTATATAAATTAATAACCTTAAAACTCTGCAAAATATTCCTAATGAAGATCGAAACCCAAAAACAAGAAATATTTGATCACATGTTCTTCCAAAATTATTATAACATTTATCTCTAATTAATGTTAATCACTCAAAAATCATATAAAAATGTACATAACCCTATTATATATTCTCAAAAATATACCAATAATTCTCATATAATATCAACCACTTTAGAATAAAATAGCATAATAACCTAATATATCCAATTCACCTTAATCCTATAATGTTCCAAAAAATATTTTAAAATTATTTTGGAATAACCTTCACACTAAATCACATGCTAAACCTAAGGTTTACATATACAAATATTATCTATTAAAACTGAATAAAAATATCCCAAAACACCATTAATCACCTTAAATTCCATCTCATGAAACCTCAAAAGGGTATTTATGCCTTTAAACTTATGATCAATATTAAACTTATTAACCCATGATGGTATTTAAAACTCTTAGAATATACTTAATTAATAAAATAATAACCTATAACGTTTTCTAAACCCTAAATTCGATACCAAATATAATTCCCTAGACCCATATAGCTAGGTTTAGTGCTAAAAAATAATAATTAAACATACTATCCTTGATACCGACCAAATAGATCCAAATTTAACCATCTATAATTAAAATTCCCATATATAATAATGGATCACTTATAAACCCAAGAAAATTTAGGTTAGAGTTATATAGATTTAAGATAAAATCATTTTTCAAAAAACCCATTTCTTTCACATAAAATAGACATTTTCCCATTATACCAAGAACTTATTATTCCATAATAAGTATTCAATATCACCCAGAAATTCTCCACACATGATATCATTCTGACATATCATACAATTTTTTTTTAATAATTTGGTGAAATGAAAATATAATAAGGTTGATCTAAAATGATCAGTATGGGTACACATTGGTGTTAACATTCAAATATCACAAGTGAGAATAAGATAATAATAAGGGCATGAGAAAAAAATCAAATTGAAAAAAAAATCGCATAAAATATTCCTACCTAACAAAACATGTTTCATAAATCATCAGTCATGGTTTAAAAATTTAACATAAAACAAAATTAATATAAGTCAATAATAATGATCCATTTTAAAAAAACCTTTTCTCAAGGAAGAATTAAAACTCATAGAAAGAATAAAAAACTCTGAAGGAATATTGGGACATCATACTCTTACAATCACCAAAAAATGGAATAACCTAACTGATTAACTATAATTTCTTCATACTAGAATCTATTTTTAACTATATTTACCATCATTAAATATTATTAGGAGTATATTATATCCAATTTACTTTATTCACTTCATAGGAGTAACTTATAACCAATTGAGTCTATCCACTTTATAAGAGCTACTTATAACTAGTTGACTTCATCCAGTTAATAAAAGTAACTTATAACCAATTAACTCCACCCAAATTAACCAATTTATTAAAGGTATATAATGTAACCACTCTTCATCATATATAATTTCCAAGAACCATAACTTGAATAAAAATCAAGAGTATTTTATTTGAATAGAAAAATCATAAAAAACTATCATCATTTATTTATAACATTATTAACCTATTGAAAATAAATAGGTTCCATGAACATTTTCTTAAAAACTCATTATAATACATATAGAAAAATATTTCCTATTTTTTATTTATCACCCTTATTTTTATTATATTTTTAAAATAAATTTAATTTCTTTGATAGCTTGCAATACATGCTACAATGAGTGTAAATGAACCATAATATAGTATACCATTATAACCAAGCTATTAAATTAGAAGTTAGAATATGAATAACCACATTTAAAAATCATGTATAATGATTTTAGATAAATTAAATATATTTATAAATAAGTGTTAAATTTTCAGTAAAGTCTCTATATGTTTACAAAAATACATTTTTTTCACAAAAATGGGTTTAGTTGATTTTTCTGTGAAAATAATATAATTTTTTCCACTTTAATATAAATTAAATTGAAAAGATGAAATTCGTTTTTTAAATCATCCTATCAAAATTATCTTAGTGTGAATTTTTGAGAAATTTCCCAAAAGATTAAATTTTTCAAGAATAGGGAAAAATAATAATTTATATTGAAACAATGTTTACATTTAAATAATTTAAAAAGTTAATTTCTTATATGGATTTATAATTATAATTAGTCTATTTATATTTTTTATTATTTAATTATAGTAATTGGAATTAATTTTATATGTATTTTGGTATAAAAACTCTGTATACCAAGAAATCATTTTGAAAACCATTTTTGTTAGGTTTTGTGAATTTATTTTTAAAATTAATTTATTCCATTTTCAGAGGTTTAATTTGATAAAATGGAATAAATATTTTTAATTCACACGTAAAAATTTGGTAATGAGACGAATTTCATTTTTGTTCATAATGAATAGTAAAAATAGTTAATATTTATCACCACAGTTTAGGTTAAAATAGGTTTACTAGAGGGGACAAACCAAAATATAAGTGTAAATGTTCCAATTAAACTTGTGTAAATACTATTTTCTAGAAATATTTTGACCTCATACTATCACACCTTTATATATATGGCCATTTCTAATCATTTTTCTTATGAATTATTTTATTATATTTTAATCTTTTAATAAATTCCAATTGTATCCTCTCCCCCACTTATAAAAGGGCATGCCTTCTTTCTAATATTTACCCCAAATTGAGACTTCTATTTTGAAAAAAACCAGCCCAATTATCTTCTCGACTTTACTATCCATTAATTAGAGGTTATGGTATTCCTAAAATACTATTCCAGGGGCCCTTAATAAATTTTATAAATGAGGCCAACCAGAGGATATGTAACATCTTACTCAAACTTTTTCAATTTATTTATTCTTCCACCTCATCTAAATATATTGTATTCATCATTAAATAATTCCTTCAGTATTATCAATATACTAAAATGTTATTATGAGGATGAAACCACCAATATCCACCTATATTCAGTCAAGCGGGAAGTAAAAGTGTCATTGTGTGTACATTGAGACTATCACCTCCACGTAGCGATACAATTCAATTTATACCACCATCTTTAATGGATGCTTATTATGAAAAGTTTAATGTTTACATATGATATTTATGAAGTAATATTTATTCTACAATTATAATATTATATCTATATTTTAGTGACTCTTTTTTTCTTCATAAGACTTTGAAATATATTAAGGATTATTATCGAAGCCTGGAAATGAGATGAAACATGATTCTGAGGCCCAATGATCCTAGAAATGTTATTATAAAAATATTAAATATATAAATATCACACTTCCATAATTTTACTCAAATTTTTTAATAACTTTATAACTATGTTTTGGATTAGAAATATAAGACCTTTTTTGAATCTAGAATACATAGTTTACCCCAGGTGTGACCTAATTTGGTCGGTGATAGATGTTTATATGAGGCTACCACTGGAAAGTATGTTAACATTATTAATTAATTAATTTACCTAATTAATTAATTTAATACTAAAAAACCAAATTTTTTATTAAATATCATCTTATGGAAGATATCTTGGGTTATCCATATAACCCTATTATATTTTAGAGGAGCCTCTAACGTTCTTCTTTGGAGGATCTAGATCAGATGACGAACAATAATTAGATTGAGGTTGACTAATTGTCAATGAAAACAATGTGTTTTCCTCTTCACCAGTGAATGCATTCTTCACCAAGGATCAATCCATAACCAAGTTATGTATTTTAAATTTTAGTTTTCAACAATTTGATTAAAATATTGATCATATATAATTAATATGATTTTAATATGAGATTTATCTACCTCTCACATGATCCAAATTATGATAAACATAATTGTTTATTTAATTTTATCCATTAATCCTTGCTTCACCCCTATATATCATATTATATAATTAAAGTTTTATAATTCTTGGATAATTATGGATTTTAATTAATTATTGGTTATTTCTTCTTACTTTTCTTAATGTTATTTACCATTGGATCATGGGGTTGCAATTGTCATTGTTGGGGTGGGTTCTAGAATGATTGAACCCTCGTATTCATGGTGGATTGGTGAATGAAGATTGGGATAATGATATTTGGATAAATCCTTATTTTTTTAGAATTAGGTTGATACCTCAGTGAATTTGACATTTGAATCTGCAATGACCATGGTGTGGAGTGACGAGTATGGATGTGTGGGGTTGGATTGTTTGGAATCTAGCCACCGATGATGGATCAGGCATAGAGGACCGTAGAATCCAGATCCCTAGCATAATTTGTGGTAGAAGAAAAAATGATGGTAGTGAGATGATGACATGTGAAAGAACTTGATTTTCTACAGAATACCCAACTACATGATTTTTAGTCTTACAATAGACACTGTTCAACCCCCATGGCCATGAAACTGGGGTTTTGGGGAAGATAAGGATCCCACATCATGTGACTGGGGCCACATTCCATTTGATATTCCATGGGTGGCTAATCCATGCGCCATATAAACATGGCTATGACCCTATTCCAGAGAAAAATCCATGTACACCATTAATAAACTAGAATAACCAAAGGAACGCAAGCATGGCCTACCACGCGGGCACAACCAGGTACACGAGAATGACCCAAAGTACACATACATGGTTTGGAGCACATGGGTAAGCCCCGGGTGGCTGATACATGTCATATAGTATCCTTACATGTCATGTACTACTACATGGATAGCTAATACTGGTGTTGTAAAGGGAATGGACAAGAGGATAGGTGAGGTCACATGTTGTGTGACCCTTAGTACATGCTGTGTAGTTTTTATAGTCAATTTTTCCTCTTGTATCTTCTTCATCTAGAATCATTTTTTCCAATGAGTACTCTACCATGGGAGGTTTTTTATGAAGAATGCGATGGTATCCTCCATAGTGTCTTTTGTGATACAATTTGGATTTTTCCAAGTGTGATACATATTTAGGAAACACATGAAGATGGAAGTGATCACGTAGGATCATCATAGAGAGAGAGAATGGGGTTGAAACCCCCTTTTGTACTAGTGGGTCATTCCCCATACTCCTCTCACTAGTTTGTGTGGAACCCCTATTATACTAGAGAATGGGTCCTCCATGTATAAATTGGAATCCACTAAGAGTACTAGGACACATGTATTCTATCTATACCTATTGAGTAGAAAACCTATAATTCTGGGGAGTAGGTCCTCCATACATTCAGTAAAACCCATACTACCACTCTAGGGCATGGGTCATCAATAATTTTAGTGGCACCCACTGATGAACTAAGATAGAGTTCCTCTATCTTATGAGTGGAATCCCACTAACGCACTAGGTCATGGGTGCTCTATCCATCTAGTGAGTGGTATCACCCTGTTTCACCAGGGCATGGGACCTCAATCTACCGAGTGGAATGCCCCTAATGTACTAAGGCCTGGTTCCAGAATTCTAGATTGTGACCTATCGAGCTATGGAGTAGTGTTGAGATACTGGTCCTTCAATAGTATTTCTTAGGTAGACACACAAGATGATGGTCATCAAATATAGTCCTTTGGAACTGTAGGTAGACTCTTGTCCTAGGTTGGGATATAAGATGGAGATCCCCTTTCTCTCTCTTTTGGATCTCTTTTGAGAATATATATAGTTGTTGAGTTTCATTTCCCTATTACTTTGGGTTGATTTGACTACTTATATCAAATCTATCTATTTCTCCCTTTGTGGTTTTTTGGGAGTTCTAATGGGTATGTATATACTCCCCTATGAATTGGATTTTCATTCATGTTTCATGTCTTATGTTGATGATATAATGTTTGACAATGACATCGGTGGAGCATAGTGATACTCGGGTGTATAGGTCATGTATGGTGGTCGGGCATGGGGATCAAGTGCCGATATCTCTATGATGTCTTATATTTATATTGTAGAAAGGGTGGGACTTAATTTCTATTTGGGCATGTATTTTACCCCTTTATAATTTTGTTGTATTGAATCATAATTTGATGTATTCCCTAAATGTACTGCATACATGGTTTACTCTAGATGTTTTTATCATTAATTATTATACCTCTCAACTATATCACTAAGATTGTTGGGTGTGTGTATCCAGGTACACTAGAAAATGAATACCATTTACATTATTCCTTCTCAATGTTTTTCAATAAAACATTGCCTATTCTATGTGGTATTTGGTTTTTAACGACATGAACTTCTACCAGCCAGCCGGGCCCCGATGGGTTGGGTCGTTATATAGTGATATCAGAGTAGTTCATTCCATGGGACAATTTTTGGAGTTTTCCCCTTACGAGGAATTGGTTGGGACTTAGGGAAATAGTGTCAGAGTGTCTTTAGTGTGCTCTTTAGTTAGAAGAACCCATTTTTGGTGTGGATTCCACATATCTATACACGAAGAATAACTATATACTTATTGACTCTGCATATTTAGATATTACTTATAGGTATTAGTGGTACACAAAAATATAAGATTGAGTACTTTGACCACCAATATTGAGTTAACTACTCATATATATATATATATATATATATTCTCATATTACCATGATTTGACTTGATCACTTTTAGGATGCCTCTGTGAAGACATCTATCCAAGTTACCAATTCAGGATCGTGATGATGATCCAATGAGTGATGAGGCATCAGCGTAGGGTACGTCTCACGAGGAGCTACCTCTTGGTGGGTAGGGAGTAAAACCCACACTTATTTAGTAATATATAATACCATTAGTACGTGATAAGGATGAAAAAATTCTTATAACACTCCATGAGTTCTAGTTCTAGAGGTCGTTGAGGTTCCACATTGAGTCAGATCCTTAGGCATTGGAAGTTTGTCTTGATTCGATGATCCGAGTCTTCATGCTTGTGCGAAACCCAAACGATAAAATGGTTATAAAGAAAAATAGTATTTTCCATGGAGCTATTGTGAATTGGTGTATTCTAGTCATTCCAAATAATTATGATATGATACTCTCATAGTTTGACTTACAATATCTATTTCTTGAGAAGTATTACCCTTCATTCATGCACTTAGTTACGATCCCAGAGCTTCTTGAGCTGTAGTTGGGTAGCATGATGGTTGTTGAGTCTGTTTTGAGGTGGACTGACCATATTAGGTACTCCCTCAACATGGTACATGAGGGTTACATCCATATGAGAATGATCAACCAGGGTATCCAAAGAGACATCCATGATATTGTGGTCCATTTGTTCATTCCCACCTATTTAGGAGTGCTAGAGTGGGATCATGTAATTGAGAGATTTATTTAATAGGTATTATAGAAATATTGAGATACCAATGGTTGTCATGTGGATAAGGTATCTATAACATCTAGAATTAACCATTTTTTACGATCTCAACATCACGTACATCCTTATGGGTAGTGTTTTTCATGTGGGAATATGGAATAGGTTTTGCACAGAGGACCAATTCATCCTAAAAAGGGGTGCTATTAGGAATGTGATAGGAGATTTCACATGAAATATTATTTCCCAAATCTATGAATAGAGGAGGGAAGATAGGAAATTAATAAACCAATATAGTATAGGTAGTTCCATGATTGGGGTTCTCCCAATCATGGTCAGGATGACCCTCAAGGAGGTAGTGTGAGTAGAAGAGCAGATGGGGCTCCAAGAGGAGGATTTGGTGGTTGAGGTTGATTCTATAATATTCTTACACAACCATCACTACCAGGTATCCCACTCCAATATTAGGTTGATAGAGGTCAAAGCTATGGGATGGTTCTATATACGGTGGGCTATAACCTGACAACCCATGTGATGATACACAGTACAATCTATGTCTTTTATACAACTGATCTATCACTTGTAGAAATAGGTGTGATTCACTCATTAATTTTCATATAACTTGTGTGAGAGATAAATCTACCTATTATAACCTTATCCCAACATATTTTTCTAGTGGTTATCATTAGTTGCGATTCTTTGATAACACTTATCTTCCACTAGTGCGAACTATTGATCGGTGGAGAGAGTTTCTTGAGGGACCTATTGGCCATCACAATGAAAAATTATGTCATATATTGGGTATAGAACGGTTGACTATGGTTATATCCAAGATTTAATATCATTTCAGGTAGGTTATATGCATTCAGATAGATGAAATAAGATTCTCCTATTTGAGCAAGAGAGATCTCATGGAGAAGTGAGTTGGCCTTGCGAATTGGAGGCATTAGCCCATCACTAATTAGTTGGAGAGTTTATCCCTTTTCACAATAAGATCTTCAAGCATATTCATTCCTTTTTTACTAGAGTAATTCATGGATTTCTTCCCTAAGAATATTTGGGGACAACCTCAATAGTTTAAGATAGACATTTTCATCAACTTGCACCCTTGGACTTGGCTAATATATTTTTTGGTATATTAGATGTCCCCAATCGAGATTAAAATGATAAGGGTGCATTGGGTAGAACATTTAGAGAAGGGATTTATTATACCCAGTATTTCCCTTGTGTAGTTCAATTTTTGTTCATAAAAAAGGTTAATGAGAGCTTGAAATTTTTTGTTGATTATTTTCAACTAAACTAGGTAACGACAAATAACATGTACCCCTTTCGGGGGATTGATGACCTATTTGACTAGTGCCAAGGAACAAGTTGGTTCCCTATGATCAATCTCAATTCAATCTACAACTAGTTGAGACTTCATGAGGCTGATATTTGTAAGATGTCATTCCGATGTTTCTATAGACATTATGAGTTCCTGGTGATGTCTTTAAGGGTGATGAGTTCCCCTATTGTGTTTATGGATTTGATGAATCTGATATTCCAAACATACATGGATTGATTTATGGTTATATTCACTGATGAAATACTCATTTATTATATATCATAGGAGGAGCTTGTAAAGAATATGATTATGGTCCGAAACATACTACGAAAACACCAGCTTTATGGTAATCTTTAGAAGTGTCAATTTGGGATCCATGAGGTTCACTTTTTGGGGCATGTCATTTTTGTGCATTGATTAGTTGTGGATTTAGAAAAGGTTAATGAAATGATTTATTTGGTTACACCCATGATTGTGTTAGTTGTGTGGAGATTTTTTGTCTTGGTGGGGGTACTATAGTAGGTTCATGTTTGACTTTTCCATAGTAGCAACCCCATTGATGTGCCTAACACAGAAAGGGAATTTGTTTATTTTGACTGAGCAGTGTCAGGGAGAATTTGAGTAGTTTAGGATAAGGTTGACCAGTTATCCTTTGTTGAGAATACTACAGGAATTCATGGATCACTTAGTATTTTTTGATTCCTATAGAGCTAGTCTCATGTTTATGTTGATGAAAAGGTAGGTGATTATTGAATATTGTTTGAGGAAGTTGAGATGTCACAATAAGAACTATTTGACTCGTGACCTAGAGTTGGAAGTGGTAGTATTACTTCTCAATATTTAGAGGCACTGACTTCTGGGAGATCACTTTTTTATTTACATATACCATCATAGTCTTAGTTATATATTCAAGCGGATAGATAAAAACAAAAGATAGAGATGCTGGTTGGATTTCTTATAGGACTGTTACTTTATGATATTCTATAATACTGGGAAGGGAATGGTGTTAGATTCCCTTAGTAGGAAGTACTATTCTCACTTGGTGGAGGAGATGTCTAAGTAGTTGGATTCTTTTCAGGTGATCTAAATAGAAGAGAGGGGGTGAAATATTTCTTTAGTCAATGGTGGAGACTCCTCCCTTTGTTTAGTGTGTGAGGGAAGCTCAATTTGGGGAAATAAATTGAGAGGTTCATTGTGACCATATTTCTTTAGAAGATTCAAAATAAGGATTATCTATATAAGGGGATCAATTCATCCTTTTCTAGGGATGGATGGTGGTTAGGGTATCATTTGAAGAAGATTTTATGAGGTAGTTTCACACATATCCTTTGGCTAAACATCCCAATGTGAAAATATGTCAAAGGAATATACATAGTTATTTTGGAGGGTTGGAATGAGGTAGAGCATAACCAATTTTATCTCTTAGGGTCTCACATGTCAGCATGTGATGGTTGAGCGCTAGGTTTTGGTAAGTTTGATGCATCCTGTTGAGATCTTAGAGTGTAAATGGGATAGAATATCCAAGTAATTTTTGACACGGCTTCCACATATAATGTGAGTCCATGATTCAATTTGGGGGGTTCTTGATCGACTCACAGATTCCGTACACTTCCTTGCAATTAGAAAGTAGAGTTCAATAGACTGTATGAGACAATTTTATGTATGAGATATCTTCTGATTCCTTAGGAATACCTCGATGATTTTATATGAACATTACATGCATCTTATGTCACAATTGTGGATAGGCTTATAAAAGTCATTCAAGACCTAGTTGAGGATGAGTAAAGAATTTCACTACCAGGAGGATGGGATGACTGAGTGTACTATCCAGGTATTGGAGGATATGTTGAGAGCATGCATGTTGGACTTCAGTTAGAGATTATAGGATCACTTTAAATCAGTATTGTTTTCTTATAATAACATCTATCACTCTATGATAATCACGACACCTTTGGGGACCTATACGAGAGACACTTTAGGTTACCCTTATGCTGAACTAAGATTTGTGAGACATCTCTAGTTAGGCTAGAGATGTTGTAGGTAATAATAGAAATGGTTTAGGTGATCCCTGAGCATATTATTACATTCTATAGATGGTAGAAATCATAAATATATCGATTTCATAGGAAATTTTATTTTGATCAGGGAGCTCATTTTTTGAAGAGTCTCCCCACGATGAGGATTGAAGAGGATTGGTCGGTTTGGAAGGCTATCCTAAAGGTTCATCTTACCATTAAATATCATATGGAAGGTTAATGATGTTTCTTAAAACCTATAATTACCCCCACATTCAGAGTGGGTGAATGATGTCTTCCATGTGTCACATTCGAGGAGATATGTGCATGATATGATGTATGATATTGGCTAGTGAAAGCTGGACATTGAGGATAGAGCCACCTTCGTAGAGTACTCGAAGATGATCGAGGATAAGTATGAGATGATCCTTTGACGGCATATCATTCCCTTGGTTCATGCATTGTGTTAGTATTAGAGAGTATACGAGAGATCCTAAGATCAAGAGAGTCAAATGAAAGTTTAGTATCCCCACATTTTTTTTCTTGTGCTTTTCAAGATGAAAATCCTTAAAGGGTGGAAAATTTAATTACTCTATTTTTTACTTGTAAGTCATTAAAATATATTATGGAATATTTTCAGAGATAAGAGCTATGATAAAGCTATATTCTGATGCCCAATGAGCCCAAAATTGATATTATAAAAATATTAAATATATGAATATCACATGCATGTAATTTTCCAAAAAGAGTGTAATAAATTATGAATAGATTCTAGAATCAGAAATATTATACCATGGTTGAATTAAAAATTTGGGGTTTACCCAAGGAATGACTTATGTTGGTTAGTGTTATAAATTCATATGAGGTATCCATTGGTAGATACATTAAGTAATTGAATTAATTAATTTATCTAATTAATTAATTTAATAATAAAAAACCTTATTTCATCTTTTAATAGCCAGTTATGGAACATTTATAGGGATATTTGAATAACTCTAGTACTTTTGAGAGGATCCTCTTGTGTTCTCCATTAGTGGATCAATATTAGATGATGAAAAACAATGATATTGAGGTATATTGAGAGGCAGAAAGTGAAATGGGTGTTTTTCATCATTGGAAAAAACATTCTTCACCACTGATTGATCCATAACTGAGTTAGGGCACCTTAATTGTGGGTTTTGTACTTTTATTAATATTCTGATCATGTATATTAAATATTGTTTTGATATTTGATTAATCTTCCCTTCCCATGATCCTAATTCCGATAAATTAAATTATTGATTCATTTCTATCTATTATTCTACATTTCCTAAATGGATATCCCATTGTATAATTTTTTTATGAGAATGCTTGGAAAATAATAGATTTTACTTCATTATTGTGCATTTCTCCCATAGTTATTTTTGATCTTATACATTGACCCATGGGGTCATAGTTAGACATTTTTAGGGTGGGTTGAGGCCTGATCAAGCCCTTAGAATATTGGTGGATTAAAGAATTACGACCAAGATGATGATTTTTAGATGAATCAGGGTGTTTTTCAAGATTAAGGTGATACCTTAATGGATTTGAGATCTGAAATGGAAGAAAATATGGCATGGTGTGACAAGAAAGTCTTTAAATGGTTTGGGTGGCTGAAATCCATCCACTGGGGATGGATCGAGCATGGAAAGTATTGGAACTAAGATCCCCAACATGATTTGTGGGGAAAAATGATGATGATGATGACATGATGAAAATACATGAAGGAACTTGGGTTTCTAATTAAAACCCAACTACATGGTGTGTAATACATGAACACACGTTGTGTAGCCCCTATATATGACACTAGGGGTTCTGTAAAACAAAAGGACCACATCCCTTATGTATGGACCCACACACAATGTGACCATCGCTGGGTGGGTAAGATATTTTTCGGCTACACGTGGTTTGGACACCATATTGGAGGACAAACCATGTATTCCAAGAGTATATGGTAATTCCCATAGGTACAGGGGTATTCCATGGAACCTAAGAATTACTAGGTATATAGGTACAACCTGAAGTACATAGGCATGACTTAGAGTACATGGGTATCCCCAAGTGGCTGAGGCACACTATGTAGAAGCCATAAATTTCAAATACATCTATTTGGAAAACCAAAAATATGTGATGGAAAGGATATAATAAAGAGTCTAGGTGTGGTCACATGCTGTGTGACCCCTAGTTCCTGCTGTATAGTTTCTTACTCACTCATGTCTATCATATCTCCTTTGTATGGACCCGTAGATTGGACTATGAGTTGCCTATCAGGAGTGGGTTTCTATGTATAATGGGATGGTATCATTTTATGTGATTTTTGAGATATGACACAAAATGTTATTAATGTGATGAATATTTAGAGGAATCTTGATGATGACTATGATCAAACATGATCATCAGAGAGAGAGGCTAAGGTTGGAAACCCCCTATCATACTTGGGTGTGGGTCCCCCATACTCCTCACACTAATTTGAGTGCCACCCCCATCATACTAGGGTGTGAGTCCCCCATGTATAGAGTGGAATCCACATTAATACTAGGGAGTAGGTTCTAAATATATACCTACTGATTGTCACCCCATATCATGATAGGGTGTGGGTCCTCCATAATTTGAGTGGAAACCCCCACCATGCTAGGGAATAGGTCCTCCTTATTTTGAGTGTCACCCCTATGATGCACTAGGGAATGATTCGTTTATCTACTGAGTGACACCCCAAATGCAATAGGGCATGAGTACTCTATCCATTTACTGAGTGGAATCCCCATGTCACACTAGGGATTGATTACTCTATATTTTGAGTGGAATCACCCCAATGTATTAGGGTACGAGTCCTTTGTTGGAGATTTTTCCATAGTTGTGAGGTGCTGGTCCTTCACATGGATTTATCAGGAAGACACATTAGATGCTAGGCATTAGAAATGGACCTTTGAATCTATAGTTAGACTCATCATCCTAGAATGGGTTGTGAGATGAAGTTCCTCCTTTTCTCTCATGTGCGGTACTTTTGATCACATATATAGTTTTTGGGTTTTTTCCCTCTTTATATGGGTTGAGATGACAACTTTAATCATATATCTATATTTCCCCCTTGTTGGTTTTCATGGTATCTTATTGGGTATGTATATAATAACTCCAACATGGGTTTTTTCCTATAGGTGTTGTGTCTTTTGAAGAAGGCGAATAGTTAGGTGGAAACATCGGTGAATTACAGTGATACTCGCGTGTATAGTGGTCATTACTAGAGATTAGGAGCTAGGCCCTCTTAGTTATTTTCTCTTCCAGTTGTTGTCAGGTTGGGGCTTTATTTCGGGTTGGGTGTGTATTTTACCACTTTACACATTGGTTTTATTCTATCATACTCTGATGTATTCCCTAGATCTATTGAATGCATGTTTTACTCTAGATGTTATGGTATTTTATTATTATATCTGTACACTATTGAATAGAGAATGTTGGATGTGTGCATACAGGTACACTAGGCCAAGGCCCCCAATTTAGATTATGCATTCTTGGATATTTTCACCTAAAACATTCCTATTAGAGGCAGTCTTAGGGTTGTTATATCTTGGCCTTCCACATTCCAAGGGATCCCCAGTGGGTTAGGTCATTACATATGTTCTCATCTTCCAATCTTCTAGAAAACAACAACATTACTCATGTATAAGTGTGAATGCCTCCATAAAACAATGTAATTGATTTTTCATTTACACTTTACATAGATGGAAATAAGGATATATTTAATTAATATATATGATATAATAATGATTCTTGGAAGGTGATCTATCAATTACCTTTATTTATTTCCTTCTATTGATAAGTGAAAACCCCGTTCATGTATATGTACATACTACTGTCTCTATGAATGGTGTAATTAATTTTTATATATCTAACTTTTATGAATGAGTCTAAAATTATATATAATTAATAAATATGAATTTTAAATATTTAATAACGTTCTAGATATGATGGAACCCTGATTAAAGTATACAGACTATAACTTGTTAACAAAAAACTCATAAAAAATGAAAAAATAAACACCTAAAACGAAAATTTTAATACGAAATTATTAATAAATATGTGTTGAAATGTTATAAGTGAATCATAAATTATATTATAAGTATGTAAATGCTTATGGTATATAATTTTAATAAAATTAGATTTATTATACATGTTATTAGATCACTTTTGAACCAAGTTAAACCTTGTGTAGGAGATTTATATTACAATCTCATTTTTTATGATCATGTTTTCAATGATGAAATTTTACGAATCGTATCTCAAGAATCCCATGAATTTTATTATCATCATTTTTTTCTATATATTAAATGATTTAAATTAATTTTACTCTATTTAATAACTCAATATAATAAAATATTTTTTTGGAAAGTTGAATTTATTTCTATATCTAGTCGAAAATGTTTTTTCTTCCATAACCATGTTTTTAAAATGATTTAAATATTTTTTTTAATGTTCTCATATGATCATTTAAATTAATTTTTACCCATTATTGAATTTTACAAAATGGTTTAATATGAATCTTCTGGTGATATTTTAAATGAGGTAAATTTTGAGTTTTAACCAAAAATGTGAAAGAAATATTTATTTTAATAAAAACCAATTGAAAAGAATTTACCACCATCATGACTAATAAATGATTTGATTCTTACTTTAAAAGTTCCCAAGGTATTTTGAAATGATTTTTTTTTCAATAATAGTTTGGAATTTGTTAGATTTTAAATAATTGATTTCAAATTGAAAAGTGTATTTTTCTCAAGAAATGTTCCAGTGATATTTTAAAGTCATTTTTCATCTATGATAACATTCTTGATGTTACATATGCTTTATTAGAGATATGTTCAAATTATATCATCCACTTTTTTTTCTTTGGATATATTATAATGATGATGATTTACAGATCAATCTATAAAACCCAATTATTACATATGGGTTAATTAAGTTACGATGAAACCTTAATAAAATATGTTTATTTTTCAAGGGTTATGATATTATGCTTTTATGAAATATTTATGAAATATATCTCATTCCCATGAGTTATCAAATGATGAATTTTTTATAATCTCATGGAATGCATTTGTATGATTTTAATTATTTCATAGGTGTTCCCCGAATTATATAGAACTCAAATGCATTGGGTAAAGATGGATATATTAGGTGATAAGAAGGACTAGAATGGGGAGTTAACTTAGTTTAGTATGGGAATCATTACCCTATGATAGTATTGGTAGTGGACCTTGACTAAGGATATGGTAGAATGGGGAGTAAACCCAATCCACGATAATAATCTTATAAGTGATCCTTTTCTTAGGAAATGATTTTCCATACTTATGTGTATGCTAAAAACATATATCTTAAGAAAATGTTATGATCTCACATATCATATTATTTAACCCACATATGATTCATATCTTTTGAACTTCCAAGCCTTATAACATGACTTGAGATTATGATCTATGATATGTAGAGTATGGTTTAAAAATGTTATGATCATGTTATCATACCATTATGTTGATATTATGTTTAAGTGATCATTGATAAATCTATTATTTACACTTACAAAGAATATAATCTCACCCTTTCTTATTTATCCTTTTCCCAGGTTATGTAAAAATGTTTTAAGTATGATATTACTAATAAGGGTGCTATTTATAAAGAACTTATTGGGTGATTCTATAAATATATTACGAAAAATATGTTTATGTATCTATGATTCGAAAGAGACTAAAACTATTTAATTCTTGTGTAGATTGTATTATTATGTAATGAATATTCATCTAATAAGTTTTTATATTTATTTTTGAAAATTATGGGTCACTATAGTTTGTATAATAGTAAGGTTTAGTTACCTTCTGAAACTAGGAAGAGAAAAATTTAGTGATAAACCTTAGGATCATACTTTTTATTAGAGAATATACTAAGTTATGTTAAATAAAAGAGTTTTTTTCCTAGAAAAACATCCCTGTCTGGATAGTACAAGTGGAAAAGTTTTTGGAAGAGATTCATCTTGGTGTAATAACCTCTAAAAGAGTTGGTTGAGTATATATTCTACACCATTTTGGGGTACAATCAGTTTTCCCTTACAGTACACTAGGTTTGAAACTCCTAGGGGATATGCTTGGATACATCACATTTTCTTTATAAACCATTATAGAGGATTTGAATAGATGATGACCATGAATGACCAAGGTTAATACTAAGGTGTCATATATTGAAAATAAGGAGTCATGTTTTAGACATTTATAAATGATTTTTTCTGGTTATATGGATTCTCACTATGATTATTTTTTCATACACTATGATTTTTGGTTTTAGTCAATTTCTAAAACCTAAAGAAACCATGCTAATGCTCAATTTGATTAAAAATTCAATGATTTTCCCCATGAAAAACCAAATTTCATGGGATATAGAATGAAAAATATCATTAAAATTATTAATCAACATTCTCATGATATGAATCATGATGTGGTTCCAAAACAAAAAAAGTGGGGAACAACGTTCTATTAAGTCTTTTCGGAGGCCACATCCAAATTCATTTAATGGGATTTTTGATTCACTAGATGCTAGAAAATCGATTAGTACCACTAAGAATATATTTTCAATTATCCAGTGTTTAGAACATGAAAAAGATATTTTGAATGTTTATCATTTGGAAGGAGAAGAAGATCAATGGTGGACTCTTATCAATAACACGATGGAACAAGATAAAATTGAATACACTGAGAGGGATGAATTTAAGACCTTATTTTTCAATAAATACTTTCCTTATATTTTTCATATGAAAATGGAGAAGTAATTCGTTGATCTAAATCAAAAGGGTGATGAATCCATGAGTAAACATGTGGCTAATTTTACAAGACTTGCAAGGTATGCATTTGGTATTATAATCCAACATAAAATAATGGTTTATTGATTCTTAAGTGGTATAAAAACAAGTCAAAATATGTATTTAAAAATTAAATAATTCAATATATATAAATAAATCATTCTATGTGGTATCAAGTTAGAGATGAATATTGGATTTACCCATTAATCTCATGGTTTTGATAAGAAACGGAAGATATAATTAAATTGAAATTCTAAAAACCATAGAGAGAAGAAGATGAGATTTTCTTTATTCTTGAAGTGTGGAAGAAAATATGGTGGAAATTTTCATAAGAAGACTAGTAAATGTGTTATTTTTCGATAGGAAGGTCATTGGGAAATATAATTCTGAAGTGATAGGAATACAAAATTATCTATTGATGGAGAGAACAAAATACAAAATGCACCAACCACACTCTATTGTTTTAGATTTGAGGAGTATGGTAAATAGGGTAACCAATGCTCAGAACCAATGTTTAAATAAGATTATTGATGTTAGATTCCTCTAAATAATAGAGATAAAGGAAAAATTAATGTTATCATTACTACTGATGAGGGGTATGATGATGAAATATTGAAATATACACTTACCATCCACTTTATAACTACTAATGTTTTATTTAATTCTAGATATACCCATTATTTTATATCTGAAGAATTTTATAAGGGTATCACATTACCACCTCAATGATTAGATGTTGAATGATATGTAAAAACCCATAATGGTAAGATTATTATAACACCCTAAGAATTTATGGTACGTTTCTTATTAAATATTTTCAATTCCATAGATACCTTACAGTTCTTACAACACTAAATCTCTGAAACACAACACTTAATTATTTAAAGAAGGTAGTTATAACCTATCTATTAAACATAATTTTTTTTCTTATGTGATTTGAATTAAAAAAAACAGACATACAACATTGTGATCAGTAAGATATTTAGAGTTTGATACGATCAGCTTAATTTTTTTGTGAATAGTTACTTAACCCTTTTGAATAGTAATGTTTCCCTTATGAATAGTAATATGACTCTTATGAATAATAAATCATCCAAATGAATATTAAACTCCCCCATGAGTGTATAAATAAAATTTAGGCATTTTATAAATTGAAGTATCATATAATTATTTCATAGTTTAAGCAGATAAATATTTTAAAAATTATTAATTAGGTTTTTTTATTTAGTATAGAATAAATATTTAATTACAATTTTATAATTAATTTTATAAATTTAAACAATTTACCTTCATAAAATATATTAATATATTAATATTTTTTTTCTTATGATTAATGGATAATTTTTTGAGACCTTAGTTAATTTTTGATAGTGTCATAAAAAAATTATAATATTAAAATCAATATTTTACAAGAAAATGACGATTTTAATTAAAAATTAATTTTCTCATATACATAAAATAATTTTTATAAAATGGAGTTGATTTTTGGATTCTACACATCAAAAAATGGTTAGGGTGAACTTTTGGTATTTTTTTGAAATACTTGAATTTTTGGTGAATAGTGAAATATGAAAACATAATGCATAATATAAGAAAAAAATTAGTTCAAACTAAATTTCACTCTTTACTCTATCTATTCACATGAATCCAAAATATTTCTTTTATTGAGAAAAATAATTAAAAAATCATTACAATATTCACAAATCACCACTCTCCTCCACTATAAAACAACCTCGTACCCCCTCTTCTCCTCACACCATTAAGCCCTGAATCTTGTCAAAATTATACACAAATAATCTTCCTAGTCTCTCCCCCATATCTAGGATCTCATGGTCTTACTAAAATACCAAAACCACTTTCACTAAAGTTGTTATCAAGGAGGAGAATTCAAGAGGTAAATCCTCACCATTTTCCCTTTTAAACCCATTTCAATTTATTTTTATTTCCTTTTTCACTCCTAACCACCTGTATCCAAATGAGAATGATAACTCTAGTATCATATATATATTGGAATTATATCATTTTAATGTAAAATACTTCATCAAACTTCTCTCTCTCTCTCTATTTTATATTATAAATTAAATCATCATCTGTAAGGTATAGATTTATGACCATTGTGGAAGAAAAATTTTCATTCTTCAATTTCTCCATAAAGGATATTCATAAAACAATTTTAGTGGTTAAACCAATTTTAAAATGTATATTAGAACTCTTTTTATATTATGTATGGAACATGTTTACATAATAACAAATGATACAACAAAACGATTTCGTTATGTTCAATAATCGCTGTAATAATCTAAATGATTATCAATAAATATCTAATCTAATGATTCATCCTTATACCATATAAACAAATGAAAAATGGGGGATCAAAACCCATTGGGAATAGGTGCTATAACAGTACTGTATCAGTACTATAGCAGTAGTGGTACTGTAGCAACGGCGAGCAGTGTAGAGGCGGTAGGTCACTATAGCGGCGACAAGGCACTATACCAGTGGCAGGTACTATGCAGTATTGTAGCAGGCATGTACTATAGTAGTACTATTCACATAATGGTCTTTGGGCCAAAAATTTGAGCCTACAGGCCATGTAATGGGATAAATTCCCACTGGACCTTCGAGCTGTATAATGTGTCTCCCTCTACCCAGTTAAAAGAGGTATTTGTTTTTCTTTAATAATAAATGAGGCTTCGACCCCAAAATTTTAATGAATGATATGAATAACCATTTACAATTTTTTATTATCATTAACTAAAATTCTAGATAATTATTACCATTTGTACATTAACTTCAACACATTTATATAAGTAAACTGATCATGAAAACCCAGGAAATGAATGATCTCGATTGCTAAAATAGTATCATATAAAAAATGAACTTATTAAAATTATTAAAATTATAAATGAACATACTAAAATACCATAAAGGAATGTAATAAAATTATAATAAATTGAATACATGTATAGAAGGTTCGGAATTAATTAATTAATGGAATTGTTTTTACTATCTTGGACATTATGATCAAGGGAAGAACATATTTAGACAAAAGGTAAGTGGTTTCTCAGCTCACTTTTATTTCCATGAGATTTCCATTATTCCCCAATTATTTATTGTATGTGGTGTTTGTGTACTACGATTTGATATATATTATCCTGAATCTATTTATATTCTTGGTATTAAAGGATTCATTTGATGATTATTAATTTTTTGTCGTATGATTGGATAAATTATAAAGCGGTAAGTGACTTCATCTCATTTTACATTTCATTGAGACATATTTGGTATTATGCACCTAATCATTCTTATGTGGTTTATTTACTTCCCCTTTGAGATCATTTTTAATTTGGAATTATATTTCTATTAAATATTCATATTCTTTAATCATGAATATGATTATTGTCTTATCAGTATACCATTTTACATATGGTGTTTATTGAGAATGCTATTTTAAATGATAAAGTATTGATGAATCTGTATCCTATACTCAATATGGATATTGAAAATTCATTTTTCCTCAATTAAATATTTTTATAAAGAATGATTTTGACTTTTAGTGATTGGAGAGGACCATTACAGCCCCTCAATTCATCGACATGTCTCATGAGACAAAACAGTTGGTGAAAACCCCTTCAGCTTTTTTCCAAACAAAATCAGAAAGGTACCCACCCCCAGACATAAACCATCTTAACAGTATGATGGGTCATGTGACAAATAAATTAAATCCAAATAATAAGCATTCTCTTTATTAATTATGTAGTTATTAATTTTGATTATGTTTTCACTATAAAAATTATATGGATGTAATTTCATTCACAGTCTATTGATGGCATGTTTTTCAATTATTCACTATGAAATATAAATTATGTCTAACTGATTATGACTCTATTATTATTGTTTCATTATTCTACTATATGTAACCCTTATTGATAATTTTATCTCACCCTTTCATCTTTTTTCCTTCCATAGGTTATGAGGAAGAGTTCATTTATTGAGTTTTCAAAGAAGAAGTATATTAGCTTTTGTTATGTATTATATTTTTTTTTCTTTTCCCAATGTAAAATGGGTTCCATATATGTATCTATTTTATTAATGATTAATAAAATAATCAGTCCTTCATGATTTTATTCCTTGTAATCATGCTAGTGTAATAAAATAATGCCCCATATCTGGGATTCTAGGTTTGGAGAGTTATAATTGGTATTAGAGGATGTATAATAGAAACCTTGACAACTAGAATTAGAAAACATAGTTTAGGTAACAAAAACCTAAGATATAATTTTAGAGTAATCATATATGAAAATCATAGAATTATTGTATGGTGGAGATATTGTGGGACTTCCTAGATACACATCCCTATCTGGATAATACAATTGGACGTGGTATTGATACAGATGTACCTAGGGGTAACAAATCTGACAAGATGTCTAGATCCTGACTCGGGGTAACCTGGTACATAAAATTGGGCCTTACTGAGCACATGGTTTGACACTCCTTGGGTATATTCTTAGAATAATTTACATTTTATTTAAAAACGATTATGAAGGATTTAAATGTAAATAAAAACCATTTTTATGATTATGAGATCAGATATACATAAATTTTCAATATATGTTAAGTGTTTTTCAAGTTCTGAATTATTCATTATGATTCCTTACCAAATTTATTTTATTCCATTGTTTAGTGATGGTGACTAATGGAGGAAAGAGAATAAATACCCATGGAAAATACAGGGATTTCCCCACTGAGAAAGTCAATATAGTTAGTGTTATAGATAATCATATCATGACCATATTAGGATAAATTACTCAGGTTGTGACAAAAAACCATACAACACCTATGTTGGATAATTTCATGTGGTAGAACACTCATATTTTAGTGGTAATACTAATCCATTGGTATTTAAGTAGTGGATCAAGTCCCTAAAAAAGATATTTATGGAATTAAGATGCAATGAAAATGAAAAGGTAGTATTGGAATTATATTTTCCCAAGGGTGATGATGATCAATAGTTGTCCTTGATCTATAATACTAAGGTGAAGATAAAATAGAAGATATGGAATAGAGAAATTTGAAGGAAATATTCTTCGAAAGATATTTCCTTCATGAGAAATGAACTGAAATGAAGATAAAATTCCTTATCTTAATGAAAAGGGAAGACGAGTGTGTTATGGAGTATGAATCTACCTTCAAAATACTTTCCAGATATGCTATAGATTACATACATGTTTTGGAAGACAAGATTTATCATTTCTTTAAAAGCGTTAAGCCATGTCACTGAAGGGCACTGTCTTCAAAAACATTTTCATCATATGATGAAATAGTATTAAGTGGCATCAAAATAGAGAAGGAATACTAAATATAATTTGTTCATGGGAAATCAAGAGAATAAAATGTTTTATGATAACCATGGGAAGGGTGTAGAATAAAAGAAGAAGAAGGGAATGAAGAAATTTCTATTATGTGAAACTTGTGGAAGGAGTCAACCTAGTAAATGTGTTAAAGGCATGTGAGTTTTCTATAAGTGTGTAGAAAAGGGTCATCATGATAATGAATGCAAGGGAAAGAAACAAATAAATGATGTTAAATGATTCAAATGAATTTAAATGGGGAATTATTCAAATCAATTTTCCAAGTTTTAGGGGAATATACCACAGAAGAGGCCAAGGAGAGATGTCCAAGATTATACAATCACAACTGTGGAGGTTGGAGTTTCTAATGATATGGTGGTAGGTACTTTAATCATTTTTTCATACTCAGCCATTAAATTATTTGATTGTGGATCATTGAATTTATTTATATCTTCCCAGTTTTCTAAGAAAATTAGACATTTACCTTTTGATTTAATAAAAGTGTTTTTAGTAAAAACTCATAAGAAATATATCATTTTAATAAAGATGTGTAAGTAAAGTTCCATTTATGACACATGAACATGTGTTAGTCACAAACCTTATTATCATACACATGTTTGATTTTGTTATAATCTTTGTTATGGACTATCGTTCAAAATATGATGCAAAAATCTATTACAAGAAGAAGTAAGTTTCAATTTTAGAGGAGGATGTAAAACCCTTATCTTTGAAGCAAAACCATCATCATATGGTTCTTATACAGATTCACCTCTAATAGGTCTACTAAATGAAATTATTATGGTAGAAGAAAAAAACCATATAGGGATGTGGAATGTTATCTTAGAATTGGGGATATTCCAATTTTTCAAGAATATATTGAGATATTTCTCGAGGATTTACCTAGGCATTCTCTAAATCTGGAAGTTTAGTTCTCTATTAATTAAAATCCCAGTGAAAGACCTATATCAAATACTCCTTATAGAATGGACTCTAGGGAATTATTATAGATAATGAAACAACTAGAGGAATTGTGGAAAAAGGGATTTATTCACCCTAGTTTTTCTCTATGGGGAACCCCTGTTCTCTTTATCATGAAGAAAGATGGTTCCATGAGGCTGTGTATTGATTATAGTGAAATCAATTCTATAATAATAAAGAACATATATCCTCTACCTTTCATTAATGATCTATTTTATCAAATTCCTGGAGCTCAATAATTTTTTATGATTGACCTTCAATCTGGAAATCATCAATTGCGTGTGTGGAAAGAAGATATTCCAAAGACATTATTTTGAAAAAGGTATGGAAATTACAAGTTTATAATAATTCCATTTGGACTGACTAATTCACCCTATTTTTTCATGGATCAAATGAATATTGTTTTCAAGGAATATCTTGAAAATAATTTTGTGGTATTTATTGATGATATCTTGATATATTTGAAAATATATGAGGACCAAGATAACCTCTTACGAGTTTTTCTAGATAATCTTAGAAGAAAAATAATTATATGGAATGTTTAGTAAATGTGAATTTTGGCTTCAACATATTTATTTTCTTGGCCATATTTTCTATAAGGATGGAATCTCAGTTAATATTGTGATGAAAAAGGAAATCCAATAATGTACTACACTAACAAACAAAACCAAGGCACATAGTTTATTTATCATAGTATGTTACTATCGACCATTCATATATAATTTTGCCCGATTGCCTAACTTACTAACCAAGCTCACATGTAAAGGGAATATGTTCATATGAAAAAAATGTAAATAATTGTTTGAATTATTGAAAATAAGATTGGAAAATTCTATAATTTAGACTCTTCCATCTAGAAGTGATGGGTTTGTGATATACTGGGATTCATCCCACAATGGTCTGGGTTGTGTCTTTATGCAAAATGATAATGTTATTAATTATGCATCAAGGAAATTTAATACCCCTGAAAAAAATTATCCCACTCATGATCTTGAGTTACCATCCATAATAATTTCTCTGAAAATATGGGGACACTATCTCTATGGTGAAATATGTGAGATATATACAGATCACAAGAGTTTTAAATTAATTTTTACATATAAAGAACTAAACATTAGTAAAAAGGGATGACTTGAGTTACTTAATGATTATTATTGTTCAATACACTACCACCCAAGAAATGTAAATAAGGTAGTTGATGTATTATGTAGGAAATATCATGGAATTCTGACCCAAATGAGGATTGAGAGAGATCCTATTTTCCTGGATCTAGTAAATATAAATATGAGAATTTCTAAAGAAGAGGAAACGTCATTCATTTTTCAAATTATTTCTAAAATATCTGTACCGATGTAGATAAGAAGCTATGAATCTGTTGATGAGAACCTTTAAAATAAAATTAAAGACATTATGGATGGAAGATAGGAAAACTTCGTGTATGAGGATGAAGTTATTAAATTTGAAAAGAGGTTATGTGTTCCATAAATACCTAAGCTAATAAGGCAACTTTTAGATGATTCTCAAAGATCAGATTTCTTTATACACAATGGAAGTACTAATATGTATAGAGATATGAAAAAACATTTTTGGGGGGATAACAGAAAGTGGGAAATTGCTGACTATGTGTCAAGGTGTCTATATTTTCAACAAGTGATGGTTGAGAGACAACATACTAGTGGGGTCATGAAACCTTTACCTATTCTTATGTGGAAGTGGGATGACATTATGATATATTTTTTCGTAGGGCTACTAAGGGAACCTAGAAGGAATGATGAAATATAGGTTATTGTTGACTTTCTTAAAAAATCATAACATTTACTTACTATAAGAGATATTTACCACATAAGATCCTAACAAGACTCTATATTAATGAATTTTTAAGACTTCATGGTGCAACTCTATTGATTGTGTCCGAATGAGATCTCTGATTTACATCCAAATTTGGTAAGAGTCATCATAAGGATTTGCATACTGAGCTTCATATGAGTACTGGTTATCATTCCCAAACTAATAGATAGCCTGAAATGACTATTCAAACACTGGAATACATGTTAATATAATGACCAATTTACATTCAAGGTATGTGGGATTAATACTTAACTTTGCTGGAATTTTCCTATAATAATATTATCCATTGTAGTATTCAAATGGAACCATATGAAGAATTATATGGCAAGAGATGTCGAACACCTACTTGTTGGGATTAAATTGGTGAGAGGACACTTATAGGATCAAAACTTATTAAAGAGACAATGATAGTGGTAATGAAAATTTACGACCATATTAAATTAGCCTAAAGTAGGGAAAAGAGTTATATTGACAACTGGAGAGATGACATGGAATTTCAAGTGGGAGATATTGTCTTTCTAAAAGATTTTACATGGAAGGGTGTCATTAGGTTCGATAATAAAGGGAAACTGAACCCCTGGCATGTTAGACCATTTTAAATTTTTGAAATAATTGGAGCTATACCTTACCATTTAGCGATTCCACCAAATCTATGTAGAGTTCATTATGTGTTCCATGTGTCATTGTTAAATAAGTACATGCCAGACCCAACACATGTTCTCGCCTATGATGAAATATTAATGGAACCTAATTTTTATTACTATGAAGACACTATCAACATTATTGACATAAGAGGGAAAGTATTGAGAAATCATATGACTCGATAGGTAAAGGTTCATTGGAGAAACCATAAAATGGAAGAAATAACATGGTAACTAGAAGATGTTATGAAGAAGAACTACCCACATCTATTCAGAGGTCAATATACATGAAAAATTTCAAGGATGAAATTTATGAAGGAGGGAATAATATAACACCTTAATACTTTTGGTATGTTTCTTCTTAAATGATTTAAATTCATTAAATAACTTACAATGCATACGAAACTGTGTCTCTACGAAACAACACACAATTGTTTAAAAAAGATAGTTATAACATAGCCATTAAACCCAATTTTTATACTTATATGATTTTAATTTCAAAAAATAGACATACACAATTTTGATTAGTAAAATATTTAAAGTCTGATAGAATCAGCTTATTTTTTTGGTGAATAATAACTTGACCCTTTTGAACAGTAATGTTTCCCTTACAAAAAATAACATAACCCTTATGAATAGTAAATCAAACAAATGAATTTTAACCTCACCCATGAGTGTATAAATAAAATTTTGGAATCTAATAAATGAATCTATGATATAATTATATCATTGTATAAGTAAATAAATATTTTAAAAATTATTAATTAGGAGTTGGTATTTTTGTATGGAATAAATATTGAATTACAATATTATAATTAATTAAATCATTTAAATGAAAATTTATTTTCATAAAATATATTAATAGATTAATATATTCTTATCATATGATTATAGGATAATTTTTTGAGACATTAGTTAATTTTTGAAAGTGTCATAAAACAATTATAATATAAAAATTGATATTTTATTGAGTAAATGATGTTTTTAATTAAAAATTAAAATTATAATATTTAAAAAATTATTTTCAAAAAATATATTTCATTTTTCAATTCAACACATCAAAAAATGTCAAGGGAAATTTTTTGGGATTTTTCAAAAATACTTAAAATTTTGGTGAATAGTAAAATACGATAACTTACGGTATTTAAATTATAATAAAAATACATAAATTAAAACAATTAGTATGATTTAAGATACCATTATTTATAAATAACATTTTATCCTTAATTTATTTATTAATTGGAATCTGTAATGTTGCTTGTATTGAGAAAAATAATAAACAAATGATTAGAATATTCAAAATCACTCCTCTCCTCCACTATAAAAACCACCCTCACCCCATCATCTCCTCACACCTCTATACCTTCAATATGGTAAAAATTATAACCAAATACTCTTTTATAGTCTCTTCCCCATGTATAGGATCTCTTGGTATTACCAAAATACCAAAACGCCATTCACTAAGGAGGTTCTCAAAGATGAGAATTCAACAGGTAAATCCTCTCCCTATTTCCTTTTAAATTCATTTCATTTCATTTTTATTTTCTTTATCATTCCTATAATATTCTATATAAATGATAATTATAACTATATTATCATCTATATATTTTAATTATATCATGTTAATTGAATATCCTTCATTAAACCCCTTTCTCTCTCTCTCTCTTATTTTATAAACAAAATCATTGTCCCCGAGTTACCGATTTACAACAATCATGGATGATGGATTTTTATTCTTTAATTTATACTTCAAGGATGTTCATGAAACCATTTTATTAGTTGAAACAAATTTAAAATTTTATATTAACCCTTTTTTATGTTCAATATGTAACATATTTACATAATTCCAAACAATAAAACAAAATGAGTTCATTACGTTCAATAATCTCCATAATAATCTAAACAATTTTCACTAAATATATTATATAATGATTCATCCTAATACCATATAACCAAATTATATGTATAAAAATTTACACTTTTGGATTATAATTAATTCTATTTATATATAATTATACCCATTTTTACATGAACATCATTACATTGATACAAGTAAACTGATCATGAAAACCAAGGAAACGAACGACAATGAACGATAAATATGTATCATATAACACATTAAAACACCATAAATGAACTTTCTAAAATTATGATAAATAAAATAAATATATATAAGGTTTTTAATTATTTAATTGATGGATTTAATTTGACTATCCAAGATATTAAGATCTAGGGAAGAACACATTCATAAATTAGGGAAGGGGTTTCATAACTCACTTTTATTTCCATGCGATTTCCATTATTCACCACTAATTTCATGTATGTGGTGTATGTATACTTCCATTTATTATATATTATCATGAATATATTAGTTTCATTATATTAAATGATTCATTTTATGATTATTGGTAATACGATTCAATTGATTACAAAGTGGTAAGGGACTTCATCTCAATTTCCATTTTATGAGGCTTATTTGGTATTATATACCTAATAATTCTTGTGTGGTGTATCTACTACACCTTTGAGATAATTTTTCATTTTTAATAATATTTATATTAAATATCCATATTCCTGAATCATGGATATGATTATTTACTTAGTCATATACCATTTTACATATGGTGTTTATTTTGAATGCTATTTTAACTAGGGAAATATTGATGAATCCATATCCTATACTCAATACAGATATTGAAAAATCATATTTTTCATATATGAAATATATTTATAAATAATAATTTGTACTTTTAGTGATTTGAAGGTCCCGTTACTGCCCCATTATTCACTGATAGGTCTCCCGAGGCAAAACAATTGGAGATAAACCCTTCGTGTTTGTTTCCCAACAGAATCAGACAGGCACCCACCCATATACTTAGACCATATTATGGTATGATGGTTTATGTTCCATATACATTATATCCAAATAATATGAATTATATTTATTTATTATTCATTTATTAATTTCCATGATTTTTTTCACTACAAAAAATCTATGGAGGCAATCTCATTCTCAGTCTATCGATGGCATGCGTTTTTCAATTATTCACCATGACATAACAATTATGTCTAATTAAGTATGTTACTATTATTATTATGTCATGATTTCACTATATTAAACCCTTACTAATAATTTGATCTCACCCTTTCATTTGTTTTCCTTCTGCATGTTATGATGAAGAGATTATTTATTGAGTTTTCAAGGATGTAGTTTATTAGTATTTGTTATGTACTATATTTTGTTTTCTTTTCCTAGTGTAAAATGGGTTCTATATATGTATCTAGTTTCTTTAAGACTACTAAACTGATCAATTATTGAGGTTTTGATTCCTTGTAATCATTCCAAGGTAATAATATAATGCACCATCTACGAGATTCTATGTTTGGGGTGTTATAATTATCACATCTCAAATTTTGGATTCTTGTCCAATTGATATTTGTGGGGCTGTTCTTCCTAAAAATATTTTTTAACCTATCTATAGTTGAATTTGATATTATCTTAGGCATGGATTAGCTTTATTTACAAAAATACCACATCAACATCTAAGTAATAGAAGTCACATTTGGTATTATGAACCAATATACAATATTATATTAGTGTGATAATAAATATGAACTTTCAATGGAATCACATCCATTATATGGGTCTTGATTCAAATTAAAAAGGGGTGTCTATCTCAGATGGTAGTATCTAAACTCAACATAGAATATAGGAATATTTTAAAGGATTTTGTTGATGTTTTCTAGAATAATTACATATCCTTACTCTAAATATTAAAGTTGTGTTTTTCATAAAACTTATACCTACTGATACACAAATTTCAAAGAATCTATATAGAATGTTTCTAATTGAGTTTCATGAATTTAAGAAGTAACTCTAAGAGAATATTGACAAAGTATTAATTTGGTAATGTGAATTACCTTGGGTTGTACCTATTATTTTTGTTATGAATAAATATCGATCAATGAGTCACTGTATTGATTATCAAGAAATTAAAAATATGAAAATAAATAACATGTGTTTGCTACCTCATATTGATGACTTGTTTGATCAACTGCACAGAGCTCAATATTTTTCCAAGATTCATCTCTGATATAGATACTATCAATTGTGTGTTAAAAGATAATTCATTATCAAGAAAATATTTTGTATTAGGTAGAAACACTATTAATTTCTATTGATTCCATTTGGTTTTAATAATCCCCCATTATATTCATGGATTTAATGTGTAAAGTTTTTATAGATTACCTTGATCAGTTGGTGGTAGACTTTATAGATGATATTATTATATATTCCAAGATAAGGGATGATGTTGAATATCACATGATAATTGTACTAAAGACTCTAATAATGGTAACATTTTTTGAAAAATATATTACATAAAGATTCATTTTTGGGATATATTATCTCAAGAAAAGGTATGTTGGTGGATATATCAAAGACTGATGTTATTGAACATTATCCTAAACCAACCACTATGAACGAGATCCATAGTTTTCATGGTTTTACATGATATTATCAATGCTTTTATGAGCTTTTTTCATGGCTATCTAATCCACACACAAATTTAACTTATAAGGGAGATAATTAGCTTTATAATGATGAAGAATAAGATAATTTTGGAGAAATGAAGGGAATTTTTGTCAATGCACCTATAAGTACAGTACCTTATAGAGGATAATGATTGGTGATATATAGTTATACATCTAAGAAGGTATTGGGATGTTTACTCATTCAAAATGATATGTTGATTACTTATGCATCACACCAATTGAAGGTTCATAATAAAAATCACCCTCCTCATTATTAGGTGATAACATTATTAATTTTTTCAATAATTATATTTAAACATTACCTTTATGAAAAAATTTATGATATATATATAATAGTTATAAATGTTTAGATTATATTAAATAAAAAGAGAAGAATCTGTGAAAGAGAAGATTAGTGGAGTTGATTAAATGGTATGATTTCTCAATACATTAACACCATGAGAAAGAGAACATGGTGGATGATTATTTTAGTTGAAAAGATTATAATAGATTCTATAAGAAGAGGATAAAAAATGATCCAATATTTATATAATTTTAAAGGTTTGATATTGAAATCTTTAAAGAAGGGGAGAAACATTATCTTACTCAAATGAGTGTTCTACTATTTATCCAAGTAAATATTAAAGAGACACAGAATAAATATGTAGAACTAAAAAAGAAGGTTCTAAATGCTCATGAGTTTAACCTTGATTTTGATTGAATGATGAGGATCAGGAACCATGTTTGGGTCCCATAAACACCAGACTTTAAAATAATATATTGGGTGAAGTTCATAGTTCATCATTATCTATTCATCTATGAAGTAAGAAAATGTATAGAGATCTAAAAGAGTAATTTTATTGGGGCAAAAAGAAGAGAGTTATTGTAGAGTATGTAACTTAGTTCTTGGTATGTTAATAAGTTTATTCTATGTTATATATGTTTAATGGGATATCATAACCATAACCTATACCAGAATGAAAATGAGAAAACATCACCATGAATTTTTTCATTGAACTCCCAAAAATGTTGAATCACTATAATGTTATTTGGGTTATAGTAAATCTTTTTATAATGTCAGAACACTTCAATGCCATTAGAGAAGATTTATTTAATTTTTATATTTTTTGAATATACATAAAGAAATTTTTAAGGCTGAATGAATTACCACAATCGATTGTATTCGATCGGGATTTGAGGTTTACCTTGAAGTTACTGTGAAGTCTTAAAAAATATCTTGATTCAGAGTTGTGTTTTAGTACTGCTTATCATCCTCAGACAGATTTTCTATCCAAGAGAACCATTCAAAACCTATAGGATATATTGAGGTATGGTTCTCAATATTTCAAATGAGGTTGTTACTAACACCTTTCTTTTGTCTGATTATCCTATAACAATATATTTTACTAGAGATTTCAAATGTCTGCATATGAATCCCTCCATAGAAGTAAGTGAATAGATCTAATGTACTAAGATAGAGCTAGAGAATTAAATCTGTTGGGACCCAAGCTAGATAATGAAATTGAAGATAAATATAAATCCATTCAACAATATATTAATCCATCTCATAGTTGAACGAAAATTTATATTGAAAATCATCAATGAAATATTGAATTTAATGTTCGTGAGAAGGAATTCATGTTAATTTCTTTATATAAGTAGGTTATGAGTTTTAAAAATAAGGGAAAGCCAAGACCGAATTATATTGGACCATTATAGATTTATGATATAGTAATGATGGTATCTTATCATTTGGTACTTCCACCAAACCTCTCTCAATTTCATGATAGAAGTAGGTTATGAGTTTTATAAATAAGGGAAAGCCAAGACCGAATTTTATTGGACCATTATAGATTTATGATATAGTAAGGATGGTATCTTATCATTTGGTGCTTCCACCAAACCTCTCTCAATTTCATGATGTGTTCCAAATATCCCTCCTGAGGAAGTACATACTTGATCCTTCACATTTACAAAATATAGAGGCTATATATATGGATTATAAAATTTCATATGAAGAATATTGAATATAAATATTTTATCATAATGATAATGTGATAAATAAAAATACTACTCACATATTTAAAGTTATCTGGAGGAATTAGATATTCAAATAAGCTACTTGGTAACCGGAGGATTGATGAGACAGAAATATCCTCAGTTGTTTGTATCAGAGTGATAAAATTTTATTACAAAAATTAATTTGTGGGGGGGGGGGGTGCGTAGAATGTAACATCCTAATATTTTATTAATTTTTTTTAAAATAAATTTAATTTCTTCGATAGCTTGCGATACATGAAAGCTCGAGTCAAAATGATTAATAATTAATTATACTATTATAGACTAGTAATTTAATTGGTGGTATGAATAGTAATAACCACATGTTAACAATATATATAATTATTTTAGATAAATTAAATATTTTGATAAATAAGAACACATTTTTACTAAAGTCTTTATATGCTTCAAAAGAATACATTTCCCTTAAAAAATGGATTTCATTTTTTTTTGAGAAAATAAAATTATTAATTGTTTACACTTTTAGAAATAGTATTTGAAAAATCGAACATCATTTTTAAAATAAAATTGTCAAAATTATCTTAGATAATAATTTTTAGAAATTTAAAAAAAATTAACTTTTTGATGAATAATGAAAAATACTAATATTTTATTAAAAACTGTCTTCTTATTGAAAGAAATTACAATGTTACATTTTTTCAAAAATGTTTTTAAAGTAAATTTAGTTCATTTATATTTTAATTAATACAATTATAGTCATATGAATTAAATTTTTGTGTAATTTGGTATAGAAAAATTATATACATAAGAAAACATCTTGCAATCAATTTTTCATCAATTTTTGTGAGTTTATTTTAAATGTAATTTATGCAAATTTTAGAGTTTATATTTTGTAAAATTTATAAATTTAGAATTTTTTTATAATTTTTCTAATGAGTACACTTTCATTTTTTTTCATAATGAATACTAAAAACAGTGAAACTTTTTTTATCGTAATTAAGGTTAAAATAAGGTTATAGGGGGGGGGGGATAAACCACGAGATAAGGGTTAATTTTCCAATTAAAATTTTCTAAATCATATTTTATAGAAATATTTAGACATAAAACTATACTAAAATTCAAATATTTTTCAATTTTTAATGATTTTTATTGAGATTGACTATATTATATTTTAATATTTTAATAAATTCCATGTGTATCCTCTCTCCCACATATAAAAGGAAATCCCTCCTTTCTCTTCATTACACAAAATTGATCCATTTAGATCAAAAAAATTCACCCATTTCTATTATAAACCTCCCTACCGATGAATTAATTATTTTTTAATCTTAAAACACCATTCCAAGGGTCCCTAAGAAAGTATTTGAAGGTTTCTAGCTGAAGGAGATGCAATTATATTACCCGACATATTTCAATTTATTTCTTCTGATACCTCTTATAAATATTTCTTATTCATTATAATATAATAAATTATCCATTATAAATATAAGTAAATGTTATTATGATTATTGAACCACTAATATCTACCTTTATTCCATCAAATAAGAAGTTAATGTATTGCTCATGAGTACACGTGGACTACCACTTCCACGTAGTGATATAGTTCATTTTCTATCACCATATTTTATGGATGAATACTATGAAGGGTTCAATGTTTATATATTAAATTTATTATATAATTATTATTTTTTAATTATAATATCATATCTAACTTCTTACATTCATATCCATTGGAAAATGATAACGTTACTCATGCGTATGTGTGGACTACCCCCTCCACAAAGAGATGTGATTCGTTTTTCATTTTAGATTTACATGGATAGTAATAAGGACAGATTTAATGAATATATACGATATATATTTTATAATATTTATTATTTAATGGTTAATTTTTATTCACATTTCTTTCTTTTTATCCATTGAAAATTGAAAATAACATTTAAGTGTACGAACGATCAACCATATCCTTGAACGGTGTAATTCATTTTTTCATCTTGACCTTTTATGGATGACTCTAAATAAATAAATATATATATATATATAATGAATATATATGATATTTAAATCATGAATAAATATTATTTATATTACATAATTATGATCAATGTATAAGTACTAGAACTACTAAACAAAGACTCTCATAATAAAACAAAAAAATTAACACACAGAAATGACAGTTTTAATAGGGTATTTTTAATAAGTGGGTGTTGAAATATTATTAGTGGATCATATGTGGTATTAAAAGTATTTAAATGATTATATTATAGAAATATAATAAATTAAAATTTATTATACCAGATGTTATATTAATTTTTATGAAATCTAAAATTTAGGTAAGAGATTTATGTTTCAATCTCATTGTTTATCAGGATTTTTTATGATAAAGTTTATAATGTTAAACTTTTACAACCTCTCTCTCATGAATCTCTGAAATATCATTATACTATATTAATTTTTGTATATTTCATATTTTACCTTCATTTTTCTCTCTTTAACGACACTAGATATCGAAATGATATATTTTTTTTAAAGAAAATCTATTTTATTTTTCTCTTCAAACAATTTTAATTTATCTTTTATATATATGTTTTCTAATGTTATTTTCATAAATGTTTTTATTATGATCCTATTATAATTTAATGTAATTTTTATCCATGATTTATTTTTTTTTAAAATGGTTTAAAACAAATATTCTTGTTATTTTCTGAATGAGATACCATTTAATATTTACTCAAAATATGAAATGAATCATTATTTTAAAGTTCAAAACATGAATAAAATATACCGTTATCATGAAAACCAATACTGTTAACCTTATTTTATAAATTTTTCTTAGATATATTCAAATAAAATGTTTCCCTTAATATTTGGTACATTTTTCAGAATGAAATATTTATGAAACCCATTTATTTTCTACATATTATACTATGATGCTATGAATAAATGTTTATGAAACCCATTTCCCATACCTATGTTATACAATGATGAATTATTTATTATATTTTGGAACACATATGTATGAACTTCATTATGTGATGGGCATGATCAGAATTATATATCTCTCTAATAAATTATGTAGAGATGGATATCTCATCAGATAATATGGATTAGAACGAGGAGTGAAACATGTTTAGTAAGGGAATTTATCCACCATGATAGTTTTAAGAGAGATATTTGACTATGGATATGGTATAATGTGAAGTGAACCCAATCCTATATGATATTATTTACAATGATCCTTAATTAAGGAAATTATTTTCCATGCTCATGTATATTCCCCAAACATATGTATTATGTCAATGAACTTTTCTCATGGATCATGTTCTTTGATTAATTTTTGATTCATGTATTTTGAACTTCTAAGCCTTATTCCATGACTCAATATTATTATCTATGATATTATGGTATTTTTTTAAAATGTTTCACTCATGTTATAAAACCCTTGAGCTTATATTATATTTAATTTATTATAGATATATCTCTTGTTTACCCTTACAGAGAATATAATATCACCTTTTCTTATGTTTTGTAATAAACCCAACTCTAGTAACCTAGAGATAGTGTCTACTTTTTTACACTGGTATATATACAAGGGGTCAAATCCCAAAATACTAACCAGTTTAGAAGTCCTTAAGAACGAGGTACATATATGAGTCCCTTATTAAATTGGAAATATAAAATTCATAACATAAAACATACTCAAATACTTGATATTATTCATATTATCCTTTTTTTATATCCAAAGGAAATAAAAAAAGGGTGATATTAGATGCTCGGTAAGGGTTACAAAAAATGGAATATCTCATTAGTATATAAAGAAAAAACAATATAGAAATTTAAATAAATGAAAACACATGACATTTAATCAATAACTTTAGAAAAAAATAATCCACAGATAATATCAATATAGTAATCTCATGGATAATAATAAGTTAATTCTGAATAAAATAATTGATTAATATTGGAGGTAATGATCATAGAAATCATTATATCTTTACCATCAAGGTCATTTTCCATGATAGTTTTAAACTATTGATAGGTATACCCAAAAAACCCATTTAATTATTGGTTACAAATTTTTCTCATGAGGCCTCTCAATGCATCAAGGAGCTATATAATTCCAATCCCCACCCATCACTATGAGTCCAATTCATACCTCATATATCGAATGATTAATTAAATTCGTAAATAATATTACTAATCACTAAATATTTGTATTGAGTGAAGAATAAATATTTATCATGATTTAAATAGTTAATAAAATAGCTTTTACACTAGTTCACCACATGTATAAATGTATATGGTTTAAGAAATACTCATATCTATGTTATAAGGATTATGGATATTTAAGAAAAATATAATTTACAATGAAAACTGATCGCGAGATTTGAATGTATCAAGGATGGTATCATTTCATCCTTTACCCAATAGAGTATATCTAAAATAATGTTTTGATAAAATTGATGAATAAAAATACTATAAAAGATCATTAAACATTCTTGTGGGAAATGAACTTTTTATTTTTAAAATCACTTTTAAAAACTAAAAAATTCTCCAATATTTTTTTTTAAAAGAACCTTGTAAAAATTTAATGTGTAATTCAATGGAATGAGTGGTCTTAACGGGGATAAAATTTCATTCATGTTGAGTACACTAAAACAACGATTCCTTCTACATTTTCGCTAAAAGTAAAAAAGCACATTTCTCAGAAAACAACAAGAATATTACTTACAAACCTTTTTTAAAAATGTAATACATTGTTAAAAAAGTCTTTAATAGGCCAATTAATAAATAAAATGGAATTTTTTTAATCGTTTTTTGAATATATGGACATGGAAGAAAAATATACCAAATCAAAAAGAGAAATAAGATCAGATTTTATTTTAAGAATTATGCTTGAAAGAGTTACATGAATGGAAAATTTAATCATCATGAATAAATTTATATTCATGTTAAATAAATAAAAGGGGATGTATATACACCATGAAAATAATTAATTGGTGCATAATACCAAATATGTCTCAAAGGAGTGGAAATTGAGAAGAAATGTCTTATCGATTTGATAAATTTTGAATTATAATATCCAAGAAAGAATAACATGAAATGAAACATTAATTAAAATTAATATAAAATATTCCTGATATAAAATATCAAAGTAAAGTATATATTCCATAAAAATGAAATAATTTTTGAGTATTAAATATATATCATAAAAGTAAAAGCGAGAATAAAAACCATTACCTCAAGTTTGAATTGACTCATAGGTGATATAAAATCTTATATAATAAATTTAAAATTTATATAAATACATAAAATAACTATATTAATACCTATAATATCATATATGATCCATTGTTTACATTTTATGGCCTATTTTTCCACAATATTTTATTATTATCATTTTTTCATGTGTTAACTGCTTTGCTTTTCAAGTATTTCTTAATTCAAATGTCTTAGTCCTTGAATATTTCTCATGGTTACATCATCTACATATTTTTATTCAATATATAAATAATAAGCTAATTTAATATATATATATATATATAATCATCCACAAATGATAGAGGTAAAATAATAAATTACACTATTTAAAGAGATGACAGGCCATACGTACACATGAGCATCGTATTCATTATTTGATGGATGGAATAAAATAAATTTAAATAAAAAATAGACTTTATAGAAAAATTATTATATATATATATATCATATATATTCATTAAATCCATCCTTATTACTATCAATATAATACAAAAATGAAAAATGGAACACATTACTTCGTGGAGGTGGTAGTCCACACGGACACACGAGTGGCATTATCATTTTCCAATGGATTGGAATGTAAAAAGTTATATATGATATTATAGTAATTAAATAATATTTATTTCAAAAATATCATATATAACCATTTGTTCCATCTTAATAACCATCCATGTAAAATGGTGATGAAAAACCTATTACATCGCTATGTGGAGATGACAAGCTGTACGTATGAAAAAGCACTATTTTCACACTTTTTTGGATGAAAAAGAGATGTAATCAGTAACACCATAATATTTTATGGTACATATATTTTTAAATTTAACTTATTCTACAACTTACATTTCACGCAATACCTAACTTAAAAAAAATGAAATATTTTTATAACCTAGACGTTAAATTGGAAGGAATTAATAATATTAACCAAATTATGAAATTTCTATATTATATATTCAATATAATGTTTAATATTAAAATTAGTTGTTTTCTAGATAGTATATTAATATAAATCAACTTTTACACAAAAAAATCTATATTTTGTAATAGAGATTTTTCTATTTTTTGATGGTGCACTTATTTTAAATCTAGAGTTTTAAAGTTTTAAAAATAATATATAAAAAATTAAACATAATATTTGAAATCAGAATATCAATATTTTCTTTTTTTCAGATTTTTATATTTTTATGATAAGCTACATGTTTTGATGAATAGTGAAAAATACTGAATTTAATTAAAAACAACCTTTTAATCTAAATAATTTATGGTGATAAATTATATTTTTTATTTGGTTTAAATTATAATTATATCAATTTTAAATTATTTAACACAATTGCGTTCATTGGAATAAATTTTATATTGACTTTGGATAGGATAAAATTTCAATCTTTTGAACATTTTTACTTTAATAACCCGTTTTTTCATTCCGTCAAAGAGATTTATTTTAATTTAATTTTCCCCAAATATGAATTTTTAATTTTGAAAAATGGATTCCATATTTGTAATGATAAGGTCAAAATTAGGTCAATAGGCCTATTTTTATTTTTGGACAATACGAACTGTAACTTTAGTAATTTTTATTACTAGAGCTAAGGGTAAATCATGTAATTAAAGTTAAAAATAAAAATATAAACATTTGAAAATTATCCTAACACTTGCCATAATTTTATCACAATAGTGATGTTAGAAAATAATAATATTTGATCTTATTTTATGACCTCTTTTAGCCACTTGGATCAATTTAATCCCTTTATAGTATTTTATTTAAAAAAAGTAAAATATGTCATACTTGTGTTTTAATAACTATAAAATTTTTAATACATAAATATTTAGAAGATATATTCGACTATAAATAGTAATTATAGATCTAAAATATTTATCTCAATACTGGTAATTTATTTATAAATTTTATGTGATAAAATAATTACCTTAAATACTGACACAATGATGATGATATAATTATTAAATTAATTAAAATATCAAATTAATGATATTAAAAATAATTAAATAAATAAAATTTGATATAATTAATATCATACGAGAATTTTTGAGATTAATTTTACATATTAGTGATTATTTAAAAGGATTTTTTTCAAATATATCATGTTTTTAGTAAAGTAATAAAATGTTTCAAAATTTACATTATTGATATTTTTAAATAAATCATATTTTATTAAATGATATAATATTCAGAAAAATATAAAACTCAGAAAAATTATTCGGATAATGTTTAAAATGTCATCACAGACTCATTTATGGTTTATTTGGCATTTTATAATAAAAATATTAACACTTAAAGAGTAAAAATCCATGTTGTCACGGTAAGAGTTAAAGGGTTTAATTATGAGTTCAACATAGAAGATAATGGTAACAATATGACCTAAAGTTGTCTAAAAATTATTTTATAATATTATTTATAACTATAATAATCTTATCATTGAAATAATTCCCTTTTTATCAATGTGGAATCAGAAATGAATTCATATTAATTTAATATTTTGGGAGTTTCCAAAAGTTCCCCTCACCTCAATTATAAAAGGGCATATCCTCTCTCACTTATTCACACAACTTTGAGCCCTAAAGTTAGATAAAAAACATCAAATTTCTCTTCAAAATATCTTATCAATGTTCTGGAGGTCTTGATATTTCAAGAAGACCTACCCTGGGTCCCTTAAGAGTAGTTATAAAGGAGATCCTTTATAGAAGAGGTAATCATCTTTACCGAATCATCCAAAAATATTTATTCTTCTAATTCATATTCATGAGTTGTTTCCATGAAAAATAAATAAATTAAGTATATTATATATTCTTAGATGTTATTATGATTATGGGAAAATAATATTCCTTGTATTATCCATCCTATGAAAAATGAATGCACCATGCATACGTACGTACGACGTACCATCTCCACTTCACTGTGTAATTTGCTTTTCATGAGAACATTACATGGGTGGGTATAATGATGGAAATAATGGATATATATATAGTAATTATGAAATGATATTTTTTTAATAATTAACATACCATCCTATTCTTTTTCCTTTTTATCATCAATAGAATGATATCGTTACACATGTGTACGTACAGCCTATCGTCTCTACAACGTGATGCGATTCATTTTCCATGTTCAAAAATAATGACTGACTATAAAATTTTATTTATGTATTAAATATGATATTAATAATATCAATATTTTTATAGGTATGATATAACTATATTATATTCACAATAATTAAGAATTATAAAACAAAACATGCATCGAAAAATAAACCAGTTAACACCCAAAAGAAGAGCAATAATGAAATATTCTTAACAACCAGGTGATAATATGATATAAGAGGATCATATAGGATATAATAAATATTAAAATGGTTCTATTATAAATTAATTACATGATTTAACCCATTATATAGGATGTTTAATCATGTAAAACCAAAAGAAATTGTGAGGTACGAGTTTTCTCATCTCACTTTTACTTCTACGAGATAATTTTATTATTCAAAAATTATTTCTTATGTGTGGTGTTTGTCTATGGGATGTTGATATGTCATATCAGGAATATCATCATCTTCATATTATTTAATGTTTAATTAGATAATTATTACTTTTACAGGGTATATGATTCGTCTAATTATAAGAAACAAGAGATCCGATAACTCAATTTTCATTCATTGGGTTAAACTTTTATTTCATTGATTATTTATTGATGAGGTTATGCGTGGAATTAATTTTTATTATATCTTATTGTATTTCCACTTGTGTTATGTTAATTTACATAGAATACACAAAATTTAACCATTTGACTGAAAAACCGATCGTTGTAAGCGTTTTCATCTGAATCTCCTTTCATTGAGGCATATTTTGGTATCATACACCCACCATCCTTTATAAGGTGTATATACAACCCCTTCGACATATCATATCATTCTCATTTTACTAAATATATTTTTTAAAATTATACTCCATCATGGGGCGTATGAATTAAATGTTTTAAATTGGTATGTGACACATTGTTTTAAAAATATATTTTAAATCAATTATTTGATATATAATGATAACTCTGGACATGAAATAATGGGTAGGAAACATTTATATAAAATATCCTAAATGCATCGGTATTCTCATCATTTGAATAATGTGACCAAATTAAATGTGTTTTTACCCATAATGATTAAACCATCTTGTGAAATGTCTTAACGGTAGTGGTCCATGTGAAAATACATGACATCTAATAAATAAGCATTTCCTTTTTCCAGAAATTTGTAATTATTATCCATAAGAATTTTACTTATGAAAAAATAGGTATTCATTTAATTCTCAATTTATTGATTAAAAGGAATGTGTGTCAATATATCTACCTTTCCATGTTTATTATTCCCCTTAATTCAAGACAGATTCTGTTGTATGTAACTCTTACTAGGAATCTAGTCTCACCCTTTTATTTCTTCTCCATTCCCCAAGTGATGATGGTGAAATGTTTGAATAAGTTAAAGGATGAAAATTAAATTCCTTTTTTATGTTTTACTTTAAATTAAAACTGTAATAAGGGAACTATGTATGTATCTCTTTCCTCGAGACCACTAGACTATTTAGTCCTTTGGGATTTGAATCATGTATCTATGCTAATGTAAAAAATAGAGGCATCAGATTTGGGATACAAGAGTCAGGGGTTTATAGAATATTGTTGTAAAATAATAATAACAACATATTAGTCTATTTATTATACTGGAGTTATTATTTTAGGATGGGCCCAAAAAATTAAGATGAAGTAGAAGAAGAAATAAACTTGAAAGTGTCGGTAAATACGATTACCTCTTCTTTGGTAGACTTCCATTATATATCTTCTAAAAGAACCTAGGGTTTGTATTTTGGAAGGGAAAAAATCTATATAACTTTTATAATGATGTTAAGAGGTGGAATGGTTTGGGTTTGGTCGATATAGATGGCTCAAATTAGTGTGAAGAAGGAAAAGGGGTATCCTTTTATAATTGAGGGGAGGGGTATTCTTGAAATTTACTAACGTATTAAATTGATATAAATAATTTTACATTAAAAAATGGCTCCAAATTGATATAGTTTGAATGTAATATGATTATAAGTACAAAAAATCTCATAAACTAAAAATTGGACAGTTTTTGGGGTATCGTTTCACTCTTATTTTCTAGTTTTATTCCTCCATTAACCCTTTTGAAAATTATATTAATATTAATGTTTTCTACAAATTATGGCTCATCATATAACTATAAAATAAAAAATGACCCATAAATTTACCATATTCGTTTTTGAAACTATATTTAATAAATTTTGACAAATATAATATTTTTTTGTAATTTTAAATAAATTATTAAAATATATTTATTTTAAAATACCATTAAAGTCATTTAACACACAATTCATTTAATTTGGCATTAAATACATCAACAAAAAAGTGGAAATTCAAATAATATCCTTTATAACCTCCCTAAATTATCATATATATATTTTCAAAATTAATGGGAAACATTAACCCATTTAAATTACATCATATTAAATATTTTAAAAATATTTTAATTTATTTTTATATTAATTTAATGAATACTATATTAGCATGGAAAAATTATATAAGGTAATTCGTTAATCACTATAAATTATAAAAAAATTAACATAATTAATATAATTTAATTATTCAAAACGTTACCATTAATATTTATTCAAAACATTGTTTTTTCTCTATGCGAACACATAAGATTTATTTAAAACTAATAGAGTGAGATTATGTAACTTTATATGAGTTAAATATTATATAGGTCATTTTTAAGGACACGTTTCCATTAACAAAAAAACAAATTTAGACTAAGGGGATAGGGGTCAAATTAAATTCCTCCAAGAAGAATTATGATGAAAAATTATGTACATATCACTTAGTTTTAACATATATTTATCTTATTTTCCCTTTTCCGAGGTGAAAAATTTTACCACGATTACTATTCACATTGAAAAAAATAAACGGGGCCAATTTAAAAAATTTGAAACTAATGATTCCATATATGGAATCCATTTTTCTAAATTTAACACCAATAAGTATCATAAATTAATTAAAAAAAATACGTAAAATTAAATGAAACCCCCTTTTTATAAAAATATCTTTTTAATAATAAAACTTGGTTTATTATTATCCCATGCTTAAAAAATATTAAATGAATTTGGAAAAATTTTATTTTATATATAATATATAAATTTTATAAAAAGCATTCATAAATATAAATTAATTTAATTTATTAAGATAAAAATACATTATGCATATAAAAATAGGTTTTCAAAAAAATCCATTTTTGTGTATAAAGTATGAATTAATACCAAATTCATTAAAAAAATTGATTTGAATAAAATTACTTGAATTATTCAAAATATATTTGAAATAATTTTTTATTGAAATAATTTTAAAATAAAATGTAACTTTCCAAATTCTTGAAAAAAATATTGTTTTCAATGAAAATTAGTATTTTTCACTATTCATGTAGAAATGATATCATCAGAAAAAGCCAAAAATTTAAACCTATATTTTTTTATAAGATGATTTCAAAATTTATATTATTTTTTATAAAATAAAATTTCTATAAGTTCTAGAAATTAATTATAATATTTTTTCAGATAAAGTAAGAAAAATCGTTTTTAATGAAAAAATATTTCTAAAGCATAAAATAATTTACTAGAAATAATGTACGTATTTATTATGAATTAATCAATCAATTTGTATTGGGCAGGCCATATATATATATATATATATATTTCATAATTTATTGAATACTATTTAAAGACACAAATTTAAGGACTAGGTTATTATGGCCATATTTAAATAATTATATTTCGTGGTTCTTTTAAAATTGGTGTTTCATGTCCTATATACTATTGATCATAGTGTTTTTTAAAATATAAGGGTGTTACATGTTACCTTTACCCAGGTTGTGAACAAATATTTTTAATTATGATGTGCCTAAGGATGTTCCTAGTTATGAAGTACTTAGTGGGAGATGATGTAGATCAATTCGGAACAATCTTGTTATGTATCCAAGTCTCCAAAGACACTAAACTAAAACGATTGTAGCATGTATCATATTGTTTTGTATTGAATATTCATATAATAAGATGTGATATTTATGTATAAAAATTTATAGAGAACTAAAGTATCATTATAACATATCCCAAGCGGAGTTTAAGAAATAATAAAAGATGTTGACATAGATGGAAAATACATTTATGAAATCATTTGAAATATTCCTCAAAAACAAGAAAAATAACTTTTTTCTTTGGGTAAATTTTAAAAATGAAAAATGAAAAATAGTAAAATTATATTATTTGAAAAAATGAAAAATTGGGAAATATTATTAATAAAACTAATGGACATGATGGTGGGAAAATGTACTCATACATAAATCATTTAAAAAGGATTATTTTCACACTTTTGAAAATAATGAAACAAATACCCATACAGAAAAAGTTTTTAGATTCCTAAAAAAACTGATAAATAAATTAAAATATAGTGAAAATGAATTTAATAAATAATTTATGTGTTGGGAAGAAAAATATTGAAACAATATAAAAAAAATTTTGATATAGAGGAAAAATAGTTAACGTACTTTAGAACCTTTAAAACTACATTTTAAAAGAAACCCATTTAAGACTTTCTAAAAATAAAAATACCTTAAAAGGTATAAATTAAAAAGAGAAATTAAATTGCATGAATAAAATAAAAAATGATATAATATGTCAAATAGAAATTAGGTACAACATATTAATGAATATAGATGCATAATATGAAACATGTTTCAAAAATGAAATTTGAGATGAAAAAAATTTCAACTTTAGTAACGATTGAATCAAGAAGAAATTGAATAAAATAACATGATATGAATCTATAAAAACAATGATTTACATGAAATATTATGTCTAAATACATTCACATGGAGGTAATTAAACAATATAAAATAAACCATAGTGCACAATATAAAACATATCTCATGGAATTGAAATTATTACTAAGAATCCCTTATAGTGATCGTAATATTTGACGTAAGAATTAACAAATGAATTGATTATGTGTAAAAAAAATTAAATCAACATAAAAAATGTGTTACTAAAACATAAAACAATAAGAGGACATAAAAACACAATCTTATTAGAATATAGTTAATTCGGAAGCAATATAACCCAATGAAAATAAATTGAGTTTTGAATCCCCCATCTCATGTTATGACTACCCATGTACGTCCTTTACATCCATGAATAGTAAAAGTATATAATTTATTTACATGATTAATAACCTATTTAACTTTTATTACCTTTTTATTGTTAATTTTATTCCATTTAATATCATGTTTTACTTAATTACTAACTCAGTTAAGTTCATGTCATACTTTTTGCGGGTTTTGAGTCTAAAAATGATTTAAGGTGATGAATATGGTAAAAGTGATCATAAAATGGTTCTATAAATTTTATATAATCTTAATCATGTAATAAAAATTTTATAAGTACATTTTTAGAATCATCTATGTAAGGTAGTGATGAAAAATGAAACACTCCATTCATGGAGGGGGCTGTCCGCACGTATACACCATTGATGTTTCCACATTCTAATGGATGAAAGGGAATGGAGATAGAAATTTTCTATCTTTATATATTAATAAATATTTTTAAAATAACCTAATAATTATTTTAATAAATATTTATAACATGCAATGATAGGTGGTGATGATAAATGAAAAATGTTGTTCATAGAGGCAGTAGTTCGCACGAACACACGATTAGTGTCCTCATTTTCCATTGTAAGGAAAGTAGGTGGAAATTTTTTATTACATTAATATAAATAAAAATTTAGTATAGTAATTAAACTTATTTCATTATTTTATGGTGTAAATATAAGGCTCGAGGATTTTTTGTGAAGAAAGAAACTAGAGAGATCTTAGTTAGAACATATACTACATCCTTGGATAATCTATTTTGAAAAACATGATAATGATTCTTGGATTGTTATTTTAGGAATAAAAAATGCTCTAGAATTTTTATAAGGGGTTTTAGGAGGTATTTTGTCATGTCTTGGTTAATATATGGTGCTTGAAGTGTGCGTATAAGTGAGGAGATGAGGTTCTTTTTTAGAAGTCAGAGGAGTTGCACCCTTTTAAATACACTTAAATTTGAAATATAATAAATTATTTTCTCATGGTAAAGTAGAACCAAGTGGAAATTTTATTTATGATATTATAATTAATGATTTAAATAAGCTCATATGATTAAATTTAGATATGTTTTTGAAATATTTTAACCTTTATCCCATTGTTTAACACCCTCTTTAACACTCTCTAACCCTTACAATGGTGACTAGAATTTACTACGTTAACAAAATTTTATGAAAAAAATGAAATGTAAATTATTACCTAATTTGAACCATATGATTTGATATATTAAAAAAAATTAACTTTTTTAGGGGTTGTAAAAATAACTTTTAACATAAATATGAAAAACTAAATGAAAAAATAGTTTTTATAAAAATTCATTTTTAATCATAAAAATGAATTTAAACCAAAATCTTATATAGAATTTATCCAAATTCCATTTAATGGTTTATGAATTAAAAATTATATTTTCTTGACTTAAAAACCAATCCAAAAGTAACATTGTAATTACTTAATTTAAGAAATAGGTAAAAACAATTCCTTTATTAGAATAAAACATTACTTTGGTTTCAAAATGAGAAACATAGGTTTATAAATTAAACATAATATTTTTAATGATATATATTACTTCTTAAATATATATTTTCTATAAAAAAGGATTTATAAACATTCATTTCATGATAATTTCATAAAAGATATAGTATTTTCAAAATTAGTAGTTTTTACGATTTTCCAAAAAATAAAATATTTTAAAAAATCACAAAAATTCACCATAAGATATTTTTTTACATAATTAATTAAAAAAAGAATTTTATTTCTTAAAATTAAAATTATTAAACTCATAAATTTATTTTCTCAAATAAAAATAAAAAAATAAAAATAAAAATTTCATTTATTGAAAAATGTCTTTTAAAACATTAAGTGTTCTTATTATCGCTTCACAGAAAATAATAAATAAATTCTATTATATTAGTTCATAAATTGAGATATTAAATAATATTATAATCATCTCTTAAAAATGATAAATTTAATTTGTAATAGTAAAATAAAATACATTAAAAATAGTTTTTTGAAAAAAAGACATTTTAACATTAAATCAAATTAATTATTTATCTTCTAAATATATAAATTTTGAATTGATTAATATTTTTTCTTTACAATAGTTATTTTGATTCTTATAAATTTTTTGATAATGTTCATATAATTTGTTTCATATAGTTGTAGTTTTGATTTGCAAGTAACTTAATCTATCAAACATATATTTAAAAAAAAATACATTTCAAATATTGCTTTGTTTGAATTTTAAACGCTAAATTATTTTATAAATGAAAAATTTAAAATAAAATTTTAATTTTGAATAAAAAATCTCGATTCTATGGAATTTTTTATATTATTTTTTATTATCATAGTACTATAAACTTAATTATAAGATTTAAATTTGGTTTATTTTATTTTTAGTCTAGTTTTTCAAACGTAGATTTCAATAATGAAATAATTTTAAAATCAGTGTTATAGGTAAAATGTATTTAAAATATATGTATTCATTAATTTTTTTTAATTTAATAAATAATTTGAAATTTACAAAGATATGGATGTTTAATAAAACATTGTTTCTTAAAGAGACATTAATACAAAATAAAGAAAATTATTTCTTGTGAATTTTTCATAGTTTTTAAAAGAAGAAGAAAGAATGATTTTTATTAGTTTTCTTTATTCTGTATCAAAATAATTTTTAGGATAAAAATATATTAACATTCATTTTAAATATAAAATTTATCTTAGAAAAAATAACCATAAAGTTGTTTTCTCCTTGAGTGATTTTTTTAAAGCTTGGTATATAAGAAATTTTTAAATTACAACTGAACTATATGATTATATTTTAAATTTAAATTATTTATATATGATTTATGTTTAGTAAATTTTCTATTAGTGTAATTGTTTTTATTTAATTTCTTTATTAAATTATATTTTTTCCACCAATGATATTATTTATTTATAATATTGTATGGATTAAACATTTATAAATATATTTTTAAAATGTATAGGGTTAATAGTGAAAATACATTACCTTTGGATAGTGTTTTATAAGTTTACCATAAAATAAACCTCGATGTACTAAAAGTTTAGAGTATTTTTATATTTTTCAATTAAAAATCGATCATTGGAAAGTGGAATTAAATTTCCATGACCTAATTATAAATTTAGGCGGTAATTGAATAGAAATAAATTATATAAGCACTGTATATTGAAAAGATTCATTTATAAACATGTATGTTGGATATTGAATAGATAATAAAATAATATAGAACTTACTAGAAGTGATTATCCTATAATGAACGAAATAGTTACCCTCCGGAAGATAATCCATTTCAAAACATGATAAATGATGTATTCAGATTTAAAAGATACCATAAAAAAGATTTTCATATATTAGTAAAACATTTGGCTAATCATTAGTAGGTTAATGTAGCTCATAACATCAGTGATAATTGAAATGAGTTTTATAAATTAGATTAAAATGATATCTATTATTATATGAAGGGTATGATGAGTATTCAATGCTATATTTTCTAGTTAAATTAAGACATATAAAGTGTCTCTATGGAAATATTAATGAATAAATATCTATGAAATTAGAGTTGATTTATGATTTATTTTGTGAAGTTAGGTTCCCTACATATTTCTATGAAATGAATAAAATTAGTAATAAACTTGTTTTATATTATACAAAAATATATGAGATTCTTAATGGTTGTATGATTTATTAAGGATATGATTATGATATATAAGAATTAATAAGTTAGTTTACAGATGAATGAAAATATATAAAAAATGGTTACTGTATGAATTAATGTAACACTAGAATGAAGTGGAAAAATAAAACATCAATGAAGGTAAATTGTTAATTTCCACTAAAAACACGATTTCAAAGATTATTCATGTTTGGTAAAAACAAAGAAGAAACATGATCAACCAACCTAGGTTGACTTAACATGTCACTTTAGATGGCCAAACACAAGGTTCAAATCTTTTTCCTAATCACCATAGGCTGGAGATAAGCTCCTGGGCATCATTATAGGAAATAATGGGAATAATTTAATGTTCAAAACACCAAAACATGTTATATGTACCCAAAAAAATATATATGAAAAAAACAAAGTAAAAATACGATGTATAAATAGAAACATTGTACATAACAACTAAAAAGTCCAATGTTCCAAAAAACATAAAAATCCATGAGCCAATAGTCTATCTTTGTGTGATAATTGGTCACCAACATCCCAAACCACTAGTAGAAAACATTGTCTAGAAGGATCCTCCAAGATACATGATTACATACCCTTTAAAAAAGTCATGAAAAAAAATTCTACAAACACAGAAAAGAATATGTAGGGTGTGAGGAAATTCATAGTAGGGTAACACCATTAATCTAAAAATATCATTCACCATGTATATGTTAGTTCTATATTAAAAGAAAACTACTTTCACAAAGCAATAAATATGAAAACACATTTCACAAAACATCCCATTTGGTTTTGATTTTAAAAATAGTATATATATCAAGCCTTAAGAACATTTAAGTAAAACTTGTTTTATCAAATAAATGTAAATTACTAAGAAATCCATGCCAATTAAAAAAAGTGGGTATGTAAAGAACAAGAATCCAGGTATTGTCTACTAAAAATATGAAAATGGGATACATGATGAAGTTCAAGATACCAAACCATCCATGGAACTCTTGACGAAATAGTAAATCCTAGTTCCCTACCAAAACAAATATACTAAGGTCTTCACCAATTTCAAAGTATATAATTATGTGTAAGAGAATCTAAGAGAAACATTTTCAAATTATCTTTGCAAAATTTCATCGAATACTTAATGTTCATAAGAAATATTTTTTAAATAAACCCATTTAAAACATTTCATATTACCAATAAAGATAATGTAAGAATCATGTATATCAATTTATCCCCTTACAACATCAAACTAATAATTTTCATATGCCCAAACAAAAGTGTATCGCAAGAATATTCAAGTATCCCATGAGAAAGAATCCATTTGTTAAAGACACCTACATCACCAATAGAAGAAACCTAGATGCCTTCTAATTAAGTGTAGGTAAAAAAGATATGATATCCTCAAAAGCGTAAATCTAAAATGAGGAGCATCAGTTCCCCATAAAACCCTCTAGATTCCTTAATCAAAACCCATTTTTGTTCTAATGGATCAATGGGAACATAGATCAGGATAAGATCAAAATAAGATAGGATATTCTCACATTCCTTGAAGAGATTCAAACTAATCAATTGAGAATAACCGATGAATATAGGGGAGAGTATTTAAGAGAATCAAGGATGGTATAGTTAAAGTTAATGAGATATTTTGAGGAGATTAGAGTTAAAAATAAAAAAGGGTATCAAGGTATTTTTTATGAAACCACATTGGTCTCACTATAGAGACCCCAAATTATCATAAATATATATAACAAAATTTTTAGGAATATTTACTACATTACATAGACCCATACCTAATGGCTGTAATAGTTTATTAAATTTGAAAATTTAGAGGCACAAAAAACTGGTCCATATGTAGCCTAAATGATCTCACTCTAGGACCTTCATAACTATCATTCTTCTTAGACGTATCATACATAATAAATTCTTCATAACCTTGGGAAAAGAAAAAAACAATGGGTGATCACAGATGCTTTATAAGTGTAACTCTCTACACCAATAATCTTGAAGTCGGTACATTATTTTAATAAATTGGCATGATTACAAGAAAAAAATATTATTAGACAAATCAGTTTAGAAGTTTTAGAAAATATTTTACCTAAATGAACACTATATTATAATTAAAAACTTAATATAAAAGATAGATAATCATTTTGTAAATCAATTATTCTCATAGTTTAACCATTCTTATCAGTCATAATACACATCTTGGCATCATGGGAAAGTAAAAAATAATAAATGAGTGAGCTCAGACGCTCAGTAAGGGTAAACAATATAGTGGAAGATATTATAAATAAGCATAAAATTTTAGGGAAAGGTATAAAACTAAAACACATTCCTTTTAAACATAATATTCAGCATAATTTGGAAAGAATAAATGAAATAATTCCATTTAAACATTCACATTTATATTCTACTAGTATAATAACCACATGTAATATCAATAACTAATATCATAATGATGGAATTCATAATACCAGACATCATAACCATATCGTTAAGGCCTTGTTGGAAGACCATACATAAATAGGTAAAAACCCAAACTAGTTTGTATTATAAGACATATTGATGAAATAGTGGGATATAATAGGCCCTTCCCGTCACTTACGAAGTCCAATACATTCCTCATATGAAAAGGGCGAAATATAAACAACATAAAAATTTGTATTAAAAAAAGAATAAAAAATGATAATACATTAACCATAAACTATGAATGGAATAAAAATATCATATCCAAAATAAAACATATCATAAACCCTTCAATATAATATGGTAGGTAGTATTATAAACAATCAACCACAATTAAGCATAAAATCCAACAAACTATTTTGATATAGATGAAAATAATCTAATAAAATCATTACAAATTTCATAAGAAAAATACCCATTTTTTCTTTGAAATAATTTATCCAAAAGCTGGACATTAATAAAATAAGACACTAATTTCTTTTAATCCAAGTTTCCCATAAAACTTTGAAACATTTGAGATAATTTCAAAAATTAACATTTAAAAATATTCACATCCTTGTAAACAAATCCAAAAACCCCATTTTGAAAAAGTGGACCTGAATGAGAAAGATTTAGAAGAATAAATTATAGAAACATTTAAAATAATGCATTAGTTATAGATTCCATTATATTAAACCGTAAAAATATTCCTTTTTGAAAATATTTTTAAGAAACATGGACATGGATGATAATTATTTCCCAATACATACTTACATATAAATAATCTTAGATAATAATTAGTTTGCAAAATTAACCCTTACCTTAAGATCGATATCTTCTATACATGTGTGAAACTCCGGTATGTTGGTTTTAAAAATATTATTATATTATAAAATAATCATAATAATATTTATTATATCATATATGATTCATTTATGAAATTTTATTACCTGTTCATTTAACAATTTCATATTAAAGCAATATTTTGGGTAATAATCACTTTCTTTATTATACGTATTTTGAATTGTTATTATGGATATTATTTATTAGATAATGATTTAATAAATTAGATAATTTAAAAAATGATCTATATATCATATATATTCAATATATAAATATATATAAAAGATATATATACGAAATAGAACACATTATTCCTTGAGAAGGTAGGCCGTACATGCACACGAACATTGTTTTTGTTTTCTAATCGTATTAAAATGAAGAAATTAAATAACATATGTATATATATATATTATTCCAGTAGAATTATTATTTTATATATTTAATAATTATTCATTATATATATTTTTATAATCATTATTGAATGGTTAAAATGGAGAATGAATCTCATCACATCTTGGAGATGGTAGATTGTATGTACACACAAGCGACAATATCGTTCTGAAATGGTCAAGGGTAAGGAATTGGATAAAAATGAATTATAAATAAAATTTCATGTCATATTTATTATTTAAATCATTTATATTCAAAATTTTACCCATTGATATAACGTATAGATGAAAAACAGTATTCTCCACAGTGTGGAGATGATAAGGAATACATACACATGCATATTGATATTGTTTTTCATAGGATGGGTAAAAAGAGGAATATGGTTATACCATAATCATAACAACATATCAGAATAAAGTAGACTCTGGAGTTATTTCCTTATTATGGAAACAACTTATATAAATTAAGTAGAAGAAGAAAATAATTTTGATAGAGTTGGTAAAACAATAACATATTCTTCAAGTATGTCCTTTTTATTTGCACAAAGGACTCCTTATGCTGGATTTATGACAAAATTATGGACTCTAGGATGAATAGAGTGATGTTTTTTGGAGATATGGTAAGGTTTTGGCCGAACTAAATATCTTTAAATGTGTGAATAAAAGAGAAGGAGTGGATTCCATTTTTAAGAAAGTGGAGATACACTTTTGAAAATTCTAAAACAATTAATTTAATATAAATATAGTGTAGATTTAAAATTGCTAAAAAGTGAGTTATTTAGATTATAATATTATTTTGGGTATAAATCCTTTCAACCAATGAATTTTTTACATGTTTAGGTAACAATATTAACCGTATATTTTAGCTTTAACCCTTAGTTAAATTGTTTAACTATTACCAATAATACTTTTCTTTTTACACTATAGGGTTAATATAGATACTATAAAATAATAAAAGTATAAAAATTGGATAATTTATTACATTATTAATATTATCAAAGTTATTTGGAATATTTATATATTTTTATAAATTTTATACCATTAATGAAAATATTATTTATTTTAAAATTTCATTTAGGTCAATTTTGACACTATTTATTAATTGAAATTTAAAAAAATCCTAACAACTTGATTACTTAAAAAACTACATTAAAAAATCTATTAAAATTCATAGTAATCCCAAACATTTATGTATGGAATAAAATATTTCAGTGTTATTTATTTTAATATTTTTAAGGTCATTTATTTGGTTCTTCTTTCAATAAATCAACTACTCCATCATCATTATGTCATAATTAAATTTAATTATTTAATGTCTAAAAATTATAAATAAATTATAATGATTTATAGAATCATTTTATATTTCATATGAATATTTATATTATAATTTATCCTATGTATAACCCCATATTATAAATGATTTAGTTATAAAATGTTTGGGAATGGGCTTTTTAACTTATCATTAAATAAAATATAATAAAAGTCTTATTATTACCCAAGTTTCATAAAATGATCATAATATCATCCTAAGTCGTTTTTTTTTCAAATTAAACTTATACAATGAAATTATGAAATGTTTTAGGGTAAATGTTAAATTTTATAATATTATTTTTACGTTTAATTATATAATTTAACCTTAACCATGGAAAATAAATAAAAATCTACTGATGTTAATATTCACAAAAAAAAGTTTAGTTCTTCCTATTAGACCAAAAATTTAATACTAATTAAAACAATTTATACACATTTTTTGTAATTCTATTCATATAAGAAGTACAATTATGTTTAATTCAAGTCCCACAACTGTGGCTAGAGGGCAGGTAAAAGAGACTTTCAAATGCTCAAATAAGTTTTTCATCTATTTATATTAAAAAAATGATTAAAATAAAATCAATTGGATTAACATATTTATTATTATTCTATTTTAATTTAAAAATCAATTTAATATAAAATAAATATTAAATGAACAACTCAATTTTTAACAACAATGCAGCATTTTTCACTATTCATCAAAAATTGAAACCTTTCAGAAAAATACCATAAATTCACCCTATGATAATTTTGATATTAAAAATTGAAAAACGAAGTCAATTTTAAAAATAAAATTTATAAATTTCATAAGGTTGCAAATACTAATCATAACTACTTTTTAAACTACTAGTTTGATAGATTATAGTGTACTCAGACTCAGTATTGTGCGCAATGCAATCTATTGAATTTATTTAAAAGGAAATTTAGAGTAGAATCTTAGGGTTTTACATTAACCCTCATAAAATAAATTGATTCCCTTGAATTGTTGAATTCACTTTCCGTAATTGGGGTCTGACTATTCGAAATTCCTTTTTTGAAACCCCACATCAGAATAAGGGTTGATAAAACTTACACTTTAATATAAACAAATATAAGTAAAAAGGTTACCAGAGATAACACATATAGGGGTTCTATGGAGGAAAACATGGATTTGAAAGAAGAATTTAGCCATAAAGTTCTGATGGAGATTGATAGTTAACATAGTTATGAGAAAGCTAAAAATCACAGTGCTATAAATATATGATGATCTAAGGGACCATTTGATTCATTGGAAAAATTACTAGGATACAATTTTTGGTTTTAAGTTTCTTTCCCTAGAGTCCATGTTTTTTTACTATTAATAAAATCACATAATTGATTTTTTTCCATGTCATAAGAATAATATGATCCTTTGGTTGTGCTTCGATCTATTTTAACTTTATCCTTTACACCTAGAAATGAATGTTCAAAATGACTTTTTCATGCCTTAAGCAGTTTGGATTAATCATTAGGCCCAAAAGTATTTTCTTCATCCTATAAATGTTTACTAAAAACTAAATGACTATAACAAATTACCAATTAAATCATATTTAAAACCCAAAAATATTATCCAATGTTCAACTTATCCCATTCCAACCATAAGACTTTTCTAAAACACTTTTATCCAAATCAAATGTCCAATAAGGTCTCCAAATTTCCAAAATCAATCATAACATCATATTTTCCTCAAACATAAGTTTCTCTTAGTATTGAATACCAAATATATGAATACCTTTAAATCCTTAATAAAAACTCTCATGCTTCCAAATCCTTAAGAAAAAAGTACTACAATACAATCCTTATATATCTCATGATTCTGATAAATAGAATATGATATTAAATACAAGAACACACATAAATTAATCATTCCACTTCAAATATATTAACAATATAAGCTTGGACTAGATACCCTTTCTTCTTCTAATATATATTTCCTTGAATCTTTGAAAAATATTTTTCATAATGTATCATCTCATTACAATTATAGCATTTCATATTTACAAATTCTTTCTTTATCTTACAATCGTGATCCTAGTGACCTTTCTCAACACACTTTCAACAAACTCCACATTTTTTTTGAAGAAAGTACTACGGTTTTGCTTACCACAATTATCACATATGTGGAAAATCCTTATATTTTTTTTCTCTTTACCTATCTCTTAATCCACCATTCTCTTATTCTCTTGGTTTTCCTTAAAGTCATAAGACTTAGAAAATCATTTCTCTGTCTTGATAGAACTTGAGACTATATATTCATATGATGAGAATGTTTTGGAGACTAAATCCTTTAAAATAATTGTATTTAAACCATAAAATAAATGATCAATATTGATCCTCAGGTTACATATATAGCCTGTAGCGTGCCTTGATGTCCTTGTAAAGTTAGCTTTATACTTTGAAATATCCTCATCCTCTTTTTTGATTTATTATTAGAAAGTTCCTCTCAATATCTTATTATTGTTCATGAGGAAAGTACTTTTCTATGAAAATTTCTTTAAATTCCCTCTATTCTATATTTTATATTTCATAATCCTTCATCATGTTTTGAATTAATGACCACTATTGATCTATATCTCTTGAGAGATGATAAAATTATCTAACAACCTTTTCCATTTCATTACCCCCCCAAAGTAAGTAATATTTTCTCTAAGGAATTTATCCATTGCTCGGATAAAAATGGATTGGTATTCCCATTTAATGTTGGAGGATGTAGTCTCTTGAAGTGGTATAACATTGATTCTATGTGTTGTGAATCTGGATGCTCCATAAAGGTAGGGTTATTATTCATAACCCGAGTCAGTTATCCCAATATAGTTATAAGTTGTTCAGCACTAGCTGCAACTCTTTCTCCAACATCATTATCGTTAATATGTGGGAAATTCCTACATAGATTACATAAATTTATATGATTTCTATTTCTTCCACTAGGTTCCATTTCTAAACAATCACATTCAATAGATTAGGTTATGAATCATAATGCGCAATTCTAAATACGTAACATAAATTAAAGAATTTATTCATATCTAATATGATAATAATAAAAATAGGTTCTTTGGGGACATATTTACTTTTAAATACTTAATAATGGTCAGTAAAGAGAATGTGAATTATAATAAGAATATGCCCCAAGATTGTCAAGCCAGGTGCATAGTAACACCCATTTTCATGTGCTATGTTACCCTAAGTTAGGCCCAAAAATGCTTTTTGGAGTTATTACTCCATGCTAAATCTGTTCCAACACCACATCCACTTGCAGTATTAAGGCATGGATGTATTTTCTTGTAATACCCACATAATTTATACCTTAGAAAAATTATTTCATGTTCTTATATCATTATTCTCAAATCATATATTAGGGTTATAATTCATAATATATGTTTTCTAAATCTAATTTCCAAGGTTTTTCAATAAATTTCTATTGATGCTAACTATAACGCCCTAACCCCTAAAGCTCGAAGTTGGTGCATTATTTTAATACATTGGAATGGAATTGAATCCTGAAGGACTGATCAGTTTAGCAGTTTCTAATAATATATTACATAAATATACATTACATTACAATTCAAAACATATTATTCTAGATAGATAATCATTTTATAACACCATTATTATCATAGATTAACCCGTTATAATAGTAATAATAAAAATCTTGGCTTCTGGGGAAAGTAAAACATAGGAAGGGGTTGGGTTTATATTCTTTGTAAGGGTAAACAATATAGCGGTATCTATCATAAATAAGTATAAACTTTTAAAGAAAGGTATAAAACTAAAACACAAGACTTTTAAACATAATATTCAATATAACATGGAAATAATAAATCAAATAATCCCATTTAAACATTCACATGAATATTCTACTTGTCGAAAAATCACATTTAATATCAACAACTAGTCTCATAATGAGGGAATACATAATGTCAGACATCATAACCACACTGCAAAGGCCTCATTCCATGACCATACATAAACGAGTAAAATCCTGAACTAGTTTGTTTCATGAGGCCTACCGATGCATCCAAGGGATATAGAAGGCCCACATCACATACTAAGTCTAATACATTCCTCTTATGAAAATGTTGAAACATAAACAACATAAACAATCATATTAAATATAGCATAAGAAATGATAATACATTAACCAAAAACCATGAATGGTATCAAAATAGAACATCCAAAATCAAAAATATCATGAACCCTTCAATAAAATATGGTAGGTTGTATCATAAATAATAAAACTCAATTAAGAATAAAAACCAATAATTTATTTTTACATGGAAGAAAATAATCTAAAAAAATCATTAAAAATATATTTAGAAAATAAAATGTTTTCTTTGAAATCAGTTATTCCAATGACGCACATATATAAAAGAAGGCTTTTAGAAATAAATTTTTAATCAATGTGTTCCATACCAATTTGAATAATTTGATATAAATTAAAAAATTAACATTAAAAAATATTCATCTCTTTATAAATAAATCCATAAAACTTATTTTGAAAACATGGACACGAATGAGAATGTTTTATAGGAATAAATCTTACAAAATTAAAAATATGTCTTAGTTAAAGATTAAAATACATTAAAAATTTAAAATATTCCTTTTAAAAACATTTTTATTAAACATAGACATGGATGATAAATATATCACAATAAATGTTTACATATAAATAATCTTGGATAATTAATAGATTGAAAAATTAACCATTACCTGAGGTTCGAATTCTTCCATACCTGTATGAAAATTATGAATGGAAGTTTTAAACATATTATTAACCTATAAAAGAATAATAATAATATTTATTATATCATATATGATTTATTTATGACTTTATATTATCCATTCATTTAACAATTCCATGTTAAAGCAACGTTTTCGGTAATAATTACTTTGTTTATCATACATGTTTTGACTTTTTATTCTTGATATTATTACATAGATCTGGATTTAATTACTTAAATAATGTAAAAAATGATCCATATATCATATATATTCAGTATATAATCATATATAAAATATGGATATATGAAATGGAACACACCGTTCATGGAGACGGGTGGCCGTACATACGCATGAACACTATTTCTGTTTTTATCATATTAAATAGAAGAAAGTAAATGAAACACACACACACACACATAGATATATATATATTACAATAGAATTAATATGTCATATATTTTATACTTATTCAATATATACATTTTTATAATCATTCTTGAATAGTTAATGTTAAGAATGAATCTCATCGCATCATGGAGACGGTACACTGTACACACTCATTAGTAATGATATCAATCTGTAATGGTAAAGGATAATTAATTGGATGGAATATGAATTATAAATAAACAATATAATGTCGTATTTATTATTTAAATCTTATATATTCAGCATTATACACATCAAAATAATGTATAGATGAAAAATATTTTACACCAAGATGTAGAGAGGTTAATCCGTACACATGCACACAAAGTGATATTGTTTTTTGTAGGATGGGTAAAAGGAGGAATATGATTGACCCAAAATTATAAAAATATATCATAATATATTAGAATTTGGATTTATTACTTTAGTATGAAAACAAAATAGGGAAAAAAATGTATTAGAATAAAATAACTTTGAATGAGTTGGTAAAACAATTACATCTTCTTCGAGTATCTCCTTTGGATTTTCACAAAAGGATTCCATAGGTAGGATTTATTCCAAATGTATGGACTCTAGAAAGAATTTATGGAAGTTTTTAGGATAAATTTGAAGGTTTTTTATGAACTAAAGGGCTTTAGAGGTGAGAATAAAAGATAAGGATATGTTCCCTTTTATTAGAGAGGGGGGCACTTTTGAAAAATCTAAAACTATTAATTTAATATAAATTGAATTTCTTTTTAAATTGATTAGAATTGGGATATTTAGATTTTAAGATGATTATGAGTCTAAATAATCTCATCCAATTAATTTTATACATTTTTAGGTGACAATATTAACTGTATATTTTGGCATTATCCCTTAGTTAAGCAGTTTAACCATTACGATGACTACTTTTCTTTTTACACTATAGTGTTAATATAATTACTGTAAAATGACAAAAGTACCCCAGTTATATAATTTATGACATTATTAAAATTATAATATATAGTTTTATGATATATATATATATAAATATATATATTAATTTTATATCATTTAATAAAATATTATTTATTTTAAAGTATCAGTTATCCCAATTTTGAAACTATTTATTAATTAACATTTTAAAAAGTCCAAACAACTTATTCCTTAAAATAGAATACATTATATCATCCCCAATATGTCATATTCATCCAAAAAATTCATTTATGACATAAAATATTTCAAATGATATTTATTTTAGTATTACTAATATCATTTATTTGGTTCTTATTTTAATAAATCAATTACCACATCATCATTATGACACAATTAATTTTAATTATTTAATATATAAAAATTAAAAAGGAATTATCAATTTTTATAGAAAACTTTTATATTTCACATGAATATTTATATTTGAATTTATTATATGTGTATACCTATATTAAAAATCATTTAGTTTTTAAAAGTTTGATTATTCCATTTTTAACTTATTTTTAAATATAATATAATAAAAGTCTTATTCTTACCCAAGTGGATTTAAAATATCATAATTTCATCCTAATGTTAATTTTTATCAAATCCTACTTATAAAATGAAAATAGGAAAAGTTTTAGGGTAAATTTGAAATATTGTAGTATTATTGTTATCTTTAATTACCCAATTTACCTTTAACCAGGTATACAAATAAAAATTTAGTAAATTTACTAATAACCAAAATTTTTTGTTTTTCTATTGGACCATAAATTTAATACCAATTAAAACCATTTATGTCTATTTTTATAAATCAGATTAAGATAAGAGGTAAAATTAAATTTAATGTTAATCCAGTAAATGTGGATAGAAGGCGAGTAAAAGAGACGTTCAAAAGTTCAATAAAATTTTATATATAATTCTATTATAAAAATGATTCTAATTGGAAAAATTGGATTAATATATGTATTATTTATAAATTTTGACTTTAAAATCGATTTAAATTAATATAATTATTAAATTACAAAGATGGTTTTTAGCAACAATGCAGTATTTTTAACTATTCATAGAAAATTGAATCTTTTCCAAAAACTAAAAAAACCACCCTAAGAAAATTTTGATATTTAGAATTAAAAAATGATGTCTATTTTGAAGAATAAAATTTATAAACTTAATAATGGGGTTAATACTATTAATAACATCTATTTAAATTATTAGTATGATAAATTATGGTGTGCTCGAACTCGGTGTTGCATGCAGCAAAAGATATTGAATTTATTTAAAAAGAAAGATAACATGAAATCTTGGGGTGCTAAAATAAGGTTAAAAATGGAGATACATAAGAATAACATTAATATAAGTATACTAGAACATGATCATAAAATATTTAGACAATACCTTGTATATAAAATATCAAAATCTAGTGTAATGGAATAAAAATTGGAAGTTCATATGACATGAAAAATATGGGAATAACAGAACATGAGCCATGAGAAAATAATATTTTCATAAGACATGGATTTTTTCCATACACATAAGAATAGAAAATAATTTTCATATTTTTCAAGGCTCATTTCCAAGGCTATTATAGTGAAATGAGTTCACTCCCCAAACTATAAGAGTAGTCAAGGTTCACTCCCAATTCCATAAAAGTAGAAAAAGTACCATACTAAACTAGTTTTACCATCCATTGTAGTTATATCTATCTCATGAGATATGAATCATTACCCAATGAATTGGAAGGAGATATAGGTCCCACCAATATCATAATGAAAACTATATTTATGAGTGCCACTATATTATAATCATTTATCATATCATAACCTTTGAAAAGAAACATGCTTTATAGAAAATTCATAATATCATAACCTATGGAAACAAGATAGATTTTATAATAATTTCATTATTTCATCATCACAATACCTGTAACACTCCAAGCTTCTACGGTACGCTTCTCTTTGAATAATGTGATAGCGTGTGTTGTACGCAACACCGAGTTCTAACACACCATAACCAATCAAACTAGCCGTTATGAATAGTAATACCTACCTTTTGAAATTATATATATTTTATATTTCAAAATGGACTTCATTTTTGGATTCTAAATATCGAATTTAGCCTAAGGTGAAATTTTGGAACTTTTCGGATAACTTTAATATTTTGATGAATAGTGAAAATTACTAAATTTTAATTAAAAACAACTTTTTTAATAAAAATAATTAATAGTGATAAATTATGAATTTGAGTGATTTTAAAGTATATTTAGAATATATTTTTACAATTTTATATAATTTTGGTCATTGGACATAATTTTACAATTAAACCGGACATAAACAAGTGCCAATCTTTTGATAGTTATTGTCTCTTAAAAACACGCTTTTTGTTTTAACAACAGGAATTAATATTAAATTAATTTATGCCACTTATGTGTTTTGAATTTGTAAAAATAGATTCTATATTTGGAATCAGGAAGTTAAAATTATGTAAATAGGTAACATTTATTTATAGTCATTTTGAATAATTACTGCGGTAAATATTTTATTTACCATGGTTAAGGGTAAATCCAGTAAATAAGGGTTAAAAAAATATTTTAATAATAATAAATTACCATAAAACGTGTCCTAGCCTTATTGGTGGATACATGTCCGACCATGGGAATCTTTGGGTCAATTTTGGGACCTCATGGGGCCACTTGTAGGTGATAGGGACACTTTATTTTAATTAAGTTAAAATGTGTACAAAAATGACACAAACATATATCTTTTAGCAAAACAATTTTTACATATGGTTATATATGTTGGATTTTAGATTATAAATATTCATTAGAAAGATAAAGAGATTTTATACATAATTATATTTTATTTATAATTTTTATACATTAAATAATTTAATTTATTTATGACACAATGATGATGCAGTAATTACTATAATAGTGAATAATTAAAATAATTGATATTATAAATACCCAAATAAATATAATTTTAGACTTTTTATGAATTAAAATAATTTTCTAAGTTAATATGACATGTTAGGAATCAGTTAATTAATTTTTTTAGAAGTAATAATTCTGTTATGAGTTTCAAAAAAATCAACTATTGAATAGTGTCAAAATTGACATAAAAGAGTTCTTAAAACAAATATTATATTATTAATTGATATTAAATTATTAAAAATATAGGTTTCTGCAAAGAGACTTATATCATGATAGTTATATCATTAATGGACCACTTTAAGGTCTCTTGGATGTATATAGTATGTTTATTAACTATATATTATAAAAATACAAAGTGACATGGTAAATGTCAAACTAATTAACTTAGAGTTAAAACTAAAAGATAAGGTTAATATAGTAACCCAAACCTGTATAAATTCTATTGGTTGAGTTTTTTTCGACTCATCCCCACCTTAACCTTTGAATAATCAACTTTTGAGCCATTATATACCGAATATGAATTTATTATAAATTAATATTTCTATATTTTCCAAAGGTGCCCCTCACCCCTCTTATAAACGGGCACTCCTCCTTCTCATTTCTTCACACCTTCAAAGCCTTTTGGTTCGGCCAAACTCTGCCCAAATACTCTCCCAACTTCCCTCACTACAACCTAGAGGCCTTATTTTGATAAGAAATCCAACCTAAAGAGTCCTTTTGATCAAATCAAAAGGAAGAAACCGAATAAGAGGTAATGATTTCACAACCATTTTCCAAGTTCTTTTCCTCTTCCACTTATTCTTCCTTTGTTTTTACCATTCTAAAATAATAACTACAGTATTATATATATACTGTGATGTTATTATAAATATGGTACAACCATATTCAGTATTCTATCCACCCATTAAATAACTTTTCACCATACGTGTGTACGTACGGCTTACCGTCTCCAGGTCGTGGTGTAATTGTTATTCAATATATTATTATTTGGATGGGTATAATAATGATTTGAAACTCATGTAAATAATAAATATATCATGTTAATGATTTTTTATATATGATATACCATCCATTTATATATTATATTAATATCAAAAGAATGATATTGTCGCTCGTGCGTACGTACGGACTACCGTCTCCACGAACGCGATGATATTCATTCTCCATTGTATCCATTCAAGTATAATTATCATTTGATGATTTAAAAATGATTTTTAAGGACTTGATATCATTATGGATATGAATAAGATACAAACTATCTATAACAAACACGGATTATGTAACAAAACATATAAAAGAAAACGAGTAAGTTAACACCCGAAATGATGATAATTCTAAGATATTATTAACAAATCAATGTTAAAAGATCATATATGATATCATATTAATATATATGATTCTTGTATAATTTAATAACAATTATTTTACCATTATACAGGAGGTTAACCTACCCCAACCAAGTAAAAGTACATGGTAAGGGTTATTTCACAATCTCTTCATTATCCGGGGTTGTTTATACATAATAATCTACTGGGATCTCTTTATCATCCACATCCATATTTCTTAAAAATGTATTTAAAAACATTTCTAATATTTAAAATAATATGGGTTAAAGTCATTTATACCCTTGTTTGACTTTTTATAAGAGTTTTATAAAGGAATCTTTCCGTCGTTTTCCAAACAAGGTGCTTTTTAACCTTTTCGACAAAATTAAGTTAAGAATGTTTTTTTAACTTATACAGCGGGTGCAGTTATTTTCCACCGCTATAAAATCTTAGAAGCTTCCCTTACAATATTATAAGAATAATTTCAAAGAAAATGTTTTATTTTATATGGCTCTTAAATGATTTCAAAAATAAAAAGAGATATTTCTCTAAAAAGAGTTTTGATTTCATCTATATCAACATCCTTTGATGGATTTTACGCTTATTTGAAGTTGATTTATTATGATACAAAACTTATATATTGTATTGAAGGTTTTGTGATATATTTGACTATGGATGTGCTATTTTTATACCATTCATAGTTTATGGTGAAAGTATTGACATTTCGTATGCTAGTTTTAATACGAATGTTTATGTTATGTTTAAACCTTTTCATATGGGAATGCGTTGGACTTAATATGTGATGGGTGGAGCCCGCTATAGCTCCTCAATGCATTGGTAGGTCTTATGAGACAAAATTGTGTCTTGGCACAGGGCCTTTACAAAATCTTATTTGTAGTCTTGGCACGAGGCCTTGGCTATGTGGTTATGATAGTCTGGCATTATGCATTCCATCATTATGAAAGTTGTTATTGATTTTGCATGTGATTATTCGATTAGTAGAATATCCATGTGAATAAGTAAATGGAATTATTTCATTTTATTTATGCCATACTATGTTGAACGATCAAGTTTGAAAGGCTTTTGTTTTAGTTATACATTGCCTTAAATGTTTATTCTTATTTATGAAAGATTCCGCTATATTGTTATCCTTACTGGGCATTTGAGCTCACCCCTTTTCTATGATTTATTTTTCCCAGGAAGTGAAGAAGTAAATTATGAATGACCTACATGGATATTATGAGGGGTTAATAGTGTGGACTATGGAGACAATATGTTATTGTAGTAGTTTCTCACATTATGATGTAATGTAAAACTTTATGAATATATCTATTGTTTCCAAAGCTACTAAACCAATCGGTCTTTCGAGATTTGATCTTTCTTGTTATCATGACAATGTTTTGTAATAATGCACTGACTCTAGGTAACTAGGGTCGGGGTGTTACAGTTGGTATCAGAGGAAGTTTAGTACAAACCTTGGAAGCTAGATTTAGATAAACTCTGATTAGAGCACGTAGACCTAAGATGAACTTGGAGGATTAGTATAGAAGAACTTCCTAGAATTTTGGTATCATAGAGATTTTGTGAGTTTTCCGAGAAATACATCCCTGTCTGGATACGAGCAGGTAGAGGCGGCTCTGGAAAAGATGTACCTAGGGGTAAAACCCGAAAACACCGCTTTGAGCTAGACTCGAACGGGAACTGGTGCACGACAATGGGCCTTGCTGCACTCTAGGTTACGACACTCCCAAGGGATATGATTAGGATAACTCTCATTTTCTTTACAAATCATTATGAAGGGTTTATGAGTATATAATTCCTCAAAGAAAACATTTTTATGATTATGGATTATATCCATAAATAGTTCAATTTATGTTAAGTATTTTATAAGTATGGTATTATGTATTTTGATTCATAAACTGATCTAGTTTATGCCATTGTTTAGAAATGGCGCCTAGTGGAAGATATGGAAACCGTATCAATGAACTCACTCCATGTAGGGATTTCCCTCCTTCTCAAGATAATTATAGTGGATATGGTGATGCAACTGGTGCCGATCAGCTAATCACCATACTGGGACAACTCACTCAGGTTATGAATAATAACCTTACCCGTATGGAGCACCCTGATCCGCAGCATGGAGGATCAATGTTAGTTCGATTCATGAGGCATCAACCACCAACGTTCAATGGGAGTACAAATCCCTTAGTAGCCGAGAAATGGATATTTTCCCTAGAGAAAATATTTCAGGCTTTGGGGAGTAGTGAAAGGGAAAAAGTTATCATGGCAAATTACCGCCTCACTGGAGATGCTGATCAATGGTGGTCATTGATTCAAAATATGAAGGAAGATGATGAAGTATGAAATATGGAATGGAGGGAGTTCAAAGATCTATTTTTAGAAAAATACTTTCCTCGCGACCATCGAGCAGATATGGAAAGGCAATTTCTGAGTCTGAGACAGAAGGAGGATGAGAATGTCGCAAAGTATGAGGCTAACTTTACAAGGTTAGCAAGGTATGCTGGAGATTATATATGTAACATAAGAAGTATGATTGATCGTTTCTTTGATGGGTTAAAACCATTTCTTCGTCGAGCATTAGTCTCACAATCCTTTTCATCGTACGAAGACATTGTCTCATGTGCTATCAAGACCGAAAAGGAATTCTCTAAGTTTTATGACTTTAAATCAAAGCAAGAGAAGAGGAGGCATGCTGATCAATCTGGGAATGGAAATAAGGGGAAGAAAGGAAAGGTTGAATACACATCCTGTGGTAAATGTGGGAAGAAACACCCCGATACTTGCTTGAAGGGAATGGGAATCTATTACAAATGTGGTGAAAAAGGCCACCAATCTCGTCATTGCAAAGGGAAGAATGAAGCTACCAATGTTCAGTGCTACAATTGTAGGGAGATGGGGCATTATGTAAATGAATGTCCTAAGCGTCAGGAGAACTTACCTCAGAAAAGGCCAAGGGATCTAGGCCAGACTTATGATATCACTACTGCTGAGGTAGAAGCTCCGAAAGATATGGTGGTAGGTAATTTAATGGTTTCATCAAGTTTAGAAAATGCATTATTTGATTCTGGATCATCGCATTGTTTCATATCTTCCCAGTTTTCTAAGAAAATTAGATATTTCCAATTTGATTTAATAAGGGAGTTGTGAGTTAAAACTCCTAAGGGAAGTATCATTGCAACAATGTTTTGTGAATCAGTCCCCATTAGAGCACATAAATGTTCTTTATCTGCTGATCTCATCGTCATACCTATGATTGAGTTTGATATAATCCTTGGTATGGACTAGTTCTCGGACTATGATGCGAAGATTTATTGTAAGAAGAAAGAGGTTACGATTCTTGATGATAATGATAAGGAACACCATATCTTTAGAGCAGAATCGTCACCACCTAATTCTTATTTAGATCCACCCCCAGTAGCTCAACTAAATTGAATTATTGGGGAGCAAGAGAATGAAATAACTATGGGTGAGGAAAGGAATGTTCAAATAGAAGATGTACCTGTTGTGAAAGAATTTATAGATGTATTTCCGAAAGATTTACCTGGACATCCTCTAGAACCAGAAGTTGAGTTTTCCATTGATTTAATTCCGGGATCAAGTCCTATATCAAAGACCCCTTATAGAATGGACACTGTAGAATTAGTTGAACTAAAGAAAAAACTAGAAGAATTGAGTAATAAGGGATTTATTCGCCCTAATGTTTCTCCATGGGGAGCCCCTGTTCTTTTTTGTTAAAAAGAAAGATGGATCTATGAGGTTATGTATCGACTACATGGAGATCAATGCTATAAAAATAAATAACAAATATCCCCTACCACGCATTGATGATTTATTTGACCAACTGCATGGAGCTCAATACTTTTCAAAGATTGACCTTCGATCTGGATACCATCAGTTGTGTGTGAAGAAGGAAGAAATTCCAAAGACAGTATTTCGAACCAGGTACGAGCATTGCGAGTTTACTGTAATGCCTTTTGGATTGACTAATGCACCCTCTGTATTCATGGATCTGATGAATTGTGTTTTCAAGGAGTATTATAGAATCCCGTCTTTTTATAACATAACTTTCATTCCATTACACGGAACTGAGGATCTTTAAGGTTTAGTGTCTTGGAAACAAGGAACATAAAACATGAAACAAAAAAAACATTCTTCTTAAACACTTGAAAGGCTTCTCCTCATGTTCACCCTAGGATCATTACTGCATCTCATAACCTGGGGATATACATCAAAAGAAAGGGTGAGCAGAAGGCCCGGCAAGGGAAACAAGTGAAACATTTTACATATGAACTTGAGATACATCAATAAAGTCATGAAAAGGACTTTAAGGCATGAAAATGAAATCATGAGGCATATCATAATAAAAATAAAACTTTTTCAAAACTTGAAGATGTAGCTGCAACATTTAATATTGACAATCCTGAACATATCACCAAGGTCCATCCCCAAGGTGTCATTTGAAAATTACCAAGGTTATTCACCAAGGTATCGTGAAAATTGTAATCTCTAGTGGTTACATCATTACCCAATGCATTGGAGCGCTATTAGGGCACACCCCTAAATTTTCTTTTATTATCATGTGAGCCACATATATCATCATCAAAAATTTCATAAAGAAACCATATAGCACAAAATAAATAGGTTTCATTTCATAATCATAACGTTTTAAAAACTGCTTTAAAGACATGATCCTTACGTCACTTTAAAACCCACAGAAAAGGAAGGTGGGTCTCATGTATGTAAATACCCGAATTTAAAATAGAAAATTTTGGGATATATGTGAATACCCATTTAGAAGAAAGAGCTTTGAGTATTCACTTAATAATATAAAAGAACTTTATAAAAAGAGAGAGACATTTTGAGATGGAAATTCTGCAGCATAACGGCTATGTTACGAGAATTTAGAAGACATTAAAAAGAGATGGAAAATGGGTCAAACATTCATAAATGTCCCATAAAATAGTAGATGGACATAATAAGAAGGATAAATGATAATGGTAATGAAATTTCAATGACATACCATTTGAAATGAAAAACATGGAAGGAAGACAAAAATTAGATTTCTCTTATGAAAGTTCGACAGCCTAACGACATTACTTAAACTTCAAAAAAATGATTTGAAAAGATCAAATAGGGTCTCTAATCATGTGAACATAAGAGTTCAGTATGATAGATACAGAGGTAATGCCCCAACATAATTAAAAAGTAACATGAAATACTTGACATGAAAGTAGAACTTTGAAAAGAATGAGAAGGGTGAAAGAATCCCCTAAAAAATTCGGCAGCCTAACAGCGCCACTTAAAACATCAAAATACTAAATTGAAGAGATCAAATGGGGTCTCTCATCATATGAAAATAAGATTCCAGTATGATAGATATAGAGATCATACCCCAACATAACAAAAAGTAACTTGAAAGAATTGACATGAAAGTAGAACTTCGAAACGAGAAGGGTGAAGAACCACTTAAAAATTCGGCAGCCTAACGACGCCACTTAAAACATCAAAATACTGAATTGAAGAGATCAAATGGGGTCTCTCATCATATGAAAATAAGAGTCCAGTATGATAGATACTGATATCATACCCCAACATAACAAAAATGAACTTGAAATAATTGACATGAAAGTAGAACTTCAAAACGAGAAGGGTGAAGAACCACTTAAAAATTCGGCAGCCTAACGGTGCCACTTAAAACTTCAAAATACTGAATTGAAAAGATAAAATGGGGTATCTCATCATATGATCATAAAAGATGAGTATGATAAATTTAGGGATCATACACCAACATAATAAAAAGTAACTTGAAATACTTTACATGAAAATAGATCTTGAAAAAAGAGAAGGGAGAAAGAATCCATTACAAAAATTTCGGCAGCCTAACGACGCCACTTTAAACATCATAAAACGAAATAATGAGAGTAAGATGGGATCTCTCATTATATGAACATGAAAAGGGAATTAAGAGGAGTATAAAAGAACATCCTCCAACATAAGAACATGGATCATAAAAGGAATTACATAAAAGAGATTACTTGAAATGAAAGAGAGAGGTCAGATCCCTTACCTTAAAACGTAACTCTTAAAACTCATAGTTTTGGACCTTGAGGGCTTGGGGGCACCTTGGGAGGACTCCTTGGGAGGTAAGGAGACCAGAACATCGTTGGGGAAGAGTGGGGAGTCGAATGGATGAGAGGATGGCTTGATATTTATAGGGAAAGTGAGGGGACAATGCATTAATGGCCAAGGGACACCTCATTAGTGGTTTTGGAAAAACCATGGGCTTTCCCATGGTATTTTCCCATGGTATTGGCCACTTGTGACACCTCATACCTTATCTTACTATTTATCAGTCGAAAATATTGATTACATACTTAATACATCATTTAATGATGTCATTAAACACCCGTAACTTAAAAACTGTATTTTAACTATTCATCGAAAATTCAACTTTCTCAGAATAAACCCAAAATTTCACCTTAACCAAAAATCAATGCTCTGATTTCAAAAATGAAATCCATTTTAGAAAAATAATATTCTAAATATTTTTAATTAAATTTTTACTTAAAAACACTATTCATCGAAAATTTATTTTTTTCATAAAAATTCCCAAAAATTACCTTAACATAATATCGATGCTCTGAGTTCAAAAATGAAGTCCATTTTATAAAAATAATTTTCTAAATATTTTTAATTAAAATTTTAATTAAAAAAACTATTCATCCGAAAAAACTAATACTTGAATAATAATTTATGAAACCCTTATTTAACCATTTTATTGAATCACATTACTTAATCAAAGTGCCTAGCTTATTTAAATACTTTCTTTAAGTGATATTACTATTCTATTTGGACACATTATTAATCCTAATCATAAAATCACTATTCATAGTTTACTATTCATTAAAAATCAAGTTGATCTTATTAGACTCTAAATTTCGTACTGAACATAATTATAGAAGACCATTTTTTGAAAATCATTACACATTTTTAATTATTTAAGGTTTACATAAACATTTTTAAAATATCCTTTTTCTAAAATTCATCAAAAATATGCATACTATATTTATCCAGTCATTTGAAAATTCATAAAAGGAAATCGATTTTTTTTTAAAACAATGGATCACACAAGACAGTTACGGTCTCCTTACATAGCCCCTTATCACACCAGCATAAGACCTAAGTGTAAGGTGTGCTAAGGTGATAGAATCCGAGGGAGGCTCGGCCAACATCGCACGAGTAGTAATTTCTATCAGTTTGAACTTCTCGTGAAGGCGATAACGTTCCAGCTTTATACGATGAAGTTCAGCTTGGGTTTGGTCCAGAGAAAAGCCCAGTGGTGATACCTCCTTCCCAAGTTCTGTTAGATGGGCTTCGATCGGTCCAAGACTACTGGGTGAGGCCATCGAATCTTCTTTCTATATTAATTAACCAAGATTGCTTGTATTTAGAGACAATAGTCAAAACGTTTAGTTTCCAGCGGTCATATTGACCAATGGTCAAATATCAGTCAAAACCCAACAGTCTAATTTTAATTATACTCATGTTATCAAATGAGACATTTTTGTTGAGTATAAAAATAAAATAAAATAACACATAAAGTTAGGAAACAATATTTATTTAAAATTTCGGGTCGTTACAATATTCCCCCCTTAAGAAATTGCGTCCTCGTAATTTTTAAAATTGGGTTTTGAAATTTCATTGAAGTCCCACATCGGAAAAGGAGTCAGTAAAACTATTACTTTAAAAGAACGAAAGGGAAGTACAAAGGTCACCTGAGTTCACCCACTCTAGGATTCCATGTAGGAAAATTTGGACATGGAGGAGAAAACAAAGGGTCAAGTTCTGAGGGAGAGTGATAGAGAACATGATTAGGAGAAGGTTAACCTTAAGAAAATCCCAAACTTATGATGTGTGTAAATGGTTTTTGATTACGTAGTAGGAAACATAAAGCAACAACATTTTTGTTTTACATTTCTTTTCATAATTTTGAGGAATTCATTTACTACATAGAACAAAAACATAAAAATATACCTACCTTCAAGTAGAGTGTCATCCTTTAATAAGTCCCTACCAACACTAATCTTTTCTCCAAATGATGAGAATTCAAAAACACTTGGTCTCATAAAAGCACAAGAATCATCTTCTAGATAATCACATAATCTACAAATGATTAACTATCTATCTCTTCTATCTTTAAACATTATCCCAAAAACAGAAAGGTTAAGGTAAAACAACTCTTCAAAAAGAAAGAATCCCATAGGAATGGAAAGTACTTTTAAATCTTCAAAGTTCCATGGTACTACCCAAAGTTCATTATAGACCATTCCATAAATAACGGTCCTTAAAATTCCTCAAAATAAATCAACTAAGATTGGAACCCAAATACAAGAAGGATTTGATAACATAGTCTTCCAAAACAACTTCATTGTTCATCTCTAGACAACATCAACCACTGCTATCATCTTATAAAAAAAGTAGCTATCCTAAACATATTTTACCCAAGATAGGTTAATCATTCCCTAAATTACTATAAGTCCACCTTAAATTCATCAATTATTCAAAATATAAGTCAACCTAACTCCTCAATGAAAATACTATAGTAATCTATTTACCTCGATCATATAGGGTCCCCAAAATAGTGAACGTCTTCCAAAATAATAATCATCTTTTAATCCCCTAATCATCTCTATCATATTAATATGGAAATCGTCGCATTTCTTATCACATTGGTTGTTGGGACACGTTATTCCATTTCCCACCATTAACTAAGATGAGAAAGTATAATTATGGGCTTAAATACTTAACCAATAATCATGAAAAGGAACTTAAAGCATATAAGGATAACTTCTAGAAGAAAAGTATACCCTAACTTGTGATCCCCTAGGTTACCATCTAGGTTATCCATGATCATATATTCTTAGGTGAATCTTTATTTTATTTTATCTTTGTTCCTTTAACAATGGTCCATACCAAGCTTATGAATTTACCAAAGCATATCCCCTGGGAGTGTCTTAACCAAGAGTGTAGCAAGGCCCGTTGTCGTGTACCAGTTCCCGTTCGAGTCTAGCTCAAAGCGGTGTTTTCGGGTTTTACCCCTATGTACATCTGTGCCAGAGCCCCCTCTACCTGTTCGTATCCAGACATGGATGTATTTGCTTGGAAACCCCTTACTCAATACTCACCAAAATACCAGGAAGATTTCCTATATTTAAAATTTTCTATAGGGTTCTTCCTAGAGTTTTCATATCCTAATTTCCAAAAATAACTAAACCATCCTTTGATACCAACTATAGAATCCCGTCTTTTTATAACATAACTTTCATTCCATTACACAGAACTGAGGATCTTTAAGGTTTAGTGTCTTGGAAACAAGGAACATAAAACATGAAACAAAAAAACATTCTTCTTAAACACTTGAAAGGCTTCTCCTCATGTTCATCCTAGGCTCATTACTGCATCTCATAACCTGGGGATATACATCAAAAGAAAGGGTGAGCAGAAGGCCCAACAAGGGAAACAAGTGAATCATTTTACATATGAACTTGAGATACATCAATAAATTCATGAAAAGAACCTTAAGGCATGAAAATGAAATCATGAGGAATATCATAATAAAAACAAATTTTTTTCATAACTTGAAGATGTGGCTGCAACATTTAATATTGACAATCATAAACATATCACCATGGTCCATCCCTAAGGTGTCATTTGAAAATTACCAAGGTTATTCACCAAGGTATCATGAAAATTGTAATCTCTAGTGGTTACATCATTACCCAATGCATTAGAGCGCTATCAGGGCACACCCTTAAATTTTCCTTTATTATCATGTGAGCCACATATATCATCATAAAACATTTCATAAAGAACCCATATAGCACAAAATAAATAGGTTTCATTTCATAATCATAACTTTTTAAAAACTACTTTAAAGACATGATCTTTACGTCACTTTAAAACCCACATAAAAGGAAGGTGGGTCTCATGTATGTAAATACAAGAATTTAAAATAGAACATTTTGGTATATATGTGAATACCCCTATAGAAGAAAGATCTTTTAGTATTCACTTAATAATATAAATGAACTTTATAAAAAGAGAGAGACAGTTTGAGACGGAAATTCTGCAGCATAACGGCTATGTTACGAGGTTTTAGAAGACATTAAAAAGAGAGGGAAAATGGGTCAAACATTCATAAATGACCCATAAAACAGTAGATGGAAAGAATAATAAGGATACATGATCATGGTAATAAAATTTTAAGGACATACCATTTGAAATGAAAAACATGGAAGGAAGACAAAAATTAGATTTCTCTTATGAAAGTTCGGCAGCCTAACGACGTTACTTAAACTTCAAAAAAATGATTTGAAAAGATCAAATAGGGTCTCTCATCATGTGAACATAAGAGTTCAGTATGATAGATATAGAGATAATGCTCCAACATAATTAAAAAGGAACTTGAAAGACATGACATGAAAGTAGAACTTTTAAAAGAATGAGAAGGGTGAAAGAATCCCCTAAAAAATCCGGCAGCCTAATGGCGCCACTTAAAACTTCAAAATACTGAATTGAAGAGTTCAAATGGGGTATCTCATCATATGAACTTAAGATTCCATTATGATATATTTATAGATCATACCCCAACATAACAAAAAGGAACTTGAAATAATTGACATGAAAATAGAACTTCGAAACGAGAAGGGTGAAGAACCACTTAAAAATTCGGCAGCCTAATAGCGCCACTTAAAACTTTAAAATACTTAATTGAAGAGATCAAATGGGGTATGTCATCATATGAACATAAGAGTCCAGTATGATAGATATAGAGAACATACCCCAACATAACAAAAAGGAACTTGAAATAATTGACATGAAAGTAGAACTTCAAAACGAGAAGGGTGAAGAACCACTTAAAAATTTGGCAGCCTAACGGTGCCACTTAAAACATCAAAATACTGAATTGAAGAGATAAAATGGGATATTTCATCATATGTTCATAAAATATCAGTATGATAAACTTAGAGATCATACCCCAACATAATAAAAAGGAACTTGAAATACTTTACATGAAAATAGATCTTGAAAAATGAGAAGGGAGAAAGAATCTGTTACAAAAATTTCGGCAGCCTAACGACGCCACTTAAAACTTCATAAAACGAAATAATGAGAGTAAGAGGGGATCTATCATTATATGAAAATGAAAAGGGCAGTAAGAGGAGTTTAAAAGAACATCCTCCAACATAAGAACATGGAGCATAAAAGGAATGACATAAAAGAGATTACTTGAAATGAAAGAGAGAGGTCGGATCCCATACCTTAAAACGTAACTCTTAAAACTCAAAGGCTTGGACCTTGAGGGCTTCGGGGAACCTTGGGAGGACTCCTTGGGAGGTAAGGAGACCAGAACATCGTAGGGGAAGAGTGGGGAGTTGAATGGATGAGAGGATGGCTTGATATTTATAGGGAAAGTGAGGGGACAAGGCATTAATGGCCAAGGGACACCTCATTAGTGGTTTTGGCAAAACCATGGGCTTGCCCATGGTATTTGCCCATGGTATTGGCCACGTGGGACACCTCATACCTTATCTTACTATTCATAAGTCGAACATATTGATTACATACTTAATACATCATTTAATGATGTTATTAAACACCCGTAACTTCAAAACCGTATTTTCACTATTCATCGAAAATTCAACTTTCTCAGAATAATCCCAAAATTTCACCTTAACCAAATATCAGTGCTCTGATTTCAAAAATTAAATCCATTTTATAAAAATAATTTTCTAAATATTTTTAATTAAATTTATAATTAAATACACTATTCATCAAAAATTTATTTTTTTCAAAAAAATCCAAAAAAATTACCTTAACATAATATCGATGCTCTGAGTTCAAAAATGAATTCCATTTTATAAAAATATTTTTCAAAATATTTTTAGTTAAAATTTTAATTAAAAAACACTATTCATCCGAAAAACTAATACTTGAATAATAATTTATGAAACCCTTATTTAACCATTTTATTGAATCACATTACTTAATCAAAGTGCCTAGCTTATTTTAATACTTTCTTTAAGTGAGATTACTAATCTATTTTGACACATTATTAATCCTAATCATAAAATCACAATTCATAATTTACTATTCATCAAAAATCAAGTTGATATTATTAGACTATAAATTCTGTTCTGAACATAATTGTAGAAGACCATTTTTTGAAAATCATTACACATTTTTAATTATTTAAGGTTTAAATAAACATTTTTAAAATATCCTTTTTCTAAAACTCATCAAAAATATGCATACTATATTTGTCCGGTCATTTGAAAATTCATAAAAGGAAATCGAAATTTTTATTTAAAACAAAGGATTACACAAGACAGTTAGAGTCTCCTTACATAGCCCCTTATCACACCAGCATAGGACCTAAGTGTAAGGTGTGCTAAGGTGAGAGAATCCGAGGGAGGCTCGGCCAACATCGCACGAGTAGTAATTTCTATCAGTTTCAACTTCTCGCGAAGGCGATCCCGTTCTAGCTTTATATGATGAAGTTCAGCTTGGGTTTGGTCCAGAGCAAAGCCCAGTGGTGCTACCTCCTTCCCAAGTTTTGTTAGATAGGCTTCGATCGGTCCAAGACTGCTGGGTGAGGCCATCGAATCTTCTTTCTATATTAATTAACCAAGATTGCTTGTATTTAGAGACAATAGTCAAAATGTTTAGTTTCCAACGGTCATATTGACCAATGGTCAAATAAAAGTCAAAACCCAACAGTCTCATTTTAATTATACTCATGTTATCAAATGAAACATTTTTGTTGAGTATAAAAATAAAATAAAATAACACATAAAATTAGGAAACAATATTTATTTAAAATTTCGGGTCGTTAAAAGTATCTCGATGAATTTGTGGTGGTATTTTTTGATGATATCTTGGTATACTCCAAAATCTACTAAGATCATGAAAATCACTTGCGCATTATCCTGAAGACTCTGAGATGACATGAATTATATGGGAAGTTTAGCAAGTGTGAATTTTGGCTTCATGAGATTTCTTTTCTTGGCCATATTGTCTATAAAGATTGAATCTCTGTTGATCCTTCTAAGACCAAGGTGATCCAAGAATGGCCAGCACCTACGAGTATAACTGAGGTACATAGTTTTATTGGTTTGGCAGGTTATTATCGACGATTCGTCCAGAATTTTGCCCGATTAGCTAACCCATTAACGAAGCTCACACGTAAAGGGGTTAAAATTGTTTGGACAAAAGAGTGTGAAGAATGTTTCGAAAAACTGAAGAGAAGATTAGTCAATGATCCTATATTGACTCTACCATCGGGGAATGATGGGTTCATTATTTATAGTGATGCATCGAAGAAAGGACTTGGTTGTGTCCTTATGCAGAATGATAGAGTTATTTCCTATGCATCACGACAGTTGAAAATTCATGAACAAAACTATCCTACTCATGATATCGAGTTAGCAGCTGTGATCTTTGCTTTAAAGATATGGAGGCACTACCTCTATGGTGAAAAATGTGAGATTTATACTGATCACAAGAGTTTGAAGTATATTTTCTCACAAAAACAACTCAGAATGTGGCAAAGGAGATGGATTGAATTACTCAAGGATTATGATTGTACGATACACTACCACCCGGGGAAAGCAAACAAGGTGGCAGATGCTTTGAGCAGAAAATACCATGGAGTTTTGAACGTGATGAGAATTGAAAGGGATCCAATTTTGATGGATCTAGTGAAGATGGACATGGGAATAAATAGGGAAGTTGAAACATCAATTCTATTTCAACTGGTTGCCAAACCATCTTTACTAGAAAGGATTAAGAGTTCCCAGACCGATAATGAAGAATTCCAAAAGAAGATTAAAGTTGTGAATGATGGGAGACTGAGAGACTTTGTGTATGAAGATGGAATTTTGATATTTGGGAAGAGACTTTGTGTTCCCGATATACCTTATCTAAAAATGGAATTACTGGATGATGCTTATAGTTCCAATTTTCTTTATACACCCTGGGAGCACCAAAATGTAAAGAGATTTGAAGGAACATTTTTGGTGGGACAACATGAAGAGGGAGATTTCTGATTTTGTGTCAAGATGTATGGTTTGTCAACAAGTGAAAGCTGGAAGGCATCAGCCTAGAGGAGTCATGAAACCTCTTCCCATACCGGAGTAGAAATGGGAAAATATTACGATGGACTTTGTCATGGGACTACCAAAGAATCCTAGAAGGAACGATGAAATATGGGTTATTGTTGATCGTCTAACCAAGTCAGCACATTTTATTGATATAAGAGAAGATCTACCCCTAGAACGTCTAGCAAGACTATATATTAATGAAGTTGTGAGACTTCATGGAGTACCCCTATCGATTGTTTCTGATCGTGATCCCCATTTTACTTCAAGATTCTGGACAAGTCTTCAGAAAACCATGGATATTGAAATTCATTTGAGCACTGCTTACCACACTCAGACAGACGGACAATCAGAACGGACTATTCTAACCTTAGAAGACATGTTGAGATCTTGCTCACTTGACTTTCAGGGTATGTGGGATCAGTATTTACCCAGCTTCCATTCGAGTATTCAGATGACACCATATGAAGATTTATACGGAAAGAGATGTTGTACACCAACCTGTTGGGATGACGTTGGTGAAAGAAAACTTGTAGGCCCAGAACTGGTGGAGGAAACGGTGGAAAGGTGAAGGTAATCCAAAATCACATCAAAGCAGCTCAAAGTAGGCAGAAGAGCTAGGCTGATAATCGAAGGAAGGATTTGGAATTTCAATTCGGTGATCATGTTTTCCTGAAGGTATCTCCATGGAAGGGAGTCATACGTTTTGGTAAGAAAGGTAAATTTAGTCCCAGGTCCATCGGACCCTTCGAAATTATAGAACGAATTGGGGTTGTAGCTTATCGATTGGCAATGCCGCCAAGTCTCTCCAAAGTTCACGATGTGTTCCACGTATCTCTGTTGAGGAAATACATTCTTGACCTAATGCATGTACTCACCTATGAGGAATTAGAACTGGAACTCGACCTGTCTTATTGCGAAGAGCCCATCAGGATTCTTGATACGAGAGAACAAGTACTGAGAAACCGGACGACACATCTGGTAAAAGTTTTTTGGAGAAACCATAAGATGGAAGAGGCAACATGGGAACCTGAGGAACTTATGATAAAGAACCACCCGAGTCTTTTCATGTGAAAAGTATTATAGAAATTTTGAGGACGAAATTATTTGAAGGAGAGGAGAATGTAACACCCCAAGCTTCTATGGTACGCTTCTCTTTGAATAATGTGATAGTGTGTATTGTACGCAACACTGAGTTCTAACACACCATAACCAATCAAACTAGCTGTTATGAATAGTAATACCTACCTTTTGAAATTATATATATTTTATATTTCAAAATGGACTTCATTTTTTGATTCGGATTATCTAATTTAGCCTAAGGTGAAATTTTGGTACTTTTCGGATAACTTTAATATTTTGATGAACAATGAAAATTACTAAATTTTAATTAAAAACAACTTTTGTAAACAAAATAAATAATAATGATAAATTATGAATTTGAGTGGTTTTAAAGTATATTTAGAATATATTTTTACCATTTAATATAATTTTGGTCATTGGACATAATTTTACAATTAAACCGGACATAAACAAGTGCCAATCTTTTGATACTTATTGTCTCTTAAAAACACGCTTTTTGTTTTAACAACGGGAATTAATTTTAAATTAATTTCTGCCACTTCTGTGTTTTGAATTTTGAAAAATGGATTCCATATTTGGAATCAGGATGTTAAAATTGTGTAAATAGGTAACATTTATTTTTAGGCATTTTGAATAATTACTGCGGTGATAGGGACACTTTATTTTAATTAAGTTAAAATGTGTACAAAAATGACACAAGCATATATCTTTTAGAAAAACAAATTTTAAATAGGGTTATAAATGTTGGATTTTAGATTATAAATATTCATTAGAAAGCTAAAAATATTTACTACATAATTATATTTTATTTATAATTTTTAGACATTATATAATTTAATTTATTTACGACACAATGATGATGCAGTAATTACTATAATAATGAAAAATTAAAATAATTGATATTATAAATACCCAAATAAATATAATTTGAGACTTTTTATGAATTAAAATAATTTTATAATTTACTATGAAATGTTAGGAATCATTTAATTAAATTTTTTCGAAGTAATAATTCTTTTATGAGTTTCAAAAAAATCAACTATTGAATAGTGTCAAAATTGACATAAAAGAGTTTTTAAAACAAATATTATATTATTAATTGATATTAAATTCCTAAAAATCTAAGGTTCGGCCAAGAGACTTATATCATGATATTTATATCATTAATGGACCACTTTGGGGTCTCTTGGATGTATATAGTATGTTTATTAACTATATATTATAAAAATAAAAAGTGACATGGAAAATGTCAAACTAATTAACTTAGAGTTAAAACTAAAAGATAAGGTTAATATAGTAACCCAAACCTGTCTAAATTATATTGGTTGAGTGGTTTTCGACCCATACCCACCTTAAACTTTGAATAATAAACTTTGGATCAATTAGAAACCGAATATGAATTTATTATAAATTAATATTTCTAGCTTTTCTAAAGGTTCCCCTCACCCCCTCTTATAAAAGGGAACTCCTCCTTCTCATTTCTTCAATCCGTCAAAGCCTTTTGGTTCGGCCAAACTCTGCCCAAATAATCTACCAAATTCCCTCACTACAACCTAGAGGCTTTATTTTGATCAGAAAGCCAACCTAAGGATCCCTTTTGATCAAATCAAAAGGAAGAAACCGAAGAAGAGGTAATGATTTCACCACCCTTTTCCAAGTTCCTTTCTTCTTCCACTTATTCTTCATTTGTTGTTACCATTCTAAAATAACAAATCTAGTATCAAATATAAACTGTGATGTTATTATAAACATGTTACAACCATTTTCAGTATTCTATCCACCCTTTGAATAACATGTCACCATACGTGTGTACGTACGGCTTACCGTCTCCACGTCGTGGTGTAATTGTTATTCAATATATTATTATTTGGATGGGTATAATAATGATGTGAAACTCATGTAAATAATAAATATAACATGTTAATGATTCTGTATATATGATATACCATCCATTTATATAATATTTTAATATCAAAAGAATGATATTGTCGCTCGTGCGTACGTACGGACTACCGTCTCCACGAACGCGATGAGATTCATTCTCCATCGTATCCATTCAAGTATAATTATCATTTGATGATTTGAAAATGATGTTTAAGGACTTGATATAATTATGGATATGAATAAGATACAACCTATCCATAACAAACATGTCTTATGTAACAAAACATATAAAATAAAACGAGTAAGTTAACACCCGAAATTATGATAATTCTAAGATATTATTAACAAATCAATGTTAAAAGATCATATATGATATAATATTAATATATATGATTCTTGTATAATTTAATAACAATTATTTCACCATTATACAGTATGTTAACCGACCCAAACCAAGGAAAAGTACAAGGTAAGGGTTATTTGACAATCTCTTCATTATCCGAGGTTGTTTATACAAAATAATCTACTGGGATCTCTTTATCATCCACATCCATGTTTCTTAAAACTGTATTTCAAAACATTTATACTATTTGAAAGAATATTGTTTAAATTCATTTATACCCTTGTTTTACTTTTTATAAGAGTTTTATAAAGGAATCTTTCCATCGTTTTCCAAACAAGGTGCTTTTTAACCTTTTCGACAGAATTAAGGTAAGAATGTTTTTTTAACTTATATGGTGGGTGCGGTTATTTTACGCCGTTATAAAATTGTCAAAGCTTCCCTTACAAGCTTATAAGAATAATTTCAAATAAAATGTTTTATTTTATATGGCTCTTAAATGATTTCAAAAATAGAATGAGATATTTCTCTAAAAAGAGTTTTGATTTCATCTATGTCAACATCCTTTGATGGATTTTACGCTTATTTGAAGTTGATTGATTATGATAAAAAACTTCTATATTTTATTGAAGGTTTTGTGATATATTTGACTGTGAATGTGCTATTTTTATACCATTCATAGTTTATGGTGAAAGTATTGACATTTCGTATGCTAGTTTTAATACGAATGTTTATGTTATGTTTAAACCTTTTCATATGGGAATGCATTAGACTTAATATGTGACGGGTGGAGCCCGCTATAGCTTCTCGATGCATTGGTAGGTCTCATGAGACAAACTAGTTTCTTGGCACAAGGCCTTTACAAAATCTTATTTGTAGTCTTGGAACGAGGCCTTGGCTATGTGGTTATGATAGTCTGGCATTATGCATTTCATCATTATGAAAGTGGTTATTGATTTTGCATGTGATTATTTGATTAGTAAAATATCCATGTGAATAAGTAAATGTAATTATTTCATTTTATTTATGCCATACTATGTTGAAAGTTCAAGTTTGAAAGGCTTTTGTTTTAGTTATACATTGCCTTAAATGTTTATTTTATTTATGAGAGTTTCCGCTATATTGTTATCCTTACTGGGCATTTGAGCTCACCCCTTTTCTATGTTTTATTTTTCCTAGGAAGTGAAGAAGTAAATTATGAATGACCTGTATGGATATTATGAGGGGTTAATAGTGTGGACTATGGAGACAATATGTTTTTGGAGTAGTTTTTCACTTTATGATGTAATGTAAAACTTTATGAATATATCTAGAGTTTCCAAGGCTACTAAACCAATCGGTCTTTTGATATTTGATCATTCTAGTGATCATGCCAATGTTATGTAATAATGAACTGACTCTAGGTAACTAGGGTTGGGGCGTTACAATACCTATGAAAAAATAAGCAGGTCTCATAAGAATTTTATCATGGAATAACCCATGGAAGGGAAATGGTTTTCATAAACAATATTCCATCAAAAACATAAACTAGTAATACAAAGAGTATGAATGGTATCCTTGGTTCATATCTCTATTAAATAATAAGTAACATCATTGATTTTCATCTTAGATTGAAAATTATTTTAAACGACCATTTAAACCATTTCTTGGGGAAATTATAATTTCCAATTTTGAAAACATTTTTTAAAACATAGAAACCATTGAAAATATTTTTCTTTGAAAATAAACTTAAATCATTATATATTAAGCTTCAAATAAAATAATGGAAATAACGATGAGATTTTTTTTCATGATGTACATGTTAAAACAAACATTATTTTTCACATTTTTTTGTAAAATCCAAACAAGAATTATTTGGAAAATAATAAGAATATTACTTTTAATTTTATTTGTAAAAATTTAAACAAGGGTAAAAAGTTAATTTGAAAAATTATATGAAAATAATAACATAGTTTTTTAAACCATTTTTAGAAACATTTTTTTGGAAGAAAATAGATTTCTGATCGAAGAGAGTAAAAAGTAGGATTTTCTATTTTTTTTAAAAATTATATTAAGTATAAAATATTGAAAGTTGTACAATTAATTAAATTTTTTATGAATAACCATATGATATTTAAATTTGTGTGTTTCTTGAGTGATGTATCATAATATTTTATTATAAAAAATATACTTATAAACAATCCCGATAAACAATGTGATTGTAAAAATGATCATTACCACTTTAGTAACATTGAATTGTAAGACCTATGAAGTAACAACATAAAATGGAACTTAAAATTTCATGAGGATAAATAAATTCATGATATTACCTATCAAACGGGATTTATATACACCTTGTGAAAGAATATAAGTGCATAACATAATACACATCTCAATGAAGGAAAATTGTGAAAACAATCCTTCACTACTTGAGTAATTTTTGAATCCAAAGCCCTATGAAAGAATAATAACAATAGAAAATTTAATTATCATATAATTTGTTAGATTTATCTTATATAATTTCATAGGGTTGTATATACACCCTATAAATGATATGAGTTGTGAATATGACATAATTCCCTCGGAAATAAAAGAGATACTAGAAGTCACCTTACCTCAAGTCTTTACTTCCATTATAGACATTAAAACATAATTTATAATAAATATAAGTTTATTATACATATATTATAGAATAATATATATATATATATACACATATCATAACATATATTATTTTCTTATGATCTTTTATTACCTATTTATTAACAATTCCACTTAAAGTAACATTTCGGTTAATAACCTCTTTGTTTTTCATATATGTTTTGATTTTTTATTTTTCGTCCTATTAATTTGATTATGATTTCATCATATAAATAATATTATCCATGATATAAATATCATATATATTCAGTATATTTGTATTTATTTTAATCCATAAAATTTAGTTATAAAAAATGAGATACATCATTCGTGGAGATGATAGGTCGTGCATACGCAAGAATGATGTTTACATTTTATTGTAAGGTTGATAGGAATAAAGGTAAATAATATATTATCATTAAATAATCATTTTTATGTTATATATATCACATAATTTTGTTAAACTAGTCCTTAATACCCTATATGTAAATCATTAACTAATCATAATGCTTTGCTAGGTGGTAGTCGTTCATACACACGAGCCACACTATTGTATTTACAAATATTAAAACTATGAATTTATATGTGATATAATAATTAAAAAAATAACAATATTATAAATATTATATATAAATATTAATTCCATCAATATTTCAAACTGTGAGAGGTGTTAATGGAAAAAATAATGATATCGCTTCGCGAGGCGGTAGTCCACCGTACACATGAACGATGATTTCATAACGCATTAAATAGAAGTAGAGATGGTTTTAGGACATGAAATTAACATATAACTATAAAAATATATGTAATATATTGATATTATTATATAATCATGGTATAATAATAATTTATGGATGAAGAGGAAGAATTAAAACAAAAATGATTGTTGATTAATGATACCACAACTTCAGGTATTTCACATAGGTTTGCACCGATATCATTACTAGGTTGGATTTATATCCAAAATAAGGATTATATGATGATATAAGGGGATATATAATGTTATTTGGGTAGGTAGTTTCTTATCAAAAAGGGTTTTATGATGTAAATATAATACAAGAGTGGGTAGCCTTTTATAAGTGAGGTGAGAGGCACACTTGTAATTATTTGAAAAGATTCAGTCATACCCACGTTTTTATCCTGAAAAATCTACCTAAATATGAAATTATCAAACCTATAAGATATGAGGTTGAAATATATATATATAATTGGTTTGTTATAAGTTTATAGATCATTAATAACCCTTGTCTTTTTAGTTTAACACTCGGTAAACACATGTTTACTTTAACCACTGTAATTAATTTTTACTATTTTTAGTATTCATTTTGGTAAAAAATTATGTTTAGTTGATTATAAATTATAAATTATTGTTATTCCAAATATGAAATCCATTTTTCCAAATTCAGTTCAAATAATTGGAAAATTTTAATATAAATTAATCCCAGAGATGTGATGAGAAAACGAGTTTTTGAAGAGAAAATGTTCAAGAGTTTGCACTGTTTTTATATAAAAAATCAATTTTAGTTTGATTTAAATTACCTAAATTTTAATAATTGACGTATAATTTTAATTTTGTTTACTTAAAACAAATTTTAAATTATAAATTATCATTATAAATAAATTAAATGAGAAGGTATTTTTCAAATAAATTTTTGTATTTTCACTATTAATAAAAAATGAAACTATTCAGAAACACCCCTAAGAATTTAACCTAAGATAATTTTTAAATTGTTATTTAAAAATTATTTTAATTTAATAAAATTCATTTTCTAAAAGTTTCAAAAATTAATTCTATTATTGTGAAAATAAATAAATAAATATAATTTTTTATAAAATAGTATTTATAAAACGTATAAAGACTTCTCTTCATATTAAGTAAATTTTAATGAATGTATTTTATTCATATAAAACCATTATAATTAATATTTTAAAATTATTTATTACTATTTATATGGCTAGGTTTAAGGGCTAGGTTATAATTGTCATGTTTAAATAACTTCAGTAATAATATATCTTGGTTTTTATAAAACATAGTGTCTTGTGTAAAATAAGATAACTTAGTGTTTCATGTAGTGAAAAATTAACATGGTGTTTTGTGCAATGCATTTTGAAATTTGTGTTGTATTTAATTCAAGCCATCAAATACATTTATTCAAAAAATATTCATAAAACATAGGGTGTTACATTCTTCCCCCTGTAAAATTAATTTATCCCCTAAAATTCATCACAATAATATAAAAAAATGAAGATAAATATACCTCATGATATCTTCAAGTTCTGATGTAGCTTCCCTAAACTGGTGGTTTCACCACAACTATTATACTGATTGGGTGGTCCTCTTTCATCCAACTTTCTCTGTATAATCTAGATTCTCCACCTATTTCCCCTCAAAATAAATATCTCATTCCAGTGGTATGAACTATGAGTTTAGTAATGTAAAGGGCTAGGTATGTACCTCCTTAGGAGTGGTACATGGAATACATCTGGTGCGTGAGAGGGTTTTTTTGGAAGTTCCAAGTGATAAGATACAATCCTGATAGAAACAAGAATTTCAAAGGGACCAATATACCGAGGGATAAATTTCACTTTCTTCAAAAATATCATAACCCTATTATATGGATAAATTATTAGAAACACCTTGTCACAAACTTAAAATTCTAGTTCACACCAGTGATTAATAGAAAAACTTTTTTTCCAACTCTGATCTAACTTGATATGTTAATGAATGGATCTAACCCTCTATACCATTTCCTTATATATCTAATGTCCCAATAACATTCCTTTTCCAACATAATTCTATAATGTTGGATATCGACATTTATTTCCATAGAGGGATTCACAGGGATCCATTTGAATGCTTTATTGAATGAAATTATTGTAAGAAATCTCAACTGGAGGAAGGTTTTGATCCCAACCACTTTGTAATCAAAATATAAGGATCTAAACATATCATATAGGGTTTGAATTGTTTTTCAGGATGACCATCTACATATTGATGATACATAGTGCTGAAACTCAACTCCATATCAAGAGATTCCAAAATAATTTGCCATAACTTTGAGGTAAACCTATATCCTATTCAGACAACATGCAATGTTGTATTCTATACAACCTTACCCATTTCATAATATATATCCGGTAAAGAATATCCAAAGAGAATTCTTCTATGATAGTGGTAAATTATGATGACATATTAAAGATATCGACTACAACCCACATATAATTATTCAATTTAGATGTTCTGGGGAGTCTAATGACAAAATTAATGGTGATATTTTCCCACTTCCATTCTGGAATGGGTAATGGATGTATCATCACATTAGAATCTTGTATTTAAAAATTAACTTGTTGACATCCAAATAATTAAGATAAAATATTACATATACCTCTTCATGAAATTCCTCTATAAATACTATTTCAAATATCTTTACAACTTCGCTCTTCTCAAATTAATATAGAATTAAGAACTATGAGATTCATATAATAACAACATCTTCAAATCTGATATGAAAAGAACGCATACACAATTCCCAAGCCTTATCATTCCATCATGATCAAGGTTAAACTCAGGAACATTTCTAACCTTATTTTGTAGCTCAATATATTCCTTCTATAAATATTTAATATTCACTTGGATAGATGGATAAATATTCAATTGATCAAGATAAAAATTTAACCATTCCTTTTGTACTTATGGATCAATCATTTAAAAATATAGAAATATAATATCTTTTTTAATCATCGTGATGGATAAGAATATAGGCTTATTTTGTGAGAAAGCATCTTCCATCTTGTTTGCTTTCAAAGGGTGGTAATTTATTGAGTAGTCATAATCTTTAGTAAGATCTAACTACATTATTTAGAACATATTCAACTCTTTCTGTGTGGGTATATACTTCACAATTTAATGATCGGTATATATATCACACTTTTATCCATAAAACACAATTCATCCATATATTTAATGAAAAAAGTACTGAAACTAACTCCAAATCCTTAGTTTGGTAATTTTTCTCATGAACCATAAATTTTCATGAGGTAAAATCTTTAACAATTGTATTTTGCATGAGAACACATCCCAATCTCTTCTTGGATGCATAAATATAGATTATAAACCATATCCACTATAGCGTAATGTATGAAAAGGTGCGCTAACTAACCGTCTCTTTAGTTCCTTGAAATTTTCATCACATTCAGTTGTTCATAGGAACTTGGATCCCTTATGAGTTATCTAAGTTAATGGATTAGATAGTCCTGATAAATTCTACAAAAATAGTTGATAATATATATCTAGACCAACAAAAGTATGGATGTATCATCCCATTCCTTTTTTAGGGGTTTTGAACCATTTATTTGAGTATCCATTGATTGGATATCTTTACGGGTTGTTTCTAGTGTTTTTGGTCTTTTTTGAAGGTTTCTAGTCTTATTCATAGTTGTATCATAGTTTGAAAAATTGTGAATCCAAAATATACAAATTTCCCAGTAGCCCAAGTAGGGTCACATGGTTGGTTCATGGTTAGAAAAACCATATACCCAACCCATGCAATCAGAATAGAATGGGTCACATGGTGGGTGCAAGGTTAAACTAACCATGCAGCCTAACCATGCATGTCTTCTAGTGGCTCTACTTGGGGTTTATGGTTAGGCACATGATTAGTACTAACTGTGATACCTAACCTAGGAAACCATAAAAATAGTAATTAATTCCCTAAAAGTTGTATGTAAAATCCTAAAACCCCTAATTAACCCCAAAAATCTCACACTTGAACCAAAACTATTCCTTTGGCTTTTAGGAACCCTCTAGTGGTGTTTTGTCACTCCAAACCTAATCTCTTGGTGGATTAAAGTGCTGATCAAAGTAGTAAACCTCTTTTGACAAGTTATTTTTTCATGGACTTTGATCTCTCTTCATATTTTGATTCCTTCTTCTTAGAGGTTATAAGGGATTTTTTTTTCATTTATCAATGGATAGTTGATGTGGAATTTTGGCTACAGGATCTCTTTTCATTTTAATCTAGATGTCTCTACCATGATCTAGAAATCTCCATCAAAGGCAATATATCTTAGATTTATTGCGGTATGATTCTGAATTTATAAGTAGGTGTTTCTATTCTTTTCCTTCATTTCATACTTCATTTTTTCTAAATAATTTAAATATATGATCCATATTCCAACACACGTTCCCTTAAAATTAATCTTTGATCTTGAATTTACTTGTGAAATACTCTTTGGCCCTTTTTTAAATTAATTTAAAATAAAAAGGTTTTAATCTCATGGTTTTATAAATTGATTAATTCTATATTGATTTTAATATCCTTTCAAAGAGATCTTTATTGTTACCTTATGGAAAGTGAGGGTTTCGGCATGGTATTGATTTATAAAGGGAAATAATTTGACTTTTATAAAATGATTTGAACAATTTTATGTTTTCTGAATACTTTCAAATGATTGAATTTTTGAAATTACCAAGAAATATATTTTAATTTTTCCACCATTGTTTTGAAATGGGATTTTTGGGTTATTTTAAACAATTTATTTACTCACACGGAAAGAGGTTGAAAACCCTTGTTTTGAAAAGTATTCAAATATTTCTAAATAATATAAATTCCTTTGAATTTTTTATGGTTTCTTTGAAAGAAATTATTATTTTAAAGTCTCATTTGGATTTATGATGATGATTTGTGAAAAGAAGAAGGTATGTGTACATTTTTTAATGTTTAATTGTATAAAAGTGTTTGAATTGAATTGATGATACTTGAAGGCTTGGTTGTAACTTAATGAAAATACTACCTTGTGATAATCAATTAATATAAATCTCTTGATTCGTGTACATCACATTAATGGGGGTTGAAAAAGGGATTATTTACTTCATGGGAATTTGTGGGTGCGAGTGATATGTGATTTGAATACATGATCCCAAGATTTATATTAAAAAGGATCCCCAGTGATCCTCGAAACAATATTGTCTCACTCCCTTCTTTTTACTAGTTAAAGGAACATTGGTAGTTAGAAGAGATGACCTAGATATATGATTTACTAGCATACTCACATTCTATCTAGTGGATCAATAGAGAAAATTAAACGTTTAAGATATGGATATGTGGCCAGGAAAGAAAGTGTATGTGGAAATTGTTTGATTGAGACTGGTGAGACTGCATAAAATCCCAATGATTAGACATGATGATTTTTGATTATCTAGAATATAGTGGAATCACTATCATACCTAGGATATTCCCATGACATCTATATATGATACTCGATATATGATAGCATACGTTGTCACTACATGGAACTAGATTTTCTTTTATTGATTGATCAGTTTATTGATATGATGGACCTTGAATATATTGTACTGACTCTTACAAAACTATTGGTATTAGGTGCATGCACTTACATTTCTATTCTAATATGACTGTATCTTGTGAATTTTTTTTAAATATTTCCATGAAAAATTCTAGTTTTAATGTTAAAATGGAACTTTTTAATTATTTTGTTTCATAAATGATTTTTAAATGTTTAAAACTCTATTTCCAAACTAAGAATTGTTATATATATTTTTTACACCTATAATAGATTATTTGACTTACTATATGAAGTAACTACATAGACTATTTGGTGGAATCCAACTAAGATATTTTCATCACACCTAGCTTGTACCATTTAGTGTTTCCAGAATTTATTATCTTATAACAGGTGCTTGTTCACTCATATTCACATGTGAGTTCATTCTAGGGTGTCCATGGGTGGGTGACTTGGTACATGGTGGGTGGTCATGGAGCACTAGGATACTGGTTTTTATTTTCATGTTCTACTTTTAGTTTTCATAGTGTATCATTGTACTTTGAGATGCATCTATTAAATTTATTATCTATAATTATTTAAATTGTGTAATTTGATTATTTTTTTCTATTATGGGTGAAATCATTCCCAATAGTTATTCCTATATTCCCAGGTGCTTTCCACCAACTGATAGGGATCAGTAATGCTCTTCATGTTAGTGACAGATCAATTTGGATATCGGTTCAGATGGTAATTTGGGCCAATTCATCACAAATGGTATTAGAGGAGGTCCTTCTATGAATGGAATCACTTATACTTGAAAGACATTATGTTATTTGGGGTAATTTATTGTATAAATGAGATTAAGGATGCATCAGGGCTCAAGAGGCAGTTTGTTAAGGGGTGATTGATCACCACCTCTTCCCGATGAGACTTGAGTTACCAGGGTAAGTGGGGACTTCATTATTTCTTTTGAGATACTAGTTTCTTGATGATGAATGAGATTTCAATTTCCAATGAGATTATCTTTGATTTTTGAAATATCTTATGATTTATGGGTTATAAGGAAAAGATAACCAAAGTCGCACTATGCCATCATGGTCGGGTAAATTGGGAGGAATAAGTCTATGGTTTACCTACCATGAGACAAATCCTTGCATAGTTCTACTCTATCCCAAACTTGACACCATATTATATTATTTCTAGGTTGACATCACTTGTGTGGGGTCAGTTGGAAAGGTTATGGATGTGGTTTTCTTCATGATATTGTTTGGTTGTTTCAACTTTAACACCTTCATAATGATTATACATCCATTGTGGAAACAAAATTTGTGTCTTAAAACTAGCTTGGTTGGGTTTTGTAAAGACCCAATGTTTTTTAATGGAAATTACATTCTCATAAGTATGTCATAAAATCACATGAAAATAGAACATAATGAACTACTAAGTGCTACATGACCTTTAATCATAATTTTGTCACTTCTTTGTTTGGAATTTCGAAAATCCAGCATACATCGTTGTAATCTGTAAGTTATTTGGAGTCTGATAAGGAAAAATTATTTTTTGGTGAATAATAAAATTCCCAAATGAATAGTAACATACCATTATTAATAGTGAAATAACTAAATGAATTTTAACCCCACTTATGAGAGTACAAAAATAATATTCAAGTTGGAAGTACGATATACCTATATTTTGGAATAAGTTAATGAATGTTTTAAAAATAGTTTTGTTAATAAATTATTATTTTAATTAAATATTAAAACCATCATATTTAGAAAATTATTTTTGAAAAATGGAATTCATTTTTGGATGCTACATGTCGAAAAATTGATAGAGTGATTTTTTGGGATTTTTTTGAAATACTTGAATATTTGATGAATAGTAAAATACGATAATTTACAATAAATGCTAAATAAAAGATTTATTGAGTCATTGATGATTTTCTGCAGATGTAATCTGTAAAGACCCGTAAAATACAAGGGAAATTTTTTTTTCTTAATTTTATTTGGAATTTTACAAGAGCGCGGTTTCTGACGGAACCTGATTCCGAGGCTCGGAGTGCCCGGAATCAATTTTCGAAAGTTTGGCTCGGGTACGTTCAGTGAACGAACGAGCGGGTTTTCCTAACTTTTGATCCGGTGCTCGGAATTGAAATCCGAGGGCACCGATGAACTCGCATCACCGATATTCGCTTAAAGAGACCCTTTCGGAAGTTGCGTTTGTTGCGGGTTGAAAGTTAGTTTTTGGGAGATTTATAAAAAGTTGAATAAAAAAATGTGTGGATTCTTTTTATTTCACTTTTGTAGGTTAACTCCTCTCAAAAGGAGTTAGGGGTGGGACCCACACCCACTTAACCTCCCTTGAGAGGATTAAGTGTGGTGGGACCCACACAAACCTAAACCTCTCAACTTCCCCCTTAAACTCCCCTCTCTCCCTCTTAAATGTTTGTAAACTTAACATCTTATTAATTACACATGACATGTTAATTAATTAAGTGTTATGTTTTTGAATTTGAAGTTTTGAATTCCTTGGCTTGTTAAATAAAATAAGGAGGGACCTTATTTTATTTTGTTAGCCAACTTGTGTGGATTTCGTTTTGAGAGCTCCTCCTCCATCTTCTTCATCTTGACGAAGAACGCTCATCTTGACGAAGAACGCTCAAGCTCCGACGAAGAACGCCGCTCCACTCTTCTTCGTCTTCCGTGTCAACGAGAGGGAACGCCGCTTCCTCCTCGGATTCCCTTCATCGACATAAGAGGTTTCGCCAACGACGTATCACATCGGACACATCTCTACGTCAACGGAATTGACGAACGACTACCGCGACGCCGATCTCCGCGACGTCGACTTCCGCAGACATAGACAAATCCTCGAACGTATAACCAAGGTAGGGGTTGTTTTTTATTGATTAATTATTCTATTCTTGCTCATGGTTCGCATGACTAACGTGAGGAATTTGAATATTTTAAATTGAGTTATTATTTTTTAACGTGAGGGGGCCGGACCCCACGAACACGGCCGAACCCCCCTCCATCGTTCTTGTTGAATTGCTTGCGGGTGGATGAATCAAGGTGGCGTGGTGCCGTCGCACCATGCGGATATTCCCCAATCCTTATTGCGCGACGCCGTCGTGCCGCGCCATAGAAGAAACATCAGGAACGCGACGACGTCGCGCCGTGTTGAAGAAATCAAGGTGCGGCGGAGGGGCGCGGTGCCTTCGCACCGCGCCGGATGACTAAAACCGCGGCCGGTTCCGGGCCGCGGTGGAAGAGAAGACCGGCGGCCGGGCCGCCGGCGTCGGAAGCCGAAGGCGGGACCGGAATTTCCAGTCCCGTTGGAGAAAACCGGCCGGCCAGCTGGCCGGCCGGATGGCATTAAACCGGGGGAATTAATCCCTCGGCCAGCACTTAAAACCCCCCTCTTTATGAGGGGGGGGGGGGGGGCAGCCAGCCCCCCGGTTCCGCAGAAACAGGCCCCCCCACGTGGGGGGGGGGGGGGGCGTTTTAAAAATAAAGGGGGCGCGGCATATAGCCGCCGCCGCCCTTCCCAGGAAGCGGGGGCTTAGCCCCCCGCGTGCAGCCACCATGCGGCGACAAGCCGCCGCGGCCCCCGCGCCGCCGCGCCGGCCGGGTCGGGTCGACCCGGTTCGGTCCGACCCTGGGGGGGTCGGGTCGGGTCGGCCCGGACCCGGACCCCCCGTTTCGAATCTTTTACGGTCTTTTGGCCATAACATGAGACTCGGACCTCCGATTGACGAACCGTCTGTGGCAACGCGATCCTTAGATCGAGGCGGTCGTTTCGGTATATCGCAATCAAGGTTTCGGATTACTTTGAGTTCAGCCGGGTCGGTTCGTTCACGAAACCAACCGGGCCTTCGGAGCGGAAACGCTCATATCTTGAGCTACGGACGTCCGATTGACGTGTCGTCAGCCGTGTTGTGTTCCTGTTAATGAGACGGATCTTTTGGCATACTCTGCCCGAGGTTTGGACGCAGGTGGAGTACGGTCGGGTTGGTTTTGCCTTAAAAACCAACCGGGCCCCGGAGACGAAAATGCCAATAACTCTCAGACCGGGCGTCCGATCGACGCGCCGTCTGTTGCGATGAGTTCCTGTTGACGATACGGAACTTTTGGATACATCAACTCTGGTCTTCGTGACAGTTGATGTATCAGCCTCTCGGCTCGTGGAGCGGACCCTCCGAACGAGCTTGCTGTGTGCGGGAACCCTAGTGCTGGCTGCGACTGTTACTGTGACTGCTACTGCTACTACTGCTACTGTGACAGCGACGACGACAGTACATAGATCCTGTGTGGATTCGACGACGAAGACTTCAGCACTCAGCGATCCTACGTGGATCAGTGCTACAGGTCCTGTGTGGGCCCGATCCTGTGTGGGTCCGATCCTGTGTGGGTCCTTGCGCTCAGCGGTCCTGTGTGAACCAGCGCCTACAGGTCCTGTGTGGGCCCGATCCTGTGTGGGTCTTTGCGGGGGTTAGTTACCTATCGATCCTTCGTGGGTCCGACGACTTAGATGGATCAGTGATCATCTTTATCGTCCTTTGAAGAAGTATACCTGTGTGAGCTGAATCCTTTTGCTTTCCTGTGTGGATTGTGTTGTGCAATCCTGTGTGGATTATGTTTTGCTTTCCTGTGTGGAATACGTATACTTTCCTGTGTGGACTGAGTTGTACTTGGGCTCGGAGGTTGGAGCGTATTTGAAATTGATGACTTAGGTATATGTATGGGCATATACCTAAGCAGTGTCGGTTGTTACTTCGTGATTGTACCTTTCTTCGTGGTTTATCCTTTGTGGATTTGAGAGACCTTCAGGGGTCTCGGGGTCCCTACTGAGTAACTTATACTCATCCCTACACGGGCTATGCCCGCACTACGTTGTGTTGGTTGCAGACGACGGACAGCGTTGACCTTAGCTGAGGCTTGCAGAGCGGGACGGTACCCGGAGGTGGACCACTGGGCGGGACGTGCACGGAGCAGACGACGGGACCTGTGGAGCAGAGGAGCTATCTGTACCCACCCTTCAGGTGGGATTTCCAGTGGACAGCTCGGTGTAGCAGCATTTACTTTTCAGTTGCTGTTTTCCCCTTTCGAGTTGTACTTTACTTTCAGTTTGGGTTTGTATTCTTGCCCATTTACTTTTCCGCACTTTCAGTTGTACTCTGCTTTTGTTTAGTGTTTACTTTCCGCTTGCTTACTCTGTGGTGTTTGTTTACTTTACAAAGGCAATGCCTTCCCTTTTTACTGGGATTTACGCCTTGGTGCTAGTCGCCAGCCCCTGGCCTATGGAAGGCGGGCTTGGGGTAGTCACGGCACGGACCCCGAGGGCGGGTCGTGACAAATTGGTATCAGAGGAGTTCGGTTCTACCGCGAACTCTGATCTTTCTATGTGAAGCAATAATGTCTAGCGTATTGAGTGTGGTTATCAGTCCAGGGAGTCCAGTGTTGGTGCGGCGGCCGACGTATCCGTACACCAGGACCCTGACTTCTGATTTTAGACTTAATGCACGAAAACATTGATTGCGTGTGTGTTTCAAAGTTTTCTTTGTGATTACTTATATCAGCTCACCAGGTATACTGTTATGACCATGGCGCACCTGTTTCCTTTTCAGGATGGCCCCACGACGGCAGCCAACTAGGGTTCCGAGAGTCGAGAGTGACGACAGCCCACCGAGCGACGAGGCCTCGGTGCAGGGCCCTTTGCCAGCAGTGGCACCAGCGGTAGCTCTACCCTCCGAGCCCCCGATGCTTCCAGCAGCAGCCGCAGCCGCTGACGATGCACGTCGCCGCAGCGCACTGCATGAGTTTCAGCGCCAGCGACCGCCCAGGTTTCGCGGGGAGACATATCCCCAGGCAGCAGAGGACTGGCTGGAGGCAGTAGTACGAGTGTTTAGGCTAGTGAGGACACCAGCAGACCTCATGGTGATCCTCACTGCGAGCCTACTACACGCAGAAGCAGGACGATGGTGGAGCCTGATGCTCCAGGTGCACAATGAGGCATCTCTACTTTGGATGGACTTTGAGAGCCTCTTCCGCTCGGAGATCGTCCCAGCCACCCTTCGTGCGGTGCGTATCCAGGAGCTTCTTCAGCTGCGACAGGGCAGCATGACGGTCGCTCAGTACTCGGCGAGATTTACCGATCTCTCGTGCTACTCGACCGACATGGTACGGGACCCATTCTTCCGGGCCCGGACCTTCGAGCAGGGTTTGAGACATGAGATCAGGGCATCACTGATCTCCCTCAGCATACCGACTCAGACAGGAGTACTGGAGCGGGCTCTTCTGATCGAGAGCTTCCTTGCTGAGTCTACACCAGCACAGAGACCCACCGCAGGGCGGCACGTGGCAGAGTAATCTACAGCAGGCGGTCGACGGATGACTCAGGGGTCCAGACAGACCAGACCTTCGGGCAGACGATCTCAGGGCACTGGCTCAGCAGTGTGGGGCACACAGCGCGGAGCCAGTCTTACGAGAGGCAGACAGTGCTACTCGTGCGGCGGGCAGGGCCACATGGCTCGTGACTGCCCGACCCGTCGTGCCGAGGAGCAGCAGACAGTTGATGGACCACCGAGGCAGAGGCAGAGGGTCAACCGTGGCGGTCTGCAGGGAGGAGGTGGACGAGGCAGAGGAGCTGGACGAGCAGCCGGTGGTGGCCGACGCTTTGAGGCTCTACCACCACCACCACCAGGAGGTCCACCCCGACCACAGGGAGCTGGAGGGCAGTGACAGACACAGCTCCAGGCAGCAGAGGCCTACGACCACGGCGCACCCGAGATGATTCGAGGTACTATCTGTGTCTATTCCACCCTTGCTGCAGTTCTTATAGACACAGGAGCGAGTCACTCTTTCATAGCCGCTGCCCTTGTTCGGAGCTCGGTGATTCCGACATAGCCGTTGGCTCGATCCTTACGGCTAGAGACTCCTACGGGAGCAGACTCGACGATTACGCACTGGTTCTGGCAGTGTGAGCTTACTCTAGGAGGTGAGAGCTTCGGTTGGGATCTTTTAGTAGCAGCGTCGAGGCCTTACGACATCATCTTGGGCATGGATTGGCTATCTACGGTCCATGCACAGATTGACTGTTTTAGGCGCAAGGTGTGATGTGTACGCACCGACGGGAGCAGGTTCACCTTCACTGGCGAGAAGGGATCCTTAGCAGCACAGGGTGGACTTCCGCGGAGTAGAGGACAACCCATTACTCATCAGTTGTCTAGCCTTATCCTTGTAGCAGTTGACGTGCGGAGTCCTGGTTTTCCTACAGTGGTGGATCAGTTTGCGGACGTTTTTCCCGAAGACGTTCCAGGGCTACCTCCTCGCAGAGAGGTAGACTTTTATATTGACTTGTACCCCGGGACAGCCCCGATATCCACTCCAGCATATCGGATGGCCCCCGCCGAGCTTCGAGAGCTACGGGTACAGTTGGAGGACTTGCAGGGCAAGGGGTTCATCCGACCCAGTGTTTCACCCTGGGCTTCCCCGATTTTATTCGCCAAGAAGGCGGACGGGAGCTTGCGACTTTGTGTTGACTATCGTCGCCTGAACCAGGTGACAGTGAGGAACAAGTATCCGCTATCGAGGATTGATGACCTCTTTGATCAGCTCAAGGTAGCACGGTGGTTCTCGAAGATAGACCTCAGGTCAGGCTATCATCAGCTCAGAGTCAGAGAAGAGGATGTGCAGAAGACGACCTTCAGATGTCGGTATGGCCACTATGAGTTCTTGGTTATGCCTTTCGGTGTAACCAATGCTCCAGCAGTGTTCATGGCTCTCATGAACATGATCTTTCAGCCATACCTCGATCGGTTTGTCGTGGTCTTCATCGACGACATTCTGATTTACTCTACGACAGAGGAGGAGCACGCCTATCACTTGCGAGTTGTACTAGACACACTCCGAGAGCACCAGCTTTATGGTAAGCTCTCGAAGTCCCAGTTTTGGATACGTGAGGTCCACTTCTTGGGTCACGTTATCTCTGAGGCGGGAGTTGCAGTGGATCCCGTGAAGATTGAGGCTGTGTTAGCATGGGAGCCACCCAGGAGCGTGACTGAGGTTCGGAGTTTCTTGGGACTAGCTGGATACTATCGGAGATTCGTGCCAGACTTCTCTAGAGTTGCGGCATCACTCACAGCTTTGACGAAGAAGGGGAAACCCTTCGTGTGGTCAGACAGATGTCAGCAGAGCTTCCAGGAGCGGATGAGGACAGCTCAGAGCCGGCAGAAGTCATATGCTGACAGGAGGCGGAGGCCACTAGAGTTCGAGGATGGAGACCACGTCTTCTTGCGGGTCTCACCTCGACGTGGTATTCGGAGATTTGGCCGAGGCGGCAAGTTATCTCCGCGCTTCATCGGACCCTTCCAGATTCTCAGCAGGATTGGTGAGGTGGCTTATCGCCTGGCTCTACCACCTCAGTTGCACCGGGTGCACGACGTCTTCCACGTATCTCGGCTGAGGAGATACGTGCACGACCCGACACACATCATTGACCATGGGGAGCTTGTCGTTGACGATGGGGCGACTTTTACGGAGGTCCCGGTGGAGATAGAGGATCGACAGGAGCGGGTCCTGCGTGGGCGATCGATTCCTCTTGTGCGCATCAGATGGCAGCACGAGAATCTCCAGGAGAGCACATGGGAGCGGGAGGCTCAGATGCGTGCTCAGTACCCTCATTTGTTTCCCTAGATTTTGATGTATCTTTACGGGGACGTAAAGCCCTGAGGTGGGAGTAATGTAAAGACCCGTAAAATTCAAGGGAAATTTTTTTTCTTAATTTTCTTTGGAATTTTACAAGAGCACAGTTTCTGACGTCACCTGATTCCGAGGCCCGGAGTGCCCGGAATCAATTTCCGATGTTTGGCTCAGGTACGTTCAGTGAACGAACGAGCGGGCTTTCCTAACTTTTGATCCGGTGCTCGGAATTGAAATCCGAGGGCACCGATGAACTCACAGCACCGATATTCGCTTAAAGAGACCCTTTCGGATGTTGCGTTTGTTGCGGGTTGAAAGTTAGTTTTTGGGAGTTTTATAAAAAGTTGAATAAAAAAAATGTGTGGATTCTTTTTATTTCACTTTTGTAGGTTAACTCCTCTCAAAAGGAGTTAGGGGTGGGACCCACACCCACTTTACCTCCCTTGAGAGGATTAAGTGTGGTGGGACCCACATGAACCTAAACCTCTCAACTTCCCCCTTAAAATCCCATCTCTCCCTCTTAAATGTTTGTAAACTTAACATCTAATTAATTACAAATGACATGTTAATTAATTAAGTGTTATGTTTTTGAATTTTATGTTTTCAATTCCTTGGCTTGGTAAATAAAATAAGGAGGGACCTTATTTTATTTTGTTAGCCAACTTGTGTGGATTTCGTTTTGAGAGCTCCTCCACCATCTTCTTCATCTTGACGAAGAACGCTCATCTTGACGAAGAACGCTCAAGCTCCGACGAAGAACGCCGCTCCGCTCTTCTTCGTCTTCCGTGTCAACGAGAGGGAACGCCGCTTCCTCCTCGGATTCCCTTCGTCGACATAAGAGGTTTCTCCAACGACGTATCACATCGGACACATCTCTTCGTCAACGTAATTGACGAACGACTACCGCGACGCCGATCTCCGCGACGTCGACTTCCGCGGACATAGAAAAATCCTCGAACGTATACCCAAGGTAGGGGTTGTTATTTATTGTTTAATTATTCTATTCTTGCTCATGGTTCGCATGACTAACGTGAGGAATTTGAATATTTTAAATTGAGTTATTATTTTTTAACGTGAGGGGGCCGGACCGCACGAACACGGCCGAACCCCCCTCCATCGTTCTTGTTGAATTGCTTGTGGGTGGATGAATCAAGGTGGCGTGGTGTCGTTGCACCACGCGGATATTCGCCAATCCTTATTGCGCGACGCCATCGCGCCGCTCCATGGAAGAAACATCAGGAACGCGACGCCGTCGCGCCGCGTTGAAGAAATCAAGGTGCGGCGGAGGGGCGCGATGCCGTCGCACCGCGCCGGATGACGAAAACCGCGGCCGGTTCCGGGTCGCGGCGGAAGAGAAGACTGGCGGCCGGGCCGCCGGCGTCGGAAGCCGAAGGTGGGACCGGAATTTCCGGTCCCGTTGGAGAAATACGGCCGGCCTGCTGGCCGGCCGGATGGCATTAAACCGGGGGAATTAATCCCCCGGCCAGCACTTAAAAAACCCCCCTCTTTATGAGGGGGGGCGTTTTTCTTGAGGGGGGGGGGGGGGGCAGCCGGCCCCCCGGTTCCGCACAAACAGCCCCCCCCACGTGGGGGGGGGGGGCGTTTTAAAAATAAAGGGGGCGCGACATATAGCCGCCGCCGCCCTTCCCAGGAAGCGGGGGCTTAGCCCCCCGCGTGCAGCCACCATGCGGCGACAAGCCGCCGCGGCCCCTGCGCCGCCGCGCCGCCGGCCGGCCGGCCGGCCGGGCCGGGTTGGACCCGGTTCGGGTCGCCCGGTTCGGGCCGACCCAGGGGGGGTCGGGTCGGGTCGGCCCGGACCCGGACCCCCCGTTTCGAATCTTTTACGATCTTTTGGCCATAACTTGAGCCTCAGACCTCCGATTGACGAACCGTCTACGGAAACGCGATCCTTGGATCGAGACGGTCGTTTCGGTATATCGCACTCAAGGTTTCGGATTACTTTGAGTTCGGCCGGGCCGGTTCGTTCACGAAACCAACCGGGCCTTCGGAGCGGAAACGCTCATATCTTGAGCTACGGACGTCCGATTGACGTTCCATCAGCCGTGTTGTGTTCCTCTTAATGGGACGGATCTTTTGGAATACTCCGCCCGAGGTTTGGACGCAGGTGGAGTACGGTCGGGTTGGTTTTGCCTTAAAAACCAACCGGGCCCCGGAGACGAAAATGCCAATAACTCTCAGACCGGGCGTCCGATCGACGCGCCGTCTGTTGCGATGAGTTCCTGTTGACGATACAGAACTTTTGGATACATCAACTCTGGTCTTCGTGACAGTTGATGTATCAGCCTCTCGGCTCGTGGAGCGGACCCTCCGAACGAGCTTGCTGTGTGCGGGAACCCTAGTGCTGGCTGCGACTGTTACTGTGACTGCTACTGCTACTACTGCTACTGTGACAGCGACGACGACAGTACAGAGATCCTGTGTGGATTCGACGAAGACGACTTCAGCACTCAGCGATCCTACGTGGATCAGTGCTACAGGTCCTGTGTGGGCCCGATCCTGTGTGGGTCCGATCCTGTGTGGGTCCCTGCGCTCAGCGGTCCTGTGTGAACCAGCGCCTACAGGTCCTGTGTGGGCCCGATCCTGTGTGGGTCTTTGCGGGGGTTAGTTACCTATCGATCCTTCGTGGGTCCGACGACTTAGATGGATCAGTGATCATCTTTATCGTCCTTTGAAGAAGTATACCTGTGTGAGATGAATCCTTTTGCTTTCCTATGTGGATTGTGTTGTGCAATCCTGTGTGGATTACGTTTTGCTTTCCTGTGTGGAATACGTATACTTTCCTGTGTGGACTGAGTTGTACTTGGGCTCGGAGGTTGGAGCGTATTTGAAATTGATGACTTAGGTATATGTATGGGCATATACCTAAGCAGTGTCGGTTGTTACTTCGTGATTGTACCTTTCTTCGTGGTTTATCCTTTGTGGATTTGACAGACCTTCAGGGGTCTCGGGGTCCCTACTGAGTAACTTATACTCACCCCTGCACGGGCTATGCCCGCACTACGTTGTGTTGGTTGCAGACGACGGACAGCGTTGACCTTAGATGAGGCTTGCAGAGCGGGACGATACCCGGAGGTGGACCACTGGGCGGGACGTGCATGGAGCAGACGACGGGACCTGTGGAGCAGAGGAGCTATTTGTACCCACCCTTCAGGTGGGATTTCCAGTGGACAGCTCGGTGTAGCGGCATTTACTTTTCAGTTGCTGTTTTCCCCTTTCGAGTTGTACTTTACTTTCAGTTTGGGTTTGTATTCTGGCCCATTTACTTTTCCGCACTTTCAGTTGTACTCTGCTTTTGTTTAGTGTTTACTTTCCGCTTGATTACTCTGTGGTGTTTGTTTACTTTACAAAGGAAATGCCTTCCCTTTTTACCGGGATTTACGCCTTGGTGCTAGTCGCCAGCCCCTGGCCTATGGAAGGCGGGCTTGGGGTAGTCACGGCACGGCCCCCGAGGGCGGGTCGTGACATAAGCCCTCTTGGTTCAGGATCACATGATAACATTACTATTCTTTGTAATGGAATACTTACTATTCCTTGTCTTGTGAAGAAATAATAAATTAATGATTATAATATTATGAAATCCCCCTCTCCTCCACTATAACCCCCCCTTCACTCCCTCTTCTCTTCACTCCTTTCAAGCCCTTTTCCTTGCCATTATTATTCCCAAATCTCTCCCCAATATCCTCCCCCACATCGAAAAGATCCTAGCCTCTTTAAAATACCAAAACCTCTCCACTTAATAGGTTCTCAAAGGAGGAAATCTCAAGAGGTAAATTCCTCTTTACAATTCCTTCATTTCTTTTTAGTTCTCTTTATTTTTGTTTCTTTCTTCACCTAACTTCATGATAAAAGTATGATAAATCCAGTAACATAAATTTAATAGAATTTTTTCATGCTAATGGGATATTTCATTATATTTTCTCCTTTCCCCACCCTTTTATTTGAAAGAAATGAAAGCACCATTTGAGATGTGATAATTTAGCACATTCAAGGACAACGATTTATCAATTTCTATTATAATTGTTATTTCTGGTAATGAAAAAATTTTAGTTGTGGTTGAACCAGATTATTATATCTGTAATATATCCTATTTTTAGTTCTGTATTCTTTTTGTACAAATGGTATCCAGTTAATAAAACAAAACATGTTCTTTGTAATCAAACCCATCGATTAACAAGAAAGGTTGTCACTATGGTTTTATATAATAATTCAACTTCACTATAAGTAACCTAATTACAATTAAAACAATGAAATCTCCTGTATGTGAACAAATAGAATATAACTTCAATTCTGGACAACCAATTTCATCTTTCATGTTTACTTGAATATAAGTGAACCGATCTTTTAAAAACCAATTAAACAAACGAGCCCGAACAATGAAATTGATCCTCATAACTAATAAAAAAGGATTTTAATGAACTAAAAAGGGTTATAATAAATCAATTACATATATAAGAAGTTCTAGAATTATTAATTAATAATCGTACTTTGTTTATTCGGGTCATTAATAACAAGTGGTGAACACCAACAGATTTAAGGTAAGGGATTATCCCTTTTTCAATCTTAATCAATATTGTCCTCTTTGCTATGATTTTTTATGGGTAATAATAAATGGTGTGGTATGTTTTTGAACCTCCACCATACTTCCCTCATGATGTTGAATTTATGGCAAACCCCCTTTCTTTGTCATCAATCCCTCTTGGGTACACCCGACACCATGCCGATAAAACTGAAATGAATTCTACCCGAACCTTCTTTGTTTTTTCAGGTTTCCTTATCTTGCTTTCAAAATGGTTTTATCTTATCTATTTATGTGAGTGTTCTTTATTCTGTTTAGTTCTCAAAGATTCTTTTATCAATATGCCTTTCATCACTTTCTTTCCGGGATATACATGTTTTTAAAATATTCTCTCCTTAGAAATTTCCGATATGCAATCCTATTTTTTTGAGAACTTCCTGAATGGTTACCCAATTTCCAGATCACTATATCCTCTTTTTTAAGACATCATTGTATTTTTAAAATATGTATTTTGTTATGAAAACATTCTTGGTTAAATTATGGATTTATATAAATGATTTTCCTTTTTTCTATTTGAAAATCTCTATAGTATTTTACTTAAAAACACACAAATATGTTTTAAATATAATGTTCCTAAAATACATTTATCATATGTTGTCACTTCTATTTGAAACCACTTAAAATGTTATATTCTAATTTTACCCTATGAACGTCCATGTATTTTTTAATTCTTTCCTTACATGGACACTTTCATGATACACCCATTGGTTATGATTTATGTCATGATTGTGGTACCCAATTCATTCCATGTGTACCCTTATGTCTATGTATGGTTGATTATGTATGATTTTATATGTGGTAAGATTATTAATGTGGAAAGAATATTCATAAAAATTTTGAGAAGGGTGTGCCCAGATAGCACTCTAATGTATTGGGTAAGGTTAAGTCTCATGAGATACAATGTGAAATGGGATTGGCGGTTAGCCTTGGCCCGTACTGAAATGGGAAACAGGATTGGCAGTTAGCCTTGACCCGTAGTAAATAATTTTTTTTATGATTCTACCACATTTATATAATTCCATGTTTATATGAACCCATGATTATATGATATTATTTCATATGTTCCATGTTTTGGATATCAATATGTTATGCCTCCTAACTCATGTACTTAAGATATATCCTTATGTTTATTCCCTTACTGGGCTTTTCAGCTCATCCCTTTTTTCATGTGTTCCCCAGGGTAAACAATGCAGGTGTAAGGGCTTGAAGGAAGTTTGGATCTCATTATAAAGATTGAAAGAAGAAATATTTTTAGCCCTATGTTTAATGTTTTATGTACCAAGTCTTCCAAGACACTAGAATTAACGATATTTGGCTTGTACTGTGAAGATTAATTATGCTTAAAATCATGAAATGTTATATATAAAAGGCTCGGGTCGCTATGGTTTGTATCAGAGGATGTTCTAGTTATATTTGGAGATTAGGAATAGATCACCTTAGTGAGAAACTTAAGCATGAGACTATGTATAAGAAAACATTCCATAATTTTGGTGAGTATTGAGTAAGTGGTTTATGAAGAAAATACATCTCTGTCCAGATATGAGTAGGTAGATGTGGATCTGGCACAAATGTATCAAGGGGTAAAACCCAAAAACACCACTTTGAGCTAAACTCGAATGGGAACTAGTGCACTAAAAAGGGAATTGTTGCACTCTTGGTTACAACACTCCCATGGGATATGATTTGGTAGATTAAGGAGCTTAGTAAAAACCCTTATTAAAGGACAAAACTAAACCCATAAGAGTATAAGTTATGAAATATATTGAGGATAACCAATATTTAATCCCAAGGAATCACAAGTCATGATATAATTCTTCTCTATAAGTTTATACTTTTATGTTCAAAGTTTTTTTTAGGCTCAATATCTAAGTATTCAAGACCTCTAATTATACGTTCTTTTTCTTATCTAATATAAGGAAATAGAAGAAGATGTTACAACAACCAATGTGATAGGCAATGTGATGATTTCCATAATGATACTCTAGATTTGATGGAAGCGATTGCTCAGAACTTCATGGAAGTACTTGCTCAACTAGCTCAAGTTATGAATAATAAATTGAATTAGGTGGAACGTCCTCCTCCTCTAAGGAAAGAGCAATTTGACATAGAATATTTCATACAACAAAGGCCTCCAATGTTTAGCAGATCTTCTGATCCCCTCCTTACAGAACAATGGATTAACTCCATTGAAAAGATATTCTCTATCTTCTAGTTCTCGGAATAAGGGAAAGTTGTACTGGAGGTCTATCATATTGATAGGGAAGCTAATCAGTGGTGGAAACTGATCAAGAATACAAAATCCCAAGAATAAATTGATTCCATAGATCGGGAGGAATTCGAGAAGATGTTTTTCAAAAAATATTTTCCTTGAACCATCCATCTCATTATGGAAAGAGAGTTCCTCGGACTCAAGAAGGTGGAAGATGAGTCCATAAGGGTGTATGAAGAAAACATTACAAGGATTTCAAGGTATGACTCTGGCTTTTTCATAAACCCCGAAAGAAATGTGGATCACTTCTTTAGCCGACTAAATCCCAGTCTACGAAAATCATTGGAGATACGAGACATCGAACGTTATGAATAGATTTTCCGTTGTGCCCTCAAGGTTGAAATGGATATTGGAGACTCCCAATGGTCTCGTGGGCCCAATTTAATGAAGAAAAAAAATGGATAATAACATGGGTGGTTCATCAAAAAAATTTCATGAAGGAAAGAAGCCACACTTTCCCCTTTGCAAAAATTGTGGGAAGAAGCATCTTGGTGACTGTCTAAAGGGAACCAAGAATTGTTTCAAATGTAGAAAGTTTGGTCATATGGCCAAGAACTACCAAAGGGAAATGAAAAATACCGATAATATTGAAGAATAAAGGAAGGTTCAGATCAACACTCAGCCTGCAGTGCGGTGTTACAACTACAATGTCCTTTGGCATTATGCGAACAATTTCCGTAAGCTGAGGTTTCTCGGAGGCAATCAACAAAAACCTCCAAGGAAAAAAAGAAGAACTTATGCTATCACTAGTACTGAGGTGGAGCCGGAAAATGATGTGGTGATAGGTACACTTGTTATTCATTCAAGAACATCAATCATACTATTTGATTATGGTTCTACACATTCTTTCATATCTTGCAATTTTAGTAGAACTATTCAAACACCACCTCAAAATTTGGAGGAAAAGTTATCTGTGAGAACAAAGAATGGGGAAATTATTGTGTCCAAAAATTATAACTCCTTCCCGGTTAATGTTTGTGGACTGAAACTCCCAGAAAATGTCATCATAATTTCTTTTGTGGAGTTCGACGCTATATCGGGCATAGATTATCTATCATTGTACAAGGCCAACATCAATTTTCAGGAAAGGGAGATCACATTTCACATCCCGAAGCATCCTCTGATTATTTACAAGTGTAAGGAGGAATATGAGTCAACTTTAACGTCTTCCTCTCATGTTTGGATTCTGATTCCTTATGAGCAAGAATATCTAGCTCAAATGATTGGAAAAAAGATTGAATCATGCTTGAAGACATACCCATCGTGAGGGATTACACTGATGTATTCCCTGAAAGGTTTCCTAGTCTTCATCCTAACTGAGAGGTAGATTTCTCAATTAAACTTATCCCTGGATCTTTTCCAATCTCAAAGACACCTTACAGAATGGCTACCATAGAGCTAGAAGAGTTGAAGAAGCAGTTATAGGAGAATATGAATAATGGTTTTATATGTCCGAGTGCTTCACCGTGGGGTTCTCCAGTCCTCTTCATCAAGAAGAAGGATGGATCAATGCGCCTCTTCATTGATTATCATGAGATCAATAAAATCACAATAAATAACAAGTATCCCCTTCAACGGATAGATAACTTGTTTGATCAACTTCAAGGGGATAGTTATTTCTCAAAGGTTTACCTTTGGTCGGGATATCACCAACTAAAGGTGAGGTAGAAAGATATTCCCAACACAACCTTTTGAATGAGGTATGGACACTATGAGTTCATAGTGATGCCCTTTGGACTCACTAATACTCCAAAAATTTTCATGTATAAAATGAATAAAGTCTTTAGAGATTTTCTTGACAAATTTGGGGTGCTATTTATTGATGATATTCTGATATACTCTAAAAGAAAGGAGGAACATGAGGAGCATTTGAAAACTATGTTAAATACTTTTCTAAGGGAGAAGTTGTATGAAAAGTATAGTAAGTGTGAGTTATTTATTGAAGAAGTATCATTCTTGGGGAATGCTATCATCAACAAAGGGATATCCATGGACCCTCCCAAGATGAAGGAAAGTGAAAAGTGGCCGAGGACAACTTCTATAATAGAGATCCATAGCTTTTTGGGTCTATCTAATTATTATCAACGATTCATGAAGAAATTTTCATGATTTTCAAACACAACAACCAAACTGACATGCAAGGGAGTAATGTTTTTCTGGGCACACGAATGTGAAGACTATTTCAAGGAGTTGAAAAATAGGCTTATCACTTCGCCAGTACTCACACTCCCTTCAAGTGGAGAACTAATTATGGTGTATAATGATTATTCTAAGAATGGATTTGGATGTCTTATAATGGAAAATGATAAAGTGATAGCATATGCCTACAGGAAGCTGAAAATCCATGAGCAAAACTATCCCACACATGATCTGGAGTTAGCGGTTGTGATCTTTTCTTTGAAAATATGGCAACATTATCTCTATAGAGAAAAATGTTGGATATATACTGACCAAAAGAGTATCAAATATATATTGACACAAAAAGAGATTAATATGCACCAGCGAAGATGTATAGAGCTCATCAAGTATTATGATTGCTCAATCCACTACCATCCTGGTATGGAAAACAAAGGGGTAGATGCTCTATGTAGAAAGGATCCTGCAACATTATCAATGATGAGAATTGAAAATGATCTGATATTTTGAGATTTGAAAAGGATGGACATGAGAATCACTAAAGGAGGAACATCATCAATACTTTCTCAAATGATTACTCAACCATCCCTCTTGGAGAAAATAAAGGACGCTCAAGGAAAGGATGTAAAAAATTTAAAAAATGGTGGAAGCTAATAAAAAATGGGAAATCCTCTGATTTCAAAATTGATGAAGAAGGAGTTTTACGATTTGTGGCATAGTTACGAGTACCATCTAATCTAGAGATAAAGAAGGCAATATTGAATTATGCACATTTCTTGACCTTCTCTATCCACCTAGGGAGCACAAAGATGTATCAAGATCTCTGAGAAAACATTTGGTGGGAAAATATGAAACGGGAGATTTCTGAATATACATCAAAGTACCTCGCATGTTAGCAAGTGAAGGCTGAGAGACAAAAGTCTAAGGGGATGATGAAACCACTACCCATACTAGCATGAAAGTGGGAGAAAATTACCATAGAATTTTTTTCAATGGACTTCCAATGACATTTAGAGAAAACAATGCAATATGGGTCATTGTGGATCGTCTAACGAAGACAACTCACTTTATCACATTTCGAGAGGCCTTCTCATTGGATAAACTTGCATGAATTTACAACAATGAAGTTATAAGGATGCATGGATTACCACAATATATTATATCCAATCGTGATCCGAGGTTCACCTCAAAGTTATGGAAAAGTCTCCAACATTCTCTAAGCACTAAACTGAACTTTAGAATGGCGTATCATCCTCAAACTGATGGCCAATCTGAGCGAACTATTGAGACATTGGAAGACATGTTGAGAGCGTGTTCTATGTAATTCAATGGAAGATGGGACCGACATCTTCCACTAGTTGAATTCTCCTACAACAATTGTTTCCACTTGAGCATCCAAATGGCACCGTATGAAGCCCTTTATGGGAAAAGGTGTATAAGACCAGCGTGTTGTGATGAAGTCAGTGAGAGTAAGCTTCTAGGACATGAAATCATTGAAGAAATTGTGGAGAAGGTGAAAACTATTTAAAAGCATATCAAGGTAGCCCAAAGTCAATAGAAGAGTTATGAATATAACCATCGATGAGACATTGAGTTCAAAGATTGGGAAATGGTATTTCTACGCATATCCCCATGTAAGAAGTTCATGATGTTTGGGAAGAAAGGGAATTTAAGTCCCAGGTACATCAGCCCCTTCGAGATCCTTGATAGAATCAGAGTTGTGGCCTATCGACTGGAACTTCCACCTACCATGTCAAAAGTACATGATGTCTTTCATGTATCCCTTTTAAAGAAGTACATACCAGACCCATCACATGTAATATCTTTAGAGGTGGTATAGTTGAAGGATGATCTCTCTTACGAGGAGAAGCCAGTGAAGATATTGGATCATAGAGACAAAGATCTACACAACAAGACTACTCATCAGGTCAAGGTACTATGGATAAACCATATGTGCGAAGAGACAACATGGTAACTGGATGAAGAAATGAAGGAAAGGTACCCACAACTATTTTTTTCTTAGAATGTAAAATGAAATTTCGAGGGCGAAATTTCATAAGGGGGAAGAAGTTAATGACCCAATGTTTTTCAATGAAAATTATCTTCTCATAAGTATGTGATAAAATCAGATGAAAACACAACATAATTAACTATTAAGTGCTAAGTGACCTTTAAACATAAGTTTGTCACTTATGTGTCTGGAATTTTGAAAATCCGACATACACGGTTGTAATCAGTATGTTATTTGGAGTCCTATAAGGAAAACATAATTTTTTGGTGAATAGTAACCTACCCTAATGAATAGTAACATATCTTTATGAATGGTGATATACCCTAATGGATAGTAACCTCACCAATGATAGTATAAAAAAATATTCAAGTTGGAAGTATGATATACATATATTTTAGAATAAGTTAATGAATGTTTTAAAACTGGTTTTGATAATAAATTATCATTTTAATTAAATATTAAAATAATCATATTTAAATAATTATTTTGGAATGTTAGACTTCAATTATTGATTCTACACATCGTAAAATGTTTAGGGTAAATTTTTGGTATTTTTCTGAAATACTTAAATTTTTTATGAATAGTAAAATACAATAATTTACAATAAATGAGAAATAAGGGATATATTGAGTCATTGATGATGTTCTGCTGATGTAATCCCAATTGGTTCAGGATCACATGATAAAATTACTATTCTGGGTCATGGAATACTAACAATTCCTTAGCTTGTGAAGAAATTATAAATTGATGATTATAATATTATGAAATCCCTCCTCTACACTATAAAACCCCCCTTCACTCCCTCTTGACTTCACTCCTCTCAAGCCTTCTAAGTTGCCATTTTTCTACCCAAATATCTTCCCAAGATCCTCCACTAGGTTCAAATTCTCCTATCCTCTTCAAAATACCACAACCATTCCCCTTAAGTGGTTCTCAATAGAGAAAGTCTCAAGAGGTAAATTCCTCTTTCCAATTCCTTCCTTTCTTTTAAGTTCCCTTTTTTTGTTTCTTTCCTCACCCCCATTCAACATAATATTATGATAAATCTAGTAACTTACATGTAATAGAATGTTTTCATGATAATGGGATATTTCATTATCTTCTCTTATTTCCCCACCCATTTTCTTTGAAGGAAATGAAAGCACAGTTTGAGATGTGCTAATTTAGCACATTCAAGGACAATGATTTATCAATTTCTACTATAATATTTAATTATTGTAATGAAAACATTTGAGTTATGGTTGAAACAGATTATTATATATGTAATATATCCTATTTTTAGTTCTGTATTCTTTTTGTACAAATGATTTTAAGTTATAAAAACAAAACATGTTCTTTGAAATCAAACCCATCGATTAACAAAAAACGGTTGTCACTATAGTTTTAAATAATAATTCATATTCATAATAAGTAAAGTAATTAAAATTAAAGCCATGTAATCTATTTGATGTGCACTAGTAGAATATAAATTCAATTCTAGACAACCAATTAAATCTTTAATTTTTACTTGAAAATAAGTGAACCGATCTTCTAAAAACGAATTAAACAAACAAGCCCGAACAATGAAATTGAAGCTTATAACTAATAGAAAAGGATTTTAATGAACTAAAACGGGTTATAATAAATCAATTAAATATATAAGAGGTTATGTACTTATTAATTAATAAGCATAATTTTTTTATTCAGGTCTATAATAACAAATGGAGAACACCAACAAATTTAAGGTAAGGGATTCTCCCCTTTTCACTCTTAATCAAGATTGCCCGCTATGCTGTACTTTTTAATGGGTAAACCTAAATGGTGTGGTATGTTTTTACGCCTACACCATACTAACCTCATTCTATATATGTGATGAAAAACCTCATGTCTCTCTAATCAATCCCTCTTGGGTACACCCGACACCATGCCATTAAAACTGTAACGAATTCTTCCCGAACCTTCTTTCTTCTTTCGGGTTGCCTTATCTTGCTTTAAAAATGGTGTTATCTTATCTATTTATGTGAATATTCTGAATTATGGTTATTTATACAATATTCTTAAATCAATACCACTTTCAACACTTTCTTTCAGGGATATACATGTTTTTAAAAGATTCTCCCCTTAGAACTTTCCAATAAGAAAACCTATTTTCGGGGAACTTCCCGAATGGTTACCCAATATCAAGAGCACTATATCATATTTTTTAAGACATCATTATATTTATAAAATCCGTATTTTATTATGAAAACCTTTATGTTTATATTCTGGTTTTATATAAATTATTTTTCTTATTTTCTATTTGAAAATCTCTATAGTATTTTCCTTAAAACCGCACAAAAATGTTTTAATGCTAATATTTCTAAAATACATTTCTCATATGTTGTCACTTTTTTTTGACACCACTTACCATGTTATATGACAATTTTACCCTATGAACGTCCATATATTTTACAATTCGCTCCTTTCATGGACACTTTCATGATACACCCATTGGTTATGATTTATGTCATGATTGTGGTACCCAATTCTTTCCATGGATACCCTTATGTTTATGTATGGTTGATTATGTATGATTGTATATGTGGTAATAATATTTATGTGGAATGAATATTCATGAAAATTTTGAGATGGGTGCGCCCAGATAGCGTTCTAATGCATTGTGTAAGGTTATGTCTCATGCGATGCGATGTGAAACGAGATTGGCAGTTTTCCTTGACCCGTACTAAAGAAATATTTTATGATTCTGAAACATTTATATGATTCCATGTTTATATGATCCTATTATTATACGATATTATTTTATATGTTCCATGTTTTGGATATCAATATGTCATGCCTCCTGACTCATGTTCTTTAAGATGTATCCTTATGTTTGTTCCCTTACTAGGATTTTCAGATCATCCCTTTGTTCATGTATTCCCCAGGGTAACCTACGCAGATGTAAGGGGCTCAAAGGAAGTTAGGATCTCATTGTGGAGATTAAATGACGAAGTTTTTTTATCCCCATAATTAATGTTATATGTACCTATCCTTCCAAGACACTAGAATTAACTATCCTTGGATAGTACTCGGAGGATTAATTATGGTTAAAATCATGAAGTTTTATATGTAAAAGGCTCGAGTTACTATAGTTTGTAAAAATTCATCTTCCCTAGTCTAGATATGAGCAGGTAGAGGTGGATCTAGAATAGATGTATCTAGGGGTAAAACCTGAAAACACCGCTTTGAGATAGATTCAAACGGGAACTGGTGCATGACAACGGGACTTGCTGCACACTTGGTTACGACACTCCCGAGGGATATGCTTTGGTAGATTCATGAACTTAGTACAAAACATTATTAAGGGACAAAAAATCCCATAAGAATATAATTTAAGAAATAGATTGAGGATAACCTAGATTTAAAACTAAGGAATCACAAGTTAGGATATACTTCTTCTTTATAAGTTTATACTTTGATGTTAAAAGTTTCTTTTTTATGCTCAATACCTAAGTATTAAATACCTCTAATTATACATTCTTTTTCTCATGTAATGGTAGGAAATATAAGTACACATTCCAACAACCAATGTGATAGGAAATGTGATGATTTCCCTAATGATATGCCTGATGTGATGGAAGCGGGTGCTCAAAGCATTATGGAAGTACTCGGTCAGTTGGCTTGAGTTATTAATAATAACTTGAATCAGGTGGAAAATCCTCCTCCTCCTCCAAGGAAAGAGAAATATGTTGATCATGAGGCAAAGGCCTCCCATTTTAGCAGATCTTCTGATCCCCCCCTCGTAGAACAATGGATTAACTCCATTGAAAAGATATTCTCTGTCCTCCAGTGCTTGGAATAAGAGAATGTTGTACCAGCAATATATCGTTTTGACAGGGAAGCTGATTAGTGGTGGACACCGATTATGAATACAAATTCCAAGGAAGAAATTGATTCTATATATTGGGAGGAATTCAAGAAAACGTTTTTCAACAAATATTTTCCTTTAACCCTCCATTTGAAGATGGAAATAGAGTTTATCAGACTCAAACAGAAGGAACATGAGTCCATCAGGGCGTATGAGGTGAACTTTACAAGGCTTTCATGGTACACCTCTGGATTTTTCTTGAACACCGAAATAAAGGGGGATCACTTCTTTAGCATACTAAAGCCGAGTCTATGAAGAGAGTTGGCAATTCGATACTTTGACTATTATGAGAAGATTGTACATTGTGCCCTAAAGGTTTAAAAGGAGATTAAAGACTCTTAGTGGACTCGTGGGCATAGTGAAAAGAAGAAGAAAATGGAGAACAACATGGGTGGTTCATCAAACAAAAAACATGATGGAATGAATCCTCACTTTTCCATTTGAAAAAATTATGGGAAGAAGAATCTAGGTGATTGTCTCAAGGGAACCAAGAATTTCATCAAATGTGGTAAGTTTGGTCATCTGGCCAAGAACTGCTGAAGGGGTATGAAAAATCCCACTAATGTGGAAGAAGAAAGGAAGGTTTATATCAACACTTAGCCTGTAGTGCAGTGTTAAAACTGCAAGGATCTTGGGCATTATGCAAACAATTTCCCTAAGCCGATGGTTGTTAGAGGCAATCAACAACAACCTCCAAGGAAACAAGGAAGGGATTATGCTATCACTATTGATGAGGGGGATCCAGAAAATGATGTGGTGATAGGTACACTTATTATTCATTAAAGAATAGAGAACATACTATTTTGTTCTGGTTCTATGCATTCTTTTATATCTTGCAATTTTAGTAGAACTATTCAAACACCACCTCAAAATTTGGAGTAAAATTTAGTTGTGAGAATAGAAAATTGGGAAATTATTGCGTCCATGGTTTATAACTCCACCCCAGTTAACGTTTGTAAAATGAAACTCCCAGTAAATCTCATCATAATTTATTTAGTGGAGTTTTATTCTATCTTGGGAATTGATTGGATATCTTTTTACAAGGCCAACATCTATTGCCAGGAAAGGAAGATCACTTTTCACATATTGAAGCATCCTCTAATTATTTACAAGTGTAAGGAGTAAGATGAGTCTCCTTTAGAATCTTCCTCTCATGTTTGGATACAAATTCCGTATGATCAACTATATCTAGCTCAAATGATCAGGACAAATGATATAATCAGGCTTGAAGACATGCCCATCATGAGGGATTACACTTATGTATTCCCTGAAGAGTTTTCTGGTCTTCCTACTGACCGAGAGGTTGAGTTATCAATTGAACATACCCCTGGATCTTTGCCAATCTCAAATACACCTTAATGAATGGCCATCGTAGAGTTGGAAGAACTAAAGAAGCAGTTACAGAAGAATATGGAGGAGGTTTTTATACGTCTGAGTGCTTCACTGTGGGGTGCTCCAGTCCTCTTCATCAAGAAGAAGGATGGATCAATGTGCCTCTGTGTTGATTATATCAATGTCAATAAAATCACGATAAAGAACAAGTATAGCATTCCACGGATAGATTACTTGTTTGATCAGCTTTGTGGGGCCAGTTATTTCTCTAAGGTGGACCATTGGTCGGGATATCACCAACTGAAGGTGAGGAAGGAAGATATTCCCAAGACCGACTTTCAAACGAGGTATGAACACTATGAGTTCATAGAGATTTCCTTCGGACTCACTAATTCTCCAGAAATTTTTAATGGATTTAATGAAAAGATTCTTTAGAGATTACCTCAGCAAATTTGTGGTGGTATTTATTGATGATATTATGATATACTCAAATATCAAGGAGGAACATGAGGAGCATTTGAAAACGGTGTTAAAGATTTTGCGAAGGGAGAATTTGTATGAAAAGTATAGTAAATATGAGATCTGGATGGAGGAAGTATCATTATTGTGGAATGTTATTACCAAAAAAAGGATATTCGTGGACCCTTCCAAGATGAAGGCACTTGAAGAGTGGCTGATGCCAACATCTATAATGGAGATTCGTAGCTTTTTGGGTATAGCTAGGTATTATCGATGATTCGTGAAGAAATTTTCAGGATTGTCAACCCCAATGACCAAGCTGACATGGAAGGGAGTAAAGTTTTTCTAGATATAGGAATGGGAAGACTGTTTCATGGAGTTGAAAAAGAGGCTTATCACTAAGCCATTACTCACACTCCCTTCAAGTGGAGAACTCTTTATGGTGTATAGTGATGATTATAAGAAAGTATTACATTGTGTGCTAATGAAAAATGATAAAGTGATAGCCTATGCCTCAAGGAATATGAAAATCCATGAGAAAAACTATACCACACATGATCTGGAGTTTGCAGTAGTGATATTTGTGTTGAAAATATGGCCGCATTATCTGTATGGAGAAAAATGTGAGATATATACCGACCACAAGAGTCTCAAATATATATTTACACAGAAAGAGCTTAATATGCACCAGTGAATATGGATAGATCTCATCATGGATTATGACTACTCAATACACTACCATCCCGGCAAGGAAAACAAGGAGGTAGATGCTCTAAGTAGAAAGGATCCTACATCTTTATCAATGATGGGAATTGAAAAGGATCCGATCTTCTTACATTTTAAAAGGATGGACATGTGAATAAATAAGGGAGGAACATCATAAATCCTTTCTAAAATGATTGGTCAACCATACCTCTTGGATAAAATAAAGGACACTCAAATAAATGATGTATAAATTTAGAAAAGGGTGGAAGCTATTAAAAATGGGAAATCCTCCGATTTAAAAATTGATGAAGAAAGTGTTGAAATATTTGGTACATGATTATGTGTACCATCTGATCTAGAGATAAAGAAGGAGATATTGAATGATGCACATAGCTCGACCTTCTTTATCCAACCAACGAGCACAAAGATGTATCGAACTATTCTGACACTGGAAGACATGTTGAGAGCATGTTCTATGGAATTCAAAGAAGGATGGGACCAACATCTTCTAATGGTTGAATTTTCCTAAAAAAACTGTTTCCAATCAAGCATCTGAGTGGCACCACATGAAGTCCATTATGGAAAAAGGTGTAGAACACCGGCGTGGTGGGATGATGTCGGTGATCGTAATCTACTAAGACTTGAAATGGTCGAAGAAATGGAGGAGAAGTTGAAAACTATTCAATAGCATATCAAGGTTTCCCAAAGTTGACAAAAGAGTTATGCAGATAACTGTTGAAGAGACCTTGAGTTCAAAATTGGAGACATGGTATTTCTATGCATATCCCCGTGGAATAAGGTCTAGAGGTTTGGGAATAAAGGGAAGTTAAGTCCCAGGTACATCGGCCCCTTTGAGATCCTCGATAGAGTCGGAGTTGTAGCCTATCGACTGGTACTTCCACCTACCACATCGAAAGTACATGATGTATTTCATGTATCACTCTTAAATAAGTACATACCAGACCCTTCACATGTACTTTCTTCAGAGGTGGTACAGTTGGGGGATGATCTCTCTTACGAGCTACATCCAATGAAGATCTTGGACCGTAGAGACAAATTTATACACAACATGACTACTCATCTGGTCAAGGTACTATGGAGAAACCATAAGTACGAAGAGGAAACATGGGAACTGGAGGAAGCAGTGAAGGAAAAGTACCCACACCTATTTTTGTCTTAGAATGTAAAACGAAATTTCTAGGGTGAAATTTCCTAAGGGGGGAAGAATGTAACCACACAATGTTTTTCAATGGAAATTAATTTCTCATAAGTATGTCATAAAATCACATGAAAACGCAAAATAATGAACTACCATGTACTAACTGACCTTTAAATAAGTTTTTCACTTCCGTGTTTGGGATTTCGAAAATCCGGCTACACGGTTGTAATCAGTAAGTTATTTGGAGTCCAATAAGAAAAACTTAATTTTTGGTGAATAGTAACCAAACCTAATGAATAGTAACATACCTTTATGAATATTGATATATCCTAATGAATATTAACCACACCTATGACAGTATAAAAATAATATTCAATTTGGAAGTACAACATACCTATATTTTAGAATATGTTAATGAATGTTTTAAAACTGGTTTTGATAATAAATTATTATTTTAATTAAATATTAAAATATTAATATTTAGAAAATTATTTTTGAAAAATTGACTTCATTTTTGGATTCTACACATTCTAAAATGGTTAGGGTTTATTTTTGGGATTTTTCTAAAATACATGAATATTTGATGAACTGTAAAATACGATAATTTACAATAAATTCTAAATAAGGGATTTATTGATTCATTGATGATGTTCTGATGATGTAATCCCACTTGGTTTAGTATCACATGGTAAAATTTCTATTCTTTGTCATAGAATACTTACTATTTCTTGTCTTGTGAAGAAATAATAAATTAATGAATATAATATTATGAAATCTCTCCTCTCCTCCACTATAAAACCCCCCCTTCACTCCCTCTTCTCTTCAATCCTCTCAAGCCTTGTGCCTTGCCCTTATTTTTTCCAAATATCTCACCAAGATCCTCCCACACATCTAAAATCTCCTAGACTCTTAAAAATACCAAAAACTCTCCCCTTATGAGGTTCTCAAAGGAGGAAGTCTCAAGAGGTAAATTCTTCTTTCCAATTCCTTCATTTCTTTTAAGTTCTATTTCTTTTTTGTTTCATTCCTCACCTCCCTTCACCGTAATAGTATGATAAATCTAGTAACATAAATGTACATGAATTTTTTCATGATAATGGGATATTTAATTATCTTCTCTCCTTTCCCCACCCTTTTATTTGAAAGAAATGAAAGCACCATTTGAGATGTGCTAATTTAGCACATTCAAGGACAACAATTTATAAATTTTTATTATAATATTTAATTATTGTAATGAAACCATTTGAGTTATTGTTGAACCAGATTATTATATATTTAATATATCCTATTTTTATTTATATATTCTTTTTGTAAAAATGGTATTAAGTTATAAAAACAAAACAAGTTCTTTGTAATGAAACCCATCGATTAACAAAAAAGGTTGTCACTATGGTTTTAAATAATAATTCAACTGAACTATAAGTAACCTAATTAAAATTAAAACCATTTAATCTCCTGTATGTTTAATAATAGAATATAACTTCAATTCTGGATAACCAATTTCATCTTTTATTTTTACTTGAATATTAGTGAACCGATCTTTTAAAAACTAATTAATCAAACGAGACCGACCAATGAAATTGAACCTCACAACTAATCAAAAATTCTTTGAATAAACTAAAAAGGGTTATAATAAATCAATTATAAATATAAGAAGTTATGTATTTATTAATTAATAATCCTAATTTTTTTATTCATTTCATTAATAACAAGTGGAGAACACTAACAAATTTAAGGTAAGGGATTCCCCCCTTTTCACTCTTAATCAAGATTTCCCTCTATAATATGCTTTTTTATGGGTAATCATAAATGCTTTGGTATGTTTTTAAACCTAAAAAATACATCCCTCATTCTTAATAAGTGATTATAAAGCACGTTTCTCCCACATCAAGCCCTCTGGGGTACACCCGACACCATGCTGATAAAACTGTAACGAATTCTACCTTAACCTTCTTTGTTCTTTCAGGCTGCCTTTTCTTGCTTCCAAAATGGTTTTATATAATCTATTTATGTGAATATTCTGAATTCTGGTTAGTTCTAAAATATTCTTAAATCAATACTCTTTTCAACACTTTTTTTCGGGGATATACATGTTTCTAAAAGATTCCCTGTTTAGAACTTTCTGATAAGAAAACCGATTTTAGGGGAACTTCCCGAATGGTTACCCAATTTAAAGAGCACTATATACTATGTTGTAAGACATAATTTTTTTTAAAAAAAATCAGTTTTTTATTATGAAAACCTTCTTGGTTAAATTCTGGTTTTATATAAATGATTTTCTTATTTCTTATTTGAAAAGCTCTATAGTATTTTCCTTAAAACTGCACACAAATATTTTACTGTTAGTGTTTCTAAAATTCATTTCTCATATGTTGTCACTTCTGTTTGACAAAACATACCATTTTATATTGATATTTTACTGTATTAAAGTCCATTTAATTTCTAATTATATCCTTACATGGACACTTTCATGATACGCCCATTTTTATGATTTATGTCATGATTGTGGTACCCAATTCTTTCCTCGAGTACCCTTATATTTATGTTTGACTGATTATGTATGATTATATTTGTGGTAGGAATATTTATGTGGAAATAATATTCATTAAAACATTGATATGGGTGCACCCATATAGAGTTCCATTGCATTGGGTAAGGTGAAGTCTCATGATATACGACGTGAAATAGGAATGGCGGTTAGCCTTAACCCATACTGAAATGGGAAACAGGATTGGTAGTTAGCCTTGAACCATACTAAAGAGATGTTTTATGATTCTGCCACATTTATATGATTCAATGTTTTTATTATACCATGATTATATGATATTATTTCATATGTTCTATGTTTTGGATATCAATATGTCATGCCTCCTAACTCATGTTCTTAAGATGTATCCTTATTTTCATTCCCTTACTGGGCTTTTTAACTCATCCCTTTGTTTATGTGTTACCCAGGGTACCCTATGTAGATGTAAGGGATCAAAATAAGTTAGGATCTCATTATGGAGATTAAATAAAGTAGTGGTTTTTAGCCCCATGTTTAATTTTATATGTACCTAGACTTCTAAGACACTAGACTTAACGATCCTTGGCTTGTACTCTGATGATTAATTATGCATAAAATCTTGAAATGTTAATGTAAAAGGCTCGGGTCGATATAGGTTCTTTGAGAAATGTTTTCAATTACCAAAACGTGTTCTCTTTTGAAATGTTTTTTGGGGAAAAATTATTTTCAAAGACTCTTGTGTGATGTTCTGGAGATTGTTTCAAGAATAAATTTTGGATTGTAATGGATTTAAAAAGTGAATGGTTTTAAAAATTAGAAAATGGGTTTAATATTTTTGTAAACATGGAATAATTTCCATAAGATGGTAAAGATTTTTTTGAAATATATTATGTATTTAAAACAACATTTCTAATTTTGAATGAAAATAGTATTGTATTATAAATTCTAAAATTTTATGTGTTTGGAAATCAATGATGGTTTGATAAAGTCATTTATGGATTGATTGAATGATTTTGGTTTGATTGTATTCTATTTTGGATTTTGTTTTACGTCTAATTTGATGTGTTTATGTTTGACTCTAACTAGATATGGACACAAATATGTTTTCAAGGAAAGATAAATTGTACATTCATTGGTTTAATTTTTAGAGTGCTTCTTCACATTTTCAAGAAGTGAAATATCTTATTGGAGACTCTACCCAGAATCCATATCGAGTGGTGGATCCATAAAACTTTCATTATTTTAACAAAATATTTGAATTATCGGATCATCATCCACCTTCATATATAGGTGAAGAGGGTTCTCTGAAGGTAGTAAAGAGTGTTGGATAAGTTGATTGTATTTTTGTTCTATCAAGACTCTTGATGATCTAAGAGTCAAGTCAATAATTTATTTGTTTAAGGGGTCTGACCCATTGCAGTGGTAATTTGTGATTGTCTCTTTTATATAATAAATAATCTCTTGGGAGTTATTTAAGTTAGTCTTCATTCTATGGAAGTATCTGCAGAAAGTGAAGAAGTAGAATGTTACCAGGTTATTTGGTCTCGATCAAGATGAGCGATCAATTGTAGAGTATACCATGAAATATTCATGTTTGATATGATTATTACCTATGATTATTGAAAATATCTTCTGTAAGGCTATATATTATAGTAATGTTAATAACCCATACCTTTTATCCTCCATTCATACGGCCTAGTCAATCTCATATTCAGAGACGTTCAATAAGTCATTTTAAGATGAAGTGGAGCTAGTGAAATAAAATGAAGGGAATAATCCCTAGTTCATTATTAATAAAATAAAATCTACTCGGGAAATGAAGAGACCTAAGACATGTTTATAGTGTGGAGAACCAGGTCATTTTAAGTGGTTGTTTTCAAAAGATCCAAATGTTTGTAGTGGGTGTGTCCATTTAGGCCAACTTAAGAGGTTCTATATATTAGGTGACCGAAATGGGATGTTTCAATAATTGATCATCAGCTCTTAACAATGGGAAAATAGATGCTTTAAGATTATAGGTCTCTATCCATAGGAATTGGAGTTTGTATTTTCACATGGTGGAGGATGTTCTAGTTTTCTATGGTGGTTGATATTTGATCCAGCTTGTTGTTTCTAACATTAGAATGAAAGCTGCTTGAGTTTCTCCTTATTAGGGATTGTCTATTTTGGAAAAACATTTTTTAATAGATATTATTAGATTGTTTTGGGATTTTTTTTGATTATATGTTATGGAAATATATTATGATGTGACAATAGTTTAATTTTATTTGAGATCTCTATGGTTGTTCCTTGTGGAAGTTCACTCTTGAATGCTTAACCTTCCTTTTTTGAATGAATTTAGTTCCAAACTACTATTTTTTCTTGATGGATAGAGATAAATTTTTATATGTTGGATGATATCCCTTGTGAGAGTGTAGAGCCCTGTTGTGGACAAACCTAGATGTTTTAGATATTTCTAGTGGTACATGGATATAGCTTTGGAATATACTCATGTGACCAATACATTGCAGATTCTTGATGGACTAGGCACCCAGAGGTACTGACATTTGCTTTGATGATCTCATCGTTGGGTGAGGGTCAATGTTGAAAATAAAAGGTTACCATTGAGTACTTTACTAATATATAAAACCTTTTTAGTTTTTGTCATTTGTTATGGATATTTGATCATAGATGGACCATGATATAATTTTTTATTATATAAATCAGGAGTTGTTTGGATGATCTATTCCATGTTTATTAGTGTCATCCCTTAGATGTTCTCCTTGTCGAATGGTTGAAGTTACTTCTTAGGATAAATGGGATATTCTTTTCCCATGTTACACCATTTTTATGAATATTTAAATGGTGGGGAGACCTATGATAAGTCTCTATTATTTATCTGGTTTCAAAATGTGTGATGATCTTGGTGCGTTGAACATGAATTTTAATGTTTTTTATTATCATTTAGTTTAGTACCTTTTTTGGACTACAGACAGTATACCCCACAAGATCGGTGAGGGATTTATTCTTATGATTTCATGATTTATCTTTCAGTTTGGAAGTTTTTTGGGGATAGTATGTCCCATGGTAGGGATGTTATAACATTTCGTTACTTGATTGTAGGTGTTTTTACCCATGGATTAGAGTATCTATTGATTGTATATCATTACAGGTAGTTTTTGTAGTTTCTTTAAATTTTTTTGATGGTTTTGGGACTCTTCATGGTTGGTAAACGTTTTAAAAAACCATTCCACATTTCAAGTATCCCATGTAGGGGCACACAATTGGCACATGTTTAGAAAAACCCTATAGCCAAACCATACAACCAGAATATAAGGGTTCATATAGTTAGCTCATGGTTAAAATAGCTGTGTAGACTAACCATGCTTCTCTTCTAATGGTTTTGTTTAGGGTGCATGGTTAGACACATGGTTAGTACTAACCTTGCTAACAAACCCAGGAATCTTTTCAAACTACAATTAATTCCCTTAAAATTGTAATTAAAATCCCAAAACCGTTAATAAATCTCAATCTTCTCCCAAAAGAACAAAACCCGATTCTTTGGTTTTAGAGAGACCTCTAAAGGCATTTTGGATCCTCGACCTCATCACATGGAAGATCGAAGTGATGATTTAAGAAATTATCCTCTTATGGTGAGTTATTTAATCTCATCCTTCGATTCTTATTCTTGTTTTGAATCCTTCTTACTAGAGGTTATGATGTCCTTCTATTTAATTTTTTCATGGATGGTTGATGTGAAATTTTTGATCTAGGATCTCTTCTAATTTTAATATAGATCTATATATAAAGATCTAATGATCTCCATAAAAGGAAACTTATCTTAGATTCATTGTGGTTGGATTTAATATTTCCAAGAAGTTGTTTCTATGCCTTTCCTTTATTTCAAAATTTTTTATTTCTTGATAATTTATAGATACGTTCCTCACTCTCAGACATGTTCTATAATAATTGATCTAGAATTTCCTTTTTAAATAATATTATATATAATTTTCAATAAAATGAACATGGAATGGATTTTTTCTCATGGTTTTGTAAATTGATGAATGATATGGTAATTTTAATTCCCAATCAAAGAGTTTTTCATTATTAACTTATGGAAAGATATGGATTAGGCTCATTTTTTATATTTAAATGGAAATAGTTTTACTGTTATAAAATTAGTTAAACTATTTATTCTTTTTTATATTGTTTCAAATTATTGAATTTTTGAAATGACTAAGATCCATCATTGACTGATTTTTCCCTTGTTTTGAAATAGATATTTTTGGGTTATTTGAAACAAGGGATTTATTCACATGGAAAGAGGTTTTAAAACCAGGTTTTAATATTTATTCAAACCATTTTTTATTTTAATAATTAATTTGATTGAGTTATGGTTTATTTGAAATAAATTACTCTTTTAAATTACCATGTAGAATTATGATGGTGATTTGTGAAAGGAATCATTTACGATTAACATTTTAATGTTGAATCTTATAAATTTTTTTGAATTAGATAGATAATGCTTGACGACCCAATTGGAACTATATGATGATCTAATGTTGTGATAATACCATAATGTAACTTTCTTGATTCTTGTAATTCCCATTTATGTGTGCTAAAAATGGATTATCTACTTTGAAGAAGATAATAGGTGAGAGTGATATGTGATTTGAGGGCATGAACCCATGATTAATATTGATAAGGTTCCTTATGTGATCCCCATTAATTAATTATCTATCTCCCTTATTTTGACTAGTCATAAGATCCTTGGTAGTTAGATGAGATGAACTATATATATTCTTAACTAGTGGATTCACACCCCATTTAGTGGATCTACAGAGAACATGAAGGGTTCAGGATATAGACATGTGTCCAAGAAAGCAGGTGTTCATGGAATTGGTTTTCTTGAGACCCATGAGACTATATGTATGAAATAAAATTAGTGATTATGATTTTTTATTATATAGTCTACTATGGTCTTACTATCATACATTTTTTTCCATGAAATCTATACAAGATACTCAATATATGAAAGTGTATGTTGTCACTACTTGGCACTGGAGTTTCCTTTTTTGATTGATCAATAAATTGATATGATGCACATTGAATCTAATGTTTTGAATCATGTATAAATATTGATATAAGGTGTGTGTTATTAATTTTATTTTCTTATATGACTCTTCCTAGTGAAATGATTTTCAAATAATTTCAAGAAAATGTTTAGTCTCAAATGGTGAAATGGAACATTTTATAGATTTGTTTTGAAAAATGATTTTTAAATTAATAAAACTCAATTTTCAATCAAATATTTGTAATCTATTTATTGTTCGCCTCACATATCATATTTGGATTGTCTTATAAAGTATCTACATAGAATCTTTTTCATAATCCAATTGGACTCAATAGCTCATACCCTACTTCTACCATTTTATTTTTCCTACCTTTATTATCTTATAACAAGTGTTCGTTATCTTGTCTAACATTGTGGGTTCAAGAGAGGTTGAATAAGGGTGGGTGAATTGGGACATCATGGGTGGTCATGGACAACTTGTAGATGGGTTATTATTATTATTTTCTACTTTCAGTTTTTATAGCATCTATTTGTACTATGATATGTATGTATTGATTTCATTATCAATACTTTTTTCACAGTTTACTTTGATTATTGTTTCCTCATGTGGGGAAAATAATTCCCAGAAATTATTTTTGGGTTCCCATTTTCTTTTCACTGGCCCATGAAGATCCAGAATGCTCTACTAGTTATAAGCAGATTTGCTCAGATATCGATTCAGATGGTTCTCTAAGATAGTTCATCACATATGATCATAGTCACCATTTTTGGTTGGGGCTAACATTTAATGGCCTTAATATTCGATAGAACTAATGATATCCCATATCTTGATATTATATGACTCATAAATGAAACCTTTTGTCGCCAAAATTCACACTTTGTAAATTTTACATATAGTTTCTCCTTCTTTAGGGTCTTCAGTACAATTCCCAGGTGATCTTAATTCTCTTCCTTTCTCTTTGAGTAGATAATAATATCACCTATAAAGACTACCAAAAACTAATCAAGGTAATCTCTAAAGACTATGTTTATTAAATACATGAATATAGAGGGGGAATTAGTAATACCGAATGACATCACTATAAATTAATAGTGTCAATAACTTCTATGGAATGTTGTCTTAGGTATATCCTTATTATTGAACCTTAATTAATGATATCCATAATGAAGCTCAATTGTATAATAGTATTGAAATCCACATAGTTGATCAAGCAGTTCATCAATACGGGGAAGAGGATACTTGTTATTAATTTGGACCTTGTTCATCTCCCAATAATTAATATAGAGTTATATTGAGAAATATTTCTTTTTAACAAAAAGAACATGGTCACCCGAAGGTGACCCAATTGTCTGAATGAACTCCTCATCAAGGTTTTCTTGGATATTCTTCTTCAATTATTGCAGCTCGATCAAGTTCATATGATAGAATGTAATTTAAATTGGTGTGGGACTAGGTATGAGTTCTATTGAGAACCCTTCTTCATGTTTTTGTGGAAGGATGAGAAACACTTCTATAAAGACAAAACAAATTCCCACACAATATGAATGTCTTTTATGTTGAGTTTATTTATATCCATTTGAGATATATACCCCTTATATATGAGAATTAAGACCCATAAAATGGATGTGATATCCATCATAAGTTCATACTCATCATCACATTGTTATATGATCAAAAGTTAGTTTGGAATATCAAATATAACTTCCCATCCTTGAGAATTGATGTGGGATTTATATAGTGAAATCAAATCGATTCCTAATATAACATCAAATACAACCATAAGAATAATGAAAATATTTGAAGGAAGAACATTCCCACCAATATCAACCAGATAAGAATCATATTCTTGATATGTGATCATCATACAATTAGTGGTTAGAAATGTTAATTATATATATAGTAATTTTGGAGGAATCTTGATAACCGTAGAAAATTATTCAAACATGAAAGAATGGGTAGATCTAGAGTCAAAAAGAAATTATCAATTCTAGAGTGGATAGTAAGTGTACCTTTCACCATGCCGTTATTTCATCCCTCTTCAGAAACTATGATCACCTAATATTTCCCTTTTTATTTTATATTAAGAGGTTACTGATGTCGATCATCATCATTAACCTTCAGATTTGGGAATTCTTTAACATAATTTCCATAATCTATACATTTGAAACACTAGTGTGCATGTTCATTTATTTATATGTACCTTTAACTCTATTCAAATTGTTATACATCTTCTTTCCATATCAGAAATCAATTTTCTGACGAAATTCCCTTCCACACCTAAAACATTAAATAACCCCATTATGAGAATTTCCTCTATGATTTTTCCCAAACTTTATGCATGATGGATATTTCATCTTTTTTTCTCCATAGTTCTTAGATTTTCCTATGAACACCATTTTTCTATTATTATGAAAACTATGAGATTGATATGTAAACTCAACCACTATATCTACATTGATAGAACATTGAACACTATTTTCATAGATACTAAACTCTCTTATGGATAAGGAATATGGGATTCTTGGTTTTAACACACTAATGAATTGATAAACCTTAATTTCAGGTTGGATGATAATACTAGATGAGTACCTCACCAATCTTGTAAAATTTTCCTCATAGGTTCCAATAGATTCATCATACTTTTACTTTAGCTCAAGGAACTCCTCTATATTCATACATAGAATAAGAAGAAAGTAATTATTGAAAAAAAAGTTCTTAAAATTTTCCCAAACAATGGATCAAATTTCATCATATTTTCCCATATTCTTAATAAGAGTCCACCATTGATCCACTTCAACTTACAAATAGAATAAAACCAAAATTAAACTTTCATGTTCTGGACACTAGAGAAAAAATATATTTCTTCAGTGGAAACGATACATTGTTCCAAAACTAGTGGATCTAAAGACCCACTGAAAGAATGTGGGAAGTTCCTCATAATTAAATTAATATAATATCGTTCCCTTCTTTTTTAATTTGGAATTCCGAAATGATTCATATCTTTAGAATGTTGTGTCAGAATATCCAAAATATTTTGCATTCCATCTCCAAAATGTTTGAATGCAAAGGAGGGAAATCATTACATTAATTATCTTATCAAGCATTAACACAATTAGTTTAGGCTGCATCCATTGACTGAAATAATATTATAGTGTAAGAAATAATAATCATGATGGGGAACCACATAATTATGAAAAAATGATTATAGGATGTCTAAACAATAAAATATTATTTAATATATGATACCTTATATTTATCCATGTCCATTCACAGTCATCATCTATTTAAATCCTTCATGATGGTTCCTAAAGAGTTTGTGAATTTCCAAAGCATCTCCTTGAGAGTGTCAAACTGGCTGTGCAGTAAGGCCCATTTTTATGTACTATGTGACAATAAATTCTAGCTCAATGTGGATTTTTTAGATTTATTATCCTTAGGTACTTCTGTGCTAGATCCACATCCACTTTTAGTTTCCAGACATGAATGTAATTTCATAGAAAAAAGTCACTGTATCCTTTACCAAAATTCACGGATATTTTCCTACACTTTGACCCATCTATAGTGTAATATTTTGACCCCAAAATACCATATCTAGTGCATTAGTTTAATACATTTGAATAGTTATGAGAAATAAAATCTCGAAGGGCCAATATTTTTTATAGTCTTAGAAAATAGATTAAATACATGAACTGTACAGTCAAATTCATAACAAAAATGAAAATATAGAAAACTCTTTGAGAACACTATTATTCTACTCATTTAACCCAATATATCAGTCATAATACACATCTTGAAATCTTGACATAATAAAACATAATAAAGGGGTGATCTCCAATGATAAGTATGGGTAAATAATACAGTGGAAGCTATCATAAATAGGAATAAACTTTTAAGGCATGGTATAAAACTAAAACACAAGACTTTTAAGCATAATCATTAACATAATATTGAAAGAATAAATCAAATTAATCCATTTAAAAATTCAAATGGATATTATAATAGTATAATAATCACATTTAATATCAAAAACTAATCTCATAATGTGGGAATGAATAATTCTAAACATCATAACCACACTATCAAGTCCTCATTCCAAGACCATACATAAATGGGTAAAAACCCAAACTAGCTGGTCTCATGAGACCTACCAATGAATAAAGGTTCTATAGCGGGCCCTCCAATCACATACTAATTCTAATTAATTCCTCATATGAGAAAGGTGAACCATAAAAAACATAAACATTCCTATTAAAACTATATTACAAAATGTTAATATATTAACTATAAACCATGATTGGTATCAAAATAGAACACTGATAGTCAAACATAACATAAAACCTTAAATAAAATATGGTAGATTATATCATAAACAATCATCCTCAATTAAGCATAAAATCCAATGAAGGATGTTAATATTGATGAAAATTATCTAATAAAATCATTAAATATTTATGGAGAGAAATGCCCATTTTTTCTTTGAAATCATTTCTTCAAAAGCTGTGAATTTATAAAAGAAGAAATTTAAAAATATATTTTTTGAATCAAAGTGTCCCATACCATTTTGAAATGTTTGTGATAAATTCAAAAAAAAAAATTAAAAATATTCATGTCCATATAAATAAATCCATAAAACCCATTTTGAAAACCTGGGCATAAATGGAAAATATTTATAAGAAGAAACCTTAGAAACATTTCGAAATATGTCTTAGTTAAATAGTCCATTACATAAAAATTTAAAAATATTAATTTTTAATTTAATTTTAATAATCATGGAAATGGATAATAAATATTTACCAATAAATACTTACAAATAAACAATATCAGATAACAACGAGATTGCATAATAACCGCTTTGTTTATTTTATGTGTTTTGATTTTTTATTCTTGATCTTATTCCAAAGAGCATGATTTAATTAATTATATAATATAAAACATGCTTTATATATCATATATATTCAATATATAAATATTTATAATATATAGATAAATGAAATGGAAAACACCATTCATAGAGATGGTAGGCCATACGTACATATGAAAGTTATTTCCATTTTCTTATCATATTAAATGGAAGAAAGTAAATGTAATATATATATATATATATATATATATATTATTTAAGTATAATTATTAGGTCATATATTTCATATTTATTCATTATATACATTTTTATAATCACTCTTAAATGGTTGTAAAGGAGGATGAATCTCATCACGTCGTGGTGATGGTAGGTCATACATACGCACATGCGATGATATCATTCCATAATGGTAAAGGGTAAGGAATTGTATGGAATAATTATTATAAAGAAAAAATATCATGTAATATTTATTATTTAGATCCTTTATATTCATTATTATACCCATCAAAATAAATTATATCTGAAAAATATTTTACACCACGCCGTGAAGACGGTAAGCCGTACGTAGCATGCATGGTGATATTTATTTTCATAGGATGGGTAAAAGGATGAATATAGTTTTCCCATAATCATAAAAATATCTTATAATATATTAAATTATATATTTATTACTTTTGTATGGAAACAACATAGGAAGAGGAAGTATAAAAAGAAAATAATTTAACTGAATTGGAAAAACAATTACCTCGGCTTCAAATATCTCTTTTTTATTTTCACAAAATAACTTCTTAGGATGGATTTATTCCTAATATATAGAATATAGGATAAATTTATATATTTTTAGAGGAGAAATGGTAAGGTTTTTTCTTATAAAAATGGATTTATAGTTTTGATTAAAAGGGAAGGAGAGGGTCCCTTTTATAAGATAGTGGCGAGACACTTTTGGAAACTCCAAAACTATTAATTTATTATAAATTTATTTTCTAACTCAAATACCTCCTTTGTGAGTTATTTAAATTATAATATGATGATTCATATAAATAATATTATCCAATGAATTTTAGACTTTTTTAGGTTACAAAAGTAACCTTATATTTTGGATTTAACCCTTAGTTAATCAGTTTAACTCTTACAATGATAAATGGTATTTTTACACTATACAGTTAATAAAGTAACTATAAAATTCCAAAATAACACAAATTGGATCATTTATGACATACTTAACATTAATTTTTTTAGACGAATTATAGTTTTTTATGAATTTTATATAATTATATGTAATATTATTTATATTAAAACATCATTTTTGTCAATTTTGACAATATTTATTAATTGGATTTTTTTAAAAATCATAACAACTTGATTACTTAAAAAAATAACATTAAATCATTCCTAACAGTTCAAAGTATTCCAAAAAATGTTTATGGCATAAAATAATTCAATTTTTTTTATTTTAATATTATTAATATCAATTAATTGGTTATTCCTTTAATAAATTAATTACTACATCATTATTATACAGTAATTTAACTAAATTATTTATTCTCTAAAAATTAAAAAGAAATTTTCATGATGAATAAAAATCTACTATCTTTATAATTAATTTAATATATTAATTTATCTTATGTATAACCCTATATTAAAAATGATCTAGTTATTAAAAGTATATGTATGACATTTTTAATGTATATTTAAATAAAATATAATAAATGTATTATTCTTACCCAAGTGACTTAAAAAGATCATAATTTATACCTATGGTTTATTTTTTTTATCAAAACTCACATATCCATTGAAATTAGGAAAAGTGATAGGGTAACTTTTAAATATTATAATATTATTTTTACATTCAATTACCCCCTTAACCATGGTAAGTAAATAAAAAATTTCTAAAGTTACTATTCAGAAATAAAATAATGTTTATCCTATTAGATCAAAAATTTCATACTATGTGCAACCATGTATATACATTTTTTTGAAATTCCAATCACAGAAGCAGTAAAATTACGTTTAACTCTAATGTGGAAAGAAGGTGGGTAAAAGAGACATTTAAATGTTTAGTACGTTTTTATATTTAATTTTAATATAAAATTTTTCTAATGACCTATATTAGATTAATATATGAATTATTTATATATTGTGAATGTAAAATAAATTTAAATTAAAATAATTATTTAAATGAAAGAGTCAGTTTTTTAACAATAATGTAATATTTTTCACTATTCAGCCATAATTGAATCTTTGCAGAAAATACCATAAATTAACCCTATGTTAATTTTGATATTCTAAATTCAAAAATAAAGTCTATTTTGAAAAATAAAATTTATAAATTTCATAATGTGGTAAATACTATTTAGAACATATTTTTTAAATGGCTAATTTGATAGATCATAGTGCGCTTGAACTCAGTGTTGTGTACAACACAAGCTATTGAATTTATTTAAGAAAAAATATTCGATGAAATCTTGGGGTGTTACATTTATAATTTATCATAATAAATGTCCTTACAAATATCATTATTATTTTCTATTCCGTGTCTCCAAATGTTTACTAAAACATTCCTTTTATGAAAACTATAGTAACCCAGGGTTATCATATATAGATATCGAAACATTTTTGTGGAATATTTATTACATTACAAAAATAGACACCGAATTAATATAATATTTTAGTTTCCTTGTAAACATAGAAAAATAAAAAACTAGTCTATAGGTAAATGAAATCATATCACACTAGAATCTACATAACTATCACCCTTATTAGTCAAATCATATGTAGTAAATTTCTTTATAATCTTGCGAAATGAGACCTAAAAAATGGTGGAGGTTAGATGCTATGTATTTGTAATCAAGGGTGATACTTATGCATGAAATGAAAATAAGTGTATGAGAACATGAGCATAATATTTGAAAACCATACCCCACATATCAAAGATCACAATCTTGAGTCATGGAATAAATATTTGTAGTTCATAAGAAATTAATCATAAGGGAATCAAAGAACACGATCCATGAGATCAAAAAAATTTCATAAGACATGGATTTGTGGCATACAAATAAGCATAGAAAATCATTTCCATATTAGTCATGGATCATTTCCAAGGCTATAATTGTGGAATGTGTTCACTTCCTTGACCATATTTGTAGTCAAGGTTCACTCCCAATACTATCATAGAAGATAAAGTCTCTTACTGAACTGGGTTCAATCTCAATTCTAGTCCAATCTATCTCATGAGATATAAATCATTATCCAATGCATTGGAGTGAAATATTGGTCCCACCTATCTCATAATGAAAACCATATTAATTTGTGCTACAATATAGTAAACATTCATCATATCATAACCCAAGAAAAGAAATGGTTTTCATAAACATTTAATCATATCATAATATGTGGAAAATTGATAGGTTTCATAATCATCCCATCATTTTATCATGTCATAACCCATGTAAAAAGAAGTGGGTTTCATAAGAATTTTATCATTGTATAACCCTTGAAAGATAAATGGGATTCATAAACATCATTCCATCATAAAATTAAAAAATTAAAATAAAGAATAATATCTATATCATTGGTTTATATATACAGTATGACATAGACAACATCAACGAGTGCCATCTTATAAGAAAAACTATTTTGATCCACCATTTAAAATATTTCATGGAGAAAATTTCCTTTCCACTTTGAAAAAGTTATTTTAAAACATAAAACAATTTTAAAATATTTTTCTTTGAAAATAATCTTGAAATATTATAATTTAATATTCAAATAATAATGTTCATGATGTTGGGAAGTTTTTTTCATGCCGTACATGCTAAAAAAATATCCCTTTCACTTTTTTAAGTAAAATAAAAATGAGAATTATTTAGAAAATGACACAAATAATCCTTTCATTATTTTTTTAAAAATTAAAAAATTGGTAAAAATTTATTTTAAAAACAATATTATAATAATAAATAAAATTTTAAAACATTTTTTTAAAACATGGTATTGGGTGAAAATAAATTTCCAATTGATGAGAGAAATAAATTTAGAATTTATTAATTGTTTTTCAATTATATGAAGTTACAATGAGTTTAAAAATGGTAATATTAACTCAAAATATCATTTATAACCATAAATGATTAAAATTCATGATTTTATCAAGATATGGAATATAATATTTTATCATTGGAAACATATCCACTAATAATCCTAATAAACAAAAAGATTTTAACATAAAATCATTTTCAATTTAGTGACATTGAGTTGTAATACCCATTAAGTAATAACATAAAATTTTATCTAAAATATCAAGAGTATAAACAAATTCATGTTATTACATGTGAAAAGGGTTGTATATACACCTTTTGAAAAAATATTGGTGCATAATATAATGTACTTCTCAAAGAAGGAAAATTGAGACCAAAATACCTTACCACTTGAGTAATTTTTGAATCGTAAGACTCATGAAATAATGAAATCAATAGAAAAATTAATTATAATTAAATAATTTATATTAGTTATATATAATGTAATTAGAATGTATCTACACCACACACAAAAATGCAAGCGGTGAATATGGCATAAGTCTCTTAGAAATAGATGTGAGTCTAGAAATCCCCTTACTTTAAATCTTAACTTTCCTCGTACACATTTTACATTCCGGAATAATAAATATAATTTTACTATACATGAATATATATATATATATATATATATCATACCATAAATCATTTTCTTATGATAACTTATTACCAATTCATCAACAATTCCATGTTAATGTTACATTTCAGGTAATAACTGCTTTGTTTGACAAATATGTTTTGTTTTTTTAATTTTTTATCCCATTAATTTGATCATTATTTCATAATATCTAAAATTTTAAACATCATATAAATATAATATAAATTAATTATATATTTATTTATAATAATCCATAAAATTTAGTGATAGAAAATGAAATACAATATTCATGGAGATAGTAGACCGTACGTACGCAACAACACTATGTCAATTTTATTATCAGATTGAAAAAATAAAGGTAAATGATATATTATAATGAAATAATAATTTTAATTTCATATATATAAAATATTTTAATTAAAAACAAATTTAATACATTTTATGTAAAGCGTGAATGAATCACATCGCTTCACGAGGCATTAGTCCACCGTATAGACGAGTGATGTTATCGTATTCCCCAAAAAAATGGAAATCAAGAAGTTATGTGTGATTTAATAATAAAGAATCATAATAATATCCAAAATATCATATATAAACAAAAAAATCCATAATTATTTCCATCTATTATATGTGATAATGGAAAAATGAATGACATCAGTTCGTGATGCTATAGTCTCCCATACACATGAATGCTGATTTCGCAACCCATTTAATGGATGAAGAGATAGATGTAGGTAATTAAATTAACAAAAAAAATGTAAATATATTTAATATAATAATATTATTATATCATAATGATAAAATAATAAATTAAGGAGGGGTAGATTAAAAAAACAAAAAAAACTCATTGATGAACATTACCTCTTCTTCAGCTATCATCCTTAGGCTTGCACCCAAAACCTTCCTAGGTTGGATTTATGTCCAAAATAAGGCTTCTAGGATGAGAGGAAGGAATTTTAGAAGTGATTTGTATAGGTTTTGGCTGAAACAAAAGTGTTTGAATGTGTGAATATGAGAGAGAAGATGATGTTCTTTTATATGTGAGGTGAGTGGTACACTTCTAATTTTGGGAAACGATCCAATCATACCAACGTTTCTATCATGAAAAATGCATCCAAGATGGATAATTATCAAACCTAAAGGATATCAAGTTGACATATTTCCATCCAATGGGTTTTGGACATGCTAGTACATCATTTTTAACCCTTACCTTCTTAGTTTAACCCCCTCACTAAACCAATTTTTACCTTAACTGTGGTAATTTATTTACTATTTTCACTATTCATTTTGGTCCAAAATTATGTTCAATTCATTATAAAATATAAAATATTATGATTCCAAATATGGATTTATTATTTTTCAAATTAAATTAACATAATTGAAAAAAATTAATTTAAAATTAATCTCCCAGATGTGATGAGAAAGCAGGGTTTTGAAGAGAAAATATTCAAAAGCTTGCAAATATTTTATATCATATTTCAATAAAAAAATTGATTCCAATTACCCAAATTAAATTAATTGATGTATAATTGAACTAATTTTACTTTAAAACCAACATAAAATATAATTTATCTTTACAAATAATTTAAAAAAATGTAGTTTTGAATTAATTTTCAGTACCTTTCATTATTTATCAAAAAATGATTATTTTAGAAAAATAATAGAAATTAACCCTAATATATTTTTGATATTATGAATTCACAAATTATTTTTCTTTTATTATGTTAATTTTTTTAAATTTTTAAAATGTAATTTTATTATTGTTCACAAAATAAATATAATTCGTTTTTTGAGAAAATAGTTTTCATGAAACATTTCAAGACTCATCTAAAAATTAAGTACCTTTTTATATATAAGTTTTCATTATTTAAAACTAGTATTATAAATATTTGAAAATTCGTTATTACTATTAATATGAAGAATTTTAATTACTAGGTTATAATAATTGTTTTTAAATAACAATACTAATAATATATTGTGATTTTGTTGGAACTTGGTGTCATGTGTAATGAAAGATAACCTATTGTTTAATGTATGGAATGATTAACTTGGTGCTTCATGAAACACAATATAAACTTGGTTATGAATTTAATTAAATATATCAAAAAAAATTCAAAAAAAAAATTAATTCATAAAAACTAGGGTGTTTCATGCACGGTTAGGCCCCATGGTTAGACAAACAATGCCCAAACTATATAGTAGAAATAGCCCCTTGAAATCCAGAGAGAACAATTAACTAGGAATAGTTTCATGGTTATAAAATCCATGATCAAAATTTTCAAATAACCACTTCAACCAACATATCTATATCACACAGTTACCATATGATTACTACTAACAATGTGTAGACTATGCAGATGTCATATTACTTGTAAATTTATAAATTTTCAACCCCTGACCCATGAAAAATTTTAGAACCTAAAAAGAGATAAACTAAGCCCAAATTAAAACATACCTGTGACCCAAAGGTAATTATTATTCTTCATACCATGAAAAATTATACCCCTAGAAAGAAGTCAAGATCTTAGACTAATAAAGAGATAAAGCCACTATTACACCATCAACTATTCCATTCTCACTTCTCTAGGGTATCACATCCACACTACCAAAAAAAAGACAGACCAAGGAAATCATTTTACCATGAAACAACTAATCCGGGTGGTCTATAATCTATATTGGATGCTTAAATATTGGTATTTCAGGCTCTATATCAACATCATCCCATTCAGTAATGTGATCAGGGTCTGGTATAAACGTTATCTGAGTTGGGAAACATGAAACATGTCAGTAATCAACATCAAGAAAGATTGAAATTCCAAGATATAATCCACCTTTTCAAATCATAATGATCTCTAAAGGACTAATATAACATGAATACAACCTACACTACTTTCCCAAGCAATTATTCTCTAGTTTAAGAGAAACTCTATGAAAAAATCAATTGCCAACATCAAATTACAATAGATGGTAATGATAGTACACATAGGATTTATGATATATCTGAGCTATCACTAACTTCTTTTAGTACCCTAAAACATATCCACAATATCTTTTACAAGACACAGTCAAAGCAAGGAACTCTCTCCCAAATCCATCCAACACAAGGGATTTATACTTGAATAACTATACAATGCTTCAAAGGGATCCATTTTAACTGAAGTCTGATAACATTTCTTAAGGGAGAACTCAACCAAAGGTACATTCTTTTCCTATAAACCAAAAAAATCAAGAACTCATTTATGGAGAATATAATTAATAATCTTAATCAATTTCTTATTATCCCCATGCATATGAGGGTGATACACCATACATAACTTCAATTGGGTATCCATTGCCTCTTGAAAATCATTCTGAATCCTTGATGTAAACCATGGATCCCTATTAGAAACAATTGAAGTAGTCACTCCATGGAGCTTCATGATCTCTTAGCCAAACATGTTCCCAATCTCTTCCACCTTAATTATCTCATTAATAGGATGTAAATGACCTGATTTGATGAGTCAATCAATGATTACCAAAATAGAATCCTATCCACTGTATGTCCAAGGTAGTGTAATCATGAAATATAGGATATATCATCCCATTTCAAAACATGTATGGGTAAGGGATGAAATTGATTTTTTAGGTCTCTAGTTATCTACCATAATCTTATGGGATGTTAGGAATAATTAAATGATGTTTGTAATCGACTTCCTAATCCCTGACCAAAAATACAATTTTCCAAAATCATAATACATCTTAGTAGTCTGAGGGTACACAATCCAACTAGATCGAGGTCCACTATAACTTAAATCGTACCTTAGAGATATCATAATGAAAAATCTACCTCAAAATTATAAGACACAATTGGGATACTAATACCTGACACCCAAGGTATACACACCATATAAATTTTTTTTAGAATAATGACAATAAACATCTGTTTCTTACCCAATAAAAATCTGATCATAAAATGTTGAATCATTTTTTATATAAGCTAAGAACACATTCCCACCATCCTCTTCCATTTCAATGATCTTTTTAGTAAATAGAATAATTAAAGACAATTCATACATTAATTACTTCAGGGATTGTGCTAGTAACATCCCTCTCAATTCATCAGCAACCATATTATCCTTTCCAGATGTATATGAAATATAAAAATCAAAAGTACGAATATATGAACCAAACAGGTTGTTTTAATTTCAATTCTATATGGTATAAAATATAATTTTGAATATTATGATATGAATAATTAATAAACCACTCACCAAAGAGATAGGGCACCAAGTCTTTTCACCAAGCATCATAGAATCCAAATCAAGGTCATGGGTACCATATTTATTCTCATGAGTGCATAATTGGAGAGGTCCATAAGACACCATAAACTTTCTCTATATTAATACCCACCCTAACCCCATACCTAAGGTGTTATAAGGACCATTATATCTCAAACATGGATCATGAATAATCAGACCTGGATCCAAATTCAATCTTAATTTCAGCTTATCAAATGATCTTTAACATTTATCATTCCATACAAACTTGACACCCTCATGGGTAAAGTATGTCATAAGATATGCAATCTTAGAGAATTGATAAAAAAATATTTTTAATGTCCTACTAAATCCAAGAATATTTTTATATCAAGAACATTTTTGGGTTATTCCCATGATATAACTACATGAATCTTATCGAGATCCACTGATAATACCCTCTCAGATATCACAAGAAATAGAAACATAACCTCATAGATCTAAAATTGATACTTGGTAATCATCCTATTAAAATTATGTTCTTTTGGGATTATAAGGATGATATCTAAATGATCTATGTATTACTCTTATAATTGGGAGTACATAAAATTACTATCTGTAGTGAAAAATATGAATGTGTCCATGAAAATATGAAAAATCCAGTTCATCAGTACCATAAATCATATAAGACCATTTGTAAGACTAAATGGAATAACTAGGAACTCGAAATGACCATATCGACTCTAAATGTTATTTCGGGTGTATATAATTCTTGGACTCTCAAATGATGGTACCCTAATCATATGCCATTCTTAGAAAACCATTGGTCCCCTCTGATTTGATCAAATAGATCAACAATACAAGGAAATATGTATTTTTTCTTAATAACCACTAGATTGAGAATTTGATAACCAAAATAAAGATAGAGTATTCCATCTTCATTCCATGAAAAGGGAACTTGTGAAGACCAATGTGACATGCTAGGATGAATAAATCTATTGTCCTCAAGATCCTCCATCAAAACATTAATCACCTTAATCTCAGTGGGTTCCATAAGATAAGATGGTATAGAAATGGGTCTCATCCTAGGGAGTAGGTTAATAGCGAACCCGACCACCCCCTAGGGCGGTAACCTAGGAAAATCACTAGGAAAGTCCTCAGAGTTCTCAATCACCACTATAGGAGGTGGACAGATCAAACTCTGTTCAATGATTTTGAGAAGAGTCACCAATAACTGGAATGCGATCATTATAGAATAAGGAACAACAAGCTTTGATCTCCCTGATCTAGGATCTTACTCAACCTCAAAGACATGAAGGACTCCATTATAAGAAATAAACTAAACTCAATTTAGATAATATTTTATATGGGCCTTAAATATTATAATCCAATCCATACTAATAATACAGATGAGGATATAAATATCCGTAACTAATAAATCCCCCACGACATCAAAGTCAACAATTATCACCTAACAGTCTAACCATTTAGAACCATTCCCCTTCAACTTTCCCAATGTAGTGGAAGGATCCATCATGAAGGGAATAAGTTATGACTGAAAATCCATTGTATAATTCAAATTAAATGATATTAAGGTATGAGATGAACCAATATAAAACAATGTTATAACCATAGAAGAAGAAATAAACACTATAAATATCAAATTAGTAGACCTTATTTTAGAGTCCTCTGGTGCATAATCCAATGCATAAAGATAAACAACCTGAACTCCATTAAATTTAATTGCTACATGAGTATCCCCTTAATAAAAAAATTGTGATCATCCTCATTTCACTACATCATATTTTATCTAAGAGACTTTAGTAATGATGAATCCAACTCAACTACCTTGAGGTACCTTTATATAGAATCACTAGATATAACCATATTGCCAAAATATATGGAATGCTATGGGTACTATCCTATAAACAGGATTTGTTTGTCCATAACTCCCACACTAGATGTAGACCACATGGTTCTGTCATGATTTCTTCTTTGTACCCCCACTACTAACATGGAATGGATCACCTTGCTTACCCTTTTGGATGAAAGACACAAATTGGACCCCCCAATAGTTCAAAAAACTCAACCGAGACTAATGTTTCTGGATATATCTACCTCATACATAATTACTTTGTCAAGTACCTTTGTATAGGGAAACATGTACATGAGAATAAGCGTCAACCAGATCTATTTCTTTAGTTCCATCTCAAACCTCCCGGCCTTGTGGTAGTCATTAATAAATAAATCTTGAGACAAATAGACCAACTCAGTGAAATGAGTTGAGTTATCATGAACTAGCCAAGGATTCCATCCAAACCAGCACCTGACTCGGCCCATCACTAGGCCCTAAGGGTGTTCCTAATACTCACGAACTTATAGAATGTTCTTAGTAATCATAGGAATCCATTTTCAAATGATTTATCTCATTAAAAGATTCAAAAAAGGAGAAAATAAATACGTAAGATAAAATAGAAAAAAAAATTCCAAATACACCCTAACCAACAACGATGATCCAAACCATCTACATATACATGACAATATCCAGACCAAAGATACAAAATGGTAGAAAAATAAAATAACTTCCAAAATAAAACAACTACAAAATTACTCGAACTGAACCAAAACAACTACATGTAACCTATGGTTTCTCACCACCACCCAACTCACCCCACACTATCAATATTGATTAATCTAAAGTATATATTCTAACAGGGAACCTGGAACTTGAAATTGTGTAGGTGTGATCCAAACATCCTATAAGGTCACTACAACTTGTTGAAACTATGACATTTGTTTCATAATGAAATTAATAAATTCTAATTTGAATGTAAACTACAATGTAAGAATTATATATATCCAATTTACTTAAATTAAAACAATTCCATAAACTACTACAAAATATTTTCCCTTTTTTTCCAAAACTGAACATACATTTTTTGTCAACAAATACACCAACCTAATCCAATCCAAAACAACAAACACCATTATTATTTCTCTGAATAATACACACTTGTTTTATCTAAATGAAAATGACTTCTTTAGAATATTTCACTAGTCGAATCCTTCATTAAACCAAAACCCATTTTGATATCAGATTTAATGTTCTCATAAAAGAGTCTTTACAAATTAAAAAGTGGTTTTCAAAATTATCATTGAAAAATAATTTCCAAATGAAACAATCTAACTCACACGGGTTAATAATATCAAGAAGGCACCACACATATATAACATACATTATAAAAGTGAAATATAATATACATAAGAGGAAGTTCCATGTCAAAAAAGAAGGGGAAATGATACAAATTATCCCTAGATCAAACTCTCCTCAATCACAAATCTACTAAGAAATCCAATTCATCATGGGATCTACCCTAAGAATCCTAAAGTTCAATGTATCTAACCATATAAGTGTTTAACCATCCAAACTAGCTATAGACATGTACCACACAAGCATCACAATGTTGATGATCCCAAACCAAGCCCTTATACCTGACGAGACTAGTGGGAAAATAGTGGTTTGTTAACCAACTAGAAGAATAATATAGATCTTCCATTTAGTGTCCCACATCCCATGACCAATAAAGAAGTGACTTGTAGGATCAATGAGCCAATTCCACCCACAAGGCATAACCATAACTACCATCAACACTAACACCTTATTTTGTGAATCCGCATAACCACACAAAAATGAAATCAAGGAATAACAAATACATTCACAAGAAAGTGGAGAAACAAATCATCACAAAGTGATCAAAAACCCATACATGTGTTAAATAAGATAGGGGAAATCAAGTTGAATCTCTCAGTATTTAAAAACCGTGGTTTTAAATTGACCTTTTACACCAAAACATATATCATAATTCTGATTCCATTCTTACATTTCATAAAATACTTTCTAAACACACTTGGAAAATGATAGAAAACTACCAAGCATTTAAAACATCTCAAAGACACCCTTAAAAAAGGGATATCTTCTTTGAAAATATAAAACATGAACAAGGGACATTATTAACATCAAATGTTTTATAAAACACCACTTAAAATAGTTTAATAGGATCATTGAAATCACCCATTTCTTTTAAAAGATTTCAAAGATGCCCTTCAACAAGGGTCTTCCTCTTTGAAAACCAAAAAAAGGAAAAAGACCAATTATTTTTGATAAAAACAACTAATCATTCAACCATAGAATTTAAATAGGGGTAAAACACACACAAAAATTTCAAATTAGCCTTTGGAATCTCTAAAATAATCCCCATCATAAAAATATTTAATGTTAACACATAACATAGAAATCCATATTCCCTTTGAAAACTTGTTTTCACTCTTTGAAAACAAAAAATGACTTAAAAAACATTTTGTAACATGGAAAAATTATAAAAATTCCATATGGGAACTTAAAAAAGCATAATATCTATAAACATTCAATTTGAAACATGAAAACATGAAATTGACATGAAATTTGATTTATGCCAAGCACAAAATACCATGAAATGGTTTGAAAACACCACAATCCCATAACAAATAATCATACTTTCATAAATATGGAATTTAAAAATCATATTAATACTTTGATTAAAAAAATGAAACAATTTCAAAGAATTACCTAAATCAAAGATATGAGAAACAAGATGGATCCCCTTGAAACTTGTGTCCATCAATGATGACCACACCCACAGAAAATGAAATGGTGTCTAAAATACCTAGAAACCAAAATCTATATCATTAGATCCACCAAAAACCCTTAAATTTATCCACATGATAACTTAGGTTTATGGGGTAAAACAAAACCCATAGATAAGGAAGGAAAAGAAAGGATGGTGGGAAAGAGTTGATGAAATCACCTTAAATATCTTGGAGAATTACAAAGTAAGGTCAAGAATCCTAGGTGGAGGAGGTTGGATCTCCTCCAAGGGATCCCAAGGAGACAATTAACATGAAGCGGAGGAATGGGGGGAAACCCCTTAAGACTCGAGAGGGATATTTGGGTAAATTCCCAATTTTGAAACACATGGATAGAGCATATGGTTTGGATTCATAGTTTTTCAAACCGGGCAACAACCATGCACTTTCCATTTCCTAGGCCAAGCACCCCCTCACACGGTTATCCCTAGGCACTGAACGAGTGTGAAATCCATGCTCAGACCATGAAAATTGACACAATAAAAAACTATAGAGCCCACTGTACACTTTGCTCATAGTTTAATTTACCATGCGTATGTCATGCACCACACCCACACACAATAAGGACCACACATAGGTTCTTCTAGGGTTTTCATGGTTCATTCCTAATTTTGAACAAACATTGATAAAAAACTATGCACTATTTAAAATGATCTAAAAGGGTTCCTCATGAAGGGATGTCATATGGTTTCCCTCTAATTATGAATCTTAACCATGCATAGAAGGAAAACCCTCAAATGTTTAAATGTTTTGGGATGGAACTCCATGGGAACTCAAATCAGGCCTCCACTTCACCAAATAACACCAAAATAACAACACCATGTCATGGGGGGTGTCACAAACTCCATACCATACCACTTTGTACCCATAGAACGTCTGAGGGAAGAATGAAAGGAAATGAAAATAACAGCTTCCAAGAGGACCTAACCAAACAAACCACTCAACAAGACATAACCTCAAGGACCACAACTGAGATCCACAAAACTATTAAATTCATCAACCACAAGGCATTAAATGATTACAATCACAACCATATTGGGAGCCCAATAACAGAATTCCTACAAAGCATGAGATACCTATCATAGTGTCTCCACCATTTATAATTCATAAAACATGGTCTTCCCACTATTTAGAGTTCATCTGACATGGTGTCACAAAGGAACCATGACATATAATGCATCCTCAAACAACATGGAAACCATGAGAGGATCATGATCTCAATAACATTTTGTTATAAAATAAAATAAAGGAAAGAAAACCAAAAAAACATTTAAAATAATGATAAGATCTCTCACCTCAGGTCATGACATATGCGGATAACCTAGGGAAAAAACTAGAATACATTCACATAGTGCATCCCAAATGGACAAATCTAAACACCAGTTAGCATGCCACACTCAACTAGTTGATTAAAAACACCCTAGTTACCTAATCATGTACCCAATTACTTTCAAATGTCCATGAAACAAGCACCTAAATTACTCAACACAAGAATAAGTGAAACTCAAAATCTCTAGAAGGATTCACAAGAACAAAAAGGCTTAAAAAACGACACTGATATCTAACCACAACAAACATGGAAAAATGATACAAAAACAAAGGACACCCACATGGTGGAAAATAATTCTACCACAAAACTAAGCATTCCAGAAAAAAAAATTCAATCCATACATCAAAACATTTAAAAAAGGAACCTTAATATAAAAAAATCCCATAAATAAATGGGAAAACATCCAAAAAAATATGACCATAATAGTCTAAACTATAAGAATCAAGGTTTGAACCTGGGACCTCTCCCTAAATTACAAGATTACAATACCTCTCTAAATGAACTAATAGCTATAATAGAAGAAAAATTGAGGAGATTCGAGCACTTTCTCCCATTATACACTTCAGGGAAGAACCACCAAATAAATTCCATCCTAAAAAACTCCCAAATCAACCCTCACACAAAAAATGAGGAACCAAACTCCCAAAAACATGGCTAAAATTAGACAAACATATCCCAACATCTCTTACCTATGAACTTTAAGGTTTCTTAAAAGAGTTTAGGATCACATAAATATCCTTAAACCACCTCTTTTATTTTATTATCAATGAAGATTATGCACCTAACCATCCACATAGATTTTGGGTAGGCACCAAAACTAAGAAACCTTTTCAACCAATTTGGGGGACAAGAATAATAAAAACATGAACGTCCTCTTGTCATGTATCTAAATAGAACCCAAATAATTACACCTTATGGTATGAATCAAGGAAAAAAAAACAAGACCTCAAAAGTGGAACACTACAAACACATCACACTAATCATTTATTTTGAAAAACACAGTTTCACCATGTAATTTTGTAATCTATCTCCACCAAGGTGAAAATTCAAAAACCAAGCCAACACAAGTTAAAAAAACACCCTCAATGGAACAAAAACATTTACCAAATAAGTATGATAAAAAATTACTTTCAAAATCTCATTTAACATTGAAAACCAAGAATCAAATATTCTTCTCAAAACCATCTTCCATTTTAAAGAATTTCCAAATTTTTTTAAAAAATAGGGCTTCAATTTGACACATATACTTTTCAAAATTCAACAAGGGTAACCACAACATTATAGAAAATTTCATAAAACCATGGGAATTTACTCTTTCCATTTATTCACAACCATGTTTAAAAATAAAAATTCCTACAAACATTTTATTTAAAAAAATATTTAAAAAACCATGAAAAAAGCACTACACATGCATCCAAATAGGATACACAAGAACCACATTTCAAAAAGGAAAAAAATACTCCCCAATCCACCTATAATAAGTTAAAACCACCATTACAGAATCCAGATTCGAGAGGAGTCCCAACCAGGCTATCCATCGAAGAAAAAACTATCATGCACACATTAGGAACATTATTTAGGAAACTGTGTTCCAATCATTACACACACACACACACACAGACACTATAAATGACATAGAATTAACCACATAGGTAGGATATAATTTCCTAGGCTGTGTGAGCTAACCCTGAAGCTCATGTTCTCCTCCAATCCACCCCAATACTAATGAGTGACCCCTATATCATATAAATAATTAAAGGTGGTATAAGAAACATCTATCATATACAAACCACCAGATGAAGCTAACATAAAACTCAAATTCACAATTCAAAACAACACAACCCATAGAATCTTGAGGTTCGATATAAGAAAGTGTTAAATAGACTCTCCCCACCCTCACCTCTCACACTCCGAAAACCTTATACCAATTTATATTAGGTAATTACCAAATGAAAAGTAAATGTAAAAAATCTTAGGTTCCTACTAAATAGATACTAAAGATTTGATACCATATTTTCATGAACCATCTTGGGATTCCTTCTAAATTGACATCTAATCCAGATTGTCACAAGGCCTGAAGAGAGTTCTTGATCCCCATGGGCTTTAGATAATCCCCTAGTCATCATAAGAACCCGTTTGGAAATTATTTCACCAAAATCAGAGATACAATAATTTAATAGAATATAACAGGTTCCAAAATAAAAAAATAGCATGTAAAATAGGTCACAACAACAAACGATGATCTAACCCATCTATATATACATAAAAATATCCAGATCAAATATACAATAATGAACAATAACAACATAACTACTTAAATAAAAAACTACAAAATAAATCGAGCTAAGCTTGAACCAACTCTATGAAAACTATGGTTTGTAACCACCACCCAACTCACCCCTTGTTGTCCATGATGATCAAGTCAAAGGAGATATTACAACTAATAACCGGATGCTAAAATTTTGTAGTTGTGAGATAAAAAAACAAGTATTCCACAAAAAATACCGTCAATATGAAATTTGTTTCATAAGTAAATTCATCAATTATAATTTGAAAGGAAACTATAATGTAAGATTTATATATTTAATTTAGAAATATAAAAATAAAATTCCCTAAAAAACATTCAAAACAATTTCCCTTTTCCTTCTAAAATCAAACACACACATTTTGAAAATGAATCTACAAGCCTACGACAATCCAAAACCACACATACTGTTAACATTTCTCAAAGAAAAATACAAATGTTTTTATCTAAATAAAAATGGTTTCTTTATAATATTTCTGCAAATGAATCCATTTTTAACCAAAACCCAATTTTTGATCCACGTTAAACAAACCAAACATGTTTTCTTAGAAATTTGAAATATGTTTTAAAAAATATTATTGAGAACTCATTTATAATAGAAACAATCCAACTCACAATGGTCAATAATATCATGTAGGTACCACAAAGATATCATAAGTCATATTAAAATGAAATATAAACTACACATGAGGAGGTTACATATCAATGAAAGTATGGTAAATGATACAAAAAAATAACTAGATCAAACTCCCCTCAATCACTAATCAACCAATTAATATAATGTTTTAAGTGATCTACCATGTGAATCATAACATGCGAATAATCTCACCATACAAGGTTATAACCACCAAAACTAGCTACTGAGATGTGATAAGACCGTATAATTATCCTACTAGACCACACAAGATTTGGATTTATGAGAAACCCCTTCTTAGCCCTTGTTCCTACAAAAAACTTTGGGGAAACTTTTGGTGTGTAAAAAAACTAGAGGCACAAGTTAGATCTTCCACTTAGTGCCCATCATCCAATGACTAATAAGAAAGTGAGGTGTAGGATCAAAGAGTCATGTATACCCACATTGAATAATCATAATTACCCTCACCCTAACTCCAAATTATGTGAATTCCCATAAATAAATATAACATGCAATTAATGTAAAAAATACATTCCCATGAAAGGGGAAGAAAAAAGAATCACATAAGGATAAAAAACCCATGGAAGCGGTAAAAAATCATGGATAAATCAAGGAAAACCTATCACTATTTAAAAATTATGGTGAAAACTAGGCCATTAACATCAATACACATTTCATAAATCCATGTTCCTATTCTCATTCCTTGAAATACTTCAAAACACAATTAAAAAATGACGTAAAAAACCCATGAATTTAAAATATTTAAAATTCACCCTTACACATTGTCTCTCCTATTTGAAAATATAAAATATATCCAAGGTCCTTTATTTCCATCACACATCTTATAAAATAACACTTAAAAAAATTAAGTGGTTTGATGAAATCAGCCATTTTTTTTAACACTTTCTAAAGCTACCATTCAATAAGTCTCTTCATCTTTGAATAAAATAACGCAAAAAAGAAAACCATATTCCACCAAACCCTTTAAAAAATGCACCGTGGAATTCCACATGGGGTAATGCAAAAACACATTTAAAATCACCATTTAAAATGAAAAAAATAACTGCATTCATGGAAATATTTGAGGCTAAATAATCACTTATAATTCCAAATTCAATTTAAAACCTTATTTTCACTCATTTAGAACAAAAACCAGGTCAAAAAAATGGATAACATTTCAAAAATCTATATGGGAGCTTTAAAAAATCGTAGAATCCATAAAAAACCCATTTCAAAAATGAAAACATGGGATTCACAAGAAGAACCAACTATGCAAATATTAAAATAACATTAAATGGTTTCTATACTCCAAAATTATATCACATATAATAATACTTTCATAAAAAGGTAATTTAGAAAGACAAAGAACACATTAATTTGAAAAATGTAACAATTTCCTAGAAACACCCATCTTAGGGAGATAAGAAACAATCTAGAGCACCTGAAAACTCATCGACATCAATGATGACCACACACTACTAGAATTTAGAGTATTTCCAATGGTAATATACCAACAGTTTAAAGAAACTGCTGGTATAGTGTACCTTTGCGAATGGATTGAACAAACCGTTGGTAATGTGTAGACTAATTTCAGATTTACCAACAGTTTTCCAGAACTGTTGGGAAATCATGGTTTTATTTAACACATACCAACAATTTTTTTAAAATGTTGGTAAAGATAGTCTTTCCCAACAGGTTTTTAATAACCATTGGGAATGATTTCTCCCAAATACAGAACACCCGAACCCCCACTCCGCCCAATTGCAGACAGACCCTAATTGAGCTCCTCCCGAATTTTTCTTGGCCGCGAGACCACTTCTAGCAAAGATCCTTCTTCACTCAAACAAAAGTTTATTTCACACTTCAAATTAGTAAGTGTCACCTTAGTTTTAGCGTTATTCATCTTTTTTTGGTGTTTGATGTTTTGATTTTGGCTAAATTAGGGTTGCTGTCTACAGAACCCATGGATTTGTTTTCTGTTTTTTGTTATAAACTTCAAACATGGTTAAGGGTTTGTTTAGTGGGGTGATATGGTACATTTTTTGGACTTTAGTTTAGTTGAAAATTGGATTTCGATTTGGATGAATTTCTATTTCAATTTGGGATGGGGGAGGGTGTGCCGATGTGGTGGGGGAGGATGTCGAGGGCTATCCAAGTGGGGTGGGGGAGGGGCTATCTAGGTAGGGTGGGGAGAGGCTGGGTTGTCCAAATGGGGTGGGGGTAGGTCTGTTTGGGGTGGGGAAGGGTGTACAGGTGGGGTGGGGGAGGGTGTCCATGTAGGGTTTTCCAAGTGGGGTGGGGAGGGTTTGCAGGTGGGGTGGGGGAGGGGCTGTCTAGGTAGGGTGGGGGGATGGGTTGTCCAAGTGGGGTGATGGTAGGGATGTCCAGGTGGGGGGGGGGGGGGCTCAGTTTTCCATGTGGGGTGTGGGGGGTAGGGGTGTCCAGGTGGGGGGGGGGGGGGTTGGTTTTCTAAGTGGGGTGGGGGTAGGGCTATCCAAGTGGGGTGGTGGGGGGGGGGGGTTGTCCATGTGGGGTGGGGGTAGGGCTGTCGAAGTGGGGTGGGTGGGGTGGTGTAGGGTTTTCCAAGTGGGGTGGGGTAGGGCTGTCCAAGTGGGGTGGGGGGGGGGGGTGGGTTTTTCAAGTCAGGTGGGGGTAGGGATGTCCAAGTGGGGTGGGAGGGGGCGGGGGATGGGTTTTCCAAGTGGGGTGGGGGTAGGGCTATCCATGTGGGGTGGGGGGGACTCTGCTGTCCATGTGGGGTGGGGGGGGGGGGCTTGGTTGTCCAAGTGGGGTGGGGGGGGGAGGGGGGCTGGGTTGTCCATGTGAGGTGGGGGTAGGGCTGTCCAAGTGGGGTGGGGGGGATGTCCAAGTGGGGTGGGGGTTGGGCTGTCCAAGTGGGGGTGGGGGGTGCTGGGTTGTCCAAGTGGGGTGGGGGTAGGGATGTCCATGTGGGGTGAGGGGTGGGGGTGGGTTGTCCAAGTGGCGTGGCGGTAGGGTTGTCCAAGTGGGGTGGTTGTAGGGCTGTCCAAGTGGGGTGGGGGGGGGGTTGTCCATGTGGGGTGGGGGTAGGGCTATCCAAGTGGGGTGGGGAGGGTGTGAATGTGGATGAAGCTCATAACTATAAACTCTCTATAAATTCTGGAAGTATGAAAATCTATAGGGACATTATTGAACATTTTTTGGAGGGATAACATTAAAAATGTTTGATGTTTTTAGCCCTTTTTTATTTGGAGTTTATTTTGATGTTGATGTTTCTTATTGATACCTATGATGGAATTTATTTTAGTTTCTAAATTGGCTAAGACTCCCCCACCATGCATAGTGTATGCAGCCTCTACCCTTATTTAACCATTCTTATTACACAGCCTATGCAACCTCTACCCTCATTTAATCAGTGAACTCAAGTCATTAATTCAAGACTTCATTCTCACTATCATGTATGAAATTTAATGATGTATACCCATCCTCACAGGATTTATTACTTCAGATAGTGTCCAACATATTGAATAAGAACTCTTGAATTCATTAGTTAACCAGGGTCATATATTCCATTTCCCCCACGATGATTATACTAATATAACTTTAGGGTCAATTAAATATGGTTCTCATTGTACGTCGTATATTATGTGTCCTTCTTGGACAATACTCACTTTTATGAGGGTTGGGTAATTTTCACTAGCCAAGATAAATTACCAATGAATCCCCCTATTCCCTAATCTATTTAGTTTTTTGGGTTACACATTAAATTAAATTTTCCAATTAATTACATATGTGTTTTCAAAAGCAGGAAATGCAGCCAATTGAAGGGAGTCGAAGGAAGAAAAATGATGATGAACAATTATCAAATGGTGGATATGGGTGTTCCACCATTAGTGCCTATAATGAGTACTTTATTTCATATATATATATTTACAGAATATATAATGTCATGTGATTATTTTTTTTGTAAACATTTTTGTAGGATCCACCTATACGTCGACCGTTATTCAATAAGGGGCCTAGTACTGGTCCTAATACTCTGGCCGGCGGAATGAGGAGGGTTTATACCAGAGGGATAGTGTGGATGACACCACTCAAAGTGTACGAGTCAACCCCGCCTCAATCCGAGGCGCGGTGTGGCTGACACCACTCAAAGTGTCTCTCTTTTATATAAAAATCACTTCATTTTATGTGAAAACAACAACTGACATATAAAAAAATTACCAAACTCATTCAGAATGTGTTTTTTCTTTAGGCCAACGATCTATGGGTCATACATTACATGTACGAGTCAACCCTTCCTCAATGTGAGGCACGGTGTGGCCGACACCACTCAAATTGTCTCTCTTTTTTTTAAAATGGATAACATTTTAAGTACATACAGAAAACTGACCAAATAGATTCTGATTGTGTTGATACTCTAGAACAACAATCCATGGGTAATATGTGACCTGTACGAATCAACCCCGCCTCAATCTTAGGCGCGATGTGGTAGGAACACTCAAAGTGTCAATCTTTTGATTCAAAAGGACATCATTTTATGTGAAAATATCTACTAGAATACAAACAACCTACCAAACACATTCATAATCTATTGAAACTTTAAGACAACTATCCATGGTTCATATGTGACGTGTACGAGTAAACCATGCCTCAATCCGAGTCGCGGTGTGGCTGAAACCCCCCAAAATTTCTCTCAAATGTTTAAAATGAACAACTTTTTAAGTAGATACAAAATATAGTCCAAACACATTCAGTTCTTTTTATCCTTTAGAACAACTATCCTTGAGTCATTTTTGACATGTACCAGTCAACCCTGCCTCAATCCAAGGCGTGGTGTGGCCAGCACCACTCAAAGTGTCTCTCTTTTATTTAAAAAGTAGTTCATTTTAAGTGAAAACAACAAATAACATACATAAATCTGACCAAATGGATTCTTATTGTGTTGATAGTTTAGAAGAATGATCCATGGGTCACATGTGATGTGTACGAGTCAACCCCGCCTCAATCCAAGGTGCGGTGTGGCCAACACCACTAAAAGTGTCTCTCTTTTATTTAAAAACCACTTCATTTTAAGTGAAAACAACAACTAACATATGGAAAACTGACCAAACACATTCGGAATGTGTTTATGCTTTAGAACAAAAATACATGGTTCATATTTGACGTGAACGAGTCAACCCTGCCTCAATCCGAGGCATGGTGTGGCTGGCACCACTCAAAGTGTCTCTCTTTTGTTTAAATGGACAACATTTTAAGTACATATGGAAAACTGACCAAACGGATTCTGATTGTGTTGATACATTAGCACAAAAATCCATGGGTCATATGTAACGTTTACGAATAAACCCCATGTCAATATAAGGCACGGTGTGGCTGGCACCACTCGAAGTGTCTCTCTTTTGATTCAAGAAGACATCATTTTATGTGAAAATATGAACTGGCATACAGAAAACCGACCAAACGCATTCTGAATCTGTTGAAACTTTAGTAAAATGATTCATGGGTCATATGTGATGTGTACGAGTCAACCGCAGCTCAAGCTGAGTCACTGTGTGGCCGACACCACCCAAAATGTCTCTCTTATGTTTAAAATGGACAAAATTTTAAGTAAATATGGGAAACCAATGAAACACATTTGGTTTCTATTGATACTTTAGCATAATAATACATGGGTCATATGTGACGTGTACGAGTCAAACCTGCCTCAATTGAAGGCACAGTGTGTCCAGCACCACTCAAAATGTCTATCTTTTATTTAAAAAGCACATTATTTTAAGTGAAAACAACAACTGACATACGAAAAACCAACCAAATGGATTTTTATTATGTTGATACTTTAGAAAAACGATACAAGGGTCATATGTGACGTGTATGAGTCATCCCCACCTCAATTCGAGGTGCGGTGTGGCCAGAACCATTCATACTGTCTCTCTTTTGCTTAAAATGAACATCATTTTAAGTGAAAACAACAACTGACATACGAAAAACTGACCAAACACATTAGAAATGTGTTGATGCTTTAGTAAAATGATTCATGGGTCATATTTGACATGTAAAAGTCAACCCCTCCTCATTCCAAGGCATGGTGTGGCCGACACCACTCAAAGTGTATCTCTTTTGTTTAAAATGGAAAACATTTTAAGTACATATGGAAAACTAACCAAATGGATTCTGATTGTCTTAATACATTAGAAAAACGATACATGGGTCATATGTGATGTGTAATAATCAACCCTGACTCCAATCTAAGGTGTGGTGTCGCTGGCACCACTCAAAGTGTCTCTCTTTTGTTTCAAAAGGACATCATTTTAAGTGAAAACATCAACTAGCATACGAAAATCTGACCAAACGCATTCAGATTGTATTGATACTTTCAGAAAATGATCCACTTGTCATTTGAGATGTGTACGAGTGAACCCCGTCTAAATCTGAGGTATGGTGTGGCCGGTACCACTCTAACTGTGTCTCTTTTGTTTAAAATGGACAAGATTATAAGTGAAAAGAACAATTGTCATACGAAAAACTGACCAGACGCATTCATAATCTATTGAAACTTTAGGACAACAATACATGGGTCATATGTGACGTGTACGAGTCAACTGCGCCTCAATCCGAGTCGTGGTGTGGCCAACACCACCCAAAGTGTCGCTCTTATGTTTAAAATGGACAACATTTTAAGTACATATGGAAAACTGACCAAATGCATTCGTTTTCTGTTGATACTTTATCAAAACAATCCAGGGGACATTTGTGACGTGTACAAGTCAACCCTACCTCAATCCGAGGTGCGGTGTGGCCGAAACCACTCAAAGTGTCTATCATATATTTAAAAAGCACTTCATTTTAATTGAAAACAACAACTGACATACGGAAATATGACCAAACGGATTCTAATTGTGTTGATACTTTAGAGATACAATCCATGGGTCATATGTGATGTTTATGAGTCAACCCAAGCTCAATCCAAAGCATGGTGTGCCCAACACCACTCAAAGTGTCTCTATTTTATTTAAAAAGCACTTCATTTTAAGTGAAAACAATAACTGACATACGAAAAACTGACCAAACGCATTCAGAATGTGTTGATGCTTTAGGAAAACAATCCGTGGGACATATTTGACGTTAAGAGTCATCCCCGCCTCAATCCGAGACACGATGTGGCCGGAACCACTCAATGTATCTCTTTTTTTTAATGGACAACATTTTAAGTACATACGGAAAACTAACAAAATATATTCTGATTATGTTGATACTTTAGCACAATGATCCATGGGTCTTATGGGATGTGTAAAAATCAACCCCATATCAATCCGAGGCATGGTGTGGCTAGAACCACTTAAAGTGTCTCGCTTTTGTTTCAAAAAGACATCCTTTTAAGTGAAAACATCAAATGGCATACGGAAAACTGACCAAACGCATTTGGATTGTGTTGATACTTTAGGAAAATGATCCATGGGTCATTTGAGACATGTAGGAGTCAACCACGTCTAAATACAAGGTCCGGTGTGGTTGGTACCACTATAACTGTGTCACTTTTGTTTAAAATAAATAGGATTATAAGTGAAAAGAACAACCGGCATACGAAAAACTGACCAAACGCATTCAGAATTTGTTGAAACATTAGGACAATGATCCATGGGTCATATGTGACGTGTATGAGTCAACTGTGCCTCAATCTGAGTCGCGGTGTGGCCAAAACCACCCAAAGTGTCTCTATTATGTTTAAATTGCATAACATTTTAAGTGCGTATGGAAAACCGACCAAACATATTCTGATTGTGTTGATACTTTAGCACAATGATCCATGGATCATTTTTGACGTGTACAAGTCAACCAAACCTCAATCCGAGGCACGGTGTGGCCGACACCACTAAAAGTGTCTCTCTTTTATTTATAAAGAATTTTATTTTAAGTGAAAATAACAACAAACATACGGAAATCCAACCAAAAACTTTTGGAATATGCTGATACATTAGGACAACGATCCATGGGTCATTTGTGACGTATACAGGTTAACCTCGCCTCAATCCGAGACACGATATGGCTAGAATCACTCCAGGTGTATGTATTTTGTTTAAAAGGAACATCATTTCTAGTAAAAAATCTGGTATATGAAAAATCAATAAAATTATGAATTGAATTCTGGATTCCACAAAGAATTTTCATCTAAATTTTAAATTTAATTCTAAATGAATTATGTATGTTTATTATTACGTTATGAATTCGGATTTATTTCTAGATGTGTATAGTTCCATGATGCATTATATGTTAAATGTGTATGAATATTTTCTGTATATGTATGTGTTAGTTGGTTATTGCATGTACAATAATTTTATATGTATGTGTTAGTTGATTAGTGCAGGTACAATAATTATAAATGAGAGGGAATTGGAGGCTTCTGTGAAAATTGTAGCCTACTGTGCAATTTTCACAGCATTGGCTATGGAAACGCTTCCAAACCATTGGCATAGGATTCTGAGTACTGTTTTTACCAATGGTTCATTGAGAACCATTGGTAAAAAACATTTTCCAATGGTTTCTCCCAAAGGTTCAAGACAAATCGTTGGGATAGTTTTTCCCAATGGTTTGGTACAACTGTTGGGATAACTTAATTTTTCTATGTTATCCTAATAGTTCTGTGTAATCCATTTGGAAAAGCTTTCCCAATGGCTTACTTACCCATGTTTTGCAGAACCGTTGGTATAAGATATACCAACAGTTCTGCAGGCTTTCCCAATGGTTCAGAACCATTAGGAAAATGTCCATTTCTAGTAGTTCCACCCAAAGAAAATGAAATAGTATATATATAACCTAAACACAAAAATCCCTATCATTAAATCTTTATATAACCCAAAAATTAAGTCACATGATAACTTTTATTCATGGGGGAAACCAAAACCAAGAGAGAAGCGAGGGAAATAGAAGAAGGAGGTAAAGAGTGGGAAAAATCACCTTACATTTCTTGTAAAATTCCAAAGGAAGATCAATAATCCATGGTAGAGGTGTTTGGAACTCCTCCAAGAGCTCCGATGGGGTCCTCCAATGTGAATGGGAGGAATGGTGGTGAATCCTCTTAATAATTAATTGGGTAATTTTTTAGAATTCCCAATTTTTTAACACTTGGACATGGAACATGATTTGTAAAGATGATTTTCTAAACCATATGAAAACCATTCAGTTACCATTTCCTAGGATAGGCACCCCGTCACATGTAAATCCCTAGGAACCACATGGTTTCACAAATCATCCTCAAGACAGGCCACTCGACACTATCAAAAACTAAAGATACCAAAACAAGCATGTTTCATGCTTTTTTTAAATATTATCCTTCCATGAACAACATATAGATACACCAAGGACCCCCGAATAGTTTCTACTAGGGTCCACATGATTCATACCTAACAATGCATATCCTGTGATAGACAACTACCCATAGTTCAAAATGAACTAAAAAGTATCCTCATGAAGGGAGGTCCCATAGTATCCCTATAACTGTGCACCTTAACCATGCACAGAAAGAAAACAGTAAAATGTTTCCAAGCTCAAAGATCAAACTCCATGAAAACTCAAACTTGGAATCCACTTCACTAAATAACACAAAAATAACAACACCATGAAATGCGAGTGTTACATTAATACTCCATCATAGACCGGTCTCGCTTCTCCAAGGTCACAAACACTCGATTTTTAGCCACACATAATGTTTCATTGTAAAACAATTGGTTTAAGGCCTTTATGAAGGTGTTATATGTAAGTTATTTATGTATTTATCATATAAGATTGAGTCATACCAGTTTTATTGAGGTTATTCAAGAATTTAAGTGGAAAATCCAACCATAAAGTCTCCATGAGTCTTTAAAAGGTGTTATATTCTTTGGATTATTTCGATACATTCCTCAGGTTCCTAGGGCCTATTTATCACTAAGAAAGCTCACTGTGTTCATATTTGTAAAATCAAATGAATGATTTACCATTAATTTTCTATTTGAACTACCTTCTTGTCCCATATATTGGATATCCATGAATATTTTTTCTAATAGACTATGTTCAAATAGAGGATTTTCCTATTGAAAATTCTTTACTGATTCTTCCCCTGAATTTGAAGTGATTCTTCTAGGAGGTAATATCAATTAAACAACATGGATAACACCAAATTGGGATAGACATAAACTTTAAAATTCCTAGATTAATACACTATGAATTTTCTTAAAGGATATTAAACAACAAGAATTATAAAAAATGGAAGACTCATACAAAAAAAGAGTGAAAACATACAAAGGTTTTTCTTTTTCCAAACTTGGAATGTGCTAATAGAAGTTGAGAATCCCATTCGAATGGATACCTGGGAATAACTATACAGTTTATCAAATTATATTCCTAAACCATATTCCTCTATATCATCCATTGTTTTATATACAAATCAAGTACCTCTTCCCACTAAAACCTAGGGTTACTCCTGAGACTTGGAACCAACATCTTAACATGTTATAGTTCGTGAAGAAGGACTATAGAGAAGCTAATGAACATGATAAAAATTTAGAGCCACAAATTGTATCTTGGAGTCATATATAAAAGTGATATATATAAAAACCCCATCACACTTACCCACCCAATTTTTGATGGTCCTAACTCCTATCTACTATCCAAAACTAGGAAATTTCATAACACATCCGACTGGGTATTCCATTTGATACTAATTTGTAATGAACCAACCCTAGTTGACCTAACACATCATCTCAGATGGATGAACACAAGGCCTGAAACATATTTCGGAATTCCATGGGTGGGAAACAAGCTTCTGGGTATTAATATACAAAATAATGCAACTTATTAAACCATGGATATCACCAAGAAAAGTATCACATATAAATGGAGATTTATATAAATAAAAACTCAAAACTAATTTCAAAATAAAAATCTTAAATAAAACATAAAACATAATAAGGAAAAATCCAAATAGTCTAGAATACATGAAAAACTATGATACACGAGTCTATTTTAGTATGAATGTCAGTCACTACTTTCCCAAATCACCTGAAGATGCCTACATAGATACCCATACGAATCTATAAAAATTATTTCACAATAAAACCATTAGTTATATATTTAAAACAAAATATGTTTCACAATGTAGTACATATGAAAACACATTTTAATAAATCATCTGATTGGTTTCCCTTTTAAACAAAATTTATAACCCACAACTTATGAAAATGGAAGAAAAAGTTTCTTGATCAAATAAATTGAAATAGATAAGAAATCCATGCATATTAAAATAATTTTGAAAGTAAAGCACATGAATCCATGTAATTTCTATTAACAATGTGAAAATTGTATGTAAGATAGAGTCTATAATTCTAATACATCCAAGAAATGAAATCTAACATAGTGAATCCTAGTTACATACAAAATCACATATCCCAAGGTCTTACCCAAGTTCCAAAGTCCACCATTACATGAAAGAGAATCCAATAATGATTTTTTAAACTTATATTTGTGGGATTTAATCAAATACTTAATGTTAATAAAGAATATTTAGAAAACCCCTTTAAAACAATTCATCTCACCTCCAAAGATCATGTAAGAATCATGGAGTTCAATTTTGGGGTTAACAACATCAGTCCAATAATTTTAATATTCCAAAATAATAATATATCACATTAAAATTCAATTATTACATGGGAAATAATCTATTGTATAGAGACACATGCCTTGAAAATGGAGGAAACACCGAGACCTTTGTATCCAGTGATTGAAAAAAATGAGATCTAGTCCTCACAAGTATATATTTACAAAAAAACCAATTAATTCCCCATAAATATCTACATATCAAATAATCACAACCCATTTGTGTTCTAGTAGAATAAGGGGAATAGAGATCAAGAGAATATGTAGATATGAGAGTAGAAATATAGAGGAGATTACAAATACCATGAAGAGATCCTCCCTAATTGATCTAGAATCCCTAAGAAATAATGGGGAGAGTTCTATAGATAATAAAGTATGGGATAGTTCAAGATAATTAAATATTAATATGAGATTAATATTAAAAATTTCCAAGGGTATCTGGGTTATTTTCTAATTTTATGAAACTCACACAGGTCGCATAATTAGAAAAAATGTGCACTAACAGTGCAGTAGCTAGAATCCATTGAAAGTAAAAGCACATGGAAACCTGGGAACAAACACATGGTTAGGAATAAAATTATAAACCCTTTGAAATCACTACTAGAACCAAAATATCCATTTCTCACGATTATTGCATTCATACTACTTACATTGCACATACCATGTACCTGTCCTGATTCTCTCAAATCTCTAAATTTTTATCCCCAACTCCTAAAATACTTTATAACCTAAAAATTAATAAAGTAATATTAAAATAAAACACACTCATGAATTTTATCTTTTCAAAAGGCATGAAGTGACATAATATTGAAATTAATAATGATGATTTCATATAGCGTACAAAAATTCAATGAAGTCCCTAATTCCACAACCAACCCAACCGCTCTCAACTAGCCATAATGGTGTCATAACCCTCTATAGAATTACTATACCATGTGTAAGTGTGTAATTTTGTCCCGGCCTGGCCCGAACAGGGTGGGGCCAGGCGGGTCTTTTTCGAGTCGGGCCATGGTGGGACTTTATTATTTTCAAAATAATTATTTGTTTTAAAACTTGTCTTAATTTTTTTTTTAAATTTTTTTACATTTATTTAAAAAAAATCCATTGATTTTTAAGGAGATGTTTTTTGTAAAAATATTTATTTTATTTTTTATTAACATTTTATAGTCGGTGGATATGTTTTTTTGTCTAAATTGATTTATATATTGTGAATCTATATATAATATTTGAAAATTGTAAAAAAATTAATGAGGTGTTTTGGGGGGTGCACAGTAGTGGGTGATTTTAAAGCCTTGTTATTTATAATTTTTTTAAAATTTTTTTAACTCATTTATTTACATTTAATTTTTTTTATCTTATTTATAATTTTTAAGATTTTGTTAAATTTTTTTATTTAAAAGTTTTTATTTACATGATTTTTAACATCTCTTTAAAATGTTTTGTTTACAATTTTGTAATGAATAATTTAAAACATTTTTATTTTTTTACTCGCATTCTGTTTACAAATACATTATTTAAACATCTAACATTTTTCATATTTTATTGTAAAAGGTATTTTTTAAATGTTTGTTTTAAAAAAATTAATTTAAATGTTTGTATAAAACTTTTTTTAAACATTTGTTTAAATTTTTTTAATTTAGACCTTTTTAAACTATTATTAACACTAGTTTAAAAATTATTTAAATTTATTTTTAGACATTTAATTCAAGACGTTTTTTTGATTTCAGGTTTTTGAATTGTATTTTTAAAACATTTAACATGTTTTATGAAAATTTTTTATTCACATTTTACAGTGGGTGGATTTGTTTTTTTTCTAAATATATATGTATATATATATATATATGTTTATGAATTTAGGTATATTATATGAAAATTGAAAAAAAATTAATTAGGGATTGGGGGGTACACAGTAGTGGGCAGTGGGTTTAAATCGTTGTTATCTAAATGTTTTTTATCAGTTCTTTAAAACGTTTTTTTACAATTATTTTTTTATCTTATTTATGAAAATTATTTTTAAGGGTTTGTTTAATTTAGAACATTTTTTTATTTTTTTAAATTTTTTTTGCAAGGTTGGCCCGGCCCAGCCCGATCCTATTCAGGACGGGCTGAAATTACAGCCTTAGGGGGTACGTAGTAGTGGGTGAGTAAATGTTTTTCTACATATATTTCTATATGTATATATAGTATATATAATATATGCAAGTTTCATCATATTTAAAAAATTTAATGAGGTTGGGGGTGTACGAACATCATTGGGTGAGTAGTTATTTTTTTGTTAATATATAATAAGTTATTATATATATATATATAAATATATATATAATATTATAAAATTGTAAAAAACAATTAGGGGTTGGTGGGTGCGCCATAATGGGTGGGTTATTTTTTTCTAAATAGATTTAAATATAATATATGCAAGTTACAACATATTTTTAAAAATTAATGAGGTTGGGGGACATGCATAAACATTATTAGGTGAGTGTTATTTTTTTATTAACATAAAATAAGTTATTATTTATATAATATTAAATCATTGACACACACACACATATTATTAATGGATTTTTAAAAGCCACACGTAATTGATATATATTATTAATAGCTTTATATATATATATATATTATTTATATCTTTGTATATATATATATATTTATTATATCATATCATTGATATATATATTATTAATGTATATGTTTATATATATATATAATATGCAAGTTTCATCATATTTAAAAAAAATTAACAAGGTTGGGGGGTGTGCGCGAACATCATTGGGTGAGTGTTTTATTTTTTTATTAATATAAAATAAGTTATTAAATATATATATATATATATATAAATTGTTAAATGATTGATATATATATATATATAATATGAGAAAATTGTAAATGTAATAATTAGGGGCTGAGGGTGCACTGTAGTGGGCAGGTTAGTTTTTTTCTAAATAGATTTATAAATGCATATTATATATAATATATGCATGTTGCAACATACTTAAATAAATTACTCAAGTTGTGGGACGTGCACGAACATTATAAGGTGATTGTGTTATTTTTTTATTAATATACAACAAGTTATTATATATATATTTATTTTTATTAATAGCTTTGTTTATATATATATATTATTAATGGTTTTTTGAAAGCCACGCTTAATTGATATATATTATTAATGGATTGGTTTATATATATACATTATATATATATATATATATATATATATTTATATATTGTTGTATATACACACACACACATTATAATTATATATAGTAATAATTATATGTATATATATACACATTATTAAATATAATATAATATATATTATATATATTATATATTATTTTTTGTTAATATATAATGATATATATATATATATATATACATATATATAAATTCTGGTGATAATATAATAGGTGCAACCTTGGAAACTTGATGTAGGGGGATCAAATCTCTCTAGCAGCAGTTACCCGTTATTGTTTTTATAGTAGGTGAGCTTCTTCACGTGGGACAGTGGGTTGGCCTTCGCACGGGCTAATGGTCTGGGCTTTTTTTTCTAGCCCAGCCTAACCCATGGGCCTTCTTGGATAGTCCCAAGCCCGACCTAATGAACCTACAGCTAGAGCTCGGCCTGGCCCGATGCAGGCTTTTTCGGGCTGGGCTGCTCGGGCTTCCGGGCCGGGCCTGTTGGGCTTTTGGGCCGCCGGCCCAAAATTACACCCTTAACCATGGGGGATCGATTCTATCCAATAATAACTGGATATAAGTGTCTCTCATCCCTCACTAAGACATTTAGGATCCCATGACAATGTTAATAATGGGAGGTGATATGGCCTATACATAAAATATCTTAATTAAGAACTAACACAAGTCATTAACCACTGCAAAACCTACATCCCTACATGAGCAAATGTGAAATACATCATTAAAATAGGTTAATTCCATGGATGTTTAAAATTTCAAACAAAACCATTTTTATGTTTTCAACTAGGCCTATGTGTTTGAAACTAATATTTATTTTTCTATGAAAAGTCATTTCTTTAAAATCCACTTTCAAAATCCAAAGAGACCATAAAACAATGTTATTAAAGTTAAAAAAGAACCTCCAAGTCACGATTTAGGAAATATACATTTAAATATTATTTCAAAAAAATCAATTAAAATACATAAACAAATTTTTGAGAAACTAGCTTTCAGAAATCATAACATAAATCCTTCTTTAGTAAACAATTAGTAACCAGAAATAAATTTTTAGAACCAAATATTTTAAAATGGGAACTCCATAATCATTCCATATATATGTGGCCATACAAATATATATGTGATCATGCATATATATATATATATCTGTGTGTGTGTGTGTGTTTGTGTTTCTCTCTGTGTGTGTGTCTGTTTGTGTGTGTGTCTGAATTCACATGTGTATATTTTGAAGAATTAATAGGGGTGTCAAGAAAAACCAATGGATATAATTATATTCCCTCTTCTGAGTATAATACGTTTCATATAAAACCATCAAAAACATGAAAATAGAATAAGAAAACCATAATTCAATTTCAAAACTGGCGCGCACTATTTCAATAATTTCCAATAAAAATTTAATCCACCAAAATCTATTATATTATCCACTAAAGTATTTTATAAAATAGTTAGTACTTATACACTTTTAGAACATATGAATAATTATTTAAAACCATAAAAATTCCCTTTATTATTCAAAACAATGATTTGAATGGATCTCAAAAATTAATTTATAAATATAAAAATAATTCAAATTCTATTTAAAATAAATTTAGAAGTGAAAAGTTTCTCATAAAATGATTCATAAATTAAAACCATGAAAACACTTATCTCAACTGTGTGAAAATATGATAAAACCATCAAATCTGGGACATGGAAGACCCTAAAACCAATATAAAAAACATAAAAATAGAGAAATAATCCAACACCACCTCCATCCACTAGGGTTTGACTAAGAGTCAACCAAGGTAAGCGAAAGAAGATAAATAAGTGGAAGGATAGAAGAAATGGGAAAGAGAGGCTTACTTAAGGAGAATCTAGAAAAAAGCAAAGAATATGTCATCAAAATATAAGGGGATTAAAAGGATAAGGGGTTTGGGAGAGCCTACCCAAGTATTAGTTGAGTTAGGGAAAGGGAAGAATGAGTGGATATTTATTTTTACCAGTCTATAATAATAATTTCATGTTTTCAGAAAATTGTGAAAGCCACATAGTTATGTGGCATGATTTACCATATGGTGGTTGAATCATAAACCCTCCAATTGATAAAAAACTCACCCCTTATGGTTTGGATAAATAGTTTTTAAACCATTTTTCAACTATGAAAAAAGTTTATTTTAATATACTGGGCACTCTTTCTCACTTTCATTACAATTTGTACTGACCATACGCAAGTAGTGCATTAGTCCCAAACACACCATAATTTTGAAATGTTTCCCCTATGTGCCACATGGTTTATAATCAATCCTGAATAAACATACAAGCTAAACTGTTCAAGAACAAAATGAACTAAAAAAACCTTTCATTAAGGTAGTTTCAAGTTTTTTCCTTAACCTTTGGCATAAAACATTGACAATGGAAAAAAACAACCCAAATAATCTAAAACTCAAAATTTTCAATGGAGTTCAACCCAAAACTCAAGGAAAAGATACGATACAAATAAATAAATAAAATAAAAATTAAGATAATTGTTGGGGAGGGAAAAATATCCCTACTATAATTGTTTCTTCCCTTAGAAATTCATCGAGTTTGAAATAGTCCAAGTGATAATTTTTCCTGTAATGTAAACCAATGAAACAAACCAAAACCAAATAAAGCATATATTCATATTGTTATTTTTAACCCCACAAGTCTCACCTAACTAACTCAAGAGAGATTTGAAACCCAAGACCCAATGTTGGCCTCCCCTCTATTTCTGAATCTAATATCATAATAGTTCTACTAAAAAAGGCACTCAAATTGTTTTCCAATAACATAACCCATGATTAAAATTGATGAACTCAGTGAATTACATAATAAAATATGATCAATAATTTACACAATGTATATATTTATCCAATAAAACAATGGATACTAAACATCCTAAATGAAACCCACATATTGAAACAAGCAATGGAATGGAATAGAAAATACAAATCAAGATGTAAGAAACTAAGAGTTACCTCAAAGATAAAATGAAAGTGCTAATGGGATTCTATGGTAGGAATTTGATTCTTCTTCTACTACCAAGATCCCAATTTTCAACATTTCAAAAGATGACCCGACTATATCCAATGATTTAAAGGCTTAATATCACTATAGGATAATGTCTTGAAATTATTAAATCGACCACATTAGAAGTATAAGACAGAAAACATCCTTTTAGAGGAATAATCAATAAATAAAGGGACTCATCCAAGATGAATTTATTTGACTTACACTTCTCAGTGGATGGTGAACCTTATTTAATGTCGAGGGGAATTAGTCTACCGCATGTTATGGGATTCCCTCTATAAAAAAAGTTTTATAGATATGCCTCATCAATTAATTTTCAAGAATGTACTATTTTTAATGAGAAAACCTGATCACTAAATTGTATGAAAATAACCTTCATTAATGAGTGATCCTTTAACAATTCACAGGAAACCATATCCAGGGAAATGAAAACTAGGTTAAAATACTCCTTCACTATATGTTTTCCTTGATTAATTACCAAAATCTCTTCCACTTTCCTCTCCATGACTTATTTAGGAACAAACCATTGAGATAAAGTGGCCTTTAAGAACTCCCACATCTTTCCAAATTTAAATGAGGATAGAATTATAAATTTCCACTAATTTAGACTAAGTACCTCAAATATAACCATAAAATATCTCACCCTCAAGGATTATAAAGTTCCCTAGAGACCTAAAGATAATTTTAATTTCTACTATGCACTCAAAATCCTCTAATTTAATTTTATCAAAATGATGTATATGAAAAAAATGAAAAGATACTCGAACATTTACCCTACTAAGAGTCTGAGTAGAGTCCTCCACATGAATAAACTTCCTATAAACCGTCAATAAATTTTTGAGAAACAGTCTCTAAATAAAATAAAATCATTATCCTAGTCAATAAAAAACTAAATACCATCCAAAATAAAATATCAACTCAAAAAATAATCTAATGGGTTAAATTGAAATAAATATACCAAAGAAAAATTACACAAAAACAAGACACAATTCTTCATTCAATACCTCCCCAAAATACTACATGAAAATATTAAAAAATTCATCAAATTCAATTAATTAAATCAGTCAACCATTTAAAATCATCAAAACTATTTAAAATTCAATAACCAAAAATTTATTTCAAAACAACTTTCATAATTTCAATGAACTTTTCAAATATTGATAGATTTCCTTTCCACTAAAACATATGTTTCATCACAAAGACCTTTTCTATATCAATTTTCAAATCCAAGTTTTTTTATTTAAATCTAACTATTTCCAAAAAAACCATACCAATAACTTCCCATACTAAAAATCTACATAACAAGGGATTGATGATTGTGCAAGAATTGGCCACATGGTTTAGAAGACCTTGTGCTAATTGTGAAACTACCACTGGAAGTCATGTTGAACAAAGAACTATGTATCAATATAGTTGTCTAGGTAATGATATCTCACCAATTAATTCTATTTCAATAGACATTAACATCCATTGAAATAAATAATCAACTGAAAAATCGAAAATATCATCATCAAAAACCAAAATATATCCTGAATTAGAATTCATGACTTGAACCCAAAAACCCATTGAAACTCAAGGATCAAGGTGACTAATTGTTCATGATTATTTCCCTACACATACCTATTAAGAATATATAGTACTATTACCATATACCTGAAACAAAAAATAATAAAGGGAAGCATTGATACCAATTTTTCGTGAGACAACATCGGAACCTCTTAACTTGGAACTTGAGCAAGCATGTAATATTCCTGAGGTGAACCCCAAATTCTTATGAGAATATGATAACAATCTTTCGAACACGAAATAATAATTGTGGTTTATTTAAACCAATGATCTAATAATAATCATGGTATTTCACTAGAATGTTAGGCATGATAAACCAATATTTTAAAGTTCCAGTATTAAAAATATAACTAGAATAAAAATTGAAACAAGTCAAATGATGAATATCAAAAATAAATATCCAATGCCAAATAAATAAAATAAAATAAACATGATCCAGATATAGATGCATGAACTGGATGATAAAAAATTATCACAAAATAAAAACCAAAACTCTCCAGGGAATCCGCATGTGACCTCCTAGGTCACCATCCATCCATAAAATCAACTCACTCCAAGGGAGAATGAGAACCAGAACAAGAACCTAAAAAACTATTTGGTATACTAATGTCGGTTAGAATATGTAGGGTGTGAGAACAAAAATATTAGTAGGTAATCAATACATAATTCATAAATTTCCTTTCCCAAAAGAGTCCATAAATAATATTTTGTAAATATAAGAAGAATTTAGATTCTTATCATATTGAAGAAGGAACCGCATGATTTCCTTGAAAACCATCATCTTAATCTAAAACAAATTTTTAGAGAAAAATTCAATAGTTTAATTAAGACATACTTTTTAATAACCAAATTTTATAAATCCCCTTTTTAAATATGACCCCAAACACACACCTAAGTAGTTGAAAATAATCAAAAAGTGATATTTCACTTCATAATTAAACCATTTTCAGGAAATAAAGAACATGGTATAAGATTGAATACATAGAATAACATTAAATAACCATAAATTAAGAAATATTAAGATATAAATAGTCCTCAAAATATACTATGTGTTCTATGAGGATACTATAGGTGTACTCATTTCAGAACCATATTTTAACTGATTGATGAAGTCTCTATGTCTATAACCAACCCAATTACTCTTAACTACACTTACTAGTGGAACAACCCTCTATGATCTTTCCATACCATGAGAGATCTGTTCTATCTAATTGAGATGCAATATAAATGTCTCTCATCCTTTATTAATAATCCTAGTAGCTGATGAAAATAGTAATAGTGTAAGGTGTGGTGGCCTTTACATAAAACATCTCAATCAAGAACAAACTCAAGTTAATCACCATTTCCATGGCCAAATACCTACAAAAACTCAGCTAAAATCCCTCATTAAAATAGAGAACTTCAATTGAGGTGTAAAATTTTAAATTAAAATATTATTAAGTTTCAAATTGGGCATTTATATTTGAAATAAATAATAGTTTTTTTAATAAAAATAACATTATTTTAAATCCATTTTAAAAATCAATTGATGTCATCAAAACATGCTCTTTAATTCCAAAAAATACCTCTAGGTGATGATTTTATAAACATAAATTTAAATCAAATTTCAATAAAATCATTTGTATGTGAAGAAACCCTTTTGAAAAACTATCTTTTTGAAAACACAACTTTAAAACCTTCATTAGAATTGTTTTGGAACCATGAATATTTTTAGAACCCAGGATTTTAAAATGGGAACTCTCTAAACATTCCATAAAGATATGACCATAAAAAAAAATGTTATCATGATAATATATATGTATTTTATATCACATGAATATATGAATGTTAATTCATAGGGGTTTAGTGGAAAACAACAAAATAATATAATTAAATTCACCCTTCCAAGAGTAAGAAAGTTAAGTAAAATCATTATATTAAAAAAATTTAAATTTAATAAATAAACATCAATAAAATTCAAAAACTAATATTTTTACCAATGTCTAACCAATATTTAAACCACCAAATTCATTTAAAAATCTTACTTAAGAATTTTAGAAAACACCTAGTGTATACAAACTTTTAGCACATTCACATAATTATTGAAAACCACACGTAACCAATTTCTCAATATAACCATTGACATAAATGGTTATTATAAATAAATTTATAAATATAAAAACATGAGAAATTCAATTTATTGTGTTTTTAATGATATAATTATTCATTGCATCTTTTTGAAATGAAAATGATGGAAACACCAACCTCAACGGTGTGTGGATGTGACATTAACTTTTACTATGGGACAAGGAAAATCAAAGAATCAATCCAAACTCCCTAAAACAATATAGAACACAATAAAACATCACCAAAATCATATGGGGTTCAGTGAAGAGATAACCAAGGAATTGTAATGAATAAAAACAAGAGGAAGAATAGAGGTTATAACGAAGAAAGGCCTACCCAAGGAGAATCCATAAAAAATATAATGATTGGGCATCAAAATCCAAGTGGAGTAAAAGGGAAATGGGGTTGGTATGCACATTGTGTAAAATAATTTAGTGAGGGATATGGAAGATCAATTGAGGTTTTATTTTTAATAGGGTTAAATTGTAAATCGATGTTTTAAGAAAACTAAGGAATTATTATGGTTATGTAACATGGAATTCCAAACTGTGCACCCACCACTAGAGAGAAAAACCAAACCCACATGGTTTGGCCCTATAGTTTGTAAACAAAGTTACAATGGTGTAAAAAATTTCAATTAAAATTGTATAAACTCTCACATTCTTTCAACATGGTATGTACTGCTCTTGTACAAGTTTGGCACTAGCTTTATCACAGACTAAAGTATAACATGGTTTCCTATGATTTTCACATAGTTTTTGAGATAACCATAAATTAAAAATTTAAGCTAAATCATTGAAGAAAATAATGAATAGACAAAACCTATGAATAAATGTAGTATCAATGTATTCCATAAACCATGAACACTAACTGTGCACAGAGGCAAAAACATCATGAAAAATGTAAAACTACAAATTTTCATGGGAATTTAATTTAAAAATAATTAATAATATAAAATAGAAACAAATAAATAAAATTAAAGGGAATATAAAGTTTGGGTAGTGACACCCAACAACATCATAGCCTTCAGTATCTTTCGATATTTTTTCTAGGTCTCCACCAGAGTGGCCATTTTTTTAAAATTAACCATTTGAAACATTTTGAAAACCTCCTTGGAATATTTAGTTTGGAATATAAATGCACCATCCTTTATTTTAATAACATACATTATAAGGGAATATTATTATTCAAAATTTAGAGACATCTTGAATTTACAACTCATTTTTTGGAAAATTACTTTCATTAGGCATCATCCGACCATATAAAGAATTTTCCAACCACATATATAAGAACCAACATCCCCTTTCCTTTTTTTTCCATTATTTTTAGTTTTTGATAAATCCCTCCTCTATGAAAACCAATATTATATAAATGTTTATCCAACTGAGAGATGTAGGCCCTTAGGGATGGTTTTAGGATATATCAATCCTTTTTTAATAAACAAGACATCCATTTTTCTATGATAATGAGAAAACCATCTATTTTTTTAATATATAATTTATTTTATTAGACTTCATTGAATAATGTTTATTTGAAATTAATTTGATACACTCTAATACTTTTTTTCACAACCATAAACAATTGAATTGTTTCAATTAATACCACAAGTTACAAAGTCTCATCAATATTGATTCCTTTAATTTGAGAAGAAACTTTCACAGTAAACATGTTTGTTTCTTGAAACCTATCAATATTAATTGTGTAATTTTGAAAACAAACTTGGTTTCGATCATGTATTTTTATTATACCCTAGGGAAATTTTTTGATGTGTTATTCTTTTCAAGTAGTTCAATCTTATCATTCATTACCCTGACCTACATTTCTACATTTTATGATTAATTTAAGTATTTTAGTTCAAATTAATATATAGAATAATTTTTCTATTGTGCTCCCAACTTTTTTTTTGAACTAGGGATTTATAGTCAATAGAGAAATTTTTTTCTGTGATTTTTACCCCACTAGATTGTCTTCTTGAACCTTTTTTTTTTGAGATGTTTCCCTCATCATCAGAGATATTATTAATGTTAACTACATACCATTGAACCCCCTAATCCAGAGACATCTTCATTACTTTCCTCCATCAAAAATGGGTTGTTACTATCTGAAATATACACACCTAAAAAACTATTTTGTCCTTTATTTTCAATATTTATCATTTTTAGTTATAAAAACATAATTAAATTCATTGATTTTACCCAAAAATATTATCTAGCCCTTATATGACTTACTCTTGTATGGAAATATAAGAAAAATATATTTATCACTGATTAATTCATACTTTCTATTATTTTATTTATTATGAAAAAAATACTTGATTCCAAACACATAAAAGTACTTGAGTGTTTTATTTTTCATATAAAATATTTAATATGGAGTGTTTCCTTCACTTACACATAAAATTTACCATATGTAGTTTTATAAATCATAAATAACCAATTTTTTATAATACTTCTTATGAAGGGACTTTTCTAGAAGCATAGTCTGAAGAATGTTGGTCATTATATACTTCCTCCTTTTAGAAACCCCGTTTTTCTATTGTCTTATCAATGATGAAACATGATGATGAATCCCACTCTTTTCTAAATATTTTTAAACATACTCATTTGTAAATTCTTTACCATTATTTTTGTAAATATTTTAAATTTTCACCAATAACACTTATTAGTTCTCTTAGGTATTGATCGATACAATTGAATGCATATTTTTTTTGAATAATCACTGTTAACCATGACATTACACTAAAATCACCATGAAACTAAAATATAATACCTACTCCCATCTAAAGATTCTGGTGACCTTAACCCAAAAACATGCAGATCATCAAGATCATAAAATCATGATGATTTTTATTTCTTATCATTATATGTCTTGCAAATTATCATCCACTTTTAACATAAATAGTAGGTATGAGTGTTATCACATGAAATATTAGGATAACCTCAAGATGAATCATTATTTTACTTATTTTATTTGGTTTTTTGGCTTAGATAGACAACTCATTTATTCTATAACTTGTTTTTATCCTCCTGGGAAAACATACAAGAATTTTAATCACCAATAATGTTAAAAATTTCTATGGACCATCCTCTTTGAATAATAATGGAACCTTATTTAACATTGATAGTTAAACCATTGTTTTCAGATTCCATAGTATGCCCTAAGCCACACAACTAGCTTAAAAATTGAATATTATGGTTGTGATATTTTACCAAGGGATTAATTATTTTTATGAAATCCATTCCACCAAAATTGGCTTTCCTAGATCTTATAATCTTGATTTTTTAATTATTACCAAATTGAACCACTCCTTTTTTGTATTTGATATTTATAATAACATATTAATTTTCTATCATGTGTGAGGTACATCCACCATATAGAACCCATAATCTAGATAAATATTTTTTCTAAATAAAATATCATTATTTTCATCCTTCTAATTTATGATTTTCTTCATCCATGATTGATAGTTTAATCTCTTGAAGTGGGTTATGATTCGTGAACCCTGACTCCATGGTTTCTCCTTTATTTTCCAAAACTATAATTTTTTTTAAGAGTTTCCATCCCACATAATATAATTTAGGTATACTATATTCAACATATATATGTCTACTAAGACACCATATTTTTTACCCTTGAAGAACAACTCTATTCTATATTTATATAACCTTCATTCTAAAACAAATAATTGTAAAACATATAGGAAAATATTGAAAACATGTTTTCATATATTTAGTTTTTTTAGTCTCTAAAAAATTTATTATCAATATAATAGACATATTAATTTTGTCCCAACATTATATAGAAATAATATTTATTTTTGGGGGTCATATTTTCACTTTTTAAAGCTTGAAAAATATCCTTTTAATTTTTTTGAAAATCCAATTATCTTATAGTTGTTTAAACATGTGGTTTAGTATACATTGTCTCTATATTACCCTTATAATAATTATTCACAATATACTTACATTTTATTTTTAATTTCCACACATGTGGGAAAATAATATTATCTTTTATAGAAAACCCACAAAATTCCCTTTAACTGATGTGCATGACCATCCTGATGTCATTCTTAGAGTGAGGAGTCTTTATCGATGTTCACACTTCTATCACCTTATACAAACATGTCCCTTATGTTGTATAATTTTATTAGATCTATTTATCATATATTTAGATAACCCCTAAAATTTATGGGCCTTATCTTTAATTTTGAGTCTTTTCTCAACTTATTTCTCTAGGTTTTTATAATTTAATCATTTGACTTTTTTAAATTTCACCCATCAATTCCAACATCAATTTTCCTATTATTTAAAATAATCATTACAGTCAAAAAAGTATCTAACTTCTTGTTTTTGGATTTATATATATCAAAAATCTTAATGTATTATCCTATTTCTTCTTAGAGATTGACTGTTCCAACAACTTCATCATTGTTACAACCACATCAAAAGAACATGACCTTTTCATAATATCCACTACAAAATATTCATCATAGTCCCTAAAATCTTAAACCTACATTTGTTTTGTTTCCTCTTCACTTTTACCATTAAATGATTGGAAATTTATCATTTTGAAGAACCATAATTGTAAGACATTCTTGGAAGGGGTATCATCTTCATCATCCTCTTGATATTTTGTTATAAATCTAGCCACACAGTGTCTAAAAAATCCACACCTAATGAAATATTATTGAATATTTCCTTTAAATTTTAATTTTCCCCTCTAATTGTTATAATAAGGGAATGAAATCACCTCATAAACCTCTCCTCCATCTGATTTTTTTACAAAAGGTTTCTTATAATCGTTAAAAGATATCTATTTTGAGTTATCCTTTGATATAAACTTATTGTATTTATTCTTCATTTCATACATGAGGAGAGTATTATGTAATCTATCTAGAGACACTTACTTCATATCTTTGAATTCAAGCACAAATACCTACACATTGAAGCATGAAGGTAGTCTCATGAAGATTCTTTTAATTATTTTTGGCATAATCAATAGTCTCTCCATGTCTATACATATATTTCTTAATACAATTTATATGATCAAAGAATTCCTTAAAAATTTTAGCTTGAATTATCATCAAATATTCATATTTAGTCAACAACAGTTGAAAATTTTCCTCTCAAACTTTAGAATTACCTTTATTGATATTAAAATTTTTCCCATATATTAGATAGTTTTTCACGATATTACATTGGTATATATAGGGGTTTCCAAAGCTCCCGCTAATGCATTTATTACCATACCATCTTCCTCCAATGACTAGTGAATTTTTTTTACAAGTCTCTACATTACACACTTGATGAGATACCATGAATGGTTTTATTTATTATTATATTCCTAAAGTCATAAAATAATAACACATCATTTTTTTTATAATTTTAAATTGTTTTTGTTAAAAATAGGTATGCCTTTATGGTTAATAACTACCACTAATTCCATGCTTCTGAGAGAGAGAAAACATAATCCCATAATATATGCTCTAATACAACTGGTATGTCCCTAAAAAAGATTATGCCCTTAGAGGGGTGGTGGGGGGTGAATCAGGGTACATCAATGTTAAAAACATTCTCTCATTGATCATGATATTTTTATATCAACAAGAGGAACACTTCTTTCTCACCCTCATGAACTCTCTAGATAGATTAAAGAAATATGAGGATATAGTTGATCTTAATTGGTTCATCCAAAAGGGATAATCAATGGATCATGCATGAAAATGTGCTTATGCACCCGAAATACTAGAGCACATATTTTTTTGTGTTTCATAATCAAGAGGTTATTATGACACCTAAAACTTACTATACTAACAATATTTAAAAATATCACTACCACCCCTCATAGATCATTTTTCACTAATCCTTCTTATGAAAAACTTCTTTTTCAAAAATCATAATCTGTTTCCAAGGGAAAAAGAGATCATAAAATATCATTTTTCTGAGAAAATACCTCTAATTATGTAATATAATTATTCTCCTAAAAAATTATCCGTTTTCTGGATACGTTCTATAAATTATATGTATGTACTATGTATAGTTTTAGTGAATTCAATCAACTCTTTTTCATCTAAGGGTTGGAATAAAATGTAATTTTCCTCTCATTTTGAGATCAATATATGTGTCATTCACACCTAAATGTGGTTATTAAAACCTATTTAACTTGTATAAAATCGATAAAGTCCCAAACCTTAACTCTGTGTTTGAAATTTATAGTTTTTATGAAATTACTTATGATGGTGTGTTCTTTTATTCTATTGAGTAAACCTATTATTTCACGAGTTTACTAAATCATATCACCTTTAACCACAACACATAATTTAATATCAATAAAAAATTATATCATTGAATCCTTTCTTGTGTAATAGCTTCTTATAGTTGACCAAATCCATAAAATGTGCATGAATAAATCCTATTAACATATCATGCCATTAGTTCCTTAAATTCTTGGATCCACCAAACTAGTTGTTGTGTAACCTTATCTCCAAGTTGTTACTTCTTATAGGCTTTGGAAAAAACAAATCATGAACTTAGTCATAATAACACCCTTCACATCACAAATAATTATTATGGAATGTATATTTTCTCTTTAATATTTATAGAGATTTATCATATTTTTCATGACATAAGAGTAAACTAGATTACCATTACGTGATTTAGATTACCATTTTTTGATCCAAAACTACCTATACAAATATCAATATTCACATTTGTATAGTTTAATAACTTTTAGATTATACTTACATAGAACGAGAGTAACATTACATGTCTTTCCATCACGACATAACCCACTTCACTGTGATGTAGGCTTAGCACTTATACAAAAATCACCATGACCCGACCCTTATGACAAATTAGTTTTTGAATTTATATAAAATTTCTCTATAGTGTATCCTATAACTCTATGAAATAGAATCTTTCTTCAAGATATTTTTATTTGGAAATCCACTTATCAACATAGCACTTTAACTTTAACACTCAGATTTAATTTTCATCAAACACAATCAATAAAAAACACAAATTTTATTTTTCCCAATTTACTTTATGAAAAATTTATAAATAAATGACTTATAAACACTCTATAATTTATCCTAGATAAACGCAAAAAATTAAATTTTTTCCTCTAAAAGGATTTTATATTATTATTTATAAGGTATTAATATATTCTTAATTTTAATCTATAGTAGTTATAGGGGATTACCAACTTAAAATACATAAATCACTTGGAGAAATAGTGGGTCAATCCTCATCCATACCTATAAGTATTGGAAAGAAAAAACTAAGAGAATATTACAATTTATAATTATCCTAAAAGAGTCTTTATGATGTAGTTGTCCAAAGGCCATAAAATATATTGTGGTCGAGGACTCATGTGGTTTAAAGGATCTTGAAAGGTGGCTCGAAGGTCCACCTTCGTGAACATTACCACTCTCTATAGTAATTTTACTATTATAGTGACCAACTACTAAAATAACTATTATAATACCCTACTAATATTGTACTCGTCTGCTACATAACTGCTACGATGCTGATATTATACCTAAAAAAAATCCCAGTAAATTTGATGTCATTAGTTGTTGAACCCTCATCCTCATTTACATGGAATTTTATTCAATAACACATAGGTATAGGAATGAAAAAAAAATTATTTTCTCTTTATTTCATAGTATAATATAATTTATGAAAAAATATGTTATTGAAAATTAAAAAATTTATATTTTATGTGAACAATTAAAAATAAATAAATATCACATATTAGATTTTATTTAAACCATTGATCACATCAATATCTAAAAAACATTTTCAATAAGTAATTTTTTTTTCTAATTAGGACTTAATATTTAAATTTAATATTCCCATTTATGAACTATTGAAATCTAAGCAAAGGAATATTATCCTGTTAGTATAATATCACTGTAGTAGCACTATAGCAGTACTGTAGCAGGTATGGTTGTCTGTTCTGTAGCAGGAATTGTAGCAGGTACTATTCGACACTATAGCAGCTGGGACAATCCCCCTGTTTGGGCCTACAACCCACTAATTTGGTCCTCAAGTCCTTTAAGGCCTTAAGGTCACCCCAAGCCTTTGAGTTAGTAAGTCCTTTGGGGAACCTCAAGGCTTTTCGGACACCTTATTTGTAGATGAAAACCAGAAAACCTTCAAGGAAGAAGATCCAGAAGAAGGATGAGCATGGAGGTTCTATGATTTTGGAAGCTAAAAGGATTTCAAGAATGAAAGGGTATGACACCTACCATTGGGATAAGCCTATGAAAGCATGGGAAAGTCTATCAGAATAGTCATGCGAAGGTGGAGAGCTGATTTCACGATGAAGATGCTGGGGAGGAGCTGTTTCATGTAGTTAGTCTGGGTTGTATGTAATTTTTGAAGCCTACGGTCATTGAATTTCCCTAAGGCTAATGGACCAAGTAATACTTATGCCTATGGGCCCTGTAAGGTTTCCACCTCACCCCTTGAAAGGTGGATTATCAAAATCAATAAAAAATAAAGGCCTTCGGGCCATTGGGTGGATGGATTTCACCGTGTAAACCCAATTTAAAATAATAAAAAACTTTGGTATGGTTTATTGCTCTGTGGGATTTGGTGCCACCCCTTTGATACCACATCGATGAATGTATTTGGTAATTTTAACAAAAATATAGTTTTGCATAAAAGTTTATTAAAAAACATGAAAAATGTATAATTCATGCCATTTTGGTCCTTTGGAAAATCCATGAGCCATAATCATTCTGGATTATATTTTAATTCATAGTCATATTACGAAAATGGGCATATCTCTTAGCCATTTTAATCATCCAAGGAAATTTATTCATGGTAATCGAAGTATAAAAATGTCATAGACCCAATCCACTATGGCATGGTCAAAATGCATTGGGACCATGGCCATTACATTATGATGAGAATACCCTGACATATAGTATTTTCATACAGTGATATATTTTTCATGATTTTCATCAATACCCATGATTCCAATTTTTCGTAGATTATTTCACGGTCATGATGAAGAAATAATGGATTTTTTTAATAATTTTTATTAAATGGTACTTTAAAATAAAGAACCAAAATATCTATTTTTCTTCAATGCCTGTTGTGGTACCTGATAGACCGAATATTTTCTTAATCTTCATTCATCCAAAGATCAATCCAAGGATTTATATATATATGTTAATATCACTTATGGGTTTTAGAGAGATGTTTGAAATATAAAATGTAGTGGAATAAATACTAAAAATCCTAAATAAACCAGAAATATATCTATAAATTTTTAATGACTATAAATGATGATCAACAATGATGTAAATTTCACCTTTTCTATCATGTATATTAAATATTTTCACAATATTTTGATCGAGATCACTATGTGGAAGCTAAATTACTCCTTACTCTAATGGTATCCATGGATATTGGGAATCACCCATTTTTGGGTAATGACCTATCCACACTATGATCAACTAAAACCTTTGTTAAAGGTGGAAGAGAATTGTGAAAGCGAATTTTAACCACAAGGTGTTCTCAATAATGTAATAACAATCTATGAATATTGAATATATTAACATTAGTCACGAAGAACCGTTTGTTCTATAATGTATTAAATTTATATTTCACCAAACATTAAAATAATATAACTCCCTCGAAACATTCGATTTTATCCCCATAATGAATTTTTAATATTTAAAAATTCATGCATAACATTCAAAGTTCTTAATATCATCATCACAAGATAAATATATAAACACGATATAATTTGATGTGATAGAATAAGGAATCTTGTATGATGTCACACATCATCATAATCCCATGTATGTACACTATGTTGTAGTAAGACACACCATGTCATGGTGTAACCCAAGGAAGACCATGACTTGATTAAATCCCCACATTATAGTATTTCCTTTAGTGAAAAAGTCCATCTATGATGATTGTAATTTGGTATCAACCTCATCACATTATCTAAATAGGTAGAAAATAATTTCAATCATATCAAATATGATTCTTGGATGGTTATGTTGAAAACTATTTACCTAGTCCATAATATGGATAAACTCAATACCATTCCCCATGTATCCTAACTCTTAGGGTTTCCTAGTTATGTAACCCAATGGAAATGCAAAAAAGGCACCCAACTCTTAGGGTTACCTCATAACTTTCTTTAATTTCAAAATATAATCTTGGGGTACCCTAATTTAATATGAACCTACATGATTAGATAATTGAGTTCTTAAAATATTGTTTCATGGAAAGATTTTTAACACTCACTATTTTAAAGTGGATTTAATCTCACCAAATTATATAATATACTCCCTTTATATGTATATAATTATTTAGTTTGGAATCATATTCCTTCTACTAAATCAATATGTTTAAACCATATTGACGTGTAACTCTTTACAAAACTCATATCGTGGGTGAGTAACCCAAATTAAAAGCCAACTATTTTCGTACATATCTAAATGAATCCCATTCATAGGGTAAATGATAGTTTTTCATATAAAGTCTTTGAATCATAAGAAATCAAAAAATCCCCACATGAGTAAACATGGAGTGATTGAGACCAACCACCACTTTTCAAGACAAGGCATTAGCCTCCAGTCTAATGAGTACTCTGACCCAAAGTCTCTATACCAAAGTATAATTTACTCAATAAAGGCCACGATCCCATCATAATTATTATAACTAATATATGGAAACTATAATTAACTACTTAATTCAAGGTCATAACCAAATACATTCAAAATTCATGTTATAAAAACTAAATCATTTTTCATATATAAAATCAGACTCATTATATGCATGTATAAAAATTTATAGAGTCACTTTAATTCTTTAATCTAATACATACATTAGTTCCTAATATAAATATTATATTCATGAATAAAGGAATAAAATTAATAAATGAAAAAAATCCTAAATTATGACATTATATACACATTTATGAACAATTCAAAAATAAATAAAAATATTAGTACTTGAAAAATTTTCAATGCATTATAGACATTCAATATTTAAATAAAATTAAAATCTTTATATTTATGTCTAATATGAAATCCTTAATATTATCTTTTTATATGAAATTTTATTTTAAACATATGATATCTAGAATATACACATTATATATATGAGAAATTAATATATATATATATATAATGAAGACGTCCAAAATATCACATACTTATTATTTAATCCTAGATCATATAAAATTTAAAAAAATTATTTGATATGGTTTAAATAATTTTTCAAATAATTAATTTTAATCATAATTTTTCAATTAAATTATTCTGATCAATTATTAATATTGAAAATAAAATCTAATATTATTCCTATTTTTTAGTTTATAAATACATTTAAAATTTCACTTATAATTTCCATATGGACACTCTGTATGAAATTTTAATTCATAACATAAAATATAAAAAGGTATAAAATATTTCAATTTAATATTAGTAGTATTTGATTAATAAATATTTCATAACATTTTAAAATTATTTACAAACATTTTATAATTTATTATATAGTTTTTCAATTACATATAATAATTTTATTATTATTTAATTTTTAAGCACACTATAAATTACATGAACATATCAAAATACCAGTTTTCTTAATTTATAAATAATTTATTAGTTATATTATAAATTTAAAGTTTGAAATACAGAATTTTAATTTTTCAATATCATATTTTTTGATATCTACTACTGTAATATGCAACATACATTATTATCAATCATATTTTACAAGAGAAAACTTCCAACTGTGAAATTATTTTCCATTTCTTGGGCATCATATCTTAGGACATCACTTTTATTATACGGAAAATATGATAATCTATTTTTGAAAAAAAAAATACGATATCTTATTACAATATCCTATATCATATAGCCTGATATTAAAAAAATGAGGAATTACAATGTTTTATCAGATATGATACCAGATACTATTTAGTATGTCCTTATCATGGCTTATAACATCCCATATCATAAATCAATCCAGAAAATAAATTTATTTGGTATTTTATGATTAACAATACGTTATAAAAATGATAATTATTTATTTATTTTAAGAGCAAGATTTTTTGAATCAAGAAGCATGGTGAAACTTTGATACCACTATTATGTTTCAAAGGATCAAATAATTGTAATTCAATCTAGTAGAATAAATTTGAAACAATATACCGAGATCAAACATGCTATGAAAAATAAAACAATATGTAATAAAAATAAAGAAACAATATACCTTTCATCGTAAATGGATATTATAGTAGTATCTAATCATTACTCGATGAAGATCACAAAATAAAACCAATGGAATCATCCCTACATGTTGTATGTATGTGCTAATTTAAATCAATTGTTTCTAGGGAAAAACCCTCCCAATAGACACAACGTACTAGCACCTTGAGAGGTGAAGGATAGAGGATAAGAGAGAATTGGGGAAAATGATAGTAAACCTAGATATGATCGAATGAAAAATTCATCTGCATGCCTTGACCCCTTTATATATTCCCCAAATTAATTCATTGAGTTTACTAAGAATTAACTCAAGTGTTATAAAATATATGATTAAATGAATTCATTTTAAAATCATGTAACCTTAGGGAAAATTAATTCTCCCTTGATGTTTCATCATAAGAAATAAACTATTCATGATAGATATTATATAAAATTATCTAATGTTAAATCTAAATATTTGAATTCTATTCTCAATATTAATGTACATTTTTTTTGTAAAATATGTTCAAGTGCAATATGTTATTCTATGTCATACAATATGACTGACCAAGGTTCTATTATACAATATTAGTATATCATATGAAATAACATGCCTATTCATGGAATGTTCCTTATGTTGGAAACATAGATATCATACCTTATGAAATATATATATCATATACATTGATATAAGTTAACATGTATCACATAAACATTATACTTTAAGGAATATCTCTATCACAATTTAATTCATTGAATGCGTATGAAATAAGATTCTTTTATGATTTTGATTACTAGTTTTGGAAAGAAAATTACTAAAAATGATATTGATGTGTACCTTGATTCTATAACTGAAAAATTATATGAATTATGGAATAATGTTTTATAATCAATTGATACATTATGTTTTTTCAAAATTCATGCATCTCTTATATTGACCATTAGTGAATTCCCTAAACTAAAGAAATTATCTTATGGAATAGTCACACTAATTTGGATTGTCCAATTTATAAATTTGATTTTAGACCGCAATTATTATCTCATAAATAATGGAACTTCATGTTTCATTATAGCTAAATTGATTAATCTAATAAATCATTTTAATAATTAATTAATTTGATAGAAAAATTCAATTCAGAAAGTAACTAAATATTTTATTTAGTTTATAATTTTTAGGAAAATTCATAAATATTTACTATAGTATATAGAGAATTTCTTCAGTAGAAATAATGCAGGAAAAGGTTTTGAGCTACTTCACCTGAAGTATTTAAAACACATTAGTGGAAGAAAATGATTATATTTTTCAAACATCCATATTGGAAGTTTAATTAGCTATTTCATAATCTTCATGTAATGTATATTGAATACAATATTCATGAAATGTTATTTTTTACATCACTTAATGAGAATGGTAGATTTGAGTATAATTTTAATGCTCATAGGAACTTGTAAGCAATGAATATAAATAAAAATTTACTTTAAATTAAAAATAAGAAAAATACTAAATAAATTTTACTTAGAAAATTGAGGAAAAATATTTCATCCTTTGAATGTTAAATAATGCGAATATTCAAGATAGCCATTCAAGTAACATTTCAAAATTTATTAACATAAGAAGTTGAATGTTACATTGATTAAAATGTTTCAACTCCCATATTCTGATATAGCAGTTTCTAAACTTGGTAGTAAGTAAATTGTTAAATCAAAATGTAACAGTAATTATAAATGAATGGTGTACCCTCTTCATAAATATTTATAAGAGAACATAAAATTCAATAGAGCTATATAATATTTAAGAAATATGTTTAATGAAACCATTTCATTTAGAGATATTATTTACCCATAAATTTTCCCCTATCATGATTCATTTTAATATTCATTTGGTTGAGATATCTAAACATGGTGGATTCATACATTATTGATGGATGTGTTCAGTTGATAGAACATTAATGTGTTTTTCCCTCACTGATAACTTAAAAATTAATTAAATAAGGATGTAATGATTTTAATTTCTTAATTTTTTTTATATTATGAACTTAACACTATAGTATAATTTCCACGTATCCATTCTCATTTAATGATGGTTTGAAAATTCACCAAAAAATGTTAGATAAAAATAAAATTTAATGGTTCATTTTTAATCCACTATTTTTATTATTTAGTAGTGGACTTCCAATTCCATAATGTATTTTACTGATTATTTGGAAAACCTATAATATCTTCATTTATCTATTTATTTCTAGTATTTATCATTTTTTACCTTTTTGTGGTAGGATTTTAGTGAAAATTTTAAACCCTCTACCAAATGTTAAATATTATTAGTTAATAATATATAATAAACAATAAAAAATTTATATTTAATGAAATAAATTTAGTTAGTAGTAATTATAATTTTAATAATTAATATTAATAATAAAAATATTATTACTAATTATTAAATTTTAAATTTTAACTACCTGTATATTTCTGTTTGTGAATTAATTAGTAATTAATTAGTAATTGATAATTAATAAAAATATATTAATATTTTATATTTATACTATGGAATTATTATTATTAGAATGAATTAGCAATTAGTAATTATTAATAGTTAACTAATTAGTAACTAATTATTACTTATTATAAATGAATACATACATATATACACACATATAAATATAAATATATATAAATATATATTTAAATATATAAACATATTTATAAATAGACACAGACACACATAAATATATATATGAATACAGATAAATAAATATAGAAAAAATATAAATAAATATATAAATGTGCATATATAAATATAAAAAATAAGTAATAAATAATAAATAATTTGTATTTAAAAATCTATAGTTAGTAATTTCTATAAATTAATTCTATAGTTTTTTGATAATTTATGTAATATTAAAAATTAAAGTTAATTAATTAATTAAATAATTATATTTGTAAATATTGTTTTAATAGTATGTAATATTATTATCTAGTAATTATTATTAAAATAAACTATTGATTAGTAATTAGTAATAAGTAACTAATTAGTAATTAATTACTTCTTCTTTTAAAAAATGTATTTAATTATTACATATTTTGAATATATATATATATGTGTGAATATGAGATGCCTAGTAGGATCATGTAGGCACATTAAGAGGGAATCAATCAGTGTAAACCCATTTTTATTGAATTCCATCGAGTTTATTTAACTCAAAAATCTGCATATCTTAGGATGAATTGATCTGATAAAAATCATGAAACACATTCACATTACATGCAAGATAGAATTTAAAGAAGGAATTCCACAATTTATTTTTACCAGTTTCACCCCCAATGTGATTGACTATATCCTTATTATGTTCTGACCAAGTTTGAGACACACGTGCCTCACTACTATAATAAATCTAATACAGTGGGGTGGGTACCAACTTTAAAACAAAAGGCTATCTCCTGATAAGAATTTACTATGTCTCTATAGGTTCTTTATACTGAATCATTTTGGTTTGGATTAATGTTCTAATATTTCCTTCTCAATATAGATCTTATGTCTTCTCTTGGATGTAACTGTATCAAATTAATGGATCTTCCTCCCTAAATTAAGGTCATTAATAACCATTTGATGTTAAAAAACAATAACATGAAAGTAAAACTCTTCTTCTCCATTTTTGAATGATCAAAATATGTATGGGAACATGTAAACATATATTTCATTCTTCCTTCTCAGCAACAAGCATTTTGAGAAATAACACCAAACTATGATTGTCTCAATTTATATGATAGAAAATATTATCTAGTGGTTTTCGACCTTACTTCTTATTCATTATTATTATTTCTTTTTTTTATCCTTTGAAACTTTAGATCTTTATTAACATCTGAACAACTTCTTATACTTTATTTTATGATGATAGAATAAGTAAGGATAGTGTATATTGGTGTCTTATTATTCTCTCAATCACTTTATCTTTTCTCATGTTCTTATTTTTATGATATCAAGAAAAATTATCACATTGATATAGTTTCCATATATTTAATAATAATATTTAATGATTTTAACCTCAAGATACTCTCATTTAAAATGGTCAATAACGTTTTTAAGAAAAATCCACTAGATTTATCTCTACTAATGGTATTAAAATTTAAAAATAAGAATATCCCAAAAATAATGTGTAGATATATTCTCAAATATTTTATATTAATCCTTTAAAATTATCCATGATTCTTTGATTTTATTTTTTCTTTTGAATTTACTCTTTAATTCTCTATAAAAGTTTCACTTATTTAGTCCATGTGTGTATGAACATGTGGAACAAACCATTGTGGTGTAGAGATCATTCTCACAACATGAGATTTATCTTTATATTCTCCCTATATCATTTGGATGTGGCATAGAGTTCTTCTTCATAAATTAACCCCTTTTATAACAGCTATATGGAATCATTATTCACTCTTCAACAACATCAGAATATTTATTTTTTTGATAATCATTAACAACATCATCTGATTTATTTTCCTAAAACATTAATTTGAATTATTAATTTAAATTCATGTAACATGAGCCTAAAATCTAATTCCGAAATATTCATTAGGAATTATAAAAATAATTTTTTTGAAAAAATATTCATCTATAGTTTCATGGTTATTATGATAAAATCTTTACAGTTTTATTGGTATTATAATGAAACTATGATCTACCAATGTTAAAATTCTATAGTTATGAAACTTATAAGTTTAATATGGTGTATCATGGATTCTAATGAAAATAATATAAAATTTGTACAATAATTATATTATTAGTCCTATAAAACTACTAAAACCTATGGATTTATCCCTATAGTCCTTTGAATGTTCTGAAGTTATTCTAATACATCCCCATTTCTAGAATATTTTATTCTCATATATATTTCAAAACTTTTGGTAATAATATCACATCACTATATTGTTTCTAGAGTTAATTTTATGCATTTTGGGAAAACCTGTATTAAAAATCTATGGCTACAAGTGTTATTCTTACATAGTTTAGTTGCGCCTTGTTTAATCTTACTTAGAAATAAAAAAAGATATATTTATTCATACACAATATATAAAACTCCAAATTTATTCAATTATATAAATTCTAAAATTCTCATAATTGTTCAAATAAAAATATAATATCATCAAATATATTCTAGAAACTCCAAATCATCTCAAAATACTTTAAATAGTACAAAATTTTGAAAAATATTTCTAAAACATTATAACATAATTCCAAATCGCTTGTAGAATATGAGAACTCAATATGAGTTATTTCAAAGAAGATACCCTACCTTCAATAAATACATGTTTCATTTTCAGAAATTATTCTAATAAATGGGGAATTAATTAACCACTAATAAATGCATCATCAACCAAGATTAAGAATAAATTTCATGAATGTTTACTATCATCTAAGTAAGTCTTTCATAACATGATTATATAAAAAACAAAATTATTTGTACTCAATAATTCATGGAAACCTGTTACCCCCTTTTATAACTTATTTATGAATATACAAAAACATATATATTTAACATTCTTGGATTTAATATTCCACTATAATACTGTTTTCATTATCACTTACCTTATATTGACATTAACAATTTTGGAAGATCATTATCACTTATAGTCAAAAATTACAACATTCATAATATTTTGGGAACTTCATTATCTCCAATTGGATTTGTTCTCAATTACCCATTTTTACATTTGATTAAATATAAAGTTAAAATGGTCTATTTATTATTTCTAACCCTTATTGAAAATATATACAAAGGTTCAATAGTATGGTAAATTCAAACTCATATCTTTATCCAATATTAACGGTAATCTTATCTTCTCCCCATTATTGAAATTCAATCCCGATTCACATGACAGAAGGATGATATCACATTTCTTAATTAACCATTTTATAATAAACTCTAGGAATATTTGAGATGGATTGATGTAAAAAACTGTAGATATTAATTTATAAATCAAAGATATCCATAAAACACATCAATATGTGAGACCAATTGTGAAACTATATTCTTAAAGCTGTTCATGTAGATTTTTTTCAATTCATCACTTGAAATTGACTCATCAAACACTTAAAAACAGTCAATCATAAATAGGTTCTCCACATTTATGTTTCTTTTCTTATCAACCATATGAATAAATTTTCCCCATTAAAATTTGAATTGATTCAAATCAAATAGGGATGGGCAGATTGAATATCGTACCTTAAAAATGACATTCTCCAAGAATTTTCCATATTTTATATTATTATGAAATTAAATAATTTGGTAGATTTTCCACATTCTAAACTCCCCATCAAGGATTACCCACAATCAACTCTTCATCTGGGTGATCTATATTTGAAATTTACTCTATGCATATCATTATGATACAAATTGATGTTTGAAAAGAAGGCATCATGGAACTAGTTAAAGCACTGCATGGTGGATATCCCATCATGAAATATAGACATCACAACATTCACCAAGTTTCACCTTATATTTAATAAACTATACTTAATTTTACATATAAAAACATACAAAAAAATATATAGAAATATGATGGATTTTACCTTTCTTATTTGTGAAAATAATGTTGAGAGTTACTTCTCAACCAAAAAAATATTTTAATCTAAACTCAAATTTAATGGAAAATAGTTACGATTTATCCTCCATTGATTTTACATAATTGATCGTCCTTGGATATAATTATCTTCTTCAATTATTCATCTTTCTCTTTATAAAGAATTTCATTTTTTACATCAACTAATAAGACCTATTAATTCATTTATTCTTTTTACATATTCCCTTCCATATCCTATTTGGGTAGCCATAAAATAATTCACTCCATGGAAATATTAACATATTTTCTAAATCATTCACATGTGTTCTCAAGAATCATTAAGTCACCCTTCTTTGAGAACTTCTAAAGAATTTATACTCATTATTCAAATATATATTCCACCAAAACAATACATTTGTTTCCTTAAAAGAATGATTATATTCATTACTTAATATTTATTACATTGTCATTAATATTCATGGATTTATTTAAATGATTCATATTATGTGATTTTCTTACATAGTATAATAATAATTTCCTTGGTGTAACATACTTATTAATATTATTCTTTCATGTGATTTTATAAATAGTTTTATTTTGATTATTTACTATAGAAGACTCACATTATTTTCTTTTTTTCATATTGAGTTATATGTTATTAATTAATTAAAATAATATAACTCATTCTTGGTTGGGGTAAAGTAATACCTTTCGAGGTAATGATCACATTTTTTACAATTTTCATATAATTCTCAAGATATCTAAATATATTTTTAATTGATAGATTCATATTATTTATATGGGATTAAATTAAATAATTTTCAACAATATTAAATTCATGTATTTCCCCCCTTAATATAGGCCTTATTTTACTTCTAATGGTTTAAATATTGTACTAATTTTCAATTTTATTATTCCAACATCTTCCACAAGAATAAAAATGACCAATAACATTATTTTTATCTTCTACATAAAAATATTTACAACATGAATACCTTTCTATTTTGTATTAATAGATAGTTATCTTGAAAGAAAAATAGGTAAATGATGCTTATTTTAATTCTCTCATACATTCTTTATGAATTGGATGATTTATCACAAATTTTATCCACCCATAAATTTAAAAATTATTCTGTATGACCTAAAATGTTTTAAAAATTAAAATTAGTGACAAAAAAATATTTAAATAAAGGATCAATTTATTTGATCTTGTAGTAGATTAATTTTTAGGTAAACTCAATATCTTTTAATCACTAGATTTCAACCTTTTTGAATAAAGGAACTTATTCAAAAAAAATTATGGAAATAAATATTCATCAACTTCATTTAGATATTCAACTTGTTTAACTACAAAATTTTATTTTTTGAATTCTGATTCAAGACACTTAAAATTGAGAGCATTTTTGTTATATTAAAATTATATCTCTATTTATTAACATTATCTTTTTATATTCTAAATTTTATATATATTCACAACCCTAATTATTTTATAATGATTTTTATGTTCTATCAATTTTTTATCCTTAACATATAATTGAGAAATCTTAACATCTATAATATCTTTATGAGTTTCTTCTAGTTAATGGATATTTTCCTAAAATAATTTTCATGACTCAAAAATCATTTTAAGAGTATTTTTAAATTATTATTCAAATAGAGACTAATTTTTTTAATAAACATAAAATGTTCTCCTTGAATTTCATGTCTTTGATTAGATAATTTAACATTTTCAACATCAAAGCCAATGTATTTTTTATAGAATTTATTCCGATTCACACTATGTTTTCTCATCATATATCCCCTTGATAAATGAAAATATATATCCAATAACTTCCAAATGTATTAATTTTTATAAATAATCTATTCATTTAAAAAAATGATCAAAAAATAAATCAGTTAGCAATTAAGATTTATAGAAATTATAAGAATCTTTAAGGGGATAATTTTCAATATATATGATATAAAATTATTAATTTTATTAACTTCAATCAGTGGTGAATCCCATTTTTATTCTTTACAAGAAAATAATTTGTCATTTTCCTAGGTTCTCTTTTCTTCCCTTCATTCAATATCTTGGAAAAAATAACATATAATGAGGCTTTGGTAGGGAACATTGAAATTTCATCAAATATACACTTTATATATAATAGATTAAAATTATTAGAAAAAAATAGATCTAATAAAAGGTAATAACTTATGTTATGATACCAGTTGATATTCCCAATATGGTTATGTAGTCAAATTGAGAGTGGGTTAATATGTGCGAGCATGTTTCCACCAAATTCTTTTCACTTTATTATTTTGATCCTTTACACTTGATATGATGATTAGAACTCATACAAATTATACAACACATTCAAACTATATAAATGGTTGAAGAAAAATATAATAAGAAACATGATATTTTGATAAGGTTTTCCATGATATGTGTGACCGCATCTTTGATTTGTTTGGGTCGAGTTCGAGACATATATTATTCACTAATATGAAAAGTGAATACTCACGAGGTAGATATCATCCTTAAAACATGAGTAAATATCATTAAAATATTTTCATATTTCTCAATATTTTATTTATATTGACTCCCAAAGTTTATAGTGATGTTCCAATATTTCATTCTTGAATAAGATCCTATATATTCTCTAGGATTTTACTACATCAAATGAATGTATCTTATTCCTAAAACTGATGTCTTCGACAATCAACAAATGTTAAATTGAAGAAAAATGATATTTAAACTCTTTATATTAATTTAAAAATGATCAATATATGTTTGGGAACATGAAAACATACATTTTTTTTCTATGTAGTAATCCTTTTGACAAACAAAACAAAAACTACTTGCATCGATGAAGATGATGATAAGAAATAAAGGGTTCTAATCAATCTCACTTATTATTCCCTTATACTAATATTTATTCTTCATCTCCATATTTACTTAAGATTTTTATTAATAGTAGGCCAACTAATTGTCCCTTATATGATGAGTATAGAATACATAATGATAGTGTAATTTTATTTCAACTTATTCTCTCAATCACCATATATCTTCTCATCTTCTTCTTTTTATAAACTCAAAATAAATGCTCATGTGGATATAATTTCAATATTTTTATTATGAATTTCCCATTATTCATAGTCTCATGATATGCTCATTTAAAACTATCCCAAAATGTTTTTCAGATAAATCCACAAGTCTCTATTTTCATTAATGTAATTTACATATTAAAGTTTTGAATATCCCATAATTATTTTATAGAGATTCCCTCAAAAAAATCTTTTTATTCGTAAAATATTATAAAAGTTTTTTGGATTTCTTTTTCATTTATTTTACTATTAAATTTTCTAGAAATTCAACCCTTCTTTAATCCTTATATATATACACATGAAGATAATCTCTGCATCAAATATCTCCTCCTCATATAATGATATTCCTTTTTCTTTCCCCTCTATCTCATTTAGATTTGGAAAAATGATCTTCTTAATGAAATGAGTAATTTATTAACAAATCATCTTGAATTATAATCCACTTCTCAATTAAATCCCAATATTTATTTAATTTACTATCAATTAATTCATTAGCAGATTTCTTATCATGATATTTTCTATGAATTGTTCATTTTAATTACATTAATATCAGCCTCAAAACTCATTCAAAAAATCACTATATGAACTCTTCTTCATGGATACAAAATATAAATTATTTTAAATTGTTATTATTCTATAAGTATATGGTTATTCTAGAACAACCCTCATAGTCCTCTATTAATTCTAAAAAAACCCTAATATTCAAGAGTTTATATTTTATAGTTAGGAACCTTCTGGGTTATATCACTCATAACTTTTATTCCTTTGAAACTAATCTCATGCAATTTCCATTTTTACAAAATAAAAACCTACATTGCTGAAAAAATATAGATATAATCTTAAAAAAAATTACAGATAAAGTGTTACTGTGAATTAATCCCTTTTTTGAAAAATTTTGTAATGCCCCCCGATTCAGCACTCTATCATGTAGATAAAATGGGTTGGTTATGAGAACAAAAAAATTCCTTCCTATATGCCAGAGGTTTCTGAGTAGTACTGGGGGAGTGAAATGTATAATAGGGAGACTATTCCCCCTAGTAAAAATGATAAAAAAACATCAAAGTAATCATATAAATATAATAATTAAATATCAGAGAGTTGAAATTAATGAAAAAACAAAATAAATTGGAAAAACAAAAAATAACATCCAACTAAATATTCCAATAAATAAAGAAGGAATAATGGAATTATTTAATGAAATGTAACTAAATGTCATCATAAAAGTAATAAAAATAAAATAATAACAGAAACAAATAATGAATCAAAATTCCTTGATCTCGAACCCCCTATCGGTCTCGTCATTAAAATCAATCCAATCCAGCAATCACAAAGTACACAAAAAGGACCATTTCCATTGTCTAATCCTAAATTAATGTAATCTTCTCAGGTTACAAAAACTAGCCCAAATTGGGTGTGAGTATAACTTAGTATTCAACACCAGTGTTTCTAAACCTAAATAGTATGATAACACGTGTATGAAATAATGAAATAAATAGGTGTATTAATTAATTAAAACATTAAATTAATACAACATCAAACTGAATGGGAACCATGATAGAATATCTCTAAACATGTATCACAACCATTCTGAAAACCACCATATAACTATGGTAAAAAATAACATACCTTTTTTCCATGCTGGAATGTATCTGAGCATGTCTCACAACCATACCAACCATAACCTTATAACCAAAGTATAAATAACAAAAAATTGGGTACAAATCTACTATATAAATAATACAACATTTAATATAGGTTTATCCCAGTTTATAATAATTTTTTCATGTATCAGGTAAAATCCTTTTATATAAGTGTTTTAGTATGGGTTAGGGCCAAGAAAGATATATAATAATTTTAGCATGTGTCACTGGGTTTAGACCACTATTTAATAATTTCAGCATTTATCAGTTCATAACCTGGTATATAATCATTTCAACATGTAAACTAAACCAATTCCCTTTATAAGAATTACATCATATAAACCGGGCCACATCCCTATATAATCATTACAATAGAGAAATCAAAACAAAATTCCTAGAAAAAACGATATCACAATATCACATGATCAAGATCAATGATTTATTATAAAAATTACCATTTATCATTCAATTACACATTACATTTATCATTTGGACTTTAACTAATAACATGTTAGTCAATTCAATAATCAATCCATGCCAAGGTGAATCTATATCATGAAGTCACCCAAAACTCAGGTCATGATAAAAACACTTTAATACATATATCTTATTATTTATAATCAAGTTTTTGCTCACTTTTATGGTAGCCAAAAGCTTGTCCAATAACCAATTTCGTCCAAAGGGACTCCATGAACAATCCATGGCATCATTTAATTAATTCAGATGCACATAGTTTGGTGTAGTTTCAATATTTCCCATACATTGAAAATTAAACAGGCGATAGGGTTAATTTTTATACCCCTACATTAAACAGATGATCAACTAATTCTTTGAATAAGATACTCCAAAAATAATAAAGGTGTAAAAGATTAATATAAGGATACATAGATTAGATGTCTGATCAGAATGACCTAAATCAATAGAGTCGTTCCAAAATCACTTGGAATCCCCACTGTCTAGAAAAAATTGTAAGCATGAAGTAATGTGGAATGAATTATCTTCATGAATAATTTAAAATTTATGCCTAGTAAATTACATAGAGCATCATTAAGTTAAACATAGTGTATTTTTTAGATGAATACACTGAAAACACTTCTCCGTAGGTTTTTTTAACACTACTCAAACATTGCATGATGTGTAATGGATTCATGGAATATATTCATTTCACATCCTAAACTGGGATCATGTCTTTTTCTAGAAAATAGTTACACATCATTTAACATAATTACACAACATGAAATTGTTTTTCAGACTAGGAAAGAATCCAAACCACCTCTGAATCCATATAATGCAAGGAAAACTATAATAATTGCATTTAATACATTTATAACATGAATAGGATAATTCAAACCAAAAAAATATCCCTAAAATTTAGTTCATTTTCACCAATAAAGGATCCATGTCTCCAAACAAGACTTGGCCACCATGGCTCAACCGAAAAAATAATTGATGAATGTACCTGAAACAATAATAGATCTTACAACCTCCCCACCATATATTATCTCTTCTCATAGCTTCACCAAGCATCACTGTGGGGTCTCAGAAAACATGTTTGGAAATTGTGATTGTATATCATACTCTCCCTCTGAGGTATCCTATAGAACTAGACCGTGTTTCCACTTCACTCAAACTAAAGGAATTTTTCTACCCCATAGTTATATCCTACTATGGTCCAAAATCTTAATTGGATAATCCTCATTGGACTCATCAGCACTAAGATTTATTTCTTCTATGTCTATCACATGAGATGGTTCTAGAAAGTATATTTGAATCTATGACATGTAAAACAAACCATGGAGGGAATAGGAGAACTATAGTAGGGATAACCGGTACACCATTGGACCGACCTAATCCACTATCTAAAATATCCCAAAAAAATGGTGCTATATTTGTAGAGACTCGAAGCTTGACGTACATGGACATTACATTACTTTTGTGGAATACTTAGTACATAACAAAAACACACACACAAGGATCGTAATAGTTTAGTGTCTTTGGAAACTCGGAATATAATCTTCTAATTGTGGTGAAAGATCTTCAACATCTCCCATAAAGATATTCCTTTTTTACACCTAAAACCATTCTTTATATCCTAGGGAAAATAAAACATAAAAGGGTGAGCTCTAATACTCAGTAAGGGTAAACAAAAGAAATATCAGTCACATCATTTTCATAATAACATAACATTTTGGAAATCTTAACCTGCAAAAGAGAGCATAATTTTATAACATGCGATAAATCATAGTAGTGAAATGAAATCCCAATAATCATAACTTAAAACATGAAACTTTTTGGCATACACACATAATCATAGAGAATCATATCTTATTAGTCAAGACTCATTTCCAAGACTATCTTAGTGGACAAAGTCCATTTCTGAACCGAGTCACCCTCGTTTTAGTCCTGTTTCACTGAACCGGTATAACCTACCGTTCCAGCCATGTCTATCTCATGAGATATAAAATCTTTACCCAATGCATTGGAGGGAGATATAGGTCCCACCCATCTCATAATGATACCATTCTTATGTGTGCCACAAAATTATAAATCAAACATCATTGCATAACCCATGTAATAAAAATGGGATTCATAAACATCATGACATCATAAAACAATTCATATAAGATAAAGGAATTCATAAAAATAATTCAATCACAACATTATCAAATCAATGTAATATTATGGATTGAAACAGAACCCTTTATTATCTTAGATGGAAAATAATTTTGATAAAACACTTGAACTTCATTCTTGAGGAAAATATCCTTTCTACTTCAAAAACACTTTTCCTTTCTTAACATGTCATACAATTTTAAACTAAAAGAATTTGATTAAAAATAAACTTGAAAACTTGTAAAGGAAGCTTCTTGGAAATATTGTTTTAAAAATCCATTCATGTCTTATAATTTAAAAAAACATTCTTCTCGTACTTTTGTCAGAAAAGTCAAAAAAGTACTTCGTACTAAAAACGACAAAAGATTCCATTCTTATCTTTTACTAAAAAATCACCGAAGGGTAAAATTGGATTTAAACAATTGTAGGTGGATGGAAATAATATTACATATTGAGGAAACATGGATTTGGATGATAAAATACACCCCAGTAAATGCCAAAGTATAAACAATCTCGGATAAAAATGAGATTGTGATATTTCCCTTACCTTAGGTCTGATATGCTTTGTACGTGTTCGAAACTCCTGTATAAGGATTTAAATAATGTTATTGACTTATTACAGAATCATAATTATTGTTATTATTTTATATATGGTCATATTCTTAGCTTCTTAGTAGTAATATTTCATTGCCACTAGTTATTCGGGTGTTTATAACTTTTTGTTCTTATGTGCGTTTTGTCGAATAAATTCTTATTCTTCTCTTTAGGTTATATATACCTCATTTCCAGAAAGGTATTAGTGTAATATATATCATATTCATTCATTAAATTCATTTATATAATCATTATTAAATGAAGATCATGTAGAACGAGTCGCATCACATCGTGGAGACGGTATTCCGTACGTACGCACGAGTGATGATATCGTTCCTATGATCGTGGAATTGTATTGGAGTATATGTATACTATTTCAGAATTAGTATCACTTTATAATAGTCATATATAGTCATTATTTACACCATTATACCCATCCAAGTAAGGTGGTAGTGGAAAATAGATTACATCACGGCGTGGAGACGGTATTCCGTACGTACGCACGCGTGGTGATTTCATTTTTTGTAGGATGGATAGATGGTTAAATAGGGTTGTTTCATAATTATAATAACATATCAGTATATTAGTGATACTGATGTTATTACTTCATAATGAAACAACTAAAGAAGAAGAAGTTGAAGAAGAAAGAAATTGGAAAGGATCGGTAATGGATATTACCTGTTGTTTGAAGTGATTCTTTAAGACCTCTTTTTAGGGCAATAAAATTGGTCTTTGAAGATATCCAGGACCTCTAGGATGTCTCTAGGGAAGTTGAGAGGAGAAAATGGAAGGGTTTGGCCGAGCTTGAAGGCTCAAAGTGGTGTGAGGAAGAGGGAGAGGAGGTTCCCTTTTATAAGGGAGGAGAGGGGCACCTTTGGAATAACTAAAAATATTATTTTATTATAAAGTCATGTTAGGTTTTAAATAGCTCCAAATTGAGTTATTTTGAAGATAAGGCGGGGATGGGTCTCAATCATCTCATCCAATAGAATTTAGACAAGTTTAGGTCATTATATTAACCTTATCATTTAGTTTTAACTCTTAGTTAATTAGATTGACATTTACCATGTCACTTTGTATTTTTATATTATATAGTTAATAAATGTACCATATGCATCCAAGAGACCCCCAAGTTGTGTTTTATTAATATATATAACCTTATCTAAGTAATTTGGACGAACCTTATATTTTTAGGAATAAAATAACAATTAATAATATAATATTTGTTTAAAAAACTATTTTATGTCAATTTTGACACTATTCAATAGTTGATTTTGTTGAAACTCAAAACAGAATGATTAGTTCTACCCAAGTTAATTAAATCAATACTAACATGTCATATTAACCTATAAAATGAGTTTAGTTCTTAAAAACTCTCAAATTATATTTATTTGGGTATTTATAACATCAATTATGTCAATATTTCATTAATAAGATAATTACTGCATCATCGTTGTGTCATAAATAAATTAAATTATTTAATGTCTATAAATTAAAAATAAAATACCATTATGTAGGAAATCATTTTATATTTCTAATGAATATTTATAGTCGAATTTATCTTATGTATAACCCCATATTCAAAAAGATTTACTTATTAAACTTTGATTTTAACTATTTTAACCCTTCTTTAAATAAATTAATAATAAATGTCCTAATCTAATCCAAGTGGGCCTAAATGGTCATATTTTATTCCTAAGGTTGTTTTTGGTCGAATTAAACTTGTCCAATAGAATTAGTACATGTGTTAGGGTAATAATAATATCATTTTTACCCTTAATTACCATATTTACTTTTAACCGTGGTAAAAAAAAGTAAAAAGTTACTATTCACCAAAAATTATTTTCATCTCATTGAACCACATTTTACTTACTATCATCAACCATGTCTCTCGGATTTTTGAAATTCCACTCACAGAAGCGGTAAAATTAAGTTTTATGAAAAATTCATTTTTTTAACTACCACTTAGTGGTTTCACTATTCATCAAAATATGAAAGTTTCCAGAAATATACAGAAAATTAGGCCTAATCTATATTTGATATTATGAACTCAAAAATGATGTCTATTTTGCCAAATTCAAAACATATCAGTTGTGTTAATTAATTTAAAAATTAATTCCCGTCGTCAAAACAAATAGCATGTTTTTAAGAGATAATAACCATCAAAAGATTGACACTTGTTTATGACTGGTTTAAATGTGAAATTACATCCAATGACCAACATTGTATTAAATTTTAAAAATATATATTCTAAATATATTTTAAAACCACTCAAATTAATAATTTATCACTATTAATTATTTCTATTAAAAAAGTTATTTTTAATTAAAATTTAGTAATTTTCACTATTCATCAGAATATGAAAGTTATCTGAAAAGTACCAAAATTTCACCCTAAGCTAATTTCGAAATTCTGAATCCAAAAATGAAGTCCATTTTGAAAAATAAAATTTACAAAATTTCAAAAAGTGGTTATTACTATTCATAACGGCTAGTTTTAATAATTTTTTAATATCATATCATTGTTAAGTGAAACTTGGTATTGTGTACTACACACGCTATCGAGGAAGGTCGCGATTGCGTGTAATGCAAGGCAAGTCAAGGATGCGTGTTGAGAAAGATCCTTTTGGTGTAGCGTACAACACAAGACATTAATGAAATTAAAAAGAATATTTTTTTATAAAATCTCGCGCTGTTACATTCTACCCCCCATAAAATGAATTTCGCCCTCGAAATTCGTCGGGGTTATAAATGGTTTACTACTCTAATGTTTCTTTAATAGAAACCCACCTCCTAAAAAGGAATACCAAAACTTGGATTTAAAAACTAAAGTATGAAATGTAACGATTACCCAAATAAACTAATCACTGGGTTTCCACATAGGTTAAAATATGGATATAGAAGAGAAATCTAACCATCATGTTCGGATGGAGAGTGGTAGAGAACATGGCTATGGAAAAGCCAGCAATCACAAAGCCATAAATTTGTGACGATCTAAGGTACCATCTGATTCATCAGATATAAGACCACTAGGACAACATTTTTGGTTTTCAGGATCATTTCCCTAAAGTTGATGAAATTGGAATTAGAAGAAATACTTTCGTGATTTTGGTATAGTCTCACCATTTTTCGTTCTTTCGACAATTTCCACTTCATCTCTTAAAGAAATAAAGTTGAATTTGTCATTCGTGATGTGTTAGCAGATCATGTGATAGAATGATGGGTCATTCCATCTGTCTCAAACCAAAGGTTAGAAAAGTTATCAAAAAAATATATATAAGTCCATCTATAGAGAGATTAATGATATATAGTTCCTAAAATGGACTTATACTTCATATATCATACTGCTTAATATAATAATACTAGTTTATACTAAACAGGGCTTTCCTGTAGGCCAGTGGTAGGTGATAAAGGCCAGTCACACTTCGGTTGTGGGTTCGATTCCCACAGCCTTGTCCGACACGATGGGCTGTCGGCCGTCCTGCAGGTTGTCCTTTTTCAAAAACTACATTACTATAACATCACATAAATAATATCAAAAAAAGTTCTATCCTTAGAAAATACTGTCTTATGGTTAAAATAATCCATTCCAATCTTTAGGCTTATCTAAAATACTTCGGTCCAAGCTCATAGTATAAAGAAAACGATAACTTGAAATGCCATCAACCAAGCATGTGAATACCATCATTTATCCCCCCCATATATCTTGTTGGTCACATTCCAATCATGTGAATACCTTAATGATGTATTCTCTTGAAAAATGAATACCCATTAACCCTTAGTGGAAACATGAATGCTGTCAAAAGTTAACTCTTTCCACATACCAAAATCCAAAAATTCTATATACTCAAACCATGATATAACCTTTTCCTTATATCAGTCACGAGCTCATGAATACATTTAATTTTCTCCTTATCCCTTCATTATGTGCATATCATATGCTTTCGAAAAATATTTCAATCACTTTTCATGGTTACTGATGCCATAAAATTATTAAAAACCACAATAGACCAAAACATAAATATTCCAATATTCCACGATAGTATATACGACATTATTTTGGAATCCCATTACATAAAAACTTAATCATTCCACCACATCGTTGTCATATTCAACATCACCAATGGTGATCACATGTGACTTTCGTCTGTCCTTTTCCTTAAGTGGTTGCTCACATCGATCATCACTAACCCATGGATTAGGGAATTTATTAGCATAATGCCCCATTTCCTTGCACTTGAAGCATTGAAGTGTTGTTAGTTCATTATGTGTATCCCTTCCTTTATTTTCATCATTAGACATCTACTTCCCATCATTGCGGCATTCAAAAGCCCGATGACCTTCCTTTCCACATTTAAAACGTTTACTTGTTCCTTTAAGACAATCTCCACCATGCTTGTTTCCACACATTGAGCATTAGGAAACATTCATCTTATTTTCACCATTATTCTGAGATTTTCCTTGAACTCCATCTTTCGTTTCTTGTCAAAACTATGAGATGGATAAGTAACACCAACTTTCATTTCTACCTTGATAGTACAACACACAATTTCTTTATAGCTACAGAAGTCTCTTATAGATAATTCCCTTCGAAGATTTGGTTTTAAGCCACTGAAGAATTGATCAACTTTACTTTCAGGTTGGATGATAAATCCAGATGCATACCTTGTAAGCCTTGTAAAATTCGCTTCGTATATACCAACAGATTCATCATCCTTTTTCTTTAGTTCATGAAACTCCTTCTACATCTTTGTTCGAAGAATATGAGGGAAGTACTTATTGAAAAATAAGTTCTTGAACTCGTCCCATTCCATGGACTCAATTTCATCTCTTGGCCTCGTATTCTTGATAAGATTCCACCATTGATCAGCTTCACCTCCCAAACGATATACTGCTATGATGACTTTATCATGTTCAGAACATTGAAGAGCTGAAAATAAATTTTCAGTAGTACTGATCCATTCTTCAACAACAAGTGGATCAGAAGACCCACTGAAAGAAGGTGGGCATTGCCTCATGAAGGACTCAATAGAATATTGTTACCTTCTCTGCTCATTTGGAAGTACAGAATGATTCATAGCTTGTGTAAGTATAGCAATAAGATTTTGCACTCCATCTCCCATAACATTTGTCTCTTCAGGGGGACAATCATTGCATTGTCCATTGCATTGATCAACACGGTTCCTTCAGGTTCCAGCCATCGTCTAAAACCCAAAAAGAATAGTGTGAGAGGCAAAAATCATGCTAGGGAAAACAACATAATAAAGGGGGAGTATCCTCAATATCTAAAATCTTAGGTTAAATTCTATGATCGTTACCGTAGTTCTAGGACTGTATCCTGTACGTATACTTATCCTTAAGGACATCCCTAGACATACCTTAGAAATATCTCTAGGAATCTCACTAACGTTTTCTCATCCTAGTTTCCAAAGGTTGACTAAACCTTTCCTCTGATACCAACTGTAGAGACCCGAAGCATGACGTACATGGACATTACATTACTTTTGCGGAATTCTTAGTACATAACAAAAACACACACACAAGGATCGTAATAGTTTAGTGTCTTTGGAAACTCGGAATATAATCTTCTAATCGTGGTGAAAGATCTTCAACATCTCCCAAATAGATCTTCCTTTTTTTTATTCCTAAAACCTTTATTTATATCCTGGGGAAAGGAAAACATAAAAGGGTGATATCAAATGCTCATTAAGGGTAAACAAAAGAAATATCAATCACATCATTTTCATAAGAACATAACATTTTGGAAATATTAACCTGAAAAAGAGAGCATAATTTCATAACATGGGATAAATCATAGTAGTGAAATTAAATCCCAATAATCATAACTTAAAACATGAAACTTTTTGTCATACACACATAATCATAGAGAATCATATCGTATTAGTCAAGACTCATTGCCAAGACTATCTTAGTGGACAAAGTCCATTTCTGAACCGAGTCACCCTCGTTTCAGTCCTGTTTCACTGAACCGGTATAACCTACCGTTCCAGCCATGTCTATCTCATGAGATATAAAATCATTACCCAATGCATTTGAGGGAGATATAGGTCCCACCCATCTCATAATGATACCATTCTTATGTGTGCCACAAAATCATAAATCATACATCATTTCATAACCCATGTAATAAAAATCTGATTCTTAAACATCATGACATCATAAAACAATTCATATAAGATAAAGGAATTAAAAAAAATAATTCCATCACAACATTATCAAATCAATGTAATAATAGGGATAGAAACAGAACCCTTTATTATCTTATATGGAAAATAATTTTGATAAAACACTTGAACTTCATTCTTGAGGAAAATATCCTTTTTTTACTTCAAAAACACTTTTCCTTTCTTAACATGTCATACAATTTTAAACTAAAAAAAGTTGATTAAAAATAAACATGAAAACTTGTAAAGGAAGATTCTTGGAAATAATTTTGTAAAAATCCATTCATGTCATATATGTTAAAAAAACATTCTTCTCGTACTTTTGTCAGAAAAGTCAAAAAAGTACTTCGTACGAAAAATGACAAAAGATTCCATTCTTATCTTTTACAAAAAACTAACCGAAAGGTAAAATTGGATTTAAAAAATTGTAGGTGGATGGAAATAATATTACATATTTAGGAAACATAGATTTGGATGATAAAATACACCCCAGTAAATACCAAAGTATAAACAATCTCGGATAAAAATGAGATTGTGATATTTCCCTTACCTTAGGTCTGATATGCTTTGTACGTGTCCGAACCTCCTGTATAATGATTTAAATAATGTTATTGACTTATTACAGAATCATAATAATTGTTATGATATCATATATGGTCATATACTTAGCTTCTTAGTAGTAATATTTCATTGCTACTTGTTATTCGGGTGTTTATAACTTCTTGTTCTTATGCGTGTTTTGTCGAATAAATTCTTATTCTTCTCTTTAGGATATAGATACCTAATTTCTAGAATGGTATTAGTGTAATATATATCATATTCATTCATTCAATTCATTTATATAATCATTATGAAATGAAGATCATGTAGAACGAGTCGCATCACATCGTGGAGGCGGTATTCCGTACGTACGCACAAGTGATGATATTGTTCCTATGATCGTGGAATTGTATTGGAGTATATGTATACTGTTTTATAATTATTATCACTTTATAATAGTCATATAGAGTCATTATTTACACTATTATACCCTTCCAAGTATGGTGGTGGTGGAAAATAGATTACACCACGGCGTGGAGACGCTATTCCGTACGTACGCATGCACGGTGATTTCATTTTCCGTTGGATGGATATATGGTTAAATAGGTTGTTTCATACTTATAATTACATATCATTATATGAGTGATACTGATGTTATTACTTCATAATGAAAGAACTAAAGAAGAAGAGGTTGAAGAAGAAATAAATTGGAAAGGATCGGTAATGGATATTACCTCTTCTTTGAAGTGCTTCTTTGAGACCTCCTTTTAGGGCACTAAAATTGGTCTTTGAAGAAGACCAGGACCTCAAGGATGTCTCTAGGGAAGTGGAGAGGAGAACATGGCAGGGGTTGGCCAAGCTTGAAGGCTCAAAGTGGTGTGAGAAAGAGGGGGAGGAGGTTCCCTTTTATAAAGGAGGAGAGGGGCACCTTTGGAATATCAAAAAATATTATTTTATAATAAAGTCAACTTCATTTTTAAATAGCTCCAAATTGAGTTATTTTGAAGATAAGGTGGGGATGGGTCTAAATCCTTTCATCCAATAGAATTTAGACAAATTTAGGTCATTATATTAACCTTATCTTTTAGTTTTAACTCTTAGTTAATTAGATTGACATTTACCATGTCACTTTGTATTTTTATATTATATAGTTAATAAACATACCATATACATCCAAGAGACCCCCCAAGTTGTGTTTTATTAATATATATAACCTTATATAAGTCATTTGGCCGATCCTTAGATTTTTAAGAATAAAATAACAATTAATAATATAATATTTGTTTTAAAAACTATTTTATGTCAATTTTGACACTATTCAATAGTTGATTTTTTTGAAACTCATAACAGAATGATTACTTAGACCAAAGTTATTTAAATCAATCCTAACATGTCATATTAACCTATAATATTAGTTTAGTTCATAAAAAGTCTCAGATTATATTTATTTGGGTATTTATAACATCAATTATGTCAATATTTAATTAATAAGATAATTACTGCATCATCGTTGTGTCATAAATAAATTAAATTATTTAATGTCTAAAAATTAAAAATAAAATACCATTATGTAGGAAATATTTTTTATATTTCTAATGAATATTTATAGTCGAATTTATCTTATGTATAACCCCATATTAAAAATGATTTACTTATTAAACTTTGATTTTAACTATTTTAACCCTTCTTTAAATAAATTAATAATAAATGTCCTAATCTAATCCAAGAGGGCCTAAATGATCATATTTTATTCCTAAGGTTGTTTTTGGTCGAATTCCACTTGTCCAATAGAATTAGTACATGTGTTAGGGTAATAACAATATCATTTTTACCCTTAATTACCCTATTTACTTTTATCCGTGGTAAAAAAAGTAAAAAGTTACTATTCACCAAAAATTATTTTCATCTCATTGAACCAGATTTATTTATTAACATCAACCATGTCTCTCGGATTTTTGAAATTTCACTCACAGAAGCGGTAAAATTATGTTTTATGAAAAATTCATTTTTTTAACTACCACTTAGTGGTTTCACTATTCATCAAAAAATGAAAGTTTCCAGAAAAATACCAAATATTAGGCCTAAGATATATTTGATATTATGAACTGAAAAATTATTTCTATTTTACCAAATTAAATACATATTAGTTGCATAAATTAATTTAAAAATTAATTCCCGTCGTCAAAACAAATATCGTGTTTTTAAGAGATAATAACCATCAAAAGATTGACACTTGTTTATGACTGGTTGAAATGTGAAATTACATACAATGACCAACATTGTATTAAATTGTAAAAATATATTCTAAATATATTTTAAAACCACTCAAATTAATAATTTATCACTATTAATTATTTCTATTAAAAAAGTTCTTTTTAATTAAAATTTAGTAATTTTCACTATTCATTAGAATATGAAAGTTATCCGAAAAGTACCAAAATTTCACCCTAAGCTAATTTCAATATTCCGAATCCAAAAATGAAGTCCATTTTGAAAAATAAAATTTACAAAATTTCAAAAAGTGGTTATTACTATTCATAACGGCTAGTTTTAATAATATTTTAATATCATATCATTGTAAAGTGAAACTCGGTATTGCGTACTACACACGCTATCGAGGAAGGTCGCGATTGCGTGTAATGAAAGGAAAGTCAAGGATGCGTGTTGAGAAAGCTCCTTTTGGTGTAGCATATAACACAAGATATTAATGAAATTAAAAAGATTATTTTTTTATAAAATCCCGGGCTGTTACATTCTACCCCCCTTAAAATGAATTTCCCCCTCGAAATTCGTCGGGGTTATAAATGGTTTACTACTCGAAAGTTTCTTTAATAGAAACCCACATCGTAAAAAGGAATACTAAAACTTGGCTTTTAAAAGATAAAGTATGAAATGTAACGATTACCCAAATAAACTAATCACTGGTTTTCCACATAGGTGAAAATATGGATATGGAAGAGAAATCTAACCATCATGTTCTGATGGAGAGTGGTAGAGAACATGGCTATGGAAAAGCCAGCAATCACAAAGCCATAAATTTGTGACGATCTAAGGTACCATCTGATTCATCAGATATAAGAGCACTAGGACAAATTTTTTCGATTTCAAGATCATTTCCCTAAAGTTGATGAAATTGGAATTAGAAGAAATACTTTCGTGATTTTGGTATAGTCTCACCGTTTTTCGTTCTTTGGACAATTTACACATCATCCTTTAAAGAAATGAAGTTGAATTTGTCATTCGTGATATGTTAGCTGATCATGTGTGAGAATGATGGGTCATTCCATCTGTCTCAAATAAAAGGTTAGAAAAGTTATCAAAAAAAATACATAAGTCCATCTATAGTGAGATTAATCATATATAGTTCCTCAAATGGACTTATACTTCATATATCATACTTCTTAATATAGTAAAACTAGTTTCTACTAAACAGGGACTTCTTATAGGCCAGTGGTAGGCGATAAAGGCCAGTCACACTTCGGTTGTGGGTTCGATTCCCACAGCCTTGTCCGACACGATGGGATGTCTCCCGTCCTGCAGGTTGTCCTTTTTCTAAAACTGCATTACTATAACATCACATAAATAATATCAAGAAAAGTGCTATCGTTAAACAATACTAACTTATGGTAAAAATAATGCATTCCAATCTTTAGGCTTATCTAAAATACATCGGTCCAAGCTCATAGTATAAAGAAAACGATAACTTGAAATGTCGTCAACCAAGCATGTGAATACCATCATTTATCCCCCCATATATCTTGTTGGTCACATTCCAATCATGTGAATACCTTAATGATGTATTCTCTTGAAAAACGAATACCCATTAAACCTTAGTGAAAACATGAATGCTGTCAAAAGTTAACTCTTTCCACATACCAAAATCCAAAAATTCTATATACTCAAACCATGATATAACCTTTTCCTTATATTAGTCATGAACTCATGAATACATTTAATTTTCTCCTCATCCCTTCATTATGCGCATATCATATTCTTTCCAAAAAATATTTCAATTACTTTTCATGGTTACCGATGCCATAAAATTATTGAAAACCACAATGGACCAAAACATAAATATTCTAATATTCCATGATACTATATACAACATTATTCTGGAATCCCATTACATAAACACTTAATCATTCCACCACATCGTTGTCATATTCAACATCGCCAATGGTGATCGCATGTGACTTACCTTTGTCCTTTGCCTTAAGTGGTTGCTCACGCCGATCAGCACTAACCCTTGGATTAGGGAATTTATTAGCATAATGCCCCATTTCCTTGCACTTGAAGCATTGAAGTGTTGTTGGTTCATTCTGTGTATCCCTTCCTTTGATTGCATCATTAGACATCTTATTCCCATCATTGCGGTATTCAAATACCCGATGACCTTCCTTTCCACATTTTAAACATTTACTTGTTCCTTTAAGACAATCTCCACCATGCTTCTTTCCACAATTTCAGCATAAGGAAACATTCAACTTATTTTCACCATTATTCTGAAATTTCTCCTTGAACTCCATCTTTCGTTTCTTGTCAAAACTATGAGATGGATAAGTAACACCAACTTCCATTTCTACATTCATAGCACAACACACAATTTATTCATCGCTACTGAAGTCTCTTATAGCTAATTCCCTTCGAAGATTTGGTTTTAAGCCACTGATGAATCGATCAACTTTACTTTCAGGTTGGATGATAAATCCAGATGCATAGCTTCCAAGCCTTGTAAAATTCGCTTTGTATATACCAACAGATTCATCATCCTTTTTCTTTAGTTCAAGAAACTCCTTTTCAATCTTTGTTCGAAGAATATGAGGGAAGTACTTATTGAAAAATAAGTTCTTGAACTCGTCCCATTCCATGGACTCAATTTCATCTCTTGGCCTCGTATTCTTGATAAGATTCCACCATTGATCAGCTTCACCTTCCAAATGATATACTGCTAAGACGAATTTATCATGTTTAGATCATTGAAGAACTGAAAATATCTTTTCAGTAGTACTGATCCATTGTTCAGTAACAAGTGGATTAGAAGACCCACTGAAAGAAGGTGGACGTTCCCTCATGAAGGAGTCAATAGAATATTGTTCCCTTCTCTGCTCATTTGGAAGTCCATAATGATTCATAGCATGTGTAAGTATAGAATAAAGATTTTTCACTCCATCTCCCATAACATTTTTCTGTTCAGGAGGAAAATCATTGCATTGTCCATTGCATTGATCAACACGGTTCCTTCAGGTTCTAGCCATCGTATAAAAACCAAAAAGAATAGTGTGAGAGTCAAAAATCATGCTAGGGAAAACAACATAATAAAGGGAGAGTATCCTCAATATCTAACATCTTAGGTTAAATTCATTGAACGTTACCGTAGTTCTAGGACTGTATCCTGTACGTATACTTATCCTTAGGGACATCCCTAGATATATCTTAGAAATATCTCTAGTGATCTCACTAAGGTTTTCGCATCCTAGTTTCCAATGGTTGACTAAATCTTTCCTATGATACCAAATGTAGAGACCCAAAGCTTGACGTACATGGACATTACATTACTTTTGCGGAATACTTAGTACATAACAAAAACACACACACAAGGATAGTAATAGTTTAGTGTATTTGGAAACTCGGAATATAATCTTCTAATCGTGGTGAAAGATCTTCAACATCTCCCATAAATATCTTCCTTTTTTTATACCTAAAACCTTTCTTTATATCCTAGGGAAAATAAAACATAAAAGGGTGAGATCAAATGCTCAGTGAGGTTAAAAAAAGAAATATCAATCACATCATTTTCATAAGAACATAACATTTTGGAAATCATAACCTGTAAAAGAGAGCATAATTTCATAACATGGGATAAATCATAGTTGTGAAATGAAATCCCAATAATCATAACTTAATATATGAAACTTTGTGGCATAAATAAATAATCATAGAGAATCATATCTTATTAGTCAAGACTCATTGCCAAGACTATCTTAGTGGACAAAGTCCATTTCTGAACCGAGTCACCCTCATTTCAGTCCTGTTTCACTGAACCGGTATAACCTACCGTTCTAGCCATGTCTATCTCATGAGATATAAAATCATTACCCAATGCATTAGAGGGAGATATAGGTCCCACCCATCTCATAATGATACCATTCTTATTTGTGCCACAAAATCATAAATCGTACATCATTGCATAACCCATGTAATAAAAATGGGATTCTTAAACATCATGACATCGTAAAACAATTCATATAAGATAAAGGAATTCATAAAAATAATTCCATCACAAAATTATCAAATCAATTTAATAATAGGGATAGAAACAGAACCCTTTTATTATCATAGATGGAAAATAATTTGATAAAACACTTGAACTTCATTCTCGAGGAAAATATCCTTTTTACTTCAAAAACACTTTTCCTTTCTTAAAATGTCATACAATTTTATACTAAAATAAGTTGATTAAAAATAAACTTGAAAACTTGTAAAGGAATCTTCTTGGAAATAATGTTTTAAAAATCCATTCATGTCGTATATGTTAATAAAACATTCTTCTCGTACTTTTGTCAGAAAAGTCAAAAAAGTACTTCGTATGAAAAACGAAAAAAGATTCCATTCTTATATTTTACTAAAAACTCACTGAAGGGTAAAATTTGTTTTAAAAAATTGTATGTGGATGGAAATAATATTACATATTGAGGAAACATGTATTTGGATGATAAAATACACCCCAGTAAATGCCAAAGTATAAACAATCTCGGATAAAAATGAGATTGTGATATTTCCCTTACCTTAGGTCCGATATGCTCTGTACGTGTCCGAACCTCCTGTATAATGATTTAAATAATGTTATTGACTTATTACAGAATCATAATTATTGTTATGATATCATATATGGTCATATTCTTAGCTTCTTAGTAGTAATATTTCATTGCTACTTGTTATTCGGGTGTTTATAACTTTTTGTTCTTATGCGTGTTTTGTCGAATAAATACTTATTCTTCTCTTTAGGTTATAGATACATCATTTACAGAATGGTATTAGTGTAATATATATCATATTCATTCATTCAATTCATTTATATAATCATTATGAAATGAAGATCATGTAGAACGAGTCGCATCACATCGTGGAGACGGTATTCCGTACGTACGCACGAGTGATGATATCGTTCCTATGATCGTGGAATTGTATTGGAGTGTATGTATACTATTTAAGAATTAGTATAAATTTATAATAGTCATATATAGTCATTATTTACACCATTATACCCATCCAAGTAAGGTGGTGGTGGAAAATAGATTACACCACGGAATGGAGACGGTATTCCGTACGTACGCACGCGCGGTGATTTCATTTTCTGTAGGATGGATAGATGGTTAAATAGGTTTGCTTCATACTTATAATAAAATATCAGTATATGATTGATACTGATGTTATTACTTGATAATTAAACAACTAAATAAGAAGAAGTTGAAGAAGAAAGAAATTGGAAAGGATCGGTAATGGATATTACCTCTTCTTTGAAGTGCTTCTTTGAGACCTACTTTTAGGGAACTAAAATTGGTCTTTGGAGAAGACCATGACCTTTAGGATGTCTATAGGGAAGTGTAGAGGAGAAAACGGAAGGGTTTGGCCGATCTTGAAGGCTCAAAGTGTTGCGAGGAAGAGGGGGAGGAGGTTCCCTTTTATAAGGGAGGAGAGGGGCACCTTTGGAATAACAAAAAATATTATTTTATAATAAAGTCAAGTTCGGTTTTAAATAGCTCCAAATTGAGTTATTTTGAATATAAGGTGGGGATGGGTCTAAACCCTCTCATACAATAGAATTTAGACAAGTTTAGGTCATTATATTAACCTTATCTTGTAGTTTTAACTCTTTGTTAATTAGATTGACATTTACCATGTCACTTTGTATTTTTATATTATATAGTTAATAAACTTACCATATACATCCAAGAGACCCCCAAGATGTGTTTTATTAATATATATAACCTTATCTAAGTCATTTTTCCGAACCATAGATTTTTAGAAATAAAAGAACAATTAATAATATAATATTTGTTTTAAAAACTATTTTATGTCAATTTTGACACTATTCAATAGTTGATTTTTTTGAAACTCATAACAGAATTATTACTTCTAAAAAAGTTAATTAAATCAATACTAACATGTCATATTAACCTATAAAATTAGTTTAGTGCATAAAAAGTCTCAAATTATATTTATTTGGGTATTTATAACATCAATTATGTCAATATTTCATTAATAAGATAATTACTGCATCATCGTTGTGTCGTAAATAAATTAAATTATTTAATGTATAAAAATTACAAATAAAATACAATTATGTAGGAAATATTTTTATATTTCTAATTAATATTTATAGTCGAATTTATCTTATGTATAACCCCATATTAAAAATTATTTACTTATTAAACTTTGATTTTAACTATTTTAACCCATCTTTAAATAAATTAATAATAAATGTCCTAATCTAATCCAAGTGGGCCTAAATGATCATGTTTTATTCATAAGGTTGTTTTCGGTCAAATTACACTTGTCCAATAGAATTAGTACATGTTTTAGGTTAATAATAATATCATTTTCACCCTTAATTACCCTATTTACTTTTAACCGTGGTAAAAAAAGTAAAAAGTTACTATTCAACAAAAATTATTTTCATCCCATTGAACCACATTTTACTTACTAACATCAACCGTGTCTCTCGGATTTTTGAAATTCCACTCACAGATGTGGTAAAATTATGTTTTATGAAAAATTCATTTTTTTAACTACCACTTAGTGGTTTCACTATTCATCAAAAAATGAAAGTTTCCAGAAAAATACCAAAAATTAAGCCTAAGCTATATTTGATATTATGAACTAAAAAATGATGTCTATTTTACCAAATTCAAAACATATTAGTTGCATTAATTAATTTAAAAATTAATTCCCGTCGTCAAAACAAATAGCGTGTTTTTAAGAGATAATAACCATCAAAAGATTGACACTTGTTTATGACTGGTTTAAATATGAAATTACATCCAATGACTAACATTGTATTAAATTGTAAAAATATATTCTAAATATATTTTAAAACCACTCAAATTAATAATTTATCACTATTAATTATTTCTATTAAAAAAGTTCTTTTTAATTAAAATTTAGTAATTTGCACTATTCATCAGAATATGAAAGTTATCCGAAAAGTACCAAAATTTCACCCTAAGCTAATTTCGATATTCCGAATCCAAAAATGAAGTCCATTTTGAAAAATAAAATTTACAAAATTTCAAAAAGTGGTTATTACTATTCATAACGGCTAGTTTTAATAATATTTTAATAGCATATCATTGTTAAGTGAAACTCGGTATTGCGTACTACACACGCTATCGAGGAAGGTCGCGATTGCGTGTAATGCAGGGCAAGTCAAGGATGAGTGTTGAGCAAGCTCCTTTTGGTGTAGCGTACAACACAAGACATTAATGAAATTAAAAAGAATATTTTTTTATAAAATCTCGGGTTGTTACAATATTTCCCTATTACATGATATAGAGTTTCCCCAATGTAGAAGACACTCAAAGGAAAATAGGATGAGAAAAATCAAACTCCTTAGGTCATTATTGATGGTAAATGTATGATTTCTGCATACTCTTTGTAGTCATGAACTTTGTTATGATCAACTAAAATTGCTTAGAAGTATACAACATGAGACTAGTCCCAACATGCACAAACTCACCTACCTCCAAACAAAAAAGAGGAGAATGAATTGTCATACCATATGAAACCTTGAAAAGTGACATCTATGTTGATTTCTGAATGTTGTTTTTATATTCAGACTTTATGACTCTTGTATTCTACTCCAACAAACCACCAAAATCCAAAACACAATACCATAACATATCCTATAAAACCTTAATTCTCTGCATTGATGGACTAATATTTATAAGATTAAAGTTCTTACTCAATAAATCCTAAAATTATAAAGCCTTCTGAAGACACTTTCAGAAATGTGATGTCAAATGATGATATATATATTAGAAACGATACTCCTCAAAAAACCATGAAGTCAAACTATCTCACATACATAAAGACTACCCAGATCATCAATTATTAAGGTATCCCTAATGGGTATTAATTGTTATTAATTTATCAATATGTCCACGATCACCCATACATTATCATTCTTATGGGGTTTACTAGGTAATCCTGTCACAAAATCCATTGTGAAATCATCCCGTTTACTCTCATTAATGAGAAAAGAATGCAAAATCCCAAGTGACCTCTAATTCTCGGCTTTAAACTTCTAACTAGTGAAACATATCACCACAAAGCATACTAACTCATTCTTTATTCCTCACCACTACTATTGTCTATGATGATCACAATACATCTTTATCATATAGAGATTTACCACCCATATAGAAGCATAAAACTCTCACATCATCTCCCCATGAAAGCCCATAGGAAGCCTTACTCAGACATATAAAAGAAGATAATTTTCAATTCCAAGAGACCATACCAATGGTTTCACCCCACTATATAAGCTATCTCTCATAAATAAACCCTAAATTTTATATAACTTCTAGATCATGATCCACTCCAAAATCTTGGGTATAATAGATGTCGTTATCAGATTTGCTTGCCCTTGAGACACCTCATCATCTAGATGCATGTATACAAAGAGGTAAAAAACCTAATAATTATTATAAGACTCATATAACACCTAATACTATATCATTTATCACAATAAATTGAAAAAAACATTTAAATTTCTTGGTGTATAATCCAAATAAAGGGTGTAAGATAACAGATACTGGACAACCTCTTCTGCTGAAGGTTTAGGTCCCACATAAAAAATGTACCTATGGGTCTTATGGTTAGTATATACAACAAAAAACCCACCCATTAGATAATTATTATAGTATAAAATATATTTTAAAACTATTTTTAAATCCAATCATGAGTAGGATAATTAATCTCATATAGTCTTAGCTATTTGGATCCATAAACATCCAACAAATCATCATGCATCAAAACTAATCCAAGTCAAACTCTAGATGTGTAATTGTAAACAATATATGCTTTACACATAACAAGTAATGTGAAGATATGTGTTCATGATGGAATACCATTATTTTCATAAAAATATCCCTCTCAAGAATAAGACCAACAAAAATCAACCATTTATTGGTTATCCCAGAAATCAGTGATTCAAAATGAAAAAAGTCATGGATAAAGCGACAAAAACAACCTGATAAACCTAGAAACCTATGAATATAGAACAAATTATTGGACTGATCCTAGGATACCACACCTGTAACTTTCATTGTGTCCATTTACAATCCTAAAAATGATATGACATAACCAAATAAGTGCACCTTATTAGTCCAGAACCTGTTTTTTTTATCTTGGAATAAATCTGATTTTCTCTCCATGTAATGAGAATGATATCATGATGTTGGTAATGATTGTCTGCTGATTTTGAGTACACTATGTTTTTTTTAAAACAACCACCACAAACTGATCTAGAAAAGGTTGAAATATCTAATTTATCAAGGCCATGATTACCATCGGTGCATTGGTTAACAAAATGACATCACTATGAACTCATACAAGACATACCTACTTCTAAAAGAAGTATGAGGTATGTATGATGGTATCACCCACAACGGGTGGTCTCCAAATCTCAAATTAATATTGTAGAAGACTTTATAAACTCTTCTCTGATCTAAAAGATCATTGATGTGTGGAGGTGGATACCATTTCTTGACCTTCATCTGGTTCAATCTTCAATAATATACACAAAATCAAAAATCCCATCAACAATATGGGTGATGAAAACTAGAGAACCCTAAGAAGATGTAATAGTCTATTATAATCCTTTATATTAAATATATTCCAATTAAACATTCAACTCCCAATGCTCTAATGGATCCATTATATAAGGAAGAATAGAAACTAGCTCTGCTCCTAGAACCAACTCTATCATAAACTCTGTCTATTGCTCATGAGGTAATCCATTGAATTCATCCTGAAAAAACATCCCAAAAATAGTCTATCAATAGAGAAAAATAATCATGCTATATTACACCTTCCACAAGAGAAAGACTGTCTCTCTGAGTCACAAGACAATACAACCTGCACTGAATTCGTCCTATATTACTAGCATAATGATCCCACTAACCTTGGGTAGAATAGGTGCCTCATAAAGATAAAAATGAATCTATCCTCCTCTAATAGTAGATATGAGCTTGGTATATAACTAAAAAAATACATATAAATAATCAAATAAAAGCCAATAATTTTTAACAAAAATGGTTCCCAAAAGAAACAGTAACCACCATTCTTTAGAGAATAATCCTTAAAAAATTTTATATTCACTAATCCCACTACCAATGGTGTATCAATGGTCAAAACACCATACATGGTTTACAAATTCATTCCCAAACCATTTAAAAAAATTATGATAAAAAGGAAGGGGATTCTCATGTTTGAAAATATAAAAGCAAGGGAGAAGGATACCATAATAGTACCTCTATAAGTAGACACCATATGAAGTAGTCAGAATAACATGCAGCTGACCAACCCCTCTACCTTATGCTCAAGCCTAATTATTCTGATCTATTCCCTATAGTTGGTGTTATCGTTATTACACTAGGGTACCATGTTCCCTACCTTGAATAGAACATCATGTGGAACTCAAACTACCAACCTGCTAAAAAGAAACTGAGTCCTTCCCAAAAACTGGTACCTGTACTGATCTACTTCCACTGCCCTACTATTTAATGCCCCAAAAAACCTATATAGGTGTCCCAATCTATAATTAGAAACACACTCCAAAGTGGGATAGTCATATTGAGGAACATTTTGTCCCATATTTCAAAACTAATATCACTTTAATAGAACGTGTCCGGGGATGGATTATCCCTACCTTGACATCTCTGACCACTTCTACCTTGGTGAAAATTTTCATTGTGACTATTCTTTCCACAAGAAGAAAAGTTCTTAGTTTACCATATTGAAACTTCTTGGACGGTACTTGGGGTATCCCTATGATTCCCTTTCATAATGAGTACCTGATTCATCACATCTAAAAAAATACTCATAAAGAACATGTTCACCAATATGATGTTACAGAGAAGGCCATCTTAAAAATTTCTCAACATAGAGATCTCATCATCTTCCAAAGAAGGAACAAAGTGTTGCCAGTCAGTGAAACATTCCACGTAGTCCAACACTAACAATCCCTTCTATATCATGTGCATGGTCTCATGATAGTTCTCATCCCTAATTTTCTTGGTATAGAAATTTCTAAAAAATATAATAATAAATTCATTCAAAGATAACTCATCCTTCTACCCATCATGTTCCAGAATATCCCACATATGTTTAGAAAGTCCATAAAGCATATACATAGAATGCTCCAGCCTGCTATCTATGGGTGTCTAAAGATTATTAAAGATAATCTAGATAGGCTCAATCTAGAACATGTCTACCTGGGGTCCTACCACCCTGTTTAATTTAGGAAGATGTAGTAATTGAAGCTCTCTCTCTATTTTCGACATTGAAGGCAGGGTGTCGACATTATCTCTTTACATAGATCTAATCACCCTCATAAGTATTTAGAGAAGATTGAAATTTATCTAATCCTTGATAACTAAATGAATGTATGGTTCAGATGCATTAGGAGCATTCTAATTTCCACTCTTCTAATGCCCAACTTGAGGATGATGAGAAGGCATTTTCACTACAAGACAAATACTACTTAAATTACTTGCTATAATAATAAGTTCAAACTCAACAGGGATAACAAGAAAGAACCATTGACTCAGGGTTTATCTAAACATGGATTTAATGTTTTTTAGAATGACTTAAAAATTCATTTATTTCATTTCAGTTAGCATATATAACAAGTATCTGATATCACAGTGCAATAGGAATGTATATATCTCATTCAATTTAATATAACCCTCTCAGGAACAATGCATGTCAATATATATCTATATGTTCCTATCATGATTCATGAATACTAATCCCATGATGTACCATGTAGTGAGTATACATCTCAAGAAATAATAACATCATGAAATAATAATCCCACACCACATGTGAATCACTCAAGGTGAAATAACATCAACTGTAACAAATAAACAATATAAACAACAATCCTCCCCTAGCCACTAAAATATTCACCTATACATTAGTTAGATACTCCCATAAAAAAAGATCATTTCAAAGTCCCCACACATCATAGTATCCTTTAAAAATTTCTCTAAATAATAATGAAATAAAAACAAACCTATTGTGCTCTGATTCTACTTTGTAATGTCTCCATATCTAGCACTCTCTCATGTGGTTGAAAGGGTTTGTCACGAGACCTCAAGCATGAATAACCTTATTCTAGAGGATGCTGATTAGTAGCAGGGGTGATATATATATATATATATATATATATATACTGTAGAGACTATAACAAATGGTTACATAGTTACAACATTATAGAATAATCATATAACAATAAGAAATAAATTTCTATTTGGAAGATAATGGAAGTTATATAATATAGAGGAAAACCAAACAATAAAATCCAACTGAATAATTCAACAAATAGTTATTGAATAATATAATTTTGTTTTGTAATGTAACTAACATTCATGATATAATTTGTAGAAATAAATTAAATGAAAACTCAATTAAATACTCAAAAGTCCCCGGTCTTGAACCCTCTATCTGTTCCATCTCCAAACTCAATCCCATCCACCAAGAAAACAATCAACATTAAGGTCATTTTCCATTGTACAATTATAAATCCATGTAATCTTATCTTGTACAAAAATGATAGTATGAATATGGTGTGAGTATAACATAGTAGTTCGGCACCACCATGTCTATGAAAAACCAATCTGATAATAAGTGTATGCAATGATGAAATAAAATATTGTATTAATTAATTAAACAATAAAATTAATACAACATTAAACTAATTTGGAACCATTCCAAAATATCGATGATCATTTCCCACAACTATACCAACCAAAACTAAATTAGCTTGGTAAAACATAACCTACCAAAACACCATGCCAGAATACCTATGATCACATCTTACAACCCTGACAACCATAACCTTATAAGAGAGGTATAAATTACATAAATCAGGGTAAAACCCATCAATATGTAAATTAAAAAATTTAATCAGGGATACTCCTAGTATATAATAATTTCAGCATGTATCAGGTCCAATCCTGGTATATAAGCTTTTGAAAACGTGTCAGTGCCAAAAATGGTATATAAGCATTTCATCATGTGCCAGTAGGCAAAGCCCGCTATATATGCATTTCAACATGTCTCATAGCATTGTCTGATATATAAAAATATTAGTGTGTAAACTAGGCCGACGCCCTATATTATCATTACATAATGTAAAATAGGCCAACAACCTATATAAGTATTACATCATACCAATAATCACACATGGTAAAGATACATGGATATCTCATATCACATCATCTAGCTAAATGGTTAATTATGAAAATTACCATTTACCTTTTATTTACACATTTCATTTATCATTTGATCTTTATCCAATAATATTTTAGTAATGTAAATAATAAATCCAAACCAAGGTGAATATATATCAATAAATCTCCCAAAAACCATTTCATAAAAAACACACATTAATAAATTTTTCATTTCATTTATAATCAGGGGTTCTCTCACCCAAACGGTATCCATAAACCAGAAAAATAATGTATTGGATCTATAGGGACTCCAAGAACAATACAATTTATCATTTATTTAATTTATTAACATGTATGTTGGTTCATATTCAATATTACACATACTGTTCAAATTAAACATACTATAGGGTTAAGGTTTAGATTCCCTAATTTTAACCGATGATCAACTAACTCTTCTAATTGGATTCTTCAATATAAATGAGGGTAAAAAATATATCATGATGGAACCAGTTAATATATGTATCATTAGGACATCCAAAATCAAGATAGATAGTCAAAATTTTCTTGGAATCTTTCCCATGGTCTATATGAAGAGGTTTCACAATGGAATGAGGAACAAATCATCCACATTAAAACATTACAATTTATTCTCAAAAAAATTCATGGTGTGTAATTATGTTACAAACATTGTATTTCTTTTTAGTTGGATACAATGAAAAATGAATTGCCTCAGATAAATTTTTACACTACTCGGACATTACACGACATGTATTGACTTCACAACATGTATTCATTTCACGTCATGAAACAGTATCATATATTGGTCATTTTTACTATTACATGTTATATAACTTCATTACAGGGCATGTAATTCCTCTGCACACGACCTTCAATCTGTTTCCCACAGAAACAAGCCAAACCACCTCTGAAGCCATCCATAGCATGGAAAACCCTCATAAAACCATTTAACAAATTTATAACCAGACTCCATTAAGTCAAAAAAACATACGTCCCCTAACATTAGGTAATTTTCCAAAATAAAGGATATTTGTCTCTGAACAACGATCGACCAACAAGGATCAAATGAAAAACTGAAAAGAGGGATGTAATTTAAAAAATAAGAGATATTACAAATGTATTCATACATATATTTCATAACATCCAAAACCAATATTAAGTAGTAATGAATATTCTAGAATTTATATGACATAGTGTAGGGTGAAATTTTTTTATTCTTCCACATCCATTAGAGTTATTATTAAAAAGTTTATTTGTGCCTTGTTTAATCCTATGAATTAATAAAAAATTTTGATTGATCCATACAGAACATACATTAATCCAATTTTATTTCTATGTATAAAATGATGCATTCTTAGATCCCTTCAAATAAACACATTATATCTCAAAATCATCTTTATCTCCTCTAAATATTCTCTAAATACAACAAATGACTAAGAAATTAATAAGAATATGTCCTAAGAAATATAAGATAATTCCAAATAACTTGTGACATAAGGTACCTCTACTTGAGTTCTTTTAATAAAGATACACTATGTCAAATAAAATTTAGCTTATTTAACAAATTTTTCTTAAAAAACTATGCATTAATTAAGTAATAATAAATACAGCTTAACCATGATTCAATTACCAAAACATTAAACGTCACCATCATCTAAATAATTTTTTTTTCAGAACACGACAATCCAAAAAACATAAGGATGGTTACTCTTTAATTCATGGAAAACTCTCATTATCCTTTTCAAACATAGTGATTGATCATAAAATTCATATATATTTAGGATCCTTTGCTTCAATCTTCCAACATGATTGGTCTTTAAAAATTAGTTTTCCTATATAAACATTAACAGCTTCTTATGACATGAATATCTTATTGACAAAAAACAGTCAGAATCCATTGGAAATATATATATATAATTGAATATATATTTTTTTACATCTATATATAAATATATGAATTAATATATACATATACATAAATAAAAATAAATATAAATACAAATACAAATATAAATAATACTAATAATATAAATATAAATAAGTATAAATATAAATATAAATATAAATATAAATATAAATATAAATATAAATATAATGATAAATATAAATATAAATATAAATTTAAATATAAATATAAATATAAATATAAATATAAATATAAATATAAATATAAATATAAATATAAATATAAATATAAATATAAATATAAATATAAATATAAATATAAATATAAATATAAATATAAATATAAATATAAATATAAATGTAAATATAAATATAAATCTAAATATAAATATAAATATAAATATAAATATAAATATAAATATAAATATATATATATATATATATATATAAATATATAAATATAAATATAAATATAAATATAAATATAAATATAAATATAAATATAAATACAAATATGAATATATGTAACACCCTGACCCGAGTTACCCAGAGTCGGTGCATTATTACATAACATTGGGACGATCATCAAGAAATCTTGTCTTGAAAGACCGATAAGTTTAGTGTTATTGGAAACAAGATTCAAACATAAGTTTAACTTTAGAACTTAAAAAGAAATACAACACAAATATATTTCATTAGAAACATCCAAGCCTCATAGATTATGCCTGCTGGTCACTCATAACTAACTTCTTCATATCCTAGGAAAATGAAACATAATAAAGGGGTGAGCTCAAACGCTCAGTAAGGGTAAGTAATAAAGCGGAAAATGACATAAATATTATGCATGGTAAATAATTGAAACCACATGCCTTTACCAATAATAAAATTGAATACTTTTATGTCACGAATATGAGATGAGTAAATAATTCCATAATAAAACATAATCATCAGTATTATACTAGTCGAATTACCACATGAACCATCAATATTATTTCCATAATGAGGGAATGTATAATATCGGACATTCTGAAACATTTTGTCATGGCCTCGGCCAAGACTTCTAAAAATGATTAAGGCCTCAGCCAAAAACATAAATCAAATTGGGAAAGGGCCTCGGCCAATTCCACGTCTAGTTGTCTCATGAGACCTACCGATGCATCGAGGAGCTATAGCGGGCTCCACCAATAACTTACTAAGTCTAACACATTCCTCATATGAAAAGGTTTAAACATATCATAAACATTCGTATTAAAACTAGCATTCAAAATGTCAATACTTTAACCATAAATCATGAATGGTGTAAAAATAACACCTCCACAGTAAAAAATATCACAAAACCTTCAATATAATATGGATGTTTTGTATCATAATAAATCAACTCCAAATAAACATAAAATTCATCAAAGGATGTTGACAACGATGAAATCAAAACCTCTTAGGGAGAAATATTTCTTTCTATTTTGAAACCATTTAAGTATCAAATAATTATAAAATAAAACATTTACTTTGAAAATATTCTTATAAGCTTTTAAGGGAAGCTTCAGTAAGTTTATAATAGTAGAAAATAGCCGCACCCACCATATATGTTAAAAAAGACATTCTTACCTTAATTTTGTCGAAAAGGTTAAAAATGACCGTGTTTGGAAAACGATGGAAAGATTCATTTAAAACATCTTATAAAAATTCAAACAAGGGTATAAATGAATTTAAACCATATTCTGTAAAATAGTAACAATTTTTTGAAATATATTTTTAAGAAACATGGATGCGTATGATAAAGTGGTCATAGTAGATAATTATGTATAAACAACCTTGGATAATGAAGAGATTGTGAAATAAACCATTACCTTGTACTTTTACATGGTTGAGGGTAGGTTATCCTCATGTATAATGGTGAAATAGTTGTTAATAAATTATACAAGAATCATATACATTAATATGATATCATATATGATCTTTTAACATTGATTAGTTAATAATATCTTAGTATTATCATCGTTTCGGGTGTTAACAGATTCGTCTTTCTTTATATTATTTGTTATTTGAGCCATATTTCTATGGATGGGATGTATATTATTCATATCCAGAATGATATAAAGTCCTTAAAAATTATTTTTAATCATCAAATGAGAATTAGACTTGAATGGATAAAATGGGGAATGAATCTCATCGTGTTCGTGGAGACGGTAGTCCGTACGTACGCTTGAGCGACAATATCATTATTTTGATATTAAAATAATATATAATTGGATAGTATATAATATATACAGAATAATTATCATTTTATATTTATTATTTACATTAATTACACATCATTATTGTACCCATACAAATAATAATGTTTTGAATAACAATTACACCACAACGTGGAGACGGTAAGCTGTACGTACACACGTATGGTGACATGTCATTCAAAGGATGGATAGAATACTGAATATAGTTATACCATATTTATAATAAAATCAATGTATATATAAGATACTATATTTATTATTTTATAATGGGAATAACAAAGAATGAATATGTTGAAGATGAAAGGATCTTGAAAGAGGGTGGTGAAAACATTACCTCTTCTTCGGGTCCATCCTTTTGATTTGATCAAAAGGGCTCCTTATGTTGGTTTTATAACTGAAGTAATGCCTCTATGATTAAGGGAGGATAGTTGAGAGGGTATTTGGGTAGATTTTGGCCGAACCAAAAGGATTTTAAGGTATGAAGAATTGGTTATAAGTGGTGCCCTTTTATAAGGGGGATGAGGGGCTCTTTAGAAAAAACTTAAAGTATTAATTTATAATAAATTCATATTCGGTTTATAAGGTCTAAAAGGTGGATTATTAAATGTATACGGTGGGGATGGGTCGATATAATTTCATCCAATAGATTTTATATAAGGGTTGGGTAACTATATTAACCTTATCATTTATATTTAACTCTTAGTTAATTAGAATGACATTTACCATGTCACTTTGTATTTTTATATTATATAGTTAATAAACATACTATATACATCCAAGCGGCCAACAAGTGGTCCATTAATTATACACCTATCATGATATAAGTCCTTTGGATGAACCATATATTTTAATGAATATAATATCAATTAATAATATAATATTTTTTCGAAAACTCTATTATGTCAATTTTTGCACTATTGGGTATTTTGTTTTTTATAATTTTATAAAAGCAATATAACTTCGAAAAGAATTTATATAAACAAAAATAATGTTTAATATTAACCTATAAAATTAGTGAAATTCATAAAAAGTCTCAAATAACATTTATTTTTATATTTATAATATCAATTATTTTAATATTTCTTTAATTAGATAATTACTGCATCACCATTGTGTCATTAATAAATTAATTAATTTATTGTATAAAAATTATAAATAAAATACAATTATGTAGGAAATTGTTTTATATTTCTAATTAATATTTATAATCTAATTTATATTATGTAAAACCCAATATTAAATTTTTTTTAGTAATTAATAATTGATTTTAACTTTTTTAACTCTTCTTTGAATTAAATAATAATAAATGTCCTAATCTAATCCAAGTTGACCTAAATGGTAATATTTTATTCCTAAGGTTTTTTTGGTTGATATAAACTTGTAAAATAGAATTATGTCATGTGTTAGGGTAATATTAATAACATTTTTACCCTTAATTACCCTATTTACTTTTAACTGTGGTAAACAAAAGTAAAAATTTACTATTCACCAAAAATTGTTTTTATCTTATTGAACCAAATTTTACACTTTGATATTAACTATGTGTCTCTGATTTTCTAAATTTCACTCACAGAAGCAGAAAAATTATGTTTTATGATAATTTTTAAATTTTCCTAGGAGGTGGGTAAAAGACGGTGAAAAGTTCAATAAAATTTTTATATATCTAAAATTATTCTAAACTAACTCCAATGAATTAAATTGAACTTATATAGGTATTATGTATCTATTATGACCTTAATTAAATTTAAATAAAATAAATAATTATTTAAATAAAAATTCAGTTTTAAACTATAACTCAGTGTTTTTTCACTATTCATAAAAAATTGAATGTTTTCAAAAAAATACCAAAAATTCACCCTAAGCTAATTTAGATATTCCGAATCAAAAAATGAAGTCTATTTTGAAATATAAAATTTAGAAAATTTAAAAAATTTGGTATTACTATTCATAATGACTAGTTTGATTGGTTTTGGTGTGTGTTAGAACTCGAAGTTGCATACAACACATGCTACTGTATTATTAACAGAGAAGCGTACCGTGAAAGATTTGGGTGTTAAATTCTCCCCTACTTCAAATAATTTTATCCTCGAAATTTATAGAATACTACCACATGAAATTACTCGGGTGATTCTTCATCATAAGTTCCTCGGCTTCCCACATTGCCTCTTCCATTTTATGGTTTCCCCATAGAACTTTTACCAGACGAGTCGTTCGGTTTCTCAGCATCTGTTCTTTTGTATCAAGAATCTTGACGGGCTCTTCCCAATAAGACAGATCAGGTTCCAGTTCTAATTTCTCATTAGTGAGTACATGCGTTGGGTCAGGCATGTATTTTCTCAATAGTGATACATGGAACACATCGTGGACTTTGGAGATATTTGGCGGCATTTCCAATCGGTAAGCTAGAGCCCCAATTTTTTCTAGAATTTCGAATGGTCCGATGTACCTGAGACTCAATTTACCCTTTTTAACAAAATGTATAACACCCTTCCATGGAGATACCTTCAAGAAAATATGATCTCCTACCTGAAATTCCAAATCCTTCCTTTAGTTATCTGCATAGCTCTTCTACCTACTTTGATCTTTGTTGATGTGGTTTTGGATTACCTTTACCTTTTCCATCATTTCCTCCAACAATTCTGGGTCTACAAGTTTTCTTTCACCAACTTCATCCCAAAAGGTTGGTGTGCGAAATCTCTTTCCATATAAGGCTTCATATGGTGCCATCCTAATACTTTAATGGAATCTATTGTGAAAGTAAAATTCTACCAGAGGTAAATATTGATCCCACATACCTTGAATGTCTATTGAGAAGGATCTGAACATGTCTACTAAGGTTTGAATAGTCTGTTTTGATTGTCCATCTGTTTGAGGGTGGTAGGCAGTGCTCAAACGAAGTTCAGTATCCAAGTCCTTCTGAAGACTCTTCCAGAATCATGAAGTAAACGGGGATCATTATGAGAGACAATCAATAGGGGTACTCCATGAAGTATCAAAACATAATTAATTATAGTCTTTCTAGGTTTTTGAGTGGTAAATCCTCCCTTATAGGAAGAAAATGTGCTGACTTGGTAAGACGATCAACAATAACCCATATTGCATCATTCCTTCTAGGAGTCTTTGGTAGTCCCATGATAAATTCCATCGTAATATTATCCCATTTCCACTCAGGTATGGGAGGAGGTTTCATGACTCGTCCAGGCTGTTTCCTTCTAGCTTTCACTTGTTGACAAACCATACAACTTGACATAAAATCAGCAATCTCTGTCTTCATGTTGTCCCACCAGAATGTTCCTTCAAATCTCTATATATTTTGGTTCTCCAAGGGTGTATAAAGAAATTGAAACTATGAGCATCATCCAACAACTATCTTTTTAGATCAGGTATATGGGGAACACAAGGTCTCTTCCCAAATTTCAAAATTCCATCATCATACAAAAAGTCACTCAATTTCCCATCATTCAAAGATTTAATATTCTTTTGAAAATCTTCATCACCGGTATGAGAACTCATTATCCTTTCTAGTAAATATATTTTGGCATCCATTTGAAAAAGTATTGAGGTTTCAACTTCTATGGTGTTTCCCGTATCTATCTTTACTAGATCCATGTATATAGGATCCTTTTCAACTCTCATCTTGTTCAAAACTCCATGATCATTTCTTCTCAAAGCATATGCCACCTTATTTGCCTTCCCCAGGTGGTAGTGTATCGTACAATCATAATCCTTGAGTAGTTCAAGCCATCTCCTTTGCCTCATGTTGATTTCTTTCTATGAGAAAATATTCTTCAAACTCTTATGATCCGTATAAATCTCACATTTTTTGTAGAGACCCGAAGCATAACGTACAAGGACATTACATTAATTTTGCAGAATACTTATTACATAACAAAAACACACACACAAGTACCGTAATAGTTTAGTGTCTTTGGAAACTCGTAACGTAATCTTCTAATCATGGTGAAAGATCTTCAACATCTCCCATAAAGATCTTCCCCTTTTTTTCTTACCTAAAACCATTATTTATATCCTGTGGAAAATAAAACATACAAAATGGTGAGCTCAAATGCTCAGTAAAGGTAAACAAAAGAAATATCAATCACATCATATACATAAGAACATAACTTTTGGAAATCATAACCTAAAAAAGAGATCATAATATCATAACATGGGATAAATCATAGAAGTGAAATGTAATACCAATAATCATAACATAAAACATGAAAATTTGTGGCATACACACATAATCATAGGGAATCATTTATTATTAGTCAAGACTCATTGCAAAGACTATTTTAGTGGACAAATTCCATTTCTGAACCGAGTCACCCTCGTTTCAGTCCTTTTTCATTGAACCGGTATAACCTACCATTTCATCCATGTCTATCTCATGAGATATAAAATCTTTACCCAATGCATTGGAGGGAGATATAGGTCCCACCCATCTCAAAATGATACCATTCTTATGTGTGCCACAAAAACATAAATCATACATCATTGCATAACCCATGTAATAAAAATGGGAATCTTAAACATCGTGAAATCATAAAAAAATTCATATAAGATAAAGGAATTCATAAAAATATAATTCCATCACAACATAATCAAATAAATAGGGATAAAAACAGAACCCTTTATTATCTTAGATGGAAAATAATTTTGATAAAACACTTGAACTCCATTCTTGAGGAAAATATTCTTTCTGCTTCAAAAACAATTTTCCTTTCATAACATGTCGTACAATTATAAACTAAAAGAAGTTGATTAAAAATAAACTTGAAAATTTGTAAAGGAAGCTTCTTGGAAATAATGTTTTAAAAATCCATTCATGCCGTATAAGTAAAAAAACATTCCTCTCGTACTTTTGCTGGAAAAGTCAAAAAGTACCTCGAACGAAAAATGACAAAATATTCCTTTCATATATTTTACTAAAAACTCACAGAAGGGTAAAATTGGATTAAAAATTTTTTAGGTGTATGGAAATAAAATTACATATTGAGAAAACATGGATGTGGATGATAAAATACACCCCAGTAAATGCCAAAGTATAAACAATCTCGGATAAAAATGAGATTGTGATATTTCCCTTACCTTAGGTCCGATTTTCTTTGTCTGTGTCCGAACCTCCTACATAATGATTTAAATAATGTCATTGACTTATTCCAGAATCATACTCATTGTTATGATATCATATATGGTTCACTTATGGCTTTATATTACCCGTTCTTTTGTAAATTCAAGGTTAAAGAGCGTTTTGGGTAAAATCGTTTCATTTGTCGTCCGTGTTTTGACTTGTAATTATTCATATGATTACTTAGATCATGATTACTTACTTCCAAAATATAAAAAATGATTTATATATAATATATATTCAGAATATATATATATATAATAGATCAGTAAATGGAAAGAAATACACCGTTCATGGAGACGGTAGACCGTGCGTACACATGAACGCTGTTTTCTTTTCCTTATTGAGTTGAATGGAATTAAGTAGATTACATAAATATATATATATAAATAAATCCAGTAGATTTAACATGTCATATATTTCATAATTATTCATTATATATACTTTATAATCATTCATGAATGGTTAATGTGGAGAATGAATCTCATCGCGTCATGAAGACGGTAGTCCGTACGTACGCACGAGCGATGATATCGTTCCCATGGTCATGGAATTGTGTTCAAGTTTATGTATACTATTTAAGTATAAATATCAGTTTATAATAATCATATATAGTTACTAATTACACCATTATACCCATCCAATTAAGGTGGTGGAAGAAAATAGATTACACCACGGCGTGGAGACGGTATTCCGTACGTACGCACGCGCGGTGATTTCCTTTTTGCGTAGGATGGATAGAAGGTTAATTAGAGTTTTTTAATATTTATAATAACATATCAGTATATAATAAATACTTATGTTATTACTTTATCATGAAACAACTAAAGAAGAATAAGTTTAAGAAGAAAGAAATTGAAAAAGATCTGTAATGGATATTACCTCTTTTTGACGCGCCTTCACTTAAACTCCACTTAAAGAACAAAGGATGGTCTTTGAAGAAAACCAGGACCTCTAGGATGATACTAGAGAAGTTTAGAAGAGGTTTTGGAAGGGTTTTTTCGATCTTGAATGCTCAAATTGGTGTGAGGAGAAGAGGGAGGAGGTGCCCTTTTATAAGGGAGGAGAGGGGAACCTTAGGAAAATCTCAAAATATTATTTTATATTAAGGTCAAATTCGGTTTATAATGGTTCCAAATGGTCTTATTTCGAAGCTAAAGTGGGGACGGGTCGAAATCCTCTCATCAAATAGTATTTAGACAAGTTTAGGATATTATTTTAACCTTATAAATTATATTTAACTCTAAGTTAAATAATTTAACTTTTACAGTGTCTTTTTGTTTCTTACACTATATTGTTAATAAACTTACTATATCAAACCAAAATAACCCCAAGTTGTTTATTATTAATATATATAACCTTATCTAAGTCATTTGTCCGAACCTTAGATTTTTAGGAATAAAATAACAATTAATAATATAATATTTGTTTTAAAAACTAATTTATGTCAATTTTGACACTATTTGGTACATGATTTTTTTGAAATTTATAATAGAATGATAAGTTCGAACCAAGTTAGTCAAATCAACAATAACATGTCATATTAACCTAGAAAATTAGTGTAAGTCATAAAAACTCTCAAATCACATTTATTTGGGAATTTATAACATCAATTATGTCAATATTTCATTAATAAGACAATTACTGCATCATCTTTGCGTCATAATAAATGATAATCATTCAATCCATAAAAATTCTAAATAAATTCCTATGATGTAGATATTTGTATTAGATTTCTGGAAACTATTCTTGTTAGAAGTTTCATGAAGTTTATAACTAAATTAAAATTATTATACTTATAATATTTTAGAAAGTGACATGTTGTCACATTCTTTGGTTTTAATTATAATTAAATTATTTTCATGTAAAAAAGTTAATAAAATGAATCTAATCCGACCCTTAGGTTATATGGGTCTACTTTTAGCTATCCAATAGGAATTTTCCAAGTGTTAGGGTAATTTTATAATCTTATATTTACCCTTAATTACCCGATTTACCTTTAACTACAGTAAATAAAATTTACCGTAGTTACTATTCGAAATGCCCAAAAATAAAAAGTAGCTTATTAACATAATTTGGACCCACTGATTCCAAATATGGAATCCATTTTTCCAAATTCAATAAACAAATGATGCAGAACTTAAATTAAAATTAATCCCATTGTCGAAAGAAAACGGGTTTTTCTTTAAAACATTGCAAAAGATTGAATTGATTTAACCTACGAATTCAAGGTAAAATCAAGGATAATGACATACATTATATTAAATGGTAAAAATATATTCTATTTATACTTTAAAACCATTCAATATTATAATTTAACCACATAAGATATTATGATGAAAAAAGTTGTTTTTAATTAAAATATAGCATGTTTTTACTATTCATTAAAATATGAAAGTTATCGGAAAAATATCAAAACATTATCTAATGTAAATTTTTATATCCTGATTTAAAAGAAGATTTTTTTTGTCAAATTGAACTTATAAACATGTCAAAAACTAGATTTAAAGTGGGTGCGCCATCAAAAGGCGGAAAAACTACATTTTTTGAAAAATACTTATTTTACACGAATTTTTTTTTTGTTCTTATACCATGTTCTAGAAAATGTGTAAGATGTATAATAATGTTATAAAATTCAAAATTTAGTTAACACTATTCATAATTGCTAGTTCAGAACAATATTATAATAATATATCGTTGTTTAATAAATCCCGGTATTGCGTACAACACACACTATCGAGGAAGGTCGCGATTGCGTGTAATGCAAGACAAGTTAGGGGTGCGTGTAGTGCACGAATCCTTTTTTGTTGCGTATAATAGAATCCAACCATATTTTATTTATACATTGAATATATATATATATATATATACTCAATGTTGTGTAGAATAACTTCTATCAAACGAACATGAAAATTGTGTGTAACAAGAGCCAAGAAAAGTGTTGCGTATACTGCAAGATAATACGGTGTTGCGTATAGCACAAGATAATCATTGTGTGTCGTACAATATAAGATATTAATGAAATTAAAAAGAATGTATCTTATAAAATCTTGGGTTGTTACATTCTACCCCCCTTAAAATGAATTTCGCCCTCAAAATTCGACGGGGTTATAAATGGTCTACTATTCGAAAGTTTCTTTAATAGAAACCCACATCGTAAAAAGGAATACCAAAACCAATCTTTAAAAATAAACTTATGAAACATAACGGTTACCCAAATAAACTAATCACTGGGTTTCCACATAGGTGAAAATATGGATATGGAAGAGAAATCTAACCATCATGTTCTGATGGAGAGTGGTAGAGAACATGGCTATGAAAAAGCCAACAATCATAAAGCCATAGATTTGTGATTATCTAAGGTACCATATGATTTATCGGATATAAGGGTAGTAGGACAACATTTTTTGTTTTTCAAGATCATTTCCCTAAAGTTGATGAAATTTGAATTAGAAGAAATACTTTCGTGATTTTGGTATAGTCTCACCGTTTGTCATTCTTTGGACAATTTCCACTTCATCTCTTAATGAAATGAAGTTGAATTTGTCATTCGTGATGTGTTAGCAGATCATGTGATAGAATGATGGGTCATTCCATATGTCTCAAACAAAAGGATACAAAATACATAAGACCATCTATAGTGAATTTAATTGTATACGATTCCAAAAATGAACTTATACTTCATATATCATACCGCGTAATAAAATAAAACTAGTTTCTACTATCCAGGGACTTTCTGTAGTCCAGTGGTAGGCGATAAAGGCCAGTCGCACTTCGGTTGTGGGTTCGATTCCCACAGCCATGTCCGACGCGATGTGCTGTCGCCCGTCCTGTAGGTTGTCCTTTTTCTAAAACTATATTACTATATCATCCCATCAATAATATCAAAAAAACTTCCATCCTTAAACAATACTAACTTATGTCCAACATAATTCATTCCAATATTTAGACTTATCCATAATACTTCAGTCCACTCTCATAATATAGTGAAAACGATTACCAGAGATTTAATACCATCGTTGATCCCCATATATCATAAGATATGTCTTGTTGGTCACATTCTAAACATGTGAATACCTTAATCATGTATTCTCTTGAAAAAATGAATACCCATTGAACCATAGTGAAAACATGAATGCAGTTAAAAGTTAACACTTTCCACATACCAAAATCCTCATAATTCTATATACTCAAACCATGATATCACTTAGTCCTTATATCAATCATGAGCTCATGAATACTGTTAAACATTTCATTTTCTCGTTTTCCCTTCATTATGCACATATCATCTTATTTCCAAAAACATCTCAATCAATTTGAATACCACATTAGAACAATACATAAATATTCCAATACTCCATGATACAACATTATTTTGGAATCCCATTACATAAAGACTTAATCATTCCACCACATCGTTGTCATATTCAACATCACCAATAGTGATCGCATGTGACTTCCCCTTGTCCTTTGCCTTAAGCTGTTGCTCATGTCGATCATCACTAACCCTTGGATTAGGGCATTTATTAGTATAATGCCCCATTTCCTTGCACTTGAAGCATTGAAGTGTTGGTGGTGCGTTCTCTACAGTGTTTGCATTATTCACATCATTAGAAACCATTTTTCCATTACTTTGACACTCAGCTGCTCAATGACCTTATTTTCCACACTTAAAACATTTTCTAGTCCCTTTAAGACAATCTCCACCATGCTTCTTTCCACACATTGTGCATAAGGAAACATTCATCTTCTTTTCACCATTATTCTGATATTTCTCCTTGAACTCCATCTATCATTTCTTGTCAAAACCATGAGATGGATATGTAAAACCAACTTCCATTTCTACCTTGACAGCACAACACACAATTTCTTCATAGCTACTGAAGTCTCTTATAGCTAATTCCCTTCGAAGACTTTGTTTTAAGCCACTGAAAAATCGATCAACTTTACTTTCAGGATGGATGATAATGCCAGATGCATACCTTGCAAGTATTGTAAAATTCACTTCGTATATACCAACAGATTCATCATCCTTCTGCTTCAGCTCAAGAAACTCATTTTCCATCTTTGTTCGAAGAATATGAGGGAAGTACTTACTGAAAAACAAGATCATGAACTCGTCCCATTCCATGGACTCAATTTCATTTCTTGGCCTCGTATTCTTGATAAGATTCCACCATTGACCAACTTCACCTTCCAAATGATATACTGCTAAGATGACTTTATCATGTTCAGAACATTGAAGAACTGAAAATATCATTTCAGTGGTACTGCTCCATTGTTCAGCAACAAGTGATTCAGAAGACCCACTGAAAGAAGGTGGACGTTGCCTCATGAAGGAATCAATAGAATATTGTTCCCTTATCTGCTCATTTGGAAGTCCAGAATGATTCATAGCTTTTGTAAGTATAGAAATAAGATTATTCACTCCATCTCCCATAACACTTGTTTTTCAGGAGGACAATCATTGCATTGTCCATTACAGTGATCAACATGGTTCCTTCGGGTTCCAGCCATCGTCTAAAACCCAAAAAGAATAGTGTGAGAGGAAAAAATAATGATAGGGAAAAAACATAGTAAAGGGGGAGTACACTTAATATCTAACATCTTAGGTTAAATTCTAAGATCGTTACCATAGTTCTAGGAATATATCCTATACAAATACTTATCATTAGGGACATCCCTAGACATACTTTAGTAATATCTCTAGGGATCTCACTAACATTTTCACATCCTAGTTTCCAAAGGTTGACTAAACCTTTCCTCTAATACCAACTGTAGAGACCCGAAGCTTAACGTACTAGGACATTACATTACTTTTGCGGAATACTTATTACATAACAAAAACACACACACAAGGACCATAATAGTTTAATGTCTTTGGAAACTCAGAACGTAATCTTCTAATCATGGTGAAAGATCTTCAAAATCTCCCATAAAGATCTTCCCCTTTTTTTTCTTACCTAAAACCTTTCATTATATCCTGGGGAAAATAAAACATACAAAAGGGTGAGCTCAAATGCTCAGTAAGGGTAAACAAAAGAAATATCAATCACATCATATACATAAGAACATAACTTTTGGAAATCATAACCTGCAAAAAGATCATAATATCATAACATGGGATAAATCATAGAAGTGAAATGTAATCCCAATAATCATAACATAAAACATGAAACTTTGTGTCATACACACATAATCGTAGAGAATAATTTCTTATTAGTCAAGAATCATTGCCAAGACTATCTTAGTGGACAAAGTCCATTTCTGAACGGAGTCACCCTCGTTTCAGTCCTATTTCACTGAACCGGTATAACCTACCATTTCAGCCATGTCTATCTCATGAGATATAAAATCTTTACCCAATGCATTGGTGGGAGATATAGGTCCCACCTGTCTCATAATGATACCATTCTTATGTGTTCCACAAAATCATAAATCATACATCATTGCATAACCCATGTAATAAAAATGGGAATCTTAAACATTGTGACATCATAAAACAATTCATATAAGATAAAGGAATTCATAAAAATATAATTCCATCACAACATAATCAAATCAATAGGGATAAAAACAGAACCATTTATTATCTTAGATGGAAAATAATTTTGATAAAACACTTGAACTCCATTATTGAGGAAAATATCCTTTCTGCTTCAAAAACACTTTTCCTTTCTTAAGATGTCGTACAATTATAAACTAAAAGAAGTTGATTAAAAATAAACATGAAAACTTGAAAAGTAAGTTTCTTGGAAATAATGTTTTAAAAATCCATTCATGCGGTATAAGTAAAAAAAACATTCTTCTCATACTTTTTTCGGAAAAGTCAAAAAGTAACTCGTACGAAAAAACGACAAAATATTCCTTTCATATATTTTACTAAAAACTAATAGAAGGGTAAAATTGGATTTAAAAAATTGTAGGAGTATGGAAATAAAATTACATATTGAGAAAACATGGATGTGGATGATAAAATACACCCCAGTAAATGCCAATGTATAATCAATCTTGGATAAAAATGAGATTGTGATATTTCCCTTACCTTAGGTCTGATTTGCTTCATATGTGTCCGAACCTCCTGTATAATGATTTAAATAATGTAATTGACTTATTCCAGAATCATACTCATTGTTATGATATCATATATGGTTCACTTATGGATTTATATTACCCGTTCTTTTGTAAATTCCAGGTTAAAGTGTGTTTTGGGTAAAATCGTTTCATTTGTCGTCCGTGTTTTGACTTGTAATTATTCATATGATTACTTAGATCATGATTACTTAATTACATAATATAAAACATTATTTATATATAATATATATTCAGAATATATATATATATATATAATAGATCAGTAAATGGAAAGAAATACACCGTTCATGGAGACGATAGACCGTACGTACGCATGAACGCTGTTTTCTTTTCCTTATTGAGTTGAATGGAATTAAGTAGATGACATACATATATATATACATAAATCCAGTAGATTTAACATGTCATACATTTCATTATTATTCATTATATATACTTTATAATCATTCATGAATTGTTAATGTGGATAATGAATCTCATCGCGTCGTGGAGATGGTAGTCCGTACGTACGCACGAGCGATGATATCGTTCCCATGTTCATGGAATTATGTTGAAGTGTATGTATACTATTTCAGTATCAATATCACTTTATAATAATTATATATAGTTACTCATTACACCATTATATCCATCTAATTAAGGTGGTGGTGGAAAATAGATTACACCACGGTGTGTAGACGGTATTCCGTACGTACGCATGCGCGGTGATTTCCTTTTTGCATAGGATGGATAGAAGGTTAATTAGAGTTGTTTCATAATTATAATAACATATCAGTATATAAGAAATACTTATGTTATTACTTTATCATGAAACAACTAAAGAAGAAGAAGATGAAGAAGAAAGAAACTGAAAAAGATCGGTAATGGATATTACCTCTTTTTGACGCGCCTTCACTTAACCTCCACTAAAATTACTAAGGATGGTATTTGAAGAAGACCAGGGCCTCTAGGATGATACTAGGTAAGTGGAGAAGAGATTTTGGTAGGGGTTGGCTGTAGAGACCCGAAGCATTATGTAAAAGGACATTACATTACTTTTGCAGAATACTTAGTACATAACAACAACACACACACAAGGATCGTAATAGTTTAGTGTCTTTGGAAACTCAGAATATAATCTTCTAATCGTGGTGAAAGATATTCAACATATCCCATAATGATCTTCTTTTTTTTATACCTAAAACCTTTCTTTATATCCTGAGGAAAAAATAAAACATAAAAGGGTGAGCTCAAATGCTCAGTAAGGGAAAACAAAAGAAATATCAATCACATCATTTTCATAAGAACATAACATTTTGGAAATCTTAACCTGCAAAAGAGAGAATAATTTCATAACATGGGATAAATCATAGTAGTGAAATGAAATCCCAATAATCATAACATAAAACATGAAACTTTGTGGCATTCACACATAATCATAGAGAATCATATCTTATTAGTCAAGACTCATTGCCAAGACTATCTTAGTGGACAAAGTCCATTTCTGAACCGAGTCACCCTCGTTTCAGTCCTGTTTCACTGAACCGGTATAACCTACCGTTCCAGACATGTCTATCTAATGAGATATAAAATCTGTACCCAATGCATTGGAGGGAGATATAGGTCCGACCCATCTCATAATGATACCATTCTAATGTGTGCCACAAAATCATAAATCATACATCATTGCATACCCCATGTAATAAAAATGGGATTCTTAAACATCATGACATCATAAAACAATTAATATAAGATAAAGGAATTCATAAAAATAATTCCATAACAACATTATCAAATCAATGTGATAATATGGATAGAAACAGAACCCTTTATTATCTTAGATGGAAAATAATTTTGATAAAACACTTGAACTTCATTCTAGAGGAAAATATCCTTTCTACTTCAAAAACACTTTTCCTTTCTTAACATGTCATAAATTTTAAACTAAAAGAAGTTGATTAAAAATAAACTTGAAAACTTTTAAAGGAATCTTCTTGGAAATAATTTTTTAAAAATCCATTCATGTCGTATAAGTTAAAAAAAACATTCTTCTCGTACTTTTGTCGGAAAAGTCAAAAAAGTACTTCGTACGAAAAACGACAAAAGATTCCTTTCTTATCTTTTACTAAAAACTCACCGATGGGTAAAATTGGATTTAAAAAATTGTAGGTGGATGGAAATAATATTATATATTGAGGAAATATGGATTTGGATGATAAAATACACCCCAGTAAAAGCCAAAGTATAAACAATCTCAGATAAAAATGTGATTGTGATATTTCTCTTACCTTATGTCTGATATGCTTTGTATGTATCCGAACCTCCTGTATAATGATTTAAATAATGTCATTAACTTCTTATATAATAATATTCATTGTTATTATATCATATATGGTTCACTTATGACTTTATATTACCCATTCCTTTGTAAATTCCATGTTAATGAAGCGTTTTGGGTAAAATCATTTCATTTATCGTAATTGTTTGGACTTATTGTTCTTGACATTATTATTACTTAAATCATGATTTAATTACTTCCAGAATATAAAACATGATTTATATATCATATATATTCAGTATATATGTATATATAATAGATAGATAAATGAAATGAAACACACCGTTCATGGAGACGGTAGTCCGTACATACGCATGAACGATGTTTTCCTTTCCTTATTGTCTTGAATGGAAGTAAGTATATGACATATATATATATATAAATACAGTAGATTTAAAATGTCATATATTTCATTATTATTCAGTATATATACTTTATAATCATTCATGAATGGTTAATGAGGAGATTGAATCTGATCGCGTCGTGGAGACGGTAGTCCGTACGTACGCACGAGCGATGATATCGTTCCCATGGTCGTGGAATGGTGTGAAGTGTATGTATACTATTTGAGTATAAATATCACTTAATAATCATCATATATAGTTACTCATTACAACATTATACCCATCCAATTAAGGTGGTGGCGGAAAATAGATTACACCCCGGCGTAGAGACGGTATTCCGTACGTACGCACGCGCGGTGATTTCGTTTTCCGTAGGATGGATAGATGGTGAAATAGGGTTGTTTCATACTTATAATAACATATCAGTATATGAGTGATACTGATGTTTTTACTTCATAATTAAAAAACCTAATAAGAAGAAGTGGAAGAAGAAATAAAGTTGAAAGAATCGGTAACGGAAATTACCTCTTCTTTGAAGCGCCTCTTTGAGATCTTCCTTTAGGGCACTAAAATTGGTCTTTGAGGAAGACCAGAACCTCTAGGATATTTCTAGAGAAGTGGAGAAAATAATTTTTCAGGGGTTGTCCGAGCTTGAAGGCTCAAAGTTGTGTGTGGAAGAGAGGGAGGAGGTTCCCTTTTATAAGGGAGGAGAGGGGTACCTTTGGAATAACTAAAACTATTATTTTATTATAAAGTCAAATTCGGTTTTAAATAGCTCCAAATTAATTTATTTCAAATCTAAGGCGGGGATGGGTAGAAATCCTCTAATAAAATAGATTTTAGACATGTTTAGGTCATTATATTAAACTTATCCTTTAGTTTTAACTCTTAGTTAATTAGATTGACATTTACCATGTCACTTTGTATTTTTATATTATACAGTTAATAAACTTACCATACACATCCAAGCGACCCCCAAGTTGTGTTTTATTAATACATATAACCTTATATAAGTCATTTTGCCGAAACTTAGATTTTTATGAATAAAATAAAAATTAATAATATAATATTTGTTTTAAAAACTATTTTATGTCAATTTTGACACTATTCAATAGTTTATTTTTTTGAAACTCATAACCGAATGATTAGTTCGACAAAAGTTAATTAAATCAATACTAACATGTCATATTAACCTTGAAAATTAGTTTAGTTCATAAAAAGTCTCAAATTATATTTATTTGGGTATTTATAACATCAATTATGTCAATATTTCATTAATAAGATAATTACTGCATCATCGTTGTGTCATAAATAAATTAAATTATTTAATGTCTAAAAATTACAAATAAAATACCATTCTGTAGGAAATCGTTTTATATTTCTAATTAATATTTATAGTCTAATTTATCTTATGTATAACCCCATATTAAAAATTATTTACCTATTAAACTTTGATTTTAACTATTTTAACCCTTCTTTAAATAAATTAATAATAAATGTCCTAATCTAATCCATGTTGGCCTAAATGATCATATTTTATTCCTAAGGTTGTTTTTGGTTTAATTACACTTGTCCAATAGAATTATTACATGTTTTAGGGTAATAATAATATCATTTGTACCCTTAATTACCCTATTTACTTTTAACCGTGGTAAAAAAAATTAAATAGTTACTATTCACCAAAAATTATTTTCATCTCATTGAACCACATTTTATTTACTAAAATCAACCGTGTCTCTAGGATTTTTGAAATTCCACTCACAGAAGCGGTAAAATTACGTTTTACGAAAAATTCATTTTTTTAACTACCACTTAGTTGTTTCACTATTCATCAAAAAATGAAAGTTTCCAGAAAATACCAAAAATTAGGCCTAAACTATATTTGATATTATGAACTCAAAAATGATATCTACTTTACCAAATTCAAAACATATTAGTTGAATTAATTAACTTAAAAATTAATTCCCGTCGTCAAAACAAATAGCGTGTTTTTAAAAGATAATAACCATCAACAGATTGACACTTGTTTATGACTAGTTTAAATGTGAAATTACATCCAATGACCAAAATTGTATTAAATTGTAAAAATATATTCTAAATATATTTTAAAACCACTCAAATTAATGATTTATCACTATTAATTATCTCTATTAAAAAAGTTCTTTTTAATTAAAATTTATTAATTTTCACTATTCATCAGAATATGAAAGTTATCTGAAAAGTATCAAAATTTCACCCTAAGCTAATTTCGATATTCCGAATCCAAAATGAAGTCCATTTTAAAAAATAAAATTTAAAAAATTTCAAAAAGTGGTTATTTCTATTCATAACGGCTAGTTTTAATAATATTTTAATAGCATATCATTGTTAAGTGAAACTCGGTATTGCGTACTACACACGCTATCGAGGACGATCGTGATTGCGTGTAATGCAAGGAAAGTCAAGGATGCGTGTTGAGAAAGCTCCTTTTGGTGTAGCATACAACACAAGACATTAATGAAATGAATATTTTTCATAAAATCTCGGGGTCTTACATTCTACCTCACTTAAAATGAATTCCGCCCTCGAAATTCGTCGGGGTTATAAATGGTTTACTACTTGAAAATTTCTTTAATAGAAACCCACATCGTAAAAAGGAATACCAAAACCAATCTTCAAAAACAAAAGTATTAAACGTAATGGTTACCCAAATAAACTAATTACTGGGTTTCCACATAGGTGAAAATATGGATATGGAAGAGAAATCTAACCATCATGTTCTGATGGAGAGTGGTAGAGAACATGGCTATGGAAAAGCCAAAAATCACAAAGGCATAAATTTGTGATGATCTAAGGTACCATCTGATTCGTCAGATATAAGAACACTAGGACAACATTTTTGGTTTTCAGGATCATTTCCCTAATGTTGATGAAATTTGAATTAGAAGAAATACATTAGTGATTTTGGTATAGTCTCACCGTTTGTCGTTCTTTGGAATATTTCCACTTCATCTCTTAAAGAAATAAAGTTGAATTTGTCATTCGTTATGTGTTGGCAGATCATGTGATAGAATGATGGGTCATTCCATCTGTCTCAAACAAAAGGTTAGAAAAGTTATCAAAAAATAAATAAGTCCATCTATAGTAAGATTAATCATATATAGTTCATAAAATGGACTTATACTTCATATATCATACTGCTTAATATAATAAAACTAGTTTCTACTAAACAGGGACTTCCTGTAGGCCAGTGGTAGGCGATAAAGGCCAGTCACACTTTGGTTGTGGGTTCGATTCCCACAGCCTTGTCCGACGCGATGGGCTGTCGCCCGTCCTGCAGGTTGTCCTTTTTCTAAAACTACATTACTATAACATCACATAAATAATATAAAAAAATGTTCTATCCTTAAACAATACTAACTTCTGGTTAAAATAATCCATTCTAATCTTTAGGCTTATCTAAAATACTTTGGTCCAAGCTCATAGTATAATGAAAATGATAACTTGAAATGTCGTCAACCAAGCATGTTAATACCATTATTTATCCCCCCCATATATCTTGTTGGTCACATTCCAATCATGTGAATAACTTAATGATGTATTCTCTTGAAAAATGAATACCCATTAAACCTTAGTGAAAACATGAATGTTGTCAAAAGTTAACTCTTTCTGCATACCAAAATCTAAAAATTCTATATACTCAAACCATGATATAACCTTTTCCTTATATCAGTCATGAGCTCATGAATACATTTAATTTTCTCCTTATCCCTTCATTATGCACATATCATATGCTTGCAAAAAATATATCAATCACTTTTCATGGTTACTGATGCCATAAAATTATTGAAAACCACAATATACCAAAACATAAATATTCCAATATTCCACGATACTATATATATCATTATTCTGGAATCCCATTACATAAACACTTAATCATTCTACCACATCGTTTTCATATTCAACATCGCCAATGGTGATCACATGTGACTTCCCTTTGTCCTTTTCCTTAAGTGGCAGCTCACATCGATCATCACTAACCCTTGGATTAGGGAATTTATTAGCATAATTCCCCATTTCATTTCACTTGAAGCATTGAAGTGTTGTTGGTTCATTCTGTGTATCCCTTCCTTTGTTTGCATCATTAGACATCTTCTTCCCATCATTGCGGCATTCAAATGACCGATGACCTTCCTTTCCACATTTGAAACATTTACTTGTTCCATTAAGACAATCTCCACCATGCTTATTTCCATACTTTGAGCATAAGGAAACATTCATCTTATTTTCACCATTATTCTGAGATTTCTCCTTGAACTCCATATTTCGTTTCTTGTCAAAACTATGAGATGGATAAGTAACACCAACTTCCATTTCTACCTTGATAGCACAACGCACAATTTCTTCATAGCTACTGAAGTCTCTTATAGCTAATGCCCTTCAATGATTTGGTTTTAAGCCACTGAAGAATCGAACAACTTTACTTTCAGGTTGGATGATAAATCCAAGTGCATACCTTGCAAGCCTTGTAAAATTCTCTTTGTATATACCAACAGATTCATCATCCTTTTGCTTTAGTTCAAGAAACTCCTTCTCCATCTTTGTTCGAAGAATACGAGGGATGTACTTATTGAAAAATAAGTTCTTGAACTCGTCCCATTCCATGGACTCAATTTTATCTCTTGGCCTCGTATTCATGATAAGATTCCACCATTGATCAGCTTCACCTTCCAAACGATATACTGCTAAGATGAATTTATCATGTTCAGAACATTGAAGAACTGAAAATATATTTTCAGTAGTACTAATCCATTGTTCAGAAACAGGTGGATCAGAAGACCCATAGAAAGATGGTGGACGTTGCCTCATGAAGGACTCAATAGAATATTGTTCCCTTCTCTGCTCATTTGGAAGTCCAGAATGATTCATAGCTTGTGTAAGTATAGCAATAAGATTTTGCACTCCATCTCCCATAACATTTGTATGTTCAGGAGGACAATCATTTCATTGTCCATTTCATTGATCAACACAGTTCCTTTGGGTTCCATCCATCGTCTAAAACCCAAAAAGAATAGTGTGAGAGGCAAAAATCATGCTAGGGAAAACAACATAATAAAGGGGGAGTATCCTCAATATCTAACATCTTAGGTTAAATTCTATGATCGTTACCGTAGTTCTAGGACTGTATCCCGTATGTATACTTATCCTTAAGGACATCCCTAGACATACCATAGAAATATCTCTAGGGATCTCACTAACGTTTTCACATCCTAGTTTCCAAAGGTTGACTAAACCTTTCCTCTGATACCAAATGTAGAGAACCGAAGCATGACTTACATGGACATTACATTACTTTTGAGGAATACTTAGTACATAACAAAAACACACACACAAGGATTGTAATAGTTTAGTATCTTTGGAAACTCAAAATATAATCTTCTAATTGTGGTGAAAGATCTTCAACATCTCCCATAAACATCTTCCTTTTTTATACCTAAAACCTTTATTTAAATCCTGGGGAAAAGAAAACATAAAAGGGTGATCTCAAATGCTCAGTAAGGGTAAACAAAATAAATATCAATCACATCATTTTAATAAGAACATAACATTTTGGAAATCTTAACCTGCAAAAGAGAGCATAATTTCATAACATGGGATAAATCATAGTAGTGAAATGAAATCCCAATAATCATAACTTAAATCATGAGACTTTGTGGAATACACACATAATCATAGAGAATCATATCTTATTAGTCAAGACTCATTCCCAGGACTATCTTAGTGGACAAAGTCCATTTCTGAACCGAGTCACCCTTGTTTCAGTCCTGTTTCACTGAACCGGTATAACCTACCGTTCCGCCATGTCTATCTCAGGAGATATAAAATCTTTACCCAATGCATTGGAGGGAGATATAGGTCCCACCCATCTTATAATGATACCATTCTTATGTGTTCCATAAAATCATAAATCATACATCATTGCATAACCCATGTAATAAAAATGGGATTCTTAAACATCATGACATCATAAAACAATTCATATAAGATAAAAGAATTCATAAAAATAATTCCATCACAACATTATCAAATCAATGTAATAATAGGGATAGAAACAGAACCCTTTATTATCTTAGATGGAATTTTTTTTTGATAAAACACTTGAACTTCATTCTTGAGGAAAATATCCTTTCTACTTCAAAAACACTTTTCCTTTCTTAACATGTCATACAATTTTAAACTAAAAGAAGTTGATTAAAATTAAACTTGAAAACTTGTAAAGGAAGCTTCTTGAAAATAATGTTTTAAAAATCCATTCATGTCGTATAAGTTAAAAAAACATTCTTCTCGTACTTTTGTCGGAAAAGTGAAAAAAGTACTTCGTACGAAAAACGACAAAGATTCCTTTCTTATCTTTTACTAAAAACACACCGAAGGGTAAAATTGGATTTAATCAATTGTAGGTGGATGGAAATAATATTACATATTGAGGAAAAATGGATTTAGATGATAAAATACACCCCATTAAATGCCAAAGTTTAAACTATCTCGGATAAAAATGAGATTGTGATATTTCCCTTACCTTATGTCCGATATACTTTGTACGTATCCGAACCTCCTGTATAATGATTTAAATAATGTCATTAACTTATTACAGAATCATATTCATTGTTATGATATCATATATGGTTCACTTATGACTTTATATTACCCATTCTTTTGTAAATTCCATGTTAAAGAAGCGTTTTGGGTAAAATCGTTTCATTTATCGTAGGTGTTTGGACTGTTTGTTCTTGACATTATTATTACTTATATCATGATTTACTTACTTCCAGAATATAAAACATGATTTATATATCATATATATTCAGTATATATATATAATAGATAGATAAATGAAATGAAACACACCGTTCATGGAGACGGTAGTCTGTACGTACGCATGAATGCTGTTTTCCTTTCCTTATTGTCTTGAATGGAAGTAAGAAGATGAAATATATATATATATATACATAAATCCAGTAGATTTAACATGTCATATATTTCATTATTATTCATTATATATACTTTATAATCCTTCATGAATGGTTAATGTGGAGAATGAATCTCATCGCGTCGTGGAGACGGTAGTCCGTACGTACGCACGAGCGATGATATCGTTCCCATGGTCGTGGAAATATGTTGAAGTGTATGTATACTATTTCAGTATCAATATCATTTTATAATAATCATATATAGTTACTCATTACACCATTATACCCTTCCAATTAAGGTGGTGGCGGAAAATAGATTACACCACGGCGTGGAGACGGTATTCTGTACGTACGCACGCGCGGTGATTTCGTTTTCCATAGGATGGATAGATGGTGAAATATGGTTGTTTCATACTTATAATAACATATCAGTATATGAGTGATACTGATGTTATTACTTCATAATGAAACAACCTAAGAAGAAGAAGTGGAAGAAGAAATAAAGTTGAAAGAATCAGTAACGGAAATTACCTCTTCTTTGAAGCGCCTCTTTGAGATCTCCCTTTAGGGCACTAAAATTGGTCTTTGAGGAAGTCAAGAACCTCTAGGATATTTCTATGGAAGTGGATAAGAGAATTTGGCAGGGGGTGTACGAGCTTGAAGGCTCAAAGTTGTGTGAGGAAGAGAGGGAGGAGGTGCCCTTTTATAAGGGAGGAGAGGGGTACCTTTGGAATAACTAAAACTATTATTTTATTATAAAGTAAAATTCGGTTTTAAATAGCTCAAAATTGATTTATTTCGAATCTAAGGTGGGGATGGGTTGAAATATTCTCATCCAATAGATTTTAGACAAGTTTAGGTCATTATATTAACCTTATCTTTTAGTTTTAACTCTTAGTTAATTAGATTGACATTTACCATGTCACTTTGTATTTTTATATTATATAGTTAATAAACTTACCATACACATCCAAGCGACCCCCAAGTTGTTTTTTATTAATATATATAACCTTATCTAAGTCATTTGGCCGAACCTTTGATTTTTAGGAAAAAAATTACAATTAATAATATAATATTTGTTTTAAAAACTATGTTATGTCAATTTTGACACTATTCAATAGTTGATTTTTTTTGAAACTCATAACAGAATGATTACTTCGACCAAAGTTAATTAAATCAATTCTAAAATGTCATATTAAACTAGAAAATTAGTTTAGTTCATAAAAAGTCTCAAATTATTTTTATTTGGGTATTTATAACATCAATTATGTCAGTATTTCATTAATAAGATAATTAATGCATCATCGTTGTGTCATAAATAAATTAAATTATTTAAAGTCTAAATATTAAAAATAAAATACCATTATGTAGGAAATCTTATTATATTTCTAATGAATCATTGTAGACGAATTTATCTTATGTATAACCCCATATTAAAAATTATTTACTTATTAAACTTTGATTGTAACTATTTTAACCCTTCTTTAAATAAATTAATAATAAATGTCCTAATCTAGTCCAAGTGGGTCTAAATGATCATATTTTATTCCTAAGGTTGTTTTTGGTCGAATTATACTTGTCCAATAGAATTAGTACATGTGTTAGGGTAATAATAATATCATTTTTACCCTTAATTACCCTATTTACTTTTAATCATGGTAAAAAAAGTAAAAAGTTACTATTCACCAAAAATTATTTTCATCTCATTGAACCACATTTTACTTACTAACATCAACCGTGTCTCTCAGATTTTTGAAATTCCACTCATAGAAGCGGTAAAATTATGTTTTATGAAAAATTCATTTTTTAACTACCACTTAGTGGTTTCACTATTCATCAAAAAATGAAAGTTTCCAGAAAAATACCAAAAATTAGCCTAAGCTATATTTAATATTATGAACTCAAAAATGATGTCTATTTTACCAAATTCAAAACATATTAGTTTCATTAATTAATTTAAAAAGTAATTCCCTTCGTCAAAACAAATAGCGTGTTTTTAATAGATAATAACCATCAAAAGATTGACACTTGTTTATGACTGGTTTAAATGTGAAATTACATCCAATGACCAACATTCTATTAAATTGTAAAAATATATTCTAAATATATTTTTAAACCACTCAAATTAATAATTTATCACTATTAATTATTTCTATTAAAAAAGTTCTTTTTAATTAAAATTTTGTAATTTTCACTATTAATCAGAATATGAAAGTTATCCGAAAAGTACCAAAATTTCACCTTAAGCTAATTTTGATATTTCGAATCCAAAAATAAAGTCCATTTTGAAAAATAAAATTTAAAAAATTTCAAAAAGTGGTTATTACTATTCATAACGGCTAGTTTTAATAATATTTTAATAGCATATCATTGTTAAGTGAATATCGGTATTGCGTACTACACACGCTATCGAGGAAGGTCGCGATTGCATGTAATGCAAGACATGTCAAGGATGTGTGTTGAGCAAGCTCCTTTTGGTGTAGCGTACAACACAAGACATTAATGAAAAGAATATTTTTCATAAAATCTCGGGGTGTTACATTGGCCGAGCTTGAATGCTCAAATTGGTGTGAGAAGGAGAGGGAGGAGGTGCCCTTTTATAAGGGAGGAGAGGGGCACCTTAGGAAAATCTCAAAATATTATTTTATATTAAGGACAAATTCGGTTTATAATGGTTCCAAAGGGTCTTATTTCGAAGCTAAAGTGGGGATGGGTTGAAATCCTCTCATCTAATAGGATTTAGACAAGTTTAGATTATTATTTTAACCTTATAAATTAGATTTAACTCTAAGTTAAATAATTTAACTTTTACAGTATCTTTTTGTTTTCTTACACTATATGGTTAATAAACTTACTATATCAAGCCAAACGAACCCCAAGTTGTTTATTATTAATATATATAACCTTATATAAGTGATTTGACCAAACCTTATATTTTTAGGAATAAAATAACAATTAATAATATAATATTTGTTTTAAAAGCAAATTTATGTCAATTTTGACACTATTTGGTACATGATTTTTATGAAATTCATAACAGAATGATAAGTTCGAACAACGTTACTTAAATCAACAATAACATGTCATATTAACCTAGAAAATTATCTTAAGTCATAAAAAGTCTCAAATTTCATTTATTTGGGCATTCATAACATCAATTATGTCAATATTTCATTAATAAGACAATTACTGCATCATCTTTGTTTCATAATAAATGATAATTATTTAATACCTAATAATTATAAATAAATTTCTATGATGTAGATAATTGTATTAGATTTCTAGAGACTATTCATGTTCTAAGTTTCATGATGTTTATCACTAAATTAAAATTATTATACTTATAGGATTTAAGAAAGTGACATGTTTTCACATTCTTTGGTTTTAATAATAATTAAATTATTTTAATGGACAAAAGTTCATAAAATGAATCTAATCCGACCCTTAGGTTATATGGGTCTACTTTTAGCCATCCAATAGGATTTTTCCAAGTTTTATGGTAATTTTATAATCTTATATTTACCCTTAATTACCCGATTTTCCTTTAATTATAGTAAATAAAATTTACCGTAGTTACTATTCACAATGCCCAAAAATAAAAAGTAGCTTATTAACATAATTTGAATCCACTGATTCCAAATATAGAATCCATTTTTCCAAATTCAATACACAAAAGATTCAGAAATTAAATTAAAATTAATCCCGTTGTCAAAAGAAAACAGGTTTTTCTTTAAAACATTGCAAAAGATTGAATTGATTTAACCTACGAATTCAAGGTAAAATCAATGCTAATGACATAAATTATATTAAATTGTAAAAATATATTCTATTTATACATTAAAACCATTCAATATTATAATTTAAGAACATATGATATTTTGATGAAAAAAGTTGTTTTTAATTAAAATATAGCGTGTTGTTACTATTCATTAAAATATGAAAGTTATCGGAAAAATATCAAAACTTTATCTAATGTAAATTTTTATATCCTGATTCAAAAGAAGAATTTTATTTCATCAAATTAAACTTATAAACATGTCATAAAATATATTTAATGTTAGTGCACCATCAAAAGGTGGCAAAACTACATTTGTTGAAAAATACTTATTTTACCCGAAAAATATATTTTGTTCTTATACCATGTTCTAGAAAATGTGTAAGATGAATAATAATGTTATAAAATTCAAAATTTATTTAACATTATTCATAACGGCTAGTTCATAACAATATTATAATAATATATCGTTGTTTAGTAAATCCTGGTATTGCGTACAACACACGCTATCGAGGAAGGTCGTGATTGCGTGTAATGAAAGCCAAGTCAGGGTTGCCTGTAGTGCACGACTCCTTCGTTGTTGCGTATAATATAATCCAACCATATTTTATTTATACATTGAATATATATATATATACACACTCAATGTTGCGTAGAATAACTTCTATCAAATGAACTTGAAAATTGTGTGTAACAAGAGCCAAGAAATATGTTGCGTATACTGCAAGCTAATACGGTATTGCGTATAGCACAAGATAATCTTGGTGTGTCGTACAATATAAGATATGAATGAAAATAAAAATAATGTATCTTATAAAATCTCGGGTTGTTACATTTTTCACCATAGAGATAGTGTCTCCAAATCATCAAAGCAAAGATTACAGTAGCTAACTCAAGATCATGAGTAGGATTGTTTTTCTCATGAATTTTCAGCTATCGTGATGCATAGGAAATAACTCTATCATTATGCACAAGGACACAACCAAGTCCTTTCTTTGATGCATCACTATAAATAAAAAACCCATCATTTCCCGATGGTAGAGTCAAAATAGGAGCATTGACAAATCTTCTCTTCAGTTCTTCAAAACATTCTTCACACTCTTTTTTACAAACAAATTTAACCCCTTTACTTGTGAGCTTTGTTAATGGGTTATCCAATCTTGAAAATTTATGGACGAAATGTCGATAATAACCTGTTATGTTAATAGAACGGTGTGCCTCAGTTATACTCGTCGGTGCTGGCCATTCTTTGATTGCTCTTATCATAGAAGGATCAACATAGATTCCATCCTTAGAGACAATATGGACAAGAAATGATATCTCCTAAATCCATAATTTACACTTTCTAAACTTCTCATATAATTCATGTCTTCTAAGAGTCTTAAAGATAATGCGCAAGTTATTTTCATGATCCTAGTAGCTTTTGAAGTATACCATGATATCATCAACAAATAACACCACAAAATCATCGAGATATTCCTTGAAAACTCTATTCATTAGATCCATGAATATAGAGGGAGCATTAGTCAATCCAAAAGGCATTACTGTAAACTCGTAATGCCCGTACCTGGTTTGAAATGCTATTTTCAGAATGTCTTCCTTCTTCACACACAATTGATGGTATGCAGATCGAAGGTCAATATTTGAAAAGTATTGACCTCCTTGCATTTGATCAAATAAATCATAAATGATAGGTAGGGGATACTTTTTCTTTATTGTTATAGCATTGATTTCCCTGTAGTCGATACATAACCTCATAGATAGATCTTTATTCTTAACAAAAAGGACAGGGGCTCCCCATGGGGAAACACTAGGGTGAATAGATCCCTTATTACTCAATTCCTCTAGTTGTCTCTTTAGTTAAACTAATTCCACAGTGGCCATTCTATAAGGGGTCTTCTATATAGGCCTTGAACCATGAATTAAAGAAATGGAAAACTCAATTTCTCGTTCTGGAGGATGTCCAGGTAAATCTCCCGAAAACACATCAACATATTCTCTCACAATAGGTACATCCTCTATTTAAACATTCCTTTCCTCACCCAAAGTCATTTTATTCTCTTCCTCCCCGATAATTGAATTTAGTTGAGCTACTGGGGGTGGATCTAGGTAAGAATTAGGGGGTTATGATTCCTCTCTAAAGATAAGGTGTTCCTTATCATCATCATCATCAAAAATTGTAACCTCCTTCTTCTTACAATAAATTTTTGCATCATGGTCTGAAATCCAATCCATACCAAGGATTATATCAAATTAAATCTTAGGTATGATGATGGTATCTGTAGATAAAGAACATTTATGTGCTCTAATGGGGACTGATTCACAAAACACTGTTTCAATGACACTTCCCTTAGGAGTTTGGACTGACAACTCCCTTGTTAAATCAAACTTGAAATATCTAATTTTATTAGAAAAATTGGAAGAAATGAAAAAATGCGATGATCTAGAATCAAATAAATCATTTTCTAAAATTGAGAAAACCATTAGATTACCTTCTACCACGTCTTTCGGGGCTTCAACCTCAGTAGTAGTGATTGTATAAGCTTGGCCTTGGTCCCTAGGCCTTTTCTGAGGTAAGTTTCCCTGACTCTTAGGAAATTCATTTTCATAATGTCCCATCACCCTGCAATTGTAGCATTGAACATTGGTAGAATATTTATTTTATTTACAATCACCTACTAGAAGACCTTTCTTTCCACACTTGTAGCGTACTCCTTTTCCTTTTAGACATTCACCAGGGTTCTTCCTTCCGCAATTATCACAAGGTGGAAATTCAATTTTTCCCTTCATCCCTGTTTCCTTATTTCCTTTCTCAGAGTGTTCACCAGATCTATTATTCTCTTTCTTTGATTTAAAGTCATAAGACTTAAGGAATTATTTTTCTATCTTGATAGCACACAAGACAATATCATCGTATGAAGAGAAGGAATGTGAGACCAATGATTGACGGAGAAATGATTTTAACCCATAAAATAAACGATCAATCTTACTTCTTGGGTTACTTATATAATCTGAAGCATACCTTGCTAGCCTTGTAAATTTACCCTCATAATTTGCAACATTCTCATCCTCCTTTTGTCTCAGAATCAGAAATTGCCTTTCCATATCTGCTCGATGGTCACGAGAAAAGTATTTTTCTAAAAACAGATCTTTGAACTCCCCCATTCTATATTTGATACTTCATCATATTCCTTCATGTTTTGAATCAATGAAAAACATTGATCAGTATCTCCAGTGAGGTGGTAAGCTGCCATGATAACCTTTTCCCTTTCACTACTCTCAAGGAATGGAATAGTTTCTCTACAAGTTTTATCCATTGCTAAGATACTAAGGGATTTTTACTCCGATTGAATGTTGGTGGTCGTTGCCTCATGAAGCGATCTAACATTGATCCTCCATGCTGTGAATCAGGGTGCTCCATATGGGTAAGGTTATTATTCATAACCTGAGTGAGTTGTACCAGTACAATGATTAGCTATTTAGAACCAGTTGCATCACTAGCACAACTATAATTATCGTGAGCAGGAGGTAAATCTCTAAATGGAGTGCGTGCATTGATACAGTTTCCATTTCTTTTACTAGGATCCATTTCTAAACAATGGAATAAACTAGATCAGTTTATGAATCAAAATACATAATTCCATACCTGTAAAACACTTAACATAAATTGAACTATTTATGGATATAATCCATAATCATAAAAATGTTTTCTTTGAGAAAGTATATAATCATAAACTCTTCAAAATGGTTTGTAAATAAAACGAGAATATCTTAAGCATATCCCCCGGGAGTGTCGTTACCAATAGTGCATCAAGCCCCGTTTTCGTTCACCCATTTCCATACGAGCCTAGATCAAAGTGGTGTTTTTAGGTTTTACCCATAGGTACAACTGTTACAGAGCCACCTTTACCTGCATGTATTCAGACAGGGATGTATTGCTCAGAAAAATCACAAAATCTCTACAATACTGAAATTATAGGAAGTTCTTCTATACTAATCCTCAAAGCCTATCTTAGGGCTATGTTCTCTAATCAGAGTTTATCTAAATCTAGCTTCCAAGGATTGTATTAAAATTCATCTGATACCAACTGTAACATCCCGACCCCAGTTACCCAGAGTCTGTGCATTATTTCCTAACATTGGCATGATCATAAGGAAATAATTTCTCGAAAGACCGATCAGTTTAGTATTATTGGAAACAGTACTCATACATAAGTTTAACTTTACAACTTGAAAAGAAATACAACACAAAAATATTTCATTAGAAACATCCATGCCTCCTATATTATGCCTGCAGGTCACTCACAACTAACTTCTTCATATCTTGGGAAAAATAAACATAAGAAAGGGGTGAGCTCAAATGCTCAGTAAGGGTAAGTAATAAAATAGAAAATGACATAAATATTAAGCATGGTAAATAATTAAAGCCACCTTCCATTACCAATAATAAACATGAATACTTTTATGGAAAGAATATAAGCTGCGTAAATAATTCCATAATAAAACATTATCATGGGTATTCTACTTGTCGAATGACCACATGAACCATACATATTATTTCTACAATGATGGAATGTATAATTCTGGACATTCTGAAACATTTTGTCAAGGCCTCGACCAAGACGTCTAAAAATGATTAATTCCTCGACCAAAACCATAAATCAAATTGGGAAAGGGCCTCATTCAATTCCATGTATAGTTGTCTCATGAGATCTACCAATTAATTGAGGAGCAATAGTGGGATCCACCCATCACTTACTAAGTCTAATACATTTCTCATATGAAAGGGTTTATACATATCATAAACATTTGTATTAAAACTAGCATAGGAAATGTAAATAATTTAACCATAAATCAGGAATGGTGTAAAAATAGCACATCCATAGTCAAACATATCACAAAACCTTCAATATAATATGGAAGTTTTGTATCTTAATAAATCAACTCCAAATAAACATAAAACCCATCAAAGTATGTTGACATAGATGAAATCAAAACCCTTTTTAGAGAAATATTTCTTTCTATTTTAAAATCATTTAAGAGTCACATAATTATAAAATAAAACATATACTTTGAAAATATTATTATAATCTTATAAGGGATGCTTCGAAAAGTTTATAATGGTAGAAAATAGTTGCACCCGCTGTATAAGTTAAAAAAGACATTGTTACCTTAATTTTGTCAAAAAGTATAAAAATGACCTTGTTTGGAAAATGACAGAAAGATTCCTTTATAAATATATTATAAAAAGTCAAACAAGGGTATAAATGACTTTAACCCATATTCTGTAAAAAAGTAATAATTTTTTGAAATACATTTTTAAGAAACATGTATGTGGATGATAGAGGTCCCGGAAGATAATTATTTATAAACAACCTCGGATAATGAAGAGATTGTGAAATAAACCATTACCTTGTACTTTTACTTGGTTGAGGGTAAGTTAACCTCATGTATAATGGTGAAATAATTATTACTAAATTATACAAGAATCATATAGATTAATATGAAATCATATATGATCTTTTAACATTTATTTATTAATAATATCCTAGTATTATCATTGTTTCAGGTGTTAACAGATTCGTCTTTCATTATATTCTTTGTTATGTGAGCCATATGTTTTATGGATGGGATGTATATTATTCATATCCAGAATGATATCAAGTCCTTAAACCTTATTTTTAATCATAAAATGTGAATTATACTTGAATGGATATGATGGGGAATGGAACTTATTGCGTTCGTGGAGACGGTAGTCCGTACGTACGCACGGGCGACAATATCATTATTTTGATATTAAAATAATATATAATTGGATAGAATATAATATATAAAGAATCATTATCATGTTATATTTATTATTTACATGAATTACACATAATTATTATACCCATCCAAGTAATAATGTTATGAATAACAATTACACCCGACGTGGAGACGTTAAGCCGTACGTACACACGTATGGTGACATGTCATTCAAAGGATGGTTATAACACTGAATATGGTTGTAACATATTTATAATAACATCACAGTATATAGAAGATACTGGATTTTTTATATTAGAATGCGAATAACAACGAAAGAAGAAGTTGAAGATGAAAGGATCTTGAAAGTGGGTGGTGAAAACATTACCTCTTCTTCGGGTTCTTCATTTTGATTTGATAAAAATGGACCCTTATGTTGGCTTTATGACTAAAGGAAGGCCTATAGGATTAAGGGAGGATATTTTAGAGGACATTTGGGTAGAGTTTTTCCAAACCAAAAGGCTTTTAAGGTACGAAGAATTGGTAAGAAGTGGTTCCCTTTTATAAGGGGGAGGATGGGCTCTTTAGAAAAAACGTAAAGTATTAATTTATAATAAATTAATATTCTGTTTATCATAGATCTAAAGTGGATTATTAAAAGTATAATTTGGGGATAAGTATAAATCCTTTCATACAATTGATTTTAGAAAGGTTTTTATCACTATATTAACCTTATCATTTATATTTAACTCTTAGTTAATTAGATTGACATTTACCATATCACTTTGAATTTTTATATTATATAGTTAATAAACATACAATATACATCCAAGAGACTCCCAAGTGGTCCATTAATGATACAAATATCATGATATAAGTCGTTTGGACGAACCTTATATTTTTAGGAATAGAATATCAATTAATAATATAATATTTTTTTTAAAACTCTTTTATGTCAATTTTGTCACTATTGGGTATTTTTTTTTGATAATTTTATAAATGAATTTTTAATTCAAAACAGTTTACATAACCAATCCTAATATTTCATATTAACCATGAAAATTAGTTTAATTCATAAAAAGTCTCAAATTACATTTATTTTGATATTTATAATATCAATTATTTTAATATTTTATTAATTTGGTAAATACTGCATCATTTTTGTGTCATAAATAAATTAAAATATATAATGTCTAAAAATTATAAATAAAATTCCATTATGAAGGTAATCTATTTATCTTTATAATTAATATTTATAATTGAATTTATCTTATGTATAAACCTATATTAAAAATGTTTTAGTAATTAAACGTTGACTTTAACACTTTTACCTCTTCTTTGAATTAAATAATAATAAATGTCTTAATATAATCCAAGTAGACCTAAATGACAATTTTTTCTTTCTAAGGTTGGTTTGGGTCGAGATACAATTGTCCAATAGAATTGGGACATGTGTTATGGTAATATTAATATCATTTTTACCCTTAATTACCCTATTTACTTTTAACCGTTGTAAATAAAAGTAAAAAGTTTCAATTCACAGAAAATTATTTTTATCTTATTGAACCACATTTTACTCCTTTATATTAACTGTGTCTCTCGGATTTTCTAAATTACACTCAATGAAGTGGTAAAATTATGTTTTATGTGAATTTTTAAATTCTCATAGGAGGTGTGTAAAAGACGGTGAAAAGTTCAATAAAATTTTTATACATCTAAAATTATTCTAAACTAACTCCAATGAATTACATTGAAATTATATAGGTATTATGTATCTATTTTAACCTTAATTAAATTTAAATAAAATTAATAATTATTTAAATTAAAATTTGGTTTTAAACTATAACTTAGTGTTTTTTCACTATTCATCAAAAATTGAATGTTTTCAAAAAAAATACAAAAAATTCACCATAAGATAATTTCGATATTCCAAATCCAAAAATTAAGTTCACTTTGAAAGATATATTTTATAAAATTTAAAAAAGTAGGTATTACAATTCATAACATCTAGTTTGATTGGTTGTGGTGTGCGTTAGAACTCGAAGTTGCGTACAACACACGCTACTGTATTATTAAAAGAGAAGCGTACCGTGTAATCTTGGGGTGTTATAATATAAATATGAGTATGAATATAAATATAAATATAAATAAGAATATGAATATAAATATAAATATAAATATAAATATAAATATAAATATAATTATAATTATAAAAATAAAAATAAAAATAAGTAATAATATATATATAAATATATATATAAATATAAATATAAACATAAACATAAATATAAATATAAATATAAATATAAATATAAATATAAATATAAATATAAATATAAATATAAATATAAATATAAATATAAATATAGTTATATTTATAATTATAAAAACAAATATAAACATAGATATAGATATAGATATAAATCTAAATCTATATGTAATTAAATACACACAAACATTTATTTATCAATATAATTACACACACATAAAAATATATAAAAAAAATAGGAATATATAAGTATATAAGTATATAAAATTATATATTATAATTTATTTTCATATAGATATATCAATGTGTTGTTATTTATTATTTTTAAATAAAAACTATATTTCTTTGAATCACGACTTGGTAAAAAATTTTAATATACAGACATTGGTAATGTTTTAGTTGTATTTATTTCTTAAAATTATTCCAAGGATGCTCTCCCCTTTTCTTATAAAATGGAAGACGTTTATTTAGAGGGGATAAAAGTTGTAATAAATTGTGACATAAATAGTTAAATTATAGTGAGATTCTAAAATTCTCATTATATGGATGAGGGTTAGGATTTATATTATATTGAATTCATTCATGGGCATTGTTATTCTATTCCATTGTCTCATTAAAAAGATACTAGTCCATAGATGCTTCATAGGATATCAAAAATGGAGAATTAACCAAATTTCAAGATGATGTTTAGAAGATACTATATACTCACTTCCTAGACTAATTTGATACTGATATCTTAGTCAAATAACAAATAGATTTTCAAGGAAATCATTCACCAGAAAATCTGACATCCTTTAAATATGATGTAGTTTCTAATCCGAAGGATTTGGGGTTAGTTGCTAATGTTTTAGAGTATAAATATTTCTAGCCTGGGGATAATAACATATTCCTCAATAATTAATGAATTTTATTGGTAAAATAAATTATATCATAATAAAGGGATCCAAATCTTATATTAAGAAATATTAAACGAATAAATAAAATAAAAATTTGTAGAAATGAAAAATAAAAAGATTTAATGGTTTTTAATGGTAGTGGAGTAAATGATGGGGGAATGTTTTGGGATTATGCGTAACTTCCCAACGGATTAAATTCACAAGTTGTGGTTTCTATCTTCAAAAAAATACTCCATAGTCATTAAATCTAGGAGGGAAGTCAAGTTATAAATTTAAATCCCATGAGTTTTTTCCATCAAGGGTTTTGGGGGGGTAAATAATATTATTCCATTATGGTTTAATCTAGTTTATACTGAATCCCTATTAACTTAATTGCATTATATTCTAATAGAATTGTCGGTAAAAACATTGGGGATGGAAATCAATTAAGTCATCAAATCATGGAAAAAATGAAACATCCTGGGTATTTTAATGTTTTTGAAATTTCTCTTCAAATTAGTATAAAATATTTTATGAGGAGTTGTTGGAAGAAGAACAACAAGTGGTTATAGAGTAGAAGAAGAGAAAATAATAGAAGGATTTTAGTTTTTTAATATTACAAAAAGTTTGTTGATATTATTCAACTAAAATATCATGGTCGATTTTATGTTTTTTATTAAAATGAATGTGTTCCAACATTCATAGAGGTATAATGAAAGATTCATTAAATTTTACTTATGTTAATTTCTCTCACTTAATTTATAGAGGCGAGCATGTGGACCATGATCCATATATCTTGGCTCCTTATGATAAAATTATATATTATGTGGATGATAATGTACAAAAATGATGAAGTGCTTTGGGGGACTTGAAATAGATATACATTTATGATATGGTTAACAAAGTTGAAAAAGTAATATATGGTAGTAAAACCCATCAAATATAAAAAAATCAACTATTTTTCACTTAGAATATTTAACTATTAGAACTAAAATGGAAGGGTGAATATACAAATGTAATTATAGTAATTAAGGTTGATGAAAATGTATATAATGAAGATTAAAATATTTTAATGTAAAAAATAAATAATGTAACATCATAAATTTCAAAACATTAAGTGTTATTTGTTCGTAATGTATAAATTTTTTACTTATAATATTATGTGTTAGCACTAATTTTTAAATTTTTTAAATATCATGTAAAAATGTGGATATAAATAAAAAAATCATGTAAGGTACAAATCAATAGTCCGTTACAACAATATCAATCTATAATTTATTATAATTTAATTATATTTATTATATTTACTATGTTTTAACTCATTTTTATTAATTTATACTTATATTAGTTAAATTTTATGTACATTTACTCTACTCTAACTATTTTTAATATAGTAATTAATCTTATAAATAAATTTCAAGAAACAACTATATCGACATATGAGGGAACACTGTCTTTATAATCATATTCAGTAAACTTGTCTGATTCTATAATATCAGAGAATATTTTTGAATATTCAACTAACCCGACTAATGCTTTTACTCAACTATATAATGAGGTTATTATGTGTGACTAGTTAATTACATAACCTTCTTAGGGATAATATAGGGTAACCATTAAAGGTATATAAATCATTAAAAAATTATATATTTATATTAACTATTGAATTAATTTGTTAAGAAAATAAAAATAAAAGTAGAAGAGATAAAAATATGAATATTATAGATTCATTAGACATAAATGAGCTATTGTAAATCCATGTAATGTCATGACTAATTTATTATATTTGATTATTAGTTTAAATTTTGTGTGTATAAATATTAGAAATCTAATAATTCGTTACTTTGTTTCACATGTTTATTCATTTTCATATATCTTATATGATTTCACATATATGTATAATAAAAAATCTAGGTATGAAATGGGTGTTATTAATGTTGTTTTTAGGGAATAATTTAAATAAAACATCTCCAAGCATTCATTAAAGATATGGGAAATTTACAGAAATCTTGTATCAGGTGCAGTGGAAGTTTTTTTGATATTAAAAATGATTCATCTCATGATGTATAAATATAATTTATAGTAACCAAATAACATAAACACATAAATATTATAATTTTTTATTAACGTAACTATTTTTTCAGGAAATTTCTTGGAAAAACATATCAAATTAAGAAAAAAAATCCTCATACTACTGGTTCTTACTATTTTCAAGGAAAATATTTATCTTATTAATATTATGTTAATTATGATTTATTTTATTATATTAAACCTATTTAATATTTTTCTAACTATTTTATGTATACATTTTTTATGGTTTATAACATAAGTAACCAAGTTTAAATAATAGAGTTGTGACTTTATGTTCGCTGAAAACCTGACAATTTTTTTATGAATAAACCAATCAGATGCACTTAGGAAAATATTTTTAGTAACAATTTAATATTACGTAAAAACTATTTATAGATAATAATTAAATTTATCTAATTAGAAAATATTATGAAGATTATATTAATATTAATATAATTATTTATGTAATCGTATTTTCTAGATAAAGTTCATGAATATTTAGTGTAAACCCTTTGATATCATCACAATTTTCATAAAATGATGTTGTTACCCATGTTTCAAGGAAGAAAAATCCTTGATGTGTACAAGGGATATATTTTGGATAGATCCCATTGTATACAATTGGTAGAAAATATTTGTCCTGTACTGTTACACCATAAACTAGGTGGTACAAGTATTTCCTTCGACAAAGATGTTCAAAGGGAAATTTTATGTTAGAAAGTAATGGTGATGGAATATGGATCATATAAGAAAACATAGGATCCTTTTTAGTAAAAATTTAAAAATTACTCAGTATTTTTATCCAAAATGATGTAAGACATGATGCCTAAGGAAATTTATAACTAGTTATCTCCTATTTAAATGGTAAATTTTGAACTAAATCAATTGATGATTATGGTTCATAGTGAAAGTATCAATTTAATTATATTATTTCCATTTCATTACGAATATATTTTTATATGGGTTGGATTGAAATAGTGAAACTATACCATGTTTGTTTTGTTATTTTCCTTAATTTTCTATATTTTGGTAGAATAGTTTTCCTTTAGTTCATTTATTTGCTTAACTTTGGTGCACTATAAGCTATTTGTTACTATTTTTTTCAATTTATATAATAAAAAAAATATTATTTTATATTTATTTTATATTTTATATTAAATGAAATGAAAATATTTTAACATGTTTTTTGATGTCATTAATTAATGTTCATGTCAACTATAGAATATTTACATCTCATTTCATTATATTTTGTAGATATATTGTTATGATATCAAGTATAAATTTTATTCTATGAAATAAATATATTATAAATTATGGTAAAATTCCATAGCTAAATAGTGATAGTATATAGTGTTGTGATTGAAATATAAAATTTTATAGTGACATCATATTAAGAGTGAGATTGTTAACTTGACAAACTAAACCAGAAGTGAAAATATTTATTTTTTTTGAAATATATATTACTTAAATTTTAAAATAATGAATTTACATAACATTAAAATGATATGATGTAATTTATATTCCATAACATTTTTATTGAAAAGTAATGAAAATACTTCAATTATGTAGGTTTGTTAATATTTAATAGAACATATTGATTTTTCGGTTATTTTGTTATTTTTTAATTTTAATGGATGTGATATGTTTTTTTCCTTTTTTCTTTAAGGTTTTAAATTTATTACTAGTAATAGATTCTAGAAGTTGGAAGAGGGCTGATTCTGAATAGTAATTACTTTCACGATACTCTTAAGAGAGATGTTTTCATGGATTATTATTTTAGTGGATAATATTTATTAAACATTATAATGTATTATACTGTAAATATTTATTTTGTACTCATTTTTTTATTTTTGTCAGGATTTTGTTTTAGTCATTCATATAGTGATGTAGTGTAATTTGTGTACAACGAGTTAAAAGAAAGCGGTGGAGGTGGTGGGTGAGGGTGGATGTTTGGAGTAACAAACATGTTTTTTTGTATATTAATAATGACTAGTGGAATTTTAATGGGGATTTAGTTGATGTATCGGGAATTTGTGTAATGTTTATTATTGTATGGAATATATTTTGATGAAATTAATATTCTTTTGAAAATTTAATTGAATTATGTGTAATGAAATTTTATTTTTCACATTTATATATATATTTGTTTTTTTATTATTTTTAATATTAGTTAAAGATTAGGAAAAAACCACTAAATATTTTATATATTTCTTTTTAAAAATGACACCAAAGATAATTTATTTAGTGGTGGTTGAGATTTTTGACTAATAATTTTATAAAAAAACCACCATTATATGTTTAAAATTTTCCACTAATTAAAAAAATGGAAACATTATAAATAAAAATAAAATAGAACAAAACCAAACAAAATTAAATAGATAATTCGGTATTCATTATGGTTTACTAAACTGTCACTAGTATGTTTAAAAGTAGTCTAAATCCTTGTCAAACAAACAAATAGAATTTTTTAGATTTTTTCTTATTGTGTTTAGTCTAGTTTGATTAAATTATACAATGATGTTATATTGATATGTATATACATATGAGTGTAACACCCTAACTTAAGGGACTGAATCTCAAGGCTTGAGCAAGGATACCACATGGCCAAGAACATGTTCCTCAATTGTGAGAGGTAAATTACAAGAAAAAATAATACAGTAAATCATTAAGGGATAGATTAAACCACAAGAACAAGACCTAAACTTATACATTTAAATGTAAAAATCATTTAAGTAAAACCATTTTAAATAAAAAAGTTATTGTTAATAACATTGATTAGAAAAAAATTGACATTAAAATGAAATAAGAGATTTTTCACCCAATGGGTTTCAATATTTTAATTAATCAATTGATTTAATATTATATTAGTATATTTTTTTAGTTTTCAAGAGTTTTATACCAAAAATTTTAAAAATGTAATGGAATTTTAGTGTTCATGGTCAGCTATAAGAATAGTAAACACTACAGAGCCCATGAAATTAGATGTCATATGATATTGTTATTTGGTTTGGAAAGCATGTGGTTTTTACACCATTTATTCTCCCAATGGTAACCATGAATCAATGTCTTGGAAAATTAATAAATGTAGAACTATTTCTACACAATTTGTAAAACCATGTGGGCATACCATGCCAGTTAAAAAAATTAATTTTTTTTCTCATTTTATTTGTTTTAATTTTTTCTCTCCCCTATTTATTTTCTATATGTCATGGATACCCTCTCCCTTGTAGCTTTTCTCCCTCCTATAGCTCCCACCCCCTCACGCTACCTTCCTTGATGCAAGCCCTTTTTGGTGGCCTCCATCACACGACACTCTTTGGACAATCCTCTCTATGCACGAAACCTATGAAGAGTCCCCATACCCCAACTCACACTTCTCCCCTAACAGCTGGCTCCTATATAGTTATTTCACTTGTTTTATTTTTGTTAATCAATTATATCCTCCTCATAAGGGTTCATTTTTCCTTCCTCCACCTTTATCATTTTTTCTAATTCCCTTATGCCTCCCTTTAGCTTAGCAAAACCTTAGGTCTATGGATTTTCCTATTTTTGATGTTTTTCTCGATTTTATGGTTTATTGGAAACATTATTCCCTTATTATGTGTTTAATATAGGGAGACACATTTATTCTCTCTGTGGATTTGTTCTACTTGATTTGAGGTAGATTTCCCCATTTTTAAGACTTAATTTTTTGAACCTTTTATTACATGGTGTTTAAAATTATTTATCTTATTAATTATTACCACATGTGAATGTTAAATTGAGTTTTTTAAATGTTTCAATGTTTTCATCATTTCAAATAATGAATTTACATGGAATTTCAAGTTAAACATGAAATTATATGTATTTTAAAAATGTTGAAATGATTATTCAAAAACAATTGAGATGCATAGAATTGGTTTGACCTCATTTGGGTACCAAAATAAATTTAAATGCATCATTCTGGGACGTTTTATGAAATTTAAGTAACATTTATATTTAATTCTTATAAGGGGGTTTCAAATAGATTCTTTATATTTTTTTAAAAAGATCATTGGAAGTGGGTTTTAATGGATTGCCGAAACTTCATGTATGAAAAAAATATTAAATTTTTTTATTTTGGATAAAAAATGACATTTAGAAAAAATATCTTGAGATATACACACACAAATATATGTATATGTATATTAATATGGTTCTGCATATATAAATATATATATATATATATATATAAGTTTATTAATGTAATTGTGATTGTGGGAATTTGTGCTACATGATTGTTATATATATATATATATATAAATGTATAAGTATATATAATTATAACTCTAGAAATATTGTTTTTAACTATTAGTTTCTTGAATATAATTAAGAGGCACATTTGTTACTTATGAAATTTCCAATGGTATGCACGTGTGGGATCTTCTATTGAACCCTATTCGACACGATGGACTTAGATTATGGACCTTAGTGAATGATTTATGTTTTATACCATGTGATGATTATTCATTAGGGTTATTTTCCTATGAGGGAGAAATAAGTGTGAGAGAGAGTCATTTGATATGATATTTCAAACATGAATTTCTATATATTAATTTTTTTTTATTATAATTGATTTTTCTGATTACTTGTTTACTCAGCCTCATTTTACTTTTGTCATGGGAACACAAGAAGTTATGTTGGAGTCTAGAATTATGATACAATAGACATAAACGCTCACCTATTTTCCTCGAATGAATAAAAAATTTCTAGATAGGCAGTGATATTTTAATGAGGCTGGGTGTAAGATAGTCATGTGGTTTGTTATATGACAAAATATAGGTAGATAAGTGGTTGTATTGAGTAAGGTTTAAGACTATATCACTTTAGAACCTAGGTTAGATCCGATGACATCTGTTGCTATGTTTATTATATTAATATATGGGGATCCTATGGATTCCTTATATTCCATTATTTATTTGATATGTGTGATACGAGATCATGGCTTTATTTATTTATTTTTTGTAATCTATTGATGTGGTTTATTTTTTGTATTTATTTTCCAATCCATATTATGTGTGTTTGTTTTTCCTTAAGAGACTCTTTGAAATGGTTTTGAAGGATATTTTGAAATGGAAACAAAAATGTGGGATTATATCATTAAATATTTTCTAAGTGATTAAAATAATAAAAAATATAGTTTATAAAACCAATTTGTGTTTTAATTGGTTTTAAATTCAATTTAGAATTAAAATTATATTTTTGTTATTATATTTCAAACAGATCTAAATGGATCCTTATATTAAATTTTATTCATGGGGTGTGGTTATTCTTTTTCATTCCTAAAGAACTTTAGCTCAAGATGATCTATCATTTTATTTGTAAGATATTATACAAAATTTGGATGCTTTAGAGACTATATATTTATTAAAGGTTAATTTTTATTTTATGACATTAATTATGTTCTTAAATTTACTTAATTTCATTGTACCTACATCTACTTTTATAAAATGTAATTTTTTAATACAATTAAAATATTTACCTTGGACAATTATGTATTTATTTACTTTATACGGATAGAGGATCACTATATCTATGGGAGGCCAAAAGGGAACTGGAGTCATTTTCTGTTTTATTTGCATTGGTGGGAGATTTGGGGTGAGTAGAGTGTTTTTCCTTTTTATTTAATACTATATACTTTATTTTTATATGTTTTATTTTTTATGGATTTTTTATATACATGGATTATACCCATTTTTTTGTTTTTCTGTTGGGCTTTTACTCCTATTTGAGGGAGAAATCATTGACATGTGATGCTTCCTTCATTCCAATGCACTTGTTCCAGCTCTTTCAGATCGAAAACACCCTTTGCTCCTTATCATGGGCATGACTAGGCTTCTTATAAATGGAAGAATTAGGGATTTTTATGAAAAAATGGTATCAGAGGAGCCGTGTTCTTTTCTTCATAGGAGCCTTGTATCCTTCATGAGAAACTGTTATATTAATTAGGGTGTCATTGTATAAAGGATGAATCAGATGGTCATTGAGACTCATATGGTTAGTCATGGACGTGTTCTTGATCCCCACATACAATGATGATGATTGAGTCACCATGGGTTGTTCGGATTTTAATTTTGAGTTAATTGTTTTTGGATAATTATTGTTTTTTATTAATCCCAAATGACATGGTTGAGTTATCATGGGGTGGATAGATAGAATTTGGGATGGAAATTGAGATGAAATCAAGATGGAAGGTTTCCTTGTATGTAATGGAGAACCATAAAATGTTATGGTACTTTATCATAAACCCATTTGAATAAAACATTCATTATTGGAACTTTCCCCATGACTAACGTGTCCTTGTTATTCATGGATCCCCATATCATTTGATTTTGATATTTAAGCTAATCTTGAGAAATTCCTAGTGATTGGAGGTGAGTGAAGTTGGACTTATGACATGAAGATATTTGGTTTGGAATTACGGTGTTCATTGGGGTGTGCATGTATTTTAAAATTTATATTGGAAAAAATGAGTTTGAAATTGAAATTTTTTTTGAGTAAAATTAATAAGAATAACTATCTTAAGATTTAAGGGTCTTATAATAATGATATAGATATAAAAAATTATTTTTAAAGGGGATTTTGGAAAAAATGCTTTGAAAATGATCAAATTTATCTATAAACCATGAATGTGTTCCAATTTTTAAACTAATTTTAGAAATGTCTTGAAAAATGAATGAATTCGAATTTTTTTAAAAGTGAATAGTTTTAAAAGAGGGGACTTTATTAATGTTTCAAAAATGGATGTTATGATTTTATTTAAAAACTGGATGTTTGAAATTTTGTAGAAGGGTTTTTTTTGAAAATAGAGAATTTTAAAATGAAGTTTTTCGAAGCTCCATATATATTTGATTTTAATAATTTGTATTATCACTTGTTTTGTGGGACTTTTTGGTTGGGTGTTTGTGACCTGACTAGTTGAGTTCATGTTTTAGGTTATTTTAATTCTACCTCCATGAGAAATCACAGAATGATTAGATATGTTGTATCTAGTATGAATAATTGGGTAACTAATTTATTTTTTAGGTGTAGTTCCTCTAGTTAGTGGCCCTACCAAAACATATAATCGAGTGTTAAGGTTAAATTTATTTTCCCTGGGCTTGACATTAGATTTATATAATAATGGTGCCCCATTTTTGGGATTCTCAATGTTTATCATAGTTATATTGGAGGAACCAAGTTTAGTGTTGTGTGATATTGTAGAATTTGATGTGAGGAATATTATTTTGTCGTAATCATTTTTAGTGTAATTGGAAATGGTGAGATACACTGGGCATTTTTTATATAGTTTGTGCTTTGGATGATTTGATTGATAGTGCTCACAAGATGTTATTTTTTGGCGTGACTAAGCATAAAGGATGATCATGTTTCTTACGGATTATGATTTAGAGATGAATTATTTTTGTTGTTATTTTAGGGAAGATGTATTTGGAGTTTTTGTTTTGATTTGTTAGACATGGGTCATTTCAAGTCATTTCTTGGGTAACTAGGAAGGATGACCTTCAGTATGTTAATAAACTAGGATTGATGATTATTTTTTAGTCTTCCATGAGACAATGCAATATATTTTAGGTCATAGTTTACCCATACAAGTATAGTTACCCAGATCTAAGACCCATGTCTGTTATTATTTTATTATTTTGTGGAATTTATTTTATAGTTTCTTTAGTTATTCAATGCAAGTTCTTCTATTGGAGTGATGAATCTCTTGGAGAGTGTTGTTGTTGTTGGCCCGCCAATTTAGATAATGTATAAATGGTTGAGATACCGAGATAGCTCTAAAGGTTCATTAAACCTTTTTCCCTTAGTGTTTAAGATCAACTTGGATATTTTAGACATTAGTTGAGGAGATAATTATTTGATTCGGAGGAATCATTCTAGTAGGTGTTTTTTGATAGTCTTCTGTCATTTATTAATGGTTATATGGGGGGAATAATGGGCTATCATTGGGAGAATTTTCAAAACCTATATTTTATGATTTTCTATTAATTAAATAATTGATTAATTTAATGTTATTTTGGTTTTATTTAGATATGCCAAATGTTTTTGGGAATTTAGGCTAAAACAATTAAAATATTAAAGGTTTTTCAGGGTGTACATTTATCACACATAGTTAGTAAACCATGACGATCCCATGAAATTGGACATCTCATGATAATGATAGTTGGAATTACTATCACACAATTTAATAAACCTTGAAGAAACTTAGTGGTAACTATGTTTCAGTGTTTTGGATGTATCATAAATACAACATGATTTTTCAAACTAATTGGAAAGACCGTGCGAGTTTCCATAATTTTTTAAATTTTTTTCTCTTTTTTTATTCTTTTTTTCTCCCACATATTTTTTTCTCCACCTAATATCATCTCCCCTATCACTGATAGATACCATTTCCCTCATGGGTCTACTCATCCCTTATCCAACCTCCCTCTCTATGACCCTCGGTAGATGGCTTCCCTCATGAGACACCCTTGGTTCATACCCATAAGTGTACGATACATGGGAAAAATCCCCACATCCTCCTTACATACTCCTCCCTCTGACATATCTCTTCATCAGTTATCTCTCCCACATTCATAATGTTTCATATTCAAAAGCTCAAGGATTGGGTTCCTTCTCCCTAATTTTCTTTTATCTTATTTCCCCCTACCTCACACTCCCTTTGGATTAGCCAAACCCTAGGTCAAGGGATTTACCTAATTTTTGATATTCTTCTTGATTCTAGGGTTAGTGTGGGTCCATTATTCCTAATTGAGTGTCCTACATCTAAATGGAATGTTTCGTCTTACCATGGAATTGTTTCTCTCGATTAGAGGTATGTTTCCCCATGTTTATAAATTAATTTCATAACTCTTCATTTCTAGGGGTTTGAAATTCATTATTTAATTAATTGTGCTTATATGTGGTTGTGAATGGGAATGATAAATTGTTTTTTGTAAATGTTTCATGGTTTTATTCATTTGGAATAATGACATTACCTATAATTTCAAGTAATACATGAAATATAATTTATTCTAAAATATTTTAAATAATTATTTAATATAAATTTATATTTTTTGAAACATTTTATGCCCTTTGGGTTCAAAAATAAATTTAAATGCCTTGTTTTGGAAATTTTCAGGGTTTTATGTGAAATTTTAAATGGATTCTTCATGGGGATTTAAAATGGACTTTTTATAATTTTTTTAAAACATATCATGGAAACTAAATTTCTGATGGATTTTTTAAATTCCATGTATTATAAAAATATTTAAATATTCATATTTGGATAAAAGGTGAATTTTATTAAATTTATCGTAATATAAACACACATATGTATGTATATATATAAATATATATTTTATAGTTATATATATATATAAGTATATATATACATATACATATGTATATACATATTTATGCTTAAAATTTCACTTCTCACTGTGTGAAATTTTCCTCTACGATATATATATATATATATATATATATATATATATATGAATGTATAAGTGTATATAAGGACAACTATTGAAAAGTTTTTTTAAGTGTTGGTTTCTAAAATATAATTAAAATACATTTTATGAACATAAGTGATTTCTTATGGGGTTTTTTTGTGTTTGATATCCTCTTGAACCTTGTTTGATTTGATTAACATAGATTATGGCCATTAGGGCGTGATTTGTATTTTATATCGTGTGATGATTATGAATTCATGGTATTTTATTTAAAGGGATATAAGGGTAAGGGTGAGTTATTTGATATGATCTATGACACTTTTATTACTCTTTGTTTATTATTTTTTATCATCAGTTATGTTTGCTTCTTTTTTACCCACCCTTACTCTACTTTAGTCATTAGAACCCAGGTAACTATGTATGATTCTAGACTTATGATATACTAGATATTGGCACAATACTAATTTACCCTCTTATTTAAAATAGGTCTAGATATTGTGTTCCATTCTGGTGAGGATGGGTGTCTCCTAGTTATGTGGGTTTTCATACGACAAAACATAGGTTAGTAGGTTTTTCCATAGAGTATGGGCTAGGAATGTCTCACTTTAGGACCCAGGGAAGAATCTATGGATTCTGTTTCTGTGATTTTTAGATTAGCATAGGTGGATACTCTATCTTTATTAGATTACCTTATGTATTTTATATTGGCGGCACCTAATCTTGATTCTTCTATCTTTTTACTATTTATTGATGTTCTTAATTTTTGTATTTCTTTTTTTATTCAATTTATATGTGTTAGTTTTCCCTTAAAATCCCCTCTAAAATGATTTTGAAGGATATTTTCAAATGGGAATAAAAAAGGGTGATGGCTCATCTAATATATTCAAAGTGATTTTTTTCATTTGAAATAATCAATGAATAATTTTTTCAAAACCATTTAGATTTTTATTGGTTTTAAATTCAATTATTTATGAAATACCTATTTATCTTATTATATTTTTAAATATAACTAAATGGTTATTTATTTTATTGTTTATATATGGGGTGTGGTTCCAATTGTGCATGCCTACTATACTTTAGCTCAAGCATGTCCATCATTACAGTTTTAGGATATTATCAATATTTTTTCCACTATTGATAAAATCAATTGATTTGAGGTTATTTTTTATTTTACTACAATATAAATGTGATTTTGTTTACTTGATTTAATTGGATCTGGTGTTACTTCTATATAATTTCTAAAGTGAGGACCTTTAAATGATTTAAATTAAAAATTAAGACATTTATTTCTTTCTATATATAGATTTTAGCTAAATTTGTGGTAAGATAGTAGGGCACCGAAGGATACTTAACTTTTTTTTACAGGGTAGGGTGACTGGGGGTGACCAGAGGGGTTGTTTGATTAATTTTATAAACATCCTTATAATTTATTTTTCATGTATATCAGATATATGGATGAGTCATACCATGTTTTTTTTATTTTTTTTTATAGTTATTTTACTCTTATTTTAAGTAGAGATCAATCCCATGTGGAGTTTCCTTGATGCCCAGACACTCGAGAAATCCAAAGGGGATCGATTAAACCCTTTTATTATTGTCACATTCCATCATGGGAATCAAATGGATGAATTACTCAGGTTTTTTTCTAATAGTATTCAATAATTTATAATAAAATAAAGAAAATGAGCATTATTCCATCAATTCCTCGTCTACATATTTATCATAGATTTAGAACTCACTATCAATAAAGAAGATATTCTTCCTTTTAAGTACATCATGGGAAAGCATGTCTACATGACCACTGAACTTCAGATATTGGTGGTGATTATAAACATATATAGAATTCCCTAATGACTCTAATACCCATCCATTTATGAGATATTTAAATATGTGTTATTAATGAATAGTGAAAAACCAATAATTGTTTTAAATTGATAAAGTTTATGTGTCCAAAACCTTTCAAAATCCAACTATATGTAAAAAAATATTTTCAGAATTCTATAATTAAAAAAAAACATCAAATCAACACATCATTAAAGCAATTCAAAATTCATGTTTTCTCCTTAAAAATGCACTTGAAAAAAATATTATTTCGTCTAATTATAGAAACACCTCATTTTCCCAAACCAATAAAAAATCTCTATTTTTTTGAAAATATAAATGAAATTTTGTATTTTCTAAAAATTGAATTTTAAATTCCCATTTCCCAAAAATATCCCCAATGATAAGTAACTATTGCATCAAATATGATTAATCTATTAAATGATATATTTTCCATGGATAAAATAACTATTTACATAATAAAAACTCCCAATATATTGATAGTTACCTTTTAACACTAATTAATTTACTCATTTATCCCCTTAATTTACACCCTCTAAGTCACTAATTTTCTATAGATGAAACTTATATATTTCAAAAAAATGTTCTCTCTATTTTTTTATACTTTCATAATACATTTAGGATAAATAAATAAAATAAAATATAAAATTAATGGGATTTTGGGATCAAATCAAGACCATTGGAAGTGAAATAACCCTTGAATCAAGGATTATCCATTTTCAAGAAATCAATGCACCAGAAAATGTGAAATTCTATTGTAACACACAATTATTTTTATGAGATGTATTTTTATTCTATTTTATTTATTGTTGTTTTTTAAATTTTTTTGATGTCTTATGTCGAAAACAACACCAAGATAATCTTGTGATGCATACAACATCGGCTTAGCTTGCGATATACTCAAAACAATGATTGGATTGTGTTACACATAATTTCAAGTACTTTTTATAGAATTCATTACACGCTAGACTGAGTTTAAGTGAACAACTAAATATTATTATGTTACATTATAACCTAGAAATTATAATAGGGGTATTAATATAATTAACTTAATTACGAAAATATATATTACTTGTTGGTAACAAATTAATTATAAATGATAGTAAATCATTTTTTATGTAAAATGAAATTATTTTCTGGAAAACTATTAAAATGAATATAAGGGAGTCTATAAAATAATAAAATCACTCTTGATGAATTTTATTAATGTAATAAATATGTAATATATAAAATATATTGTTTAATGTTATACCCATTTTAAATTATATTTTTTAAACTTTTACATATTCTATTTAACAAAATAAAATTCAAATTTTAATGCTGGATATAAAATTTATTTGGGACGAATCATTGATATTTTTTTGATAGCTTCAATGTTATGATGAATAAAAAAATTACTAATTCTAATTGAAAATAAATTATTTCATCGAAATATTTTATATGGTTAAATTATATTAATAAATTATTTTAATGTATAAATATAATATATTTTTATCATTCAATATAATGTATTTCACATTCAATAATTTTACCTTGAATTTTGATGTAAAAAAACTTCAATCTTTGACAATGTTTTAACATTTAAATCACAATTTTTCATTCAAACAGCAAGATTAATTTTAAATTAATTACTGAAACTTATAAGTTTTTAATTTTTAAAAATTTATTATATATTTTGAATAATTGGTTCCAAATTATATTAATATCATTATTTTAGTAAATTTAATAGTTTTTATTAATACGGTAAAAAGTTAAATTATGTAATTAAGGGTAAATATAACAATATAAAATTAAATTAACACTTGAAATAATATTATTGGATGAGTTATTTTATACCTAAACAAACTTTGGGTCAAAATGATACCCTTTAGAATCAACTACGATGAGATTAATACATTTAATATATTTTATTTATAGAAAAGTTAAATATGTCATACTCAAATTTTATTAACTAAATAATTTCTAATATATAGATATATGGAAGATAAATTAGATTATACATACTTATTTTAAATATAAAATTATTTTATTTATCATGGTAATTTATTTTTAATTTTTAGTAAATAAATAATGACCTTAATGTTTTATAAATTGATGATGAAAAAACTATTTAATTGAAGAAATTTCAATAAATTAATTTTTATTAAAATTATAATAATCATTAAAAGACCCAAAATCTTTACATACTATTATTTTAATAGTATTACTTGACCATAACCACCCAAGTGTTGAGTTATTGACCATTTTGAGACTTAGAAAAGAGATTATGAAACTTATATTATTTTATTTAAAGTGTTGTTAAACTTGTCTCATTCATGTTTTAATAAGTATAACATTTTTAATGATGGATTTTCTAGATGATATATTCGACTACAAGAATTATTTTGAAATTTAGTATATTTTTATTCAACATAGTATTCTATTTTTAATTTTTACTCCAAAAACATGTATATTAAATAATTACACCAAACTGATATAGTGATTATTTTATTAATGTAAATGTCAAATTAGTGTTACTAAAAATACAAAAATTAATATAATTTGGTATAATTATTATATAAAAAAATTAAAGTTGAACTTGAACCCCATAGAGATATAATAAAATATTTTGTTCAGGATTATCATGTTGTCTTGATAATTGTAAAAATACCTTAATAGAATAGTATCAAAATGAGGCTTTTGATATTTTGTTAAATAATGTTTTAATAAATTATTTAAAAATCATAAAATATTTTTAAAAATATATAATAATTATGGTTTACTCAAAAATGTTTTATATTGTTAATATATTCTATAATTGACATCAAATAAGTAAAAATTACACAGGTTTAATATTCAATAATTTGTTACCTTTGTTAAAATTAAAAGAGAATAAATAAAGGTAAAACAAAATGATAAGGATTAAAATGAAATAAAAATATATATAAAAACTATTTTATTAAGAGATCAAAATAATTTATCATATCATATTTTAGAATAATAAATTTTGGAAGTTTCTTATGGGCTTTTATTTTAAGATAAATTAAAAGTTTTAGAGATCCCTAAGGTTCCCCTCACATCAATTATAAAAGGTAACCTCATCCATCATTTTTCACACTTCACATTGATCCTTAATGATCAGAAATACCGCATAATTATCCAATATGAACATATATATTCACATTATAAAGGTTATAGTCTTCTCCAATGACCAACTTGAGTGCTTTAAGAGGACACTTAGATTGAGGACACCGAAGAAGAGGTAATCTCCTCTACTAATTCATTCAAACTTATTTCTTCTTCTCCTTCATCTTCACGAGTTGTTTAATTTTTATTTAATAACTAAAATATCACATATATAATGATATTTTTTTATATTATGAAACAACCATATTACACCTTCTATCCATCCTATATAAAATGATATAACAATTTGTGTCTATATACGACATACCGTCTCCACACTGTGGTGGAATATTTTTTTTCACCACCACATTACATAGATGGGTATAATGATGGAAATAATAACTATATATGGTTATTATAACATTATATTTATTATTAAATATTATTCACAATATAATTCAATACCATTCAACAATTACTGAAATTATATCATCGTTCTTGTGTACATACGACCAACCATCTCCACGATGCGATGTGATTCATTATACATGATTTTAATTAAAGAACGATTATATTAATGAATTTAATGAATATATTTTATATATATTACACTAATGTGTATTTTTATATATTATATCTATATCCTAGTAAGAGGAACATCAACTTATCTGAAAAAAAATGTGTAAGAAAATATAGAACATAATACTAGATGGATGAGTAATAATTTTACTAACAAATGGATGATAATATGATCGCATATGATATCATAAATGTTTATATTATTATGGAATAATTAAATGACATTATTTAAGTAATTATAAAGGTGGTTTGGATACATATAAAGGATATTAGACCTAAGGTAAGGGATAATTTTAGAATCTCATTATTATCTGAGATTGTTTATTTGTAAGTATTTACTGGGATATAATTATCACTGACATCCATGTTTCTCAAATATTTAATATTATTTCTATTTTTATATAATTTTTAAAGTAAATTTCACCCATTGGTGAATTTTTATTAAATGGTATTAAATGAATCTCTTTCCAATTTCAATACAAGGTACTTTTTGACTTATCCTAGAAAAGTATGAGAAGACTATTTTCTCTAAACTTAGACGAGATTATAGGTTTTAAAATTATCATAAAACCATATTTTCATGAATAATCCTTTACAAGATTTCAATTTTATTTTCAATAATATAATTTTCTTCTAATTTGTTTTTAGAATTTTGGAAAAATAAAATGTTTTTGATGAAGAAAGGATATTTTACTCGTAAATTAATCTCAAGTGTTTAATCAAAATTATTATCCATATAAGATGGAATTCTTTAATAGGGTTATGTTTCAGGTATAATATCACTATTATTATTATAGTTTTATTATGTTTTTCAGTGGAATTATATTTATTTAATCCAGTTATTTTTCAATGAATCTTTTATAATGGAATGATGTTTAAGAAACCTATTTTATTACATGGATTATACTATGATAAACGATTTATTTTTTTGTGGAACACATAAGAATGATTTCATTATGAGATGAGTGGGACTTACATCTCCCAATATTTCATTGTGTAAAGATTTATATCTCATGAGATATACATGGATGCAATGAGTAATGATATCAATTTTGTAAGACAAGGCTTGGATGAGGAGTGAGAATAGTTCAATAATGGACATTGTCCATTATGATTGTCTTGGAAATGCTCCTTGACTAATATTAAATGATTTTATATACTTATATGTATTCCACAAAATTTCATGCCTTATTTTATGACTTCTGGGATTACGTTTATTAATTATTATAATGTTATATGATTTATCCCATGACATGATATCATGATCTTTCATATGTAGGAAAATAATATCAAATTTCTTGTTCTTATGTGTTAAGATTATTGTTTGATTGATATCTCCCTATTTACTCTTACTAAGAATCTGATATCACGATTTCTTATGTTTATATTACCTAGGTCATGAAGAAGGTTGTTAGGTAAGATATGTCAAAAAGGTGATTATTTATGATGTAATAATAGGGAAACAATGTAGATGTATTATGATCCAGTTTTTTATGTTTCACAGTTTCTAAAGATAGTGTACCAATATGGTCATTTTGTGGATTTGTTATATTTTGTATTGAATATTAAATTTTTATGTAATATCTATATATATAAATTTTGGGTCATTATAGTTTGTATGAGAGGGAATATATAGTTAACCTTTAGAAACTATGATGATAAATATTTTGTGAGATCCCTATAAATATTTCTAAAGATATTTCTATGGAAACCCCTAAGGATAAGTAAAATTATAGGTTATAATTAATGAATTTTGGAAATGATCATGATTATCCAAGTATTAAACCTACTATTTTTTATACTAAAATTACTTCCCCTTAATTATGTTATTTTACAAGCAAGATTTTTTACTATCACACTATTTTTTTTTGGTTTTTGGATAATGATTGAGACATGAGGGAACCAAGTTAATGACGAATGCAGTGGGAAATGCAATGATGGCCCTCCTGAACATCCAAAGGTAATTGGATATGGAATGAAAGATAATGTCACTATATTTACACAAGATATGAATCATTATTTAATTTAAAATGAGTAAAAAACAGAACTACATTATGTTGAGTCCTTCATGATAAAACATCCACCTTCATTAAGTGGGTCTTTTTATCCACTTGTTGATGAATAATAGTTCAATACCACTAAAAATATATTTTCCATACTTCACTGTATGGAACATGAAAAATTCATTTTGGTTGTTTATCATTGAGATGTTGAAGTGGACTAGGGGTTGACTCTAATCAAGAATATGTGGCAGTAAGATGGAATTGAATCCATGGAATGAGATGAGTTTGAGAATTTATTTTTCCATAAGTACATTCCTTGTATTCTTCATATGAAGATAGAAAAATAGTTCATTGAGATTAAATAAACTATTGATGAATCCATTGGTATATATGAGGATAATTTTATAGGACTTGCAAGGTACACTTGAGGAATTATAATCCAACCATAAAGTTATGCCAATGGGTTCTTCAGTGGCCTAAAACCAAGTAATAAAAGAATATTATCTATTATATAATTTGGTAACTATGAAATGATTTTGAATTTTGATGTCACGGTAGGAATAGAATTTGGGGTCAGATATAAATCTCATAGTTTTGACAAGAAACAAAAGATGGAGTTCAATGGAAAATCTTAAACATAATGGTGAAATGAAGATGAGTGTTTGTATATTCTCAATGTGTGGAAACAATCATGATAAATATTTTCTAAAAGGTAATATTAAATGTTTTATTTATGGAAAATAAGGTCATCAAGAATATGAGCATCAATTTAATGAAAAAAAGATAGTTAATGATATGAATAGAGAAAAATCTAAACAGAATACACCACCCACATTTAAATGCTACAAGTGCAAGTTAATGTGGAACTATGAAAACCAAGGCCCTAATCCATGGGTTATTAATGATTATTAATCTCATTAAACACTAAATATTAAATTCAATGGAAAATTACATGTGATCACTACTATAGACGTAGAGTACGATAATGAAGAAGTGGAATGATTGAGTGCTTATGAAATGGGATTCTAGAATAATGTCATAAAATAATTTTTCTGGTATTATATAATATTGAAATATCTGTTGGTCTACTGTGGTTTTCCTATATGTATATAAGTGTATATGCTATGTGGTACTGGTAACGATGAAAATTGATTCAGATATTTTTTGAAAAAAAACATCAAGGGAAGGGTGACCCTTAATATTTTTATAATGTTGGGATAAGGAAATAGAGTTTTTTATAGTATAAATGAACTCATGAAAACCTTTATAGAAACGTGATTTATGATATCATGGATGGAGAATATAGAATCTTTGGGATTTATGGTATATAGAAAGAGTTAATTTTTTATAGAATTCTTGTTTTCACTAAGGTTTTATGGTAATTCTAGTTATTACCATGACTCAGGAGAATACATGATGAAGGTGTTCACATGTTTGGAATGTGACCAACACGATATACCTTATGATATTTGAGGAATAAATGTGAAGCTGTGTTAGTTAACCTCTTTATAATGTTTGGGATTTTTCATCTTTTATATGTATTATATGTTTAACAATTTATGGAAAGCTTAAGGTAAAATTTGGATGAAGGTTTCAAGAATAAATTAATATATCACCATTGGTTGACGTGTGAATACTTTTCAACTTGTTCTAACCTTTTGTTAGATAGATGGAATGACCTATCGTCATATTTCTGGATCGTATGATATGATAATTCTTTATGAATTAAAATTTTATCTTCATTTCATTGAATAATAGATGAAGGGGAAATGGATAAAGACCTAATGAAAAAAATGAGATTATACACAATAAAGTAAGTATTTCTTCTCAATCTTCAACTCTTGGGAATGTATCTTAAAACAAAAAATGATACCCTAGTACCTTCATTTATAATTCATCAAATAGACCCTCAAATCATCACATATTTATGCCTTTGTTGTTGTTAACCTTTTCCTAATCTTTTTCTATATCAATCTCCATTATATCTTGATGGTGATATTTCATGTCCATATCAATGTTTTTTACTTTCAACCCATGTTATCCTATGTGAAAACCCACTAATGAGTGACATTGGGTAACCGTTAATTTTCTCATATTTCCTTTTTTAAAGGATGTTTTAGTCTTCATTTTTCCGATGTGGGTTTCTATAAAAAAAATTAAAGTATTAATTCGTTAATAACCATAATGAATTCGTGGGAGAAATTCATTTTAAGGGGGTAGAATGTAACACCATGATATTTTTAGGAGATAGATTTATTTATTTATTTATTTCTTTATTAAAATTTATTTTATGTCATGTTTTGTAAAACAAAATATAATCTTGTGCAACACGCAAGGCTGGTTTAGCTTGTGCTATACACAACACTATTGTTGGCTTCTGTTACACACAAATTCAAGTACTTTTGATAAAATTCATTTCACGCAAGACCGTGTTTAAGAAAACAACTAAATATTATTATATTAAATTATAAAATATCCATTATAATTGTGGTTTGAATAATATTAAATAATTTATAAAAATATAAATTACTCTTTGGTGAGTGATTAATTGTAAATGAAAATATAACTTTTTTTTAAATAAAACGAAATGTTTTTTCTGAAAAATTATATAAATGAAAATAAGAGAGATTATAAAATAATAAAATCACTCTTGAGGTATTTTATTAATATTATATATATTTAATATATTAAAGATAATTTTTAAAATTCATCTTATATGTTCTATAATTAGGATACAAGAAAAAATTCATTTTTTGCATAATAGAAGGATTTTTCAGAAATGGTACTTTTTCCTCCTTTTGATGGGGAAACCATTTTAAATATAGTTTTTGAAATTTTTATATATTATATTTAAAAAAATATACTTATTGTTTGGAAGGAGGATATAGAAATTTTACTTTGGATTAAATTTTGATATTTTTTCGATAACTTTCACGTTTCGATGAATAGTAAAAATCACTAACATTAATTGAAAGAAACTTTTTCATTGAATTAATTTATTCAAGTAAATTATATTATTAAATAGTATTAAATTATAAATGGAATATATTTTTATCATTCCATATAATGTATGTAATTGGTATTAATTTTTCCATGAATTTTGACGTAAAAACATTTCAATATTTTTCATTATTTTATCTTTTAAAAATTAATTTTCATTCTGAAAAAGAGATTAATTGTAAATTAATAACTAAAAATTATATTCTTTGAGTTTTTATAAATGGATTACATATTTGGAATCGATGGGTCCAAATTATATTAATATAATTTTTTTTGGTATCTTTAGTAATTTTAATTAATACGGTAAAAAGGTAAATCAGGCAATTAAGGGGAAATATAATATTATAAAATTATGTTAAACCTTTTCCTAATATTATTGGATGATTTATTTCAACATAAATCATAATTGGTTAAAAATTATACCATTTGAAAGCCACTTTTATTAGATTAGGACATTTAATATCTTTTGTCTAATGAAATGTTAAATATGTCTTATAGATATTTTATTTAATAAAACATTATTAATATAATCTTATACAAAAGATAATTTTGATTATAAATACTAATAAGAAATATATTTTTCTAATTTATCATGGTAATTTATTTTTAATTTTAATGATATAAATTATTACCTTAAAGGATTATATATTGATGATGAAAAAATTATTTAATTGATGAAAAATCAATAAAATAATAATTTTTAAAATGATAATAACCATTAAAAGACACAAAAAGTTAACCAAATATTACTGTTAAAGTTTATTTTGATTAAAAACTTCCAATAGTATAGTTATTTTTCATTTTGATCCTTATAGAAGAGATTATTACACTTATCATATATTATTTGAAGTGATGTTAAACAGGTCACATTCACGATTTAGAAAGTCTAAAATTTTTAATGCTGGATTTTAGAAAAGATATATTCTACCTAAATTATTCCCATTAAATAAATAATACTTATATTCATTATAATATTCTATTTATAGTTTTTACTCAATAAATAATTATATTAAATAATTACAAAAAATAGATGGACTAATTATTTTATTAATAGAAATATCAATTTAATGTTAATAAAAATACTAAAATAAATATAATATTATATAATTAATATATCCAAAAAAATATAGATTACCTTTATCCAATATATATATAACAAAATATTTTTTTAGTTTCACATATTTTCTTGATATTTTTAAAAAACGATTAAATGAATAGTGTTAAAATGACACTATTGATATTTTGACACAATACTGGTCAATTAAATTATTTTAAAATAATAAATTATTTTCAAAAACATAAATTAATTATGGTTTAATCCAAAAGGTTATATATGGTTTATTTATGGTATAAATTTCATTAAATAAGTAAAATTTGTACAATTTTATTATTGAATAATTTGTTACCATAGTTAAAATTAAAAGATAATAATTATTGGAAAAACAAAATTAGATGTTTCAAAAATAAATCAAAACATGTCTAAAAATTATTTATTAATGAGATTACAAACTTTTATTATATAATATTAGAAACTAAGACATTTTGGTCGTTTCTAGATGGGCTTTTATTTGATTATAAATTAATTTTTTTGGAGCTTCCAATGGGTCCCATCACCTCAATTATAAAATCGCACCTCCTCCCTCATTTCTTCTCTTCAAATTGAGCATTAAATCTCATCCATACTATTCCATTTTCCCTTATAAATATACCTAGTCATATTATATAGGTTCTTTACATCACCAAATAAAAAATCTATTGCTTTAATAGGATATTAAGATGAAGCACATCAAAGAAGAGGTAATCTCCTATACCGATTCTTTTAAACTTCATTATTCTTCTACATCATCTTCATGAGTTGTTAAACTACAAAGTAATAAATCTTGAATCATTTATATAATTTAATATTATTATGATAATGAAATGAAAATATTCTACCATCTATCTATCCTATGAAAAATGAAATCACCAAGCATGCGTAATTCCAACTTACCATATCCATGCCATGGTGTAATATATTTTTTTACCAGCAGTATACTTGGAAGAGTATAATGATATAAATAATAACTATATATTATTACTATAATATTATTTTTATTCTTAAACATTATAAACCATCCACTTCAATACCATTCAACAATTATGAGAATGATATCGTTGCTCGTATGTATGTACACCCTACAGTCTCTACGATGCAATGTGATTCATTCTATATGATATTAATTCAAAAATGATTATATGAATTAATTGAATGAATAAATATTATATATATTATTATATTATAATATTACCATAAAAAATATGATAATATGATCACATATGATATCATAAAAATTACTATTATTCAAGAATAGGTCAATGAAATTATTGAAATTTTTATAAAGGAGGTACAAATACATAAAAAGGAAATCAAACATAAGGTAAGGGATAATTTCAAAATCTCATTATTATCCGATATTATTTACTCGTAAGTATTTACTAGGGTATTTTTATCACCCACATCCATTATTATTAAATATGTAATATTATATATATTCTTCTACAATTTTTTAATGTTAATTTTATCCATTGGTAAATTTCTATTAAATGGTATGAAATGAATGTTTTATCATTTTTTGATATGAGGCAAATTTTAACTTATCCTACAAATGTATGAGAAGAATGTTTTCTTTTAACATATTTGGAATGACTAGTTTTTACATTTTCATGGCATCATATTTCCAAGAATATTCATTTACAATATTTCAATGTTATTATCAAATAAATTATTTTATTTTATCATTTTGTGGCATTTTGAGAAATGAAAATGTTTTTGAATAAATTTTTATTTCCAATATTTAATTTAAATTGCTCAATCAAAATTATTTTCCATATAAGGTGGAATTACTTAGTAGGGTTATGTTTCAAGAATACTATCCCTCTTATTTATATGGTTTTATTATATCATTGATGGAATTATATTTATGAAATCAAATTTTTTTACAAGGATTATGTTATGATGGAATGATGTTTAAGAAGACCATTTTATTCCAAGGGTTATGTTATGATGAATGATTTATGTTTTTGTGGAACACATAAGAATGATTTTATTATGATATGGGTGAGAATTTTATCTCTGTCAAATATATTTGGTAAATATTTATATCTCCTTAGATAAACATGTATGGAATGGGAAAAAATATCAGTTCTGTAATAGACGGATGGAACAAGGAGTGAGCTCAGTTTAGTAATAGAATTTGTCCACCATGATGGTCCTGGAATCATTCCTTGTCTAAAACAAAATTATTTTATATACTTATATGTATGATAATAAATTTTATATCTTATGTTATGACTTTAAGGATTACATTCATTGATTTTTTGGAACAGTTATGATTTATCCCATTTCATGATTTCATGATATTTCATATATAGGATAATATTTTAAAATGTTATGTTCTTATGTGATATGATTATTTTATTATTGATATCTTCTTGTTTTACCATACTAGACATATAATATTTCCCTTTCTTATGAATCTTTTCCCTTGGTCATGAATAAGGGTATTAAGTAAGATATGTCAAAAATGGGTCTTGTTATGAAGGAATAAGAGGGAGAAAATTTAGATTCCAATGAACCAGTTGTTTATAATTCTTATATTATAAAGAAACTATACTTATAAGGTCATATCATGGATTTGTTATATTTTGTAATGAATATTAGATTTTAAATTAATATCTATATATTTAATGTAGGTGTCCTTATAGTTGGAATCAAAGAAAATGTATAGTTAACCTTTGGAAAATAGGATGAGAAAACTTTCGTAAGATCCCTAGAAATATTTATAAGTATTTGTCTAGGGATGTCCCTAAGGATATGTCAAAGTATAGGTTAAAATCCCTAAATTTTTTTAATGATCATGTTTAACATTGGATTTAACTTATTTTGTTAGAGATTGAAATTATTTCTCCTTGATTATGTTATTTTCATAGTATGATTTTTTCTCTAACACTATTTTTTGGCTTTTAGACAATGGATGGAACCCGAAGGAACCATGTTAATGATGAATATAATGGTAAATTCAATGATTTTCCTCCCGAAAAACAAAATTTTATAAGAGATGGAATGTCTAATATTATTGCTATACTTACACAAGCTTTGAATCATTTTATAAATTCAAATGAGTATGGAAGGGAACAATATTCATTTGATTACTTCACGTGGAAGCATCCACCTTTTTTCATTGGGTCTTTTGATAGAATTATTTCTAAACAATGGATCTATACCACTAAAAAGATATTTTTTGTTCTTCACTTTTCAAAACATGAAAAACTCATTTTGGTTGTTTATTGTTTAGAAGGTGAAGGAAACTAGTGGTAGAGTCTAATCAAGAATAGGAGTAATCAAGATGAAATTGAATCCATGGAATGGGATGAGTTCAACAACTTGTTATCCAATAAGTTATTTCCCCACATTCTTCAATCAAAGATGGAAAAGGTGTTTGTTAAGATTATAGAAATGGATGATGAATCCTTTGGTAAATATGAGGAAAATTTTACAAGACGCGTGAGGTACGCTTTAAGAATTATCATCTAACGAGAATGTAAATTTGATAGGTTCTTTTGTGGATTAAAACCATGTTTTTGAAGGGAATTAAAAATAAGAGGCTCTAGTAGCTATATAGTGATTGTGAATTATGAAATCATAGTAGAAATGGAATTTGGGGTTACATATCAATATCATGGTTTTGATAATAAATGGAATATGGATTTAAATGTAAAATCTCAAAGTAATGGTGAAATGAAGATGAGCATTTAATTATTCCCAAGGTATATAATGAAGCATGTTGGAGATTATATTAAATTTAATGGTAAAGACTTTAATTGTGGGAAAGAAGGTAATTTTTCAATTTAGTGTTGAAGTAATGGAAAAAGATAGCTAATGATGCAGATAAATAAAAGGATACACATAATGTACCACCCACACTTCAATGCTACAAGTGAAAGGAAATGGGGCACTATGAAAGCCAATTTCCAAATCCATGGGTTATTAATAATGATCGATGCTGTCAACCTATTAATGATAAAGACAACTGAAAATCACATGTGATCACTATTGGAGTTTATGAGTACGACAATGAAGTAGTGGAATGATCGAGTGTTTATGTAAAGTGATTCCAGAATAATGTTATAAAATAGTTTTTAAGGTATAATGGAATAATTAAATATCTATTGGTCTTTTGTGTTTTTTCCATATATATTTATGAGTACATACTATGCGGTACTGGTAACCCTGATATTTTATTTATACCTTTTTTGAAAAAAAACATTAATAGAAGGATAACCCTTAATTTGTGTATAATGTTCAGATAATGAAATTAAGATTTGTTTGATTGTATTAATGACCTTAGTAAATATATGAGGAAAAAGTGATTTATGATATCATGGATGGATAATATAGAATATATGGGATTTACGGTGTATGTAAAGGGTTAATTATTATCTGCATGCATGTTTTCACTAAGGTTTTATAGTAATTAAGGATATTACCATCACTCAAGAGAATAAATGATGAAGGTGTTCACATTTTTCGAATGTTACCAATGAGAGATACCTTTATAATATATCAGGGATAAATTATAGGACTATTTATTGAAAATCATTCTAATTTTTATGAATTTTCATCTTTAATAAATATTTCAAGGTTATAAATTTATGGAATTTTTTTATTAAACATCAGATGCTGTTTATTAGAATAAATTAATATCTCACCATATTTGGACTTATGTATATTTGATAACTAGTACCAACTATTTTTTTAGAAAAAAGGAATTACCTATCATCTTATTTAAAGATCACATGAAATAATATCGCTTTAGGAATGAAAAATTAAAATTTATTTCTTGTAATAAGAGATTAAGTGGAAATTGATCATGGAACAAGGAAAGAATGAGAGAATAATTATTCATTTAATTATTTCTTCTCATTCTTCAACTATAGGGAAAGGAGATTAAAACAAAAAATGATACCCTAATACCTTCATTTATGATGAATCAAATGGACCCTTAAATCATCATAGATGCATGGATTTTTTATTTTCAACATTATCCTAACCTTGATCTATATCTCTCTACATCTAAGATTGATGATTAGATTTCAATTCTATATCCATGTTTTCACTTTCCACATACATTATCCAATGTGTAATCCCAGTTATGTGTGACTTTAGGTAATTATTATGTTTCTTATCTTTTTTTAGAAGGAAGATTCAGTCTATGTTTTTCCGATATAGGTTTCAATAAAATAACTTTTAATGTATTAATCCATTTATAACTCCAATTCATTTTGAGGGAAATATTTATTTTATGGTAGGTAGAATGTAACACCTCATGATTTTTATGAGATATATTTTTTATTTTCTTTCATTTATTTATTTATTTATTTTAATTTTATTAATGTCTAGTGTTATATAAAACATCAATACAATCTCATGCTACATGAAACACCAACGTAGCATTCTATATACACAAACCTAATATTAGATTGTGTTACAAATAATTTCATATAATTTTAACAGAATTTATTTCACGCAAGACCAAGATTAATTGAAAAATTAAATATTATTATGATACCAAATAACTGAGCCTTTATATTGGCAGTATTAACCGTATTAACTAAATTCCAAAAATATGCTCTACTATTTGGTGGTAAATTAATTATAAAGGAAAATAAAACTTTGGTTTTAATAAAAGGAATTGGTTTAATGAAATTCTATTTAAATGAAAATAAGTGAGTTTGTAAAATAATAATATAACTCCTAATGGATTTTATTAATGTAATAAATATTTAATATACTCAATAAGATGTTTAAAATTAATCTTATAGGTTTTATATAAATTTATATGAACAAATAAAAAAGTTTAGATAATAGAAGAATCTTTCAGAAAATGCAGTTTTTCCACCTTTTAATAGTACACCCATTTTAAATCTTGTTTTTGAATATTTTATATATTATATTTAACATAATAGACTTATTATCTGGATGAAGGATATAAATTTTTTTTTTGATTAATTTTTGATTTTTTTAAATAACTTCTATTTTTTGATAAATAGAAAAATTCACTAAATATTAATTGAAAACAATATTTTTCATAGAATTAATTTCATATATTTAAATTATAAAATTAAATGGTTATAAAGTATAAATGTAATATATTTTTATCATTCAATATAATTTATGTCATTGGCATTAATTTTACCATGAATTTTGATGTAAAATCATTTCAAATTTTTATAGTCTTTTAACATTTAAAAACCTGTTTTTCATTCTGATTATGGGATTGATATTAAATTAATTATTAATACATTTATGTTTTGAAATTTTTAAAATGGATTCCATATTTGGAATTCGTGTTTCCAAATTTTATTAATATCATTCTTTTAGTAACATCAGTAATTTTTATTAATACGATAAAAAAGGTAAATTTATTAATTAAGGGTAAAAATAATTTTATCAGATAACCTTACCACATGTCCCAATATTATTGGATGAGTGATGTTTGACCGAAAACATCATTGGGTAGAAATTGTACCCTTTTAAGCCACATGAATGATATTATGACATTTAATGTATTTTATTAAAAGAAAAGTTAAATATGTCTTACTCAAATTTTATTAACTAAATTATTTTTAATATAAGGTTATACATAAGATAAATTCGATTATAATTAATAATCTGAAAGATAAGATGTATTTTTATCATGGTAATTTATTTTTAATTTTTTGTAAGTAATTAATTACCATAAAGGTTTATATATTGATGAAGAAAAAATTATTTAATTTGATGAAAAATCGATAAACTAATTTTTATTAAAATGATAATAACTATTAAACGACCCATAAACATGACCAAATATTATTGGTCGTGTATATATAGATCATAACCATCCCAGGGTATATTTATTGTTCATTTTGATCCTTATTTATGTGATTAGGAAACATATATTATTTTATTTAATGTGATGTTAAACATGCCACATTCCTGTTTTAATAAGTTTAACATTTTTAATGATGTATTTTACAGAAGATATATTCGACAAAATTTATTCCCAAGAATTAAATAATATATATATATATATATTCATTATAATATTTTTTTTAATATTTACTCAATAAATAATAATAATAAATAATTTCAAAAAAACTGATGTAGTAATTATTTTATTAATGGAGATATCAAATTAATGTTAGAAAAAATAACAAAATAATTATTATTTGGTATAATTAATATATCAAACCACTTTTATAGATGACCTTGACCCAATAGAGATATGATTAAATATTATTTTCATGATTAACGTAATGTCAATATATTTTTAAAAATCCATTAAATGAATACTGTCCAAATGGCACTATTGATATTTTTTCTAAATAATGTTTTATTAAATTATTTAAAAATAATAATATTTTAAAAAATTTAAAATAATTATGGATTACTAAAATAAATTATATATTGTTCATTTTTGTCTTAATTTTCATCAAATAAGTAAAAGATACACTATCTTAATATAGAACAATTTGATACCATAATTAAAATTAAAATAGAATAATTAATGTTAAAACGAAATGATAAGGTTCAAAATGAAATAAAAACATGTGTAAAAATTATTTACTGATGATATTAAAACCTTATCTCATATAATCTTAGAAACTAATATATTTGTGAAGTTTTTGGATGGGATTTTAATTTATTATAAATTAATATTTTTGAAGATTCCAAAGGTGCCCCTCACCTCAATTAGAAAATAGAACCTCCCCCCTCATATCATAACTTTACGTTAAGCCTTCATGCTTAGATATCCCTAACTTTTTCCATTCTCAAAAACCATAGTAACATTATAGTGGTTCTATTATTCTCCAAAGACCAACTCTAGGGCTTCAAGATACGATTTAGAGGGAGAACATCGAAGAAGAGGAAATATCCTCTATCGATTATTTCCAACTTCTATCTTCTTCTATTTCATCTTCATGAGTTGTTTCATTATTAAGTAATAAATATAGTATAACATATATAATAATATGTTATTAATATTATGAAACAACCATATTCCACATTCTGTTTATCCAATGAAAAAAAATCTCCACGCGTGTGTATGCACGACATACCATCTCAACATAGTGGTATAATCTGTTTTTTTCACCCCCACCTTACATAGATGGGTATAATGTTGGAAATAATAAATATATTTTATTATTAAAACTTTAATTTTATTATGAAGTATTATACACCATCTACTTCAATACCATTGAACAATTATGGGAATGATAACGTCGCTCGTGCATGTGTTTGACCTACCATCTCCACGATGTGGTGTGATTAATTCTACAAGATCTTCATTGAAGAATGATTATATAAATTAATTGAATGAATAAATATGAAATATATTATTCAAAATTAATTTTTTAAATTATATAACAATATAATAAGAATAGGAACATGAGATTATCAAATAAAACATGCGTAAGAAAATAAAGAAGTTAATACCCAATGGACGAATAACCATGTTACCAAAAAAAACAATGATAATATGATCATATATGATATCATAAAAATGATTATGATTCTAGAATAATTCAATAAAAAAATTTATATCATTGTACATGCATTTTAGAGACATAAAAAAGATAATTGACATAATGTTAGGGATAATTTTGCAATCTCATTATTATCCAAGATTTTTTATTATTAGGTATTTAATAGGGTATATTTATCATCCAAATCCATGTTTATAAAATATTTAATATTATTTATATTATTAGAAAAAATTTAAAAGTCAATATAAACCATTGGTTAATTTTTATTAATCGATATGAATGGAATATTTTTTCATTTTTCGATATGAGGTAATATTTCACCTATTCAATAAAAAGTATGAGAATAATGTTTTCTTTTAACTTATATTGTATTACATGTTTTTGGATTTTCATAACACCATATTTCCAGGAATCTTAATTTAAAATATTTAATGTTTATTTTACAATAAATTATTTTCTTTTAAAATTTTATGGCATTTTGAAAAATAAAATGTTTTTAAAGAGGAAAGGATATATTCTTCCGGAATTAATTTTATGTGCTCAATCAAAATTATTTTATATATATGATGGAATTATTTAATAGGGTTATGTTTCCAGTATAGTATCCCCATAATTATTATGGATTTTTTAATGGAATGATATTTATGAAATCTATTTATTTTACATGGAATATGTTATGATGGAATTATTTTTATGAAATCCATTTTATTCCTTAAGTTATGCTATGATTAGTGATTTATGTTTTGGTGAAGCACGTAAAAATGATTTCTTCATGAGATGGGTCAGACCTATATCTACTTCAAATGAATTTGGTAATGATTTATATCTCAAGATATAAACATGGATGGAATAGGAAATGATCTTAGTTCATTAATATAGGGTAGGATTAAGGAGTGATCTCGGTTCAGTACTGGACTTTGACCCCTATGGTGGTCTTGGAAATGAGACTTGAATAATATGAAATGATTTAATAATCCTATATCAATGCCACATAATTTCATGTCTTATTTTATGACTTTTGGGATTATGTTCATTAATTATTATTACTTTTATGATATATCACATGGAAGGATATCATGATATTTCATATACATGGTAATATTTTCAAATGATATGTACTTATGTGTTATGATTATGGTAGAATTGATATCTCCAAGAATACCCTTACTGAGCTTCTGAGGTAACCGTTTCTTATGTTTGTTTTCCTAAGTTCATAAATAAGGGTACTAAGTAATATATGTCAAAAATGGGTCTATTTATAAAGGAATAAGATGGAGAAAATGTGGATGTCTCTGAACTATTTGTTTATGTTTCCATGTTTCTAATTACACTATACTTATATGGTCGTGTCGTGGCTTTGTTAACTTTTTTAATCAACATAAAATTCTAAATTAATATCTATATATGTAAATTTGGAGTCATTATAGTTGGTATTAGAGGAAAGGTACACTTAAAATTTGGAAATTAGGATGAGAAAACTTTAGTGAAATCCCTATAAATATTACTATAGATATTTCTAGGGATATAACTAAGGATAAGTCAAAGTATAGGTTCCAATACCTATATTTTGGTAATAATCATGGTTAACCTAAGATTAAACACAAGTTTTTAGATATTGAAAATACTTCTCCTTGATTATGTTATTTTCCTTGTATGATATTTTCCACTCACACTACTATTTTTGTGTTTCAGACAATGGTTTGAACCCAAAGAAAGTATATTAATGATGAAATCAACGGGAAATGAAATGATTTTCCTCCAAAACCACCAAATTTTATGGGAGCTGGAATGAAAAATATAATTGATATAGTGACACAATCTATGCATCATTATGGACTTCTCAATGAGAATAGAAGGGAACAACATTATGTTGAGTGCTTGATATGGAAAAATCCACCTTCATTCAGTTGTTCTTCTCATTTAACTGTTGCTGAACAATGGATTAGTATGAGTGAAATTGTATTTTCTATGATTCACTATTCAGGACATGAATAATTCAATTCAGGTGTTTTTCATTTAGAAGGTGAAATAAACTATTGGTGGACCCTAGTCAATAATATGAGGCATCAATATGAAATTGAATCCCTAGAATTGGAAGAGTACATGAACATATTTTTCAATAAGTACATTCATCATATTCTTCTTATGAAGATAGAAAAGGAGTTAAATGAGCTTAATAGAAAGGATGATGAATCCATTGGTACAAAAGAGGAAAATTTTACATGACTTGAAAGGTATGATTCCATAATTATCATCCAACCTTAAAGTAAGGTTGATAGGTTCTTCATTGTTCTAAAACCAAGTCTTTGAAGGGTATTATCTGTAAGATACATTAGTTTCTACTATGATATTTTTCATTGTTCTATGAATGTTGATATTAATGATGGGGATATATATCAATCGCATGGTTTTGACAAGAAATAGAAGACAGAGTTCAATGGAAAATCTCAAAACAATAGTGAAGAGATGATGAGTGTGTTCTTATGATCAATGTATAGAATAACTCATGGTGGAGATTATCTTAAAAATAATAATAAATGATTTAATTGTGGAAAATAATGTTATTGTGAAATTGTGTATCAATGTAATTTGAAAAATATAGTGAATGGTGTGAATAGATAAAAAGGATATACATAATGCACCTTACACACATCAATGATACTAGTACAAGGAAATAGGGAACTATGAAAAAAATCACTAATCCATGGGTTATTGATTATGATCAACATCAGCAACAACCTAAGGCTTATGAAAAGTAAAATAATATGAGATACCTATTGGTGATGTAGAGTATGACAATGAAGTAGTGGAATTATTGAGTGTTTATATAATGGAATTCAAGAATAATGTTGTACAATCATTTTTATAGTATTATGGAATAATGAAATATCTATTGGTATAATATTGTTTTTTATATGTATTTAATTGTATATACTGAGTGGTACTGATAACCAGAAAATATGATTTATATATTTTTTGGAGAAAAAATTAAGGAAAGGATGACCCTTAATATGCGCATAATATTGGAATAAGGAAATAAAGAGTTGTTCTATAATAGTAATGTCCTCATGAAAAATATGATGAAAAGGTGAAAAATGATATAATTTATGGAGAATATAGAATATTTGGGATTTATTGTATATATAAAGAGTTAATTTTTTGAGATCATACATGTTTTTAATAATGTTTTATGGTAATTCATGTTTTACCATAATTAAAGTGAAATCATGATGAAGGTGTTCACATGTTTGTAATGTGACCAACAAGAGATACCTTATGATATATGAGGGATAATTATTAATCTGAGTTAGTGAACCTCTAAATATATTTTATAATTTTTTTTATCATTCATAGGTATTTTATGGTTATCAATTTTTGGAATGTTTAAGTTAAACATCGAATGAAGTTTGTTAGAATAAATTAATATGTCACCATAGGTGGACTTATTAATTTTTGATAACTTATGACAACTTTGTGTGAGGCATAAGGAATGAATTATCAATTTTTTTATAGATATCATGATATATTAATTCTTTATGAATGAAATATTCAAAGTCATTTCTTGGAATAAGAGATGAACTGGAAATTGATCAAGGCATAAGGAAAGGATGAGATTGCACTTAATCAAGAAATTATTTCTTCTAATTTATCAACTCTAAGGAAATGATATTTAAACCAAAAATATTACCCTAGCACATTTATTTTTGATGAATCAAATAGACCCTTAAATCATCATAGGTTTAGGGATTTTTTATTTTTAACTGTCTCCTAACCTTGTTCTCTATCACCCATTATTAGAACGTGATGATTAAATTTATCTTCTATATATACGTATTCCCTTCACACCTATGTTCTCCTATGTGTATATCCAATTATGAGTGACATTTAGAACCCATTATGTTTCTTATATTTCACTTTTAAAAAAATGTTTTAGTCATTAATTTTCTGATGTGGGGTTCTGTAAAATAAATTTTAAAGTATTAAACCTTTTATAAACCAGACGAATTTCAAGGGATAAATTCATTTTTAGGGGGGTATAATATAACACCATGATATTTTTATAAGAAAGATTTTATTTTATTTATTTTATTTATATATTTATTAATGTTTATTAATTTATATGTTGTCTTATGTTGTAAAAAACAACAATATAATCATCTGATACATGCAACACCTGGTTATCGTTCAATATAATAAAAAATATTCTTGGATTGTGTTATAGATAATTTCAAGTACATTTGAGATAATTCATTTCATGCAAGATCAATTGTATGAGAAAAAATAAATATTATTATGTTACCTTAAAACCTAGACGTTATAATGTTAATATGAACATTATTAACTAAATTATGAGAACATTCTTTACTCTTTCATTATAAAATAATTATAAATGAAAATATTTCTTTAAAAAAAAATATAATGTGTTTTTGAAAAAAATATTTAAATAAAAATAAGTGAATCTATAAAATAATAAAATCACCCTTTATGGATTTTATTAATGTACTAAATTATTAATTTATTCAATATAATTTCTAAAATTCATCATATATATCTTCTATAAATGATATAATAACAAATTCAATTTTTCAGATAAAATAAATATTTTTGAAAAAAAGGGAATTTTCCACCTTTTGCTAGAACACCCATTTTAAATCTATTTTTACACTTTTTTATTATATTTAAGAAAATAAAATTTTCTTTTAGAAAAGGTATATAAAAAATTTACATTTTATGAACTTTTGACATATTTCTGATAACTTTCATGTAATAATCAATCGTAAAAAAAATAATTAAAAAAAAAATTTACATAGGAATAATTTATATTGTTAAATTATATTTTTAAATAGTTTGAAAGTATAAATAGAATATTTTTTTATCAGTAAATATGATTTATGTCATTATAATAAATTTTATCATGACATTTGATGTAAAAGCGTTTCAATCTTTTTCAATGTTTGAACTTTTAAAAACATGTTTTTCAATCCGAAAACGAGATTAATTTTAAATTAATTAATTAAAATTATTTATTTTGAATATTTGAAAATTTATTCCATATTTTTAATTAGTAGGTAAAAATTATAATAATACCATTCTTTTAATAACTTCAGTAATTTTTATTATTAACAAAAAACGATAAACATGTAATTAAGGGTAAATATATTATTATAAAATTACCTTACCACTTTTACTAATATGAATGGATGAGTGAATATAGACCTAAACCATCATTAGTTTGAAATTATACACTTTTTTGGACAGTTGTATGAGATTAATACATTTAATATATTTTATTTAAAGAAAAGTTAAATTTGTTCTACTCAAATTGTATTAACTAAACAATTTTTAATATAAGGATATTAATAAGCTAAATTAAATAATAAATAATAATTTGAAGTATAATTTTTTTTATTTATCTTGGAAATTTATTTTTAATTTTTCGGAAGTAAAAAATTACCTTAAATGTTTTAATATTGATGATGCAGAAATTCTTTAATTGAAAAAAATCAATAAACTAATTTTTATTAAAATGATAATAACCATTAAAAGGCACAAAAAATTGAAAAAATATTATTCGTAGAGTATATATGAATCAAAAACATCCAAGGTTCGAGTTATTTATCATTTAGATCCTTATAGAAGATATTATGAAACTTATATTATTTTATTTAAAGTGATGTTAAACTTGTCACATTCATGTTTTAATAAGTAAAACATTTTTAATAATGGAATTTATAGAAGTTATATTCTTATAAAAGTATTCTTAAAAAATAGTGTATATTTTTCTGCATCATAGTATTTTATTTTTAATGTTTAATAAAAAATAAGTATATTAAAGTTTTATACAAAAAATATGTATTAATTATTTTAATAATGGAAATATAAAATTATTGTTACTAAAAATACTAATTAAAATATAATTGTGTATAATTAATATATCCAAATAAATTTATATATTACCTTGACCACATATATATATAATAAATTTTTTTTTCTTGGTTAATATGTAGTATTTATATTTTTAAAAATCCATTAAATCAATAGTGTCAAAAATGATATTACTGATATTTTTTCAAAATAATATTTTATTAAATTATTTCAAAATCATAAAATAGTTTCAAAAATATTAATATATTATTATTTACAAAAAAAATTATATATATTTCATTTATGATCTAATTTACACCATAAAAGTAAAAATTTCATAATTTTAATACTGAATAATTTTCTACATTAGTTATAATTAAAAGAGAATAATTAATGGTAAAACAAAATAACAAAGTTTAAAATGAAATAAAAACATGTATAAAAATTATTTTTTGTGGAGATTATATCCTTATCTCGTCTATTATTTGAAACTAAGACTTTATTTTAATTTTTATGATTGTATTTTATTTTATTATAAATTAATATTTTTGGAGATTCCAATGGTGTCCCTCAAATCAAATATTAAAGCACACTACCTACCTTATTTTTTCACTTCACATTGAGCCTTAAAGCTCATCCATACCCTACCATTATCCCTTATCAAAATCCCTAGTCACATTCTAGATGTTGTTGTCTTCTCAAAATATCAACTCTAGAGATTTAAGTGGAGATTTAGACTGAGGACATCGATGAAGAGGTAACCTCCTCTACCGATTCATTTAAACTTCTTTCGTCTTATACATCATCTTCATGAGTTATTTCATGATAATGAAATAAATGTAGTATCACTTATATACTGGGATGTTATTAATGTAATTAAATAACAACATTCCACCTTATATCCATGCTACAAAAAATGAAATCACCACTCGTGCGTACATACAACTTACCGTCTCCACACCATGGTGTAATTTGTTTTTTCACACCACCTTAATTTGATGAATATATGGATGAAAATAATAAATATATTTTATTATTATAACATGATATTTATTATGAAATATTATAAACCATAAACATCAATACCATTCAACAAATATGGGAATGACATCATCAGTCATGCGTATATACGATCTACCATCTCCCTGATGCGATATGATTCATTCTACATGATCAACATTAAAGCATGATTATATACATGAATTGAATGGATAAATATGATATATATTATAATATTATTATTTTTAAAATGATATAAATATATCCTATGAAGTAGAACAAGATCTTATCTTGAAAAACATGCTTAAGAAAATAATGAAGTTAATACTAAATAGATGAGTAAAAATATTATAAATAATGGATGATTATATGATCATATATGAAAACATAAAAATAACCAATATTATGGAATAATTACATAAAATTACTTAAATCATTATACAGTAGTTTTAGATATATACAATAGATATATGACCTAAGTTAAAGGATAATTTAACAATCACATTATTATCCAAAATTATTTATTCGTTAGTATTTACTTGAATATATTTATTATCCACATCTATGTTTCATAGATATATAATACTATTTCTGTTATTATGAATTTTTTGAATTCAATTTTACCCTTTGATGATTTTTTCTTTTACAGTATGAATGGAATATTTTGTCATTTTTTAATATGAGGAACATTTTTTGGGCTATCTGACAAACGTATGAGAAGAATGTTTTATTTTAACTTATAAAGCATAACGGTGTTTTTTTTGTTTTCAAAACACTTTTTTCTATGATGATTCCTTTTAATAATTTCAAGGTTATTTTAAAATAAATTATTTATTTTAAATCTATGTGGAATTTTGAGAAAGTAAAATGGTTTTGAAAAAGAAAGGATATTTTCCTCCAGAAGTAATTTCAAGAGGTCAATCAAAATTATTTCTGATCTAAGATGAAATTTTTTAATAGGGTTATGTTTGATTAATAATATCCCTATTATTATTTTGGTTTTAATATGTTTATATAATTGGATTTATAAAATACCTTTTTTACATGGATTATGTTATGATGGAATGATGTTTAAAAAATCCATTTTATTCCTTGGGTTATGATATGATGAATGATTTATGTTTTTGTGGAACATATAAGAATTATTTAATTATTAAAATGGTGGGACCTAAATGTCCCTCCAATGCATTGGGCGAATATTCATATATCATTAGATATATATTTATGGAATGATAAATAATTTTAGTTCAGTAATACGGGGTTGGAACGAGGGGTGATCTTAGTTCAATAATGGAAATTTTCTCCTATGATGGTCATGGAAATGAGACTTGAATAATATGAAATGATTTTATATTCTTATGTGTATTAAAAAATTTAATTTCTCATGTTATAAATTTTTTGATTATATTCATTGACTCTTGTGAAATTTTATGATTTATCCTATGGTATTATATCATGTTCTTTCATATGCAGGATAAGATTTTAAAATGTTATGTTCTTATATATTATGATTTTGAAATGATTGATATATACCTGTTTACCGTTACTAAAAATCTGATCTCATCCATTCTTATGTTTGTATTACATAGGTCTTGTAGAAGAGTAATATGTAAGATATGTCAAAAAGTGTTCTAGTTATACAAGAATAAGTGAGATATAATGTAAATGTATTATAAAACCATTATTTATGTTTCATAGTTTCGAATGACAATATACCTATACAACCCTATCATGGATTTGTAATATTTTTAATGAATATTCAATTTTGAAGTCATATATATGTTTATAATTAGGATTTGTTTTAGCTACATAACTAAAAAATATTAAAAATCACCTCTATTATCTTTCTGGATGGATTATGGTTGATATTTAGCACTGAATTAGAAAACATATTCTTCCTACCAATATGTGGTTAAGACCTTGGATCCTAAAACGTTTCTTGAGGACCCTCAGTCACCCAAGGAGTTATAGTTCCTTAAACCAATGAAAATAAATGATCAAGGATGAATAAAGGTTCAATAATGAAATAAAAAGGGTTCCTCTAATAGTAATGATAGAATAATTTAATGGGAATCCCTAACAATATTCATTTAATAAATATCATTGACTATCTCAAACATATCAGGTTCCATTTAATTAAACCCATGATTCACTACCCATTGGGTATTCTTCATTGAACACTTCAATGACTGACGTGGCTTCCATAAATAATATATCTCATGGATTAGAAACGGATGTAACCACCTAGGGATAGATGTGTAATATTTATGCATCTCATGTAAGAAAAAAAGTAATCAAATCATATCATGGGACATAAGCTAAATTTGGCATCTTAATCTTCTTTACGATTCCAGGATATCATATGGTATGATAGTCAAATAATGAATATTGAACCATATGACTCTAGGTAGTCATAAAATATGAATTCCTCCTTTAAGGTGACATCCTTTTATGTCACACTCTCACTTAAATCACATAAGGATTTTATAAAAACATACCAAATATTCTTGAATCCATCCAAAATTTATTTTGGAATGAGTTTATCATAATATCATACTTTTGGGACAAAGAATTTACCTAAAAATTTAATCCTTATCAAAGACATAACTATGGGACCATATTGGCCTTAGTATAATTTACATCAAATATGAAATCCCTATTTCATTGATATAAGAAAGGATTTGACTCTATAAAAGCATTAATGCTACTAAATCTACTGAGGGGTATGGTATGATATCAACCAAACATACTAATATCTAATAGGAATATTTAGACAAAAATATATATCGTATGAATCATATGTATAACTATATAACCCCAATTACTTTAATTTTTATTTATCATTAGATAGGGGAAAATTTTATTGTAGTATAAGTTATCTCATATTTATTTGATTCTATGAAAAGTACTGACTTGTTTGATGAATACATTACATGTCATTTATCAAGGTGAGGATCAAGTAATAAGAACCGCATACAAGTAATTGAACATATCATTTGTTACTCAAATAATATTTCCCATGTATTTCTTAAACCTAATTCAATAATGGGTCATATGTATTTTATCATCATATTAGTAAAAAATACCATCTTTTCTGATCTCTAACTGATGAAAAGATTGAAAAAATTCCCAAAATAACATTGAATAGACAAGTCATAGTTACTTGTATAATAAATGTATCAACTTTCGAAGCATCACATGCTAGGTATCTCATCAACCTCTGGTAAAAAGGATTGATCATAATCATGTACCCCTATATATATTATTCTCAATAAGACATTTCCTGGAATATGTAATGACCCAAACTTTTACTAATAATTTTTTCCCTTAATAAAATTATTTTATATGTTATAAAACACTTAACTATAAAAGGAAGTTCAATAAAAACATCATCCTTATAAATTATGAATGAAACATGTGATATTTGATGAAATTAGGGAACCTATACTAGAGTAATAATAAATTGCCTTTTGAAATATTTACATGAAAATTAAGAATATAAATCCATCCAACAGAATATTAAACTCACCTTTGAGGGAATAAATAAGATTAATTCATATTATAAATGATCATATTATATAATTATATCATAGTATAAGTGAATAATTTTCTTAAAAATTTTTAATTAAGTGTTGGTATTTTTATAAAACATATTGGATTATTAATAATTTTATAATAAATATAATTAATTAAAAGTAAATTTATTTTCATAAAATATATTTATAAGTAAATTTTTTATTTTATTATGATTATAATATAATTTTATGGGACCTTAATTAATTTTTTAGAGCATTTTATAATCTGTTATAATCATAAAAATACTATTTTTTTGAAAAAATGATGATTTTATTTATAAATTAATTTTATGAAATTTAGAAAATTAGTTTAATAAAATGGTGTTCATTTTTGAATTATACATATCAGAAAATTGTTAAGGATAATTGTTTGTATTGTTATGAAATACTCGAATTTTGGTTGAATAGTAAAATACAATAATTTATGATTTAAGAAAAATAAATGACTGTTTGTGTCGTGCTTAAGTCATGGATGATGTAAGTGGACATTGGTTAGAAATCACATTCACTAATTAATTTACTTAGTCATAATAATCCACACTATTCAAATTGTTGAGCCAATATAATAAACTAATGATTAAAATAATGAGAAAACACCCCCTCCTCCCCTATAAATACCACCCCTCATCAAATCATATGCTCACACAACTAAAACATTGAATCATGTCAAGGTTGTACCCAATAAAATTCCAAACCCCCTCCTTCACATCTAAGGGCCATTGGTCACACCCAAATTCCCAGTTGTTTTCCCTAAGGAGGTTCTCAAGGAGAAGAAATTCAAGAGGTAAAATCTTCTTTCTTTTCCGTTTAATTTCATTTCAATTTCATTTAATTTATTATTACCTCTTCACCTAACCCAATAAAAGTGAAATTAAAACTCAATTGTCTTATATATACTATAATTTTATCATTTTAAGTAATAAATCGTCATCAATATCTTTCTCCCTTTCCTTTTAATCTAAAATTTTGAACATCATTCGTGATGTGTCGATTTAACGCCATCGTGGATGATGCATTTTATTTTTCTTTAATGCCTTCAAGGATGGTTATAAAACCATTATAATGGTTGAAAAAATATTTTAAATTGTATTTTATAATATTATTAATTTTCTTTAACTCACATATATTCCTATTATTATGCAATAAAAAAAACTTTTATCATAATGCTAAAAATGATACCTAATTAATCCAAATGACTAGCATTAACATTTTATCTAGTGATTCATCCTAAAATCATATAAATAAATGATATATAATATCATTTAAAATTTTCAAGGTTAATTAATACCATATTTTTTCAATTATTTATAATCATCCTATTGTTTACATGAACTCCCATACATGTATACAAGTGAACTGATCATGAAAACCAAGAAAAAAACACTGTCGACCTATGAAATCGAACATTGTAACTCATAAAAATGGAAAAAATAATATTAATAAAATTATAATTAAAAAAATAAATGTATAATAGGTTTTTTATTTTTTATTTAATGTTTTTAATTTTATCATCTAGGATATTAAAAATAAGAAATCACTTACACATAAGGAAAAGGGATTCTCATACCCAAATTTCATTCTTTGGGTTTTTCATATTTCACTCTATTTTAAGTGTGGATGATCCATTAATGTTCCTAAAATGTCATTTATTTTTTTCATCACTTTTATTTTCTTGGATATACATGTTTCAAATCTATTTTCATGACAAATGAAAATATTTTCCCAAAATAACTCTTCTTTCAAAAAATATATATTTTACATGGTGTGCGTTTTTTTCTTATTTACTCAATAATTATGATTCATATACCCAGTATGTTATTGAATATTTTCTTTGGTAATCCCAAGGTTTATTCAGGATTATATGCTTTATGAAATTAAACATATTCCTTTACAGGTGTTATTTTATGTCCAAGATTGATATACATTCTATGAGGCATGAATGGTTTTGTAAATGTTATGATGTGGTGGATGTGTGCAGAATTATATTGAGCATGTAAATAATATGATGTGATAGTTGTTCCGAAAATTTTATACCACACTAATGCATTGAGTAATGTGATGTATGTTTTGAAAAAGTGAAATATACATGAATATGATGCTATATTTTTAACAACTATTTTTGGTAGTTTACCACTAAACATGATGTTTCATTTTTATGAATTGTGACATTCCATACATTTATATAATTATTCTTATCATGATTATAATCCTATGATTATGTTATTATTATTATTATTTTCCTCACCCTATGTTATATTGAACCATTTTTTTATTTATCCTCTTACTAGGATTTTTACTCAACCCTTTGATTGAGGTATATCCTCAGGTGAGTACATGTTCTAAGAAAAACATAAGGGACACTAAGAAGCTATGGAGTATTCAATTAGGTAAATGATTATGATATATTTTGTAAATTTTATGTATGGTCTTAATTTTCCGAAGACACTAACACTTTGTATCATGTTTTTATAATTCATTTATGTTTTTTATCTTGAAAATGATGTAATAGTCATGTAAGAAAAGTAGGGTCTCTATAGTTGGTATCAGATAATGGTTTAATTAATATGGAAAATTGGATTATAGAACCTTCATGAAATCCCTTAGCATGAGACAACATATAATTAAGAACCCAAGAAGATTTGTTTTATAGAACTTATAAACATCAGAATGCTACAAGACATGAATTTAGAGTTAATTTAAAAAAATAATAAATTATTCATGTCTTGTTGACTTATGTTTATTCTAACCATTTATATTTTAGAAATGTTGGGAACTAGGATAAACTAGGATTAAAACCCAATTGAGTGACAATATAGTGATTTCTTTAATGATATCACCAATTCCTCCGGAGGTGGAGTTGAAGATTTTATAGCGATGATTACCTAGATGTCTCAGACAATATACAATAACCTGAATAATGTGGAATGTCTACCATCAATTAATAGGGATAAACTAGATATAAAGTCTTTTATATGGAAATGACCCCCAATTTTTAGTGGATGACCAGATCCACTAGTCATGGAATAGTGGGTCAACTCAATGGAGAAGGTCTTTTCTATGATTCGCTATTCTAAGATAGATAAGGTGACTCTGGTTGGTCAACATTAAGATGGAGATGCTGATCAATGGTAGGGTTTGATTAAGAACACCAAGGCAAAGTAAGAAACTGAAGAGATATAGTTGGAATACTTTATGTTACTATTTCTTAATAAGTATTTCCCTCGAAATATTCATAAAAATGTTAAGAGATAATTCATAGAGCCTAAGAAAAAGGAAGGTGAATCTCTCACAACCAACGAAGAAAATTTTACAATGCTTTCAAGGCATGCTTCATGTTTTTTTATCAGTAATGCTAGAAAAATTGATATATTATTTAGTGGTTTTAAACCACAACACTGAAAGGAAATAAAAATTAAAGACTTTGGGAGTTATGAAGAAGTTGTCCACTGTAAGCTCAAAGTAAATATTGAGTTTGAATAATGTTCCCATGTCAATGGGGATAAGAAATAAAAGATGTGTTTCAAACATGGGGATATAATAAAAAACATGGAATGAAATCCCAACCACCCACATGCCAAAAATGTGTGAACAAGAAAAATGGGAACTGAACCAAAGGGATGGGTAAATTTTTTAAGTGTGGGAGAGAAGGCCACTAGGATCATAAATGTCTAATATACATAAAGAAGCTGGGTGATATAATAGAGGAAAGGAGAGTGCCACCCATGGTTCAATTCTTACACTCTTGGGAGCAGGGGAACTATAAAAGATAGTTAACTAAACCTAGAGTCCATGAGGTTAATCATCATCATCATACACTAAGTAAAAATGAGAAAGGGAAGGAATATTCCATCACTACTGCTAAAGTAGAGAAAAAAATGAAGTCCAACAAGGTACTATTCCAATTCACTCAAGAATGGAAAAGTATTATTTTATTATAGTTCTACACATTCCTTTATATCATTCATGTTTGTTATAACTACTTAGTCAGAGCATCAATACCTTGAAGTATATATATTCATAAAAACACCTAGTGGTGAGAATAATTCAACCCATGTGTTGGACTCTTCTCCTTTTGGTTTTTGTGGGAAGATTCTTCTAGTGAACCTCATGATTCTTCCCATGCTCAAATTTGACACTATACTGGGGATGTATAGACTCTATTTATATATAATGTAGATCAAATATCTAGAAAATGAAATATATTTTCATATTTTTAACTATACCACTATCCTCTAAAAATTCAAGGAGGACTATGAATGCCCTTTAGAAGATCCATCAATGGTGTGTGTGTGTATTCCATATAATGAAGCCCACCTCACTCAAATGGTTGAGTCAATGGAAGGTATCAACCTAAGGCAAATTCACAATTTGAGGGAATACAAGGATGTATTTACTGATGATTTACTTAGAATTCCCCCACATCATGTGGTAGATTTCTCAATATAACCCATACCCAGAGCAACATATATCTTAAAATGTACCTATAGGAAGTACTAAATCAAACTATAGGAGTTACAAAAGTCTCTATAAGAGCATTTGGAAAAAGTGTTCAATCTCCATAGTGTATCACCTTGGGGTGAACCAGTGATCTTTGTAAAAAATAAGTATGGATCAATGAGGCTATGTATGTATTACCGAGAGCTCAACAATATCACCATAAAGAACATGTATCCTCTTATAAGGATTGATGACTTGTTAGATCAGCTACAAGGAGCTCAATATTTCTCAAAAGTGGATCTTCATTCTGGATATTATAAACTGAATATAGAGAAGGAAGATATTAAAAAGACTACTATCCATACAATGTATGAGCACTATGAGTTTCTAGTGATTCCATTTGGACTTAGTAATTACCCTTAAATATTTATTTATTTGATGAATAGAGTATATTGACCTTACCATGAATTTTTTTGGTAGTATTTATTTAAGATATTATCATTTACTCTATGAGTAATTTGGAATATTAAGAACATATAATGATTGTACTAGAGACATTAAGGAGAGAGAAATTGTATTCCAAGTCCAGAAAGTGTGATTTCTAGATGTAGGAAGTAACATTCATGGGATACACAATCACAATTGAGGGAATTTATATGGACCAATCAAAAACAAAGGAAAATTGAGAAATGGCCCCTAACCACTAGTGTCATGAAAAAATAGAGTATTCTTGGATTAAAAAGGTACTATATAAGTTTTGTGAGAAATATCTCATGATTATATAGCCAACTGAAAAGGTTAACAAGGATTGAGGTAAATGTTTTCTGGATGGGAGAATACAAGGAAAGCTATAAGGAGATAAATAAGAGGTTGATCACTGAATCAGTACTAACATTACCAATATGTAGATATTTGGTTGTGATATATAATGATTCTTTAAAAAATGTATTGTGTTGTATACTCATGAAAAAGATGATAATGTGATAGCCTATTCCTTAAGGTAGTTGAAGATCCATGGGGAGAACTACCCAATACATTATCTGGAGCTAGTAGCTGTGATGTTTTCCTTGAAACACTGGAGGCACTACCTCTATAATGATAAGTGTGACATATATACCGATCAAAAGAGCCTAAAGTATATATTCACACAAAAGGACCTCAACATGTGTTAAAAAATATGGTTGATATAGTCGAGGAATTAAATTTTTCTATTCAATGTCATCCTAGGAAGGAAAAAAAGGTAGCTGATTATGTTAGTAGAAAATAACCTATAACTCTCTCCATTATGAGTATTGAGAAAAACCATATATTCATGGATACCCAACGATGGATTTGTAATTCATAATGGAATGGAATAAATCTTAAATTTTCTTAATGATTTCCCAACCATCTATCCAAAATAATATTAAGGAGGAACAAAGGGATGATATGGAGTTGAAAAAAAAGGTGAATTCAGTAAAGGAAGGGAAGATATAAGATTTTCATATCAGCGATGACAGTTTGATTCAGTTTTGAACTAGGATATTTGTTCCTTCATCACCCATGATAATGGGGGATCTATTTAATAATGGGCATATCTCAACATTATGCATTCATCCTTGAAGTATCAAGATGTTCCATGATCTCTGAGAACACTTTTGTTGGGAAAACACGTATAATGATATTGCGTAGTATATCTTTACATGATTGATATGCTAACAAGTCAAAAAAGAGTGACAGAAGTCCATGGGGATGATTCAAACATTTCTTATACCCATATAGACATTGGATAATGTCATCATAGACTTTATAACTTATCTCTTAATTTTATATATGGAAAACAATGCATTAAGTGTTGTGGGGGAACGATTCACCCAGACTACCCAATTTATGGAAATTCGTGAAGATTTATCACTCAAAAAACATTCCAAGATATATGTTGTAATGAACCAAATGTTGTTTAATGAAAATTCCTCTTGATTTAATTAAATGTATCATTATGTTAAACATTTATATCAAATATGCACTTCCTTGGTTTTATATTTTTTGATCTTATAATACTGTTAAGAATTGAGTCCATTGCTAATATAGCTATTGAATAGTGATGACATGATTAGTATAAATATAGGGCTATAACAAATCCAATTTAATCAGAAAAAGGAAGCGATGAACTCATCCAGTAGTGTTTCTCCATATGAATCCCATTTGTTGGAGCTTCAAAAGGATGTGGTGTCATTGGGCTTCACTGTTGACCAAGACCAAGACGAGCTTTAACACATTATGCTTAAATAGAATTACCTATAGAAGAAGTGGAAGTCGATAGAGATTACCACCCGAGCAATGTTATCTGAGACACCACAAGAGTCTATCACCATCAGACACTATACCCTTTGGTCTTATGTGAGTGTTATAAGAGGTTATATAATAATACCCTAGTACTATTATTATGTACATTATTTTTATATAGAGAATATACATTCATTTTATTATTTTTACTTTGTAAATTGTTTTTAATGAAGAAATAGAATTTTTAGTTTATTAAGAAATATATTTTGATGAATTAATAGATTTTTAAAATAAATAATATTTTAATAAAATATTATTACTAAATTAATTTTTATTAAATATAAATTATTGTATAATTTTTATGAACATAATTGTAATTTTTTATGTTTTGAAAGCCGTTTTTTTGAAAACCCACGAATTTTAGATAAATGTTGGTTTTTATTTTAAATGTAAAAATTCATCTATTTAGAAAATTATTTAGATAAAATGAATATTATTTTTTGAATCAGGATGTAAAAATTATCTGACGGTGAATTTTTCATAAATTTCTGGGACATTAGAATTTTTGGGTAAAAAATTAAACACCGTTTAATTATATAATTTGTTTTATGACATCATAATGTCTCAATAGTGATCTAAAAAATTAATATAAGTGGTATATTCGGAAAATATATGTTTTAAAACTAAAATAATGTGATTTTAGGTTTATTTGATTTATTTTACAAAGCCTTAGTGGACCCTCCAAGACATATAAAACATTTTATCTTTTTAAAATTATTTCCTTGAGAGTGTGACTCAACTCCACATAAGAATGCCTTATATTTTAAGAAGTTAGGTCATTTCCCTTATATAATATTATTTTCTACTCCCTTTGGAAAACAAATGGGAAAAAACATTCGGATGGTTTTTGGTTTTTATTAGTTTAATGTGTTGGGTCAAAATCCTAAATACTAAAGAATTCCATCTCCTTCCTTACAAACCCATTCAAACTCCCACTTCCTCTTCACTAAAATACATTAGAGCTCAACCAAACCCCTCCCTCCTCTATCTAGAATCCTCCAAAGGTTCCCCATACTCCCAATAATCCTCTCTCAATCTCCTCCCAATCCTTTGGGATCACACATCCAAGTAAGAGATTTCTTCTTTTCTCATTTTTTTCCAAATTTCATTTTGTTTTTGTGACATTTTATTTTCATTTCAAAATGTTAGGAAATGATTTATCACCTCCCACATACTTACCTGTTTTTGTTTTAATGATTATATACTACTTTCTATCTCCTTAATTCCTCCCAATGTACACCTTCTACCATGCAAAAATTTCATAAGGAATTTCTCAATCCTCATTTTCATTTAATAAATTGTTTTCTATTATGAGTCTAACACTACATTAAATATGTTGTGACATATATCCATATAAAAACATTACTATACATTTCATGTACATATGATGAGACCCCCTTTTCTCTCTCATCAACCATTTTTTTGAATTCTTATGTCACAGTGTTATGTTGTTGAAATTGCACTGCGATTTTCTAAATCCAAAGTCATTGTGTCCTGAATACCATGACCATTTCCATATTAAGGGCATTCACCATTATGCACATAAAATTATTGATTATATAGATTCATGTATTAATTACACATTCCTTTATCATGGAATAAATTCCGGTCTTTAATGATTCCATGTTTTATGATCCATGTGGCACACTTATGCATGAAATGAAATGTTTAAGAAGGGTGCACCCTGATAGCGCTCCAATGATTTGGGTAAATATTAGTATCATGATATATAAAGTGCTATGAGGATTTAGTCATTCTAATTTAAGTGAAATTACGGTTTACTCATTCACCATGGGAAATGAGCCTTGGCTCATGCTAATACCATGTAATGTGTTGTTTCCACATTTCCAGGTTATGATAATCCTGATATATATTGCCTTTATGTTCATATTTATTTTATGCTCCACTGATATGCCTACTTAAAAAAATGTATTGTATTCTTCATTTTATTTCTTGTTTACTCCCTTACTAGGTTTTGAATCTCATCCCTTTTTTATGAATTTCCTCAGGTTATCCCATGCAATTCTATGTATAAGTGAATGCAGTGGTCAGGTAAAATAATTTTTCTATAAAGATTTTGTTTTTCACATTTTAAGTCGTTGTGTAATGTTACTAATCCCCAAAGACACTATAACTATCTATCTTCTATTTTGTAAAAAATGAAGGTGTTATGTAATAAATCATGTTTATGTGTGTAATAAAAGTGCATGGTTGTTATAGTTGGTATTTGAGGGAGGTTTAGTTATTTTTTGGATTAGGATTAGAAAACCCGAGTGAAAGACTTAGAGATTAGACTAAGTATAATAAAAACATCCCTGAATTTTGTTGAGTATTGAGTAAGTGGTTTATAATGAAAATACATCAATATCTAGATATGAGCAGGTAGATGCGGCTCTAGCCCATATGTACCTAGGAGTGAATAATATAACAAGGATTTTATGGCATGACCTGGGGTATCCTGGCACACAAAAATGGGCCTTGCTCACTCTTGGTTACAACACTTCTGCGGTACAAGATTTGGTAAATCCATAAGCTTAGTATGAACCATTATTATCAGAATAAAAAAATTCCCCTAAGAATATATGTTGTGAAGTAGATCATGGATAACATAGATTGATGTCTATAGATTCATAAGTTAAGGAAATAAAAGTTATTTATAAGTCATTCATTTTTGTCCCTAGATTACCCTTTTTGTGTTTAATAGTTATCCTCCCTAAGTGGTTTTGTATGAAGTAAATAAGTGTAACCAGAATGAAAAAGTGAAAGGTGGGGTTATCTTCTATTGTTCTAATAATTCTTTTTTATCCCAAAGGTTTAGTTGAACAATACCAACACCATCAAAAATCATGGATGTAAAGATGTATGTGAGTACAGAAAATGGGGCAATCATTGCATCCCATGAGTATAACACCTTCCCTATCATAATTTGTGGATTGAAAATCCTAGATAACCTTGTCAAACTCCATCTAGTGAAATTTTATGCAATTCTTCACATGGATTGACATTCGTTATATAGAGCCAACATAAATTTTTGTGAGGGGGAAATCACACTCCATATGGGGAATTGACCCACGATTATATAAAGGTGAAATGAGGAGGATGAATTTCCTTAGCACCATCATCTAAAGAATGGATATTACTACCCTATGATCATTCTAATCTGGATCAAATGATTGAGTCCAAGGAAGAAAACATCCTTGATGACATACCTATTGTGAGGGAATTCCCTGATGTTCTTCTTGAGGAACTGCATGGTCTTCCTCTTAGAGGATATGTTTAATTATCAATTGATCTTATTGTTAGGTCCACAAGGCTGAATACCCTGAGAGGGGGGGGGGTGAATTAGAGTATGAGTAATTAAAATTAATGCCCATTCCAATCTTGTTTTGCTATTAAGAAAAACACTCTTCTCTCTCTTCCCTATTTAAAAATATAAACAGAATGTAAAGAAAGCACAAGACAGAACAATTTTACTTGGTTCACCACTAAGGGCTACATCCAAGGTGCATACGCCGACAGGTTTCTGGTCATACCAAATTCCACTATACTTCACTAGTTGAGGATTACAATGTCTGGGTGCAGTCACTCTGTCCCAGGCTCATTTCCTTTTCAAGGTTTAGGGTCAGCTCACTACTTTTTCAAGGGTCACTCCCTATTTCTCTCTCTCTAGCTCACCGCCGGTGGAGAGGATCACCGGCTTCCTCTTACTAAGAACATTGCTCAAGAAGGGAATCCACTCACAGTTTATAGACCTGTAGGTCTCTTCATTTGCATGAAATAATGAATCTCCAAATATTGATAGATGCTCTGTTGAAGTCCAACTTTCATCTAATGATGAATACCACTTTTCCTCTGAACAGTGGGAAATTCCTTTTGGAAACAGCTTCGCAAATCACCCTACTTCGCGAAGCTCCCAATTTTGAGAAGCTCAAAAAAGCCTTCGCGAAGCTCTTGCCTTTTCGCGATGCACTTTCACGAAGCACTCTCGCCAAGCTCAATCCATCTCGAAGAAACAGCCCCCGCAAATATTACTAAGTCAACGCGGAGCTCGCAGGATTCGCAAAGCTACAATAGCCGCCGTGAAGATCCTCTTTTGCGAAGCACACTACCTTCGCGAACCAACTCTGCGAACCGAGAGCAATGGATTTTCTCTAAATTTCTCTCTACTTCTCTCGAGGGGTTCGACCTCTATTTATAGATGATTCCACTGACCCTCCAACTTTCCGTGCGAAGTCAAAACCACGTCATCTCATATCGCGAAGCTCCGAAGTTTCCGCCGGAATTATGTCCAAATCGCGAAGCACCTCTGCAATTTTCCATTCGCGGATCTCATCGTAATCACGGATCATCACCATCAACATTCCTTCGCGCATTCGCCGTGAAGATCCCTCACAGATCCCTTCACCGCCGCGATGCGTTTCGTCCTCTGTCGTTCGCGAAGATTGTCATAATCGCGAAGACTCACCGCCTGCATTCTTCTGGTCTTTACGATTTCCAAACCATGGATCCTATGTTTGCAAAATTCATGCCTTTGCCATATTAAATTATGATCTTCATGGAAATCCTATTTTCGCGATGCTCACCAAAATCCAAATTTTTGGGGTCCACAAATTTGGAAAACACTTGGAAACGGTGCCAACTTGTACTGCTCTTTTGTACCGCCTCCAGATTGTCCTTTCCTTTGTCATCGTTCTTTGTAAACATTGATTGTCAACAACTTCTCAGGAACTCAACAATTATCCATGGAAACCTGCTTTGTCAACAGACACAATCAACCCAGAAATACTGCAATGTTACCTTGAGGGATTTTTTCCCAACAATCTCCCCCTTTGGGTTTGTTGACAACTCTTCACAACTTTGCTCAGAATGATTTTCTGCACTTTGATACCTCACTGAGTCTTCTTCCAGCTTCTACCACCATTCGCCTATTGCGATTATGATAGCATTCAAGGTATCACTTAACACGTACTCTAATCCCACATGAGCAATGCTCAACGTGAGAAACAAGAGTAGTATGAAAAGTTCATCAATGAATCACTTCATGTCAAACACCAATTGTCGATTCCAACCTGATACCAATTCACAAATTGATACCAATTGTTGAACCACACTAATACCAATTGGTGATAGCTGGACACCTTCTCACACCATTCCAACATCAATGTTCTACTTTTATCATGATCCTCAGCTGTCGTGATATCTATGCGTTGATCGATCACTTCTAGCATCATCAGATTTGATACGCTCCCCCTTTCTGTTCACAGCTTCATCACTTGTCTGCTTCAAAACCGCTTTAGCCCTATTTCCTGTGTTGTCCAAGCTAAGCTCTGGCTAAGCACGTTCAACTAGCTTCAACTCCCCCTATCGGGCTACTCCACTTGTCAGCTTCTCCCCATATCATTCATGATTTATCAAATCTGCACATTGTCTCCCTCTTGAACAATCACTATTTTCTCCCCCTTTGTCAACAAACCTAAAGGAAACTCCTTTGTAGTCTGTAACATAGTATAGAACACATATCAGCACATTAGGAAAAAACACATCATACCTTGGGGAGAGGGGGGTGGGGGGGTTCCACAATCCACACTATTTCAAGTGCGGGGAATCGACTGAACTCCCAGAGCTAGTCGATGCCTCTCAAAAGCATCCTTGGGTAAGGCCTTTGTTAGAATGTATTTAACCTATAAATCTGTAGGCACATACTCCAACTTCACGATTCCCTTCTCGACCTTCTCCTTGATAAAATGATACTTTATCTCAATGTTCTTTGTCCATGATTGATGGACGAGATTTTTGCTGAGATTTATAGCACTTGAGTTGTCGCATTGTATTTTAATCGGAGACTTCACCTCAACTCCCATATCTTCAAGCTGCTACTTCATCCATAATAATTATGTGAATTCTTGAGTGGCCGCAATATACTCAGCTTCTACGGTGCTCAATGAAATGAAATCTTGCTTCTTGCTTATCCAAGAAATACACAATCCACCAAGATATAATGCACAACCTGACATTAATTTTCTATCATCTGCTGAACCGGCCCAGTCTGCATCATTATATCCCAATAACTCTGTCTGAGATTTAGCAGTATATGTCAAGCCGAAATCCATTATTCCCTAGATATACCGAAGTATTCTTTTCACTGCAATCATGTGTCTTTCCTTGGGATTGTTATGATATCTTGCTTTTGGGAATGTGGCGAAAACAATATGAGGCCTTGTTGCAGTCAAGTACAACAATCTTCCAATAATTTTCCTGTATTTTGTGATATTAACTGCCTTTCCATCTTTATCTTTCGATAATTTCATCTGGGTGGAACCGGAGTCTTCATCTCCTTAGAATTATCTATTCCAAACCTTCTTAAAACCTCCTTGGCATATTTGGATTGAGAAATAAAAGTTCCATTACTTTCTTGTTTCACCTGTAGACAAAGGAAAAACATTAGCTCTCCAATCATTGACATTTCAAACTCATTTTTCATGAATTCAGAAAACTGTCTGCACTGAGCTTCATCTGATCTGCCAAAAATTATGACATCGATATACACTAGCACCATCATCCTTTGATTACTGTCATTGCTGAAATAGTGGTTGTAATCAACTCCTCCATGCTAGAAACAAAGCTTTTTCAAGTACTGATCAAGCCTTGAGTACCATACCCTTGGTGCTTGTTTCAGCCCATACAACGCCTTCTTCAGCCTGAAAACATTGTTCTCATCCTCATGAATGAGAAAACCATCTGGCTGCTCACTATAAACCTCCTCTTCCAGAACACCATTCAAGAATGCGGATTTGACATCCATCTGGAACACTTTGAACTTTCTTTTCACTGCTATGGACAAAAATAATCTGATTGTCTCCATCCTTGCAACCGGCACAAATTTCTAATCAACATCTATTCCCTATTTCGGGGAGTATCCCTTGCACACTAGTCATGATTTTTTCCGAATCACTGTGCCATCTTTATTCATCTTGTTGCGATAAATCTATTTAGTCCCGATGTCATTCTTGTCTGCTGGCCTCGAAACAATCTCTCATGTCTGGTGCTTCTCAAGCGGATCAAGCTCTTCGTTCATAGCCTAAACCCAGTTTTTATCTTCAGCTGCATCGGAAATACATTTCGGCTCCATTTGAGACAAAAATGTTGTTTGCTATAATGATTTCATTCTTCTAGTCTGAACTAGGGCTGTTTGATCACTGATGATATTCTTCCTGTCAATTTTAGCTCAACTCTTTGGCATCCTCATAGACATAGAATTGAAACTTGTTCATCATCAGTATCTTCTTCTGAGTCAGCTTCTGCCACTTCTTCTCCCCCTATGTTGCTTACCTCATCATCACTTTCATCCAAGAATTGTTCACTGGTTCGTTGAGTATTCTGTTCATTTTCAACTATAGTGACATCATTGATCTCAACAATTTTTCTCAGCCTTTTGTTGAAGAATTTATACGCTTTTCTTTTCCCTGATTATCCATGGAATATCCCCTCATCTCCTCATGCATCAAACATCCTATGATTTTCTTTGTTGAGAATGAAACACTTACATCCAAAGATTCAAAAGTATTTCAACGTTTTCTTCTTTCCGTACCACAGTTCATACAGAGTGTTCCTTTGCTTCGGACACAACAGAGACCTGTTTGAAACATAGACCGATGTCAACACGGCTTCCCTCCAAAATTTCTCTGGTAGGTCATTGTCAATAAGCATCATTCTGGTCATGTTGTTGATGATCGAATTTCTCCTTTCAACCACACCATTCTGTTGGGGATTTCTCACTGATGAAACTTGATTCCTTATCCCGTGTTTCTCGATATATCCTTCCACTTGACTGTTTGTGAATTCTGTACCGTTATCTGTACGGAACATCAAAATTTTCTTCCCAAGCATCCTTTCTGATTCCCTCCTGTACTGTTTTATGCAGCTAAACACCTATGTCTTATGGGTAATGACAAATACCCATGCCATTCTGCTGTAATCATCAATGAAAAGAACATAGTACCTTTACCCATTTATAGCTCGTGGTGAGATTGGTCCACAAACATCAGCATGGACCAGTTCGAGCACTCTAGTTGATTTCTGTAACTTTGGCCTGTATGTCTTTCTGATGATCTTCCCTTGTTGGAAAGCATCACACGTATGAGTGCGATCACGTGATAGTTTGGGAAGGTCTCTAGCAGCATCACACTTTACGAGATCTTCCATAGATGGTTGGCATAGAAGACCAAGTCACTTATGCCACAACTAGTTTTCTTCCCCTCTGGATAAAAGACATGTATATTTTTCCCCACCTACAAGGTAGAGATTTCACTTTGATTTTTATCCCTACAGAACAGCTGCTCCATCTTTTCCTTTCACAACACACATCATCTTGGTAGAACAGATAGAGTGCCCAGAGTCACAATGTTGACAGACACTGAGTAAGTTATGACTAAGAACCTCTACTACCAGGACATCACCACGTCTCATCTCTTTGTCCCCAAACTTGTCTTTCCCTGAGCCAACAATCTTCAGGCCTTCATCATTTCCAAATTTGACAACTCCTTCTTTGTCATATTTGATGCCTGTAACAAGATCTTTATTACCCGTCATGTGGGATGTGCAACCACTATCAAGGATCCAAACACCAGATCGATCAGATGCTTTAAGGGAAATTTCCACCACCACAGCCTTCTCATTTTTATTCTTCATGGTCCATACTTTTTCTTTCACACTCAGCATAGATTGAGACTTCTGTTCTTCCTCAGAGTATGATGGACCAGCCTCATCTTGCAAGGCCTCAAATTTATTCTGCATTTTTAACTCACCTGTCGATTTATTGACCTGCTGCTTGCGAACATTTTGATTCTTCTTTGGGACATTTATCTGAATGGTCAAAGTGCAGTACCTAGCCATGTGTCCAAATCCTCCGCACCAAAAATAGTGTCCTTCGAAATATGTTCTGGAAAACCATTCTCTGTTTGGCTGCCATCTCTATTCTTGTTCCCTTCGATATCTTTTGGATATGGAACATACATACTGTGAATGTCCCATCATTCCACAATAATAACACCTGATATAAGGTGCATTACTTCGTTTAACGTCAGCACTATGATTTTCCCCTTGGGATCTCTTAATATTCTGATTATGCTTTGTGCCCAAATCCACCTTCAATCTCGGGATGGTTGCTTTCGGTCTGACTTCAACTACCATGGATTTTTGTTTCTAATTAATCCATGAATCAGCCATAAATTTTGAGCACAATTGCTGCTTCTTTCCTGCTGAACTACTAGGATCTTCTTTCTTCTTTTCTGTCTTCGTGACGAACTTCTTTCCCAAAAATGTGTTGGGATTCAAAGTTTTTACCTGGTCTTTAGCTTTTCTCCACAGACCGACAACTTCCACTTCAACTCTTCAATACGCTTGACGTGAACTTTCACTTTTCTATTCAAGCAATCGATCTCCCTTTTCTATTCTACAATCTTGAGATTATGCTCATCAACATTTTTTGTGCGCTCTAGACTGGAAGACTTAAGATTTTTTATTTCTTTCACTATCTCAGACTTCTCTTCTTCTTGTTGTTGCATGTAGAGTTTGGCATCATATAACACCTTTTTGGATTTCTTTGTTTTTTCTCTCCAAACATCTATCTCTTCAAGAGCTGCTTCTAATTAAGCTTCCATGTCAAATCTCCCTTAAATTTATTCTTCTTCCTCATCAGTTTCGGTTTCTTTCTTTTCGTGAGAACTACTGACAACATCCACCATTGCATTTTGTCCACGATTTTTGCAGTTTTCTATCTCTTCAATTTCGTCACCCTCAGACTCATCTGAACTATCTATTTCTTGTGAAAGAAGATTCTTCTTCTTAAAGAAACTTCTCCTGAACTGCTTATTCCCTTTCACATAGGATGATGATTTTTTCATGGGCTTTTCAACTTCATCTTCATCATTTTCTTCTTGAAACTTTTTGGGGCACCTTGCAGTAAGATGGCCAACTTTTCCACATCTAAATAAAGCAAGTGTTAGCTTCACTTTTAACTTTCCTTTTCCTCTTTGAAGATTTGAGGAGAGGAATGACATTACCTCATCTGTCTCTTCTTCTTCCTGAGAATATTAAGTAGTAATCTTCTTCAGGGCCTTAAATGCCACCTCTTTGGACATTCCCTTTACCACACCCTCATTATCATCGTTCCTCATTTCATATGCAACCATGGTACGATGCAAATTGTCCAGTGTCAGCTCTTTTGGATCTTTATCTTCTAGAATTGAAACTTTCGGATTGAACCGAGGTAGAAGTTTCCTCAAGATGCGCTTTATGATCTTTATGTACTCAATGACTTCTCCAAGACCTCACATATCCTCCACAATAATATTTACCCTGCCAAAGAATGTGTCAATAGACTCATTCGGGTTCATATTCAGATCTTCATATTTGTTCCACAACACCTGCAGCTTTGCCTCTCTGACATTTGTATCCCCTTCATATATATTCAAAAGCATTTCCCACATGGAATGTGACGTTTTTCATGGAATCACCTTTGTATATATGGGATTGGAAAGGGATCCCCCTAAGGAATTGATTACTTTGGAATCATCATCCAACTCTTTATGCTCAGCTTCTGAAAAAGTACCACTAGTAATATCAGATGTGATACCATGCATAGCTGCTGAAAACAAATCCATTCCCAAAGATCGGAAATAGTGTTGCATTCGATTCTTCCATATTTGAAAATTACATCCGTCGAAGATCGGAATCCCTCTATGATTAGTGACCTCCATTGAGAGAAGAACTAATATCATCCTTTCCCTCTGATACCAATTCTTAGGTCCACAAGGCTGAATACCCTGAGAGGGGGGGGGGGGTGAATCAGGGTATGAATAATTAAAATTAATTCATGTTCTGATCTTGTTTTGCTATTAAGAAAAACACTCTTCTCTCTCTTTCTTGTTGCACAATATAAACAGAATGTAAAGCAAGAACATGACACATCAATTTTACTTGGTTCACCGATAAGGGCTACATCCAAGGAGTATATGCCGACAGGTTTCCGGTGGAAAAAAATTCCACTATACTTCACAAGCTGTGGATTACAATGTTCGGGTACAGTCACTCTGTCCCAGGCTCACTTCATTTGCAAGGTTTAGGGTCAGCTCACTGCTTTCCCAAGGGTCACTCCCTATTTCTCTCTCTCTGGATCACTGCTAGTGGAGAGGATCACCATCTTCCTCTTCATAAGCTCACAGCTCTGGAAGGGAATCCACTCACAGTTTATAGACCTGTAGGTCTCATCATTTTCATGAAATAATGCATCTTCAACTGTTGATAGATGCTCTGTTGAAGTCTAACATTCATCCAATGATGAATACCACTTTTCCTATGAAAACTGGGCAATTACTTTTGGAAACACCTTCACAAACACCCTACATCGCGAAGCTCCCAATTTCGGGAAGCTCAAATAAGCCTTCGTGAAGCTCCTGCCTTTTTGTGAAGCACTTTCACGAAGAAATCTTGCGAAGCTCAAGCCGTCGCAAAGCAATGGCCCTCACGAAGCTTACTATGTCGACGCAGAGCTCACAGGATTCATGAAGCTACAATAGCCGCCACGAATCTCCTCTTTCGCGAAGCACACTGACTTCGCGAACCACCTCTGCGAACCGAGAGCAATGGATTTTCTCTGAAAATTATATCTAATTCTCTCGAGGGGGTCGACCTCTATTTATAGGTGATTCCACCGAACCTCGAACTTTCCGTGCGAAGTCAACACCACGTCATCTCATATCGCGAAGCTTCGAAGTTTCCGCCGGAATTCTATCCAAATCGCGAAACACCTCTGCAATTTTCCATTCGCGGAGCTCGTCGTAATCACGGAGCATCACCGTCAACATTCCTTCATTCCTTCGCCGTGAAGCTCCCTCACCGATCCCATCACCGCCACGATGCGTTTCAGCCTCTGGCGTTCGCGAAGATTGTCGTAATCGCGAAGACTCACCGCCTGCATTCTTCTGGACTTTACGTTTTCCAAACCATGCATCCTATCTATGAAAAATTTATGCCTTTTCCATATTAAATTATGATCTTCATGGAAATCCTATTTTCGCGATGCTCACCAAAATCCAAATTTTTGGGGTCTAAAAATTTGGAAAACACTGGGAAACGACACCACCTTGTACTGCTCTTTTGTACCGCCTCCAGATCGTCCTTTCCTTTTTCATCGTTCTTTGTCAACATTGATTGTCAACAACTTCTTGGGAACTCGACAATTCTCTATGGAAACCTGCTTTGTCAACAAACACAATCATCCCAAAAATACTGCAATGTTACCTTGAGGGATTTTTTCCCAACACTTATACCCGCGGAATTTTCAATATCCAAGACCCTATATAGAATTACTGTTGTGGAGCTTGAGGTGTTTAGTAAACAACTACAGAAGAATCTGGATAAAGGGTTTATATTCCATGTGCTTCCCCATGGGGTGGACCAGTCCTCTTCGTCAGGAAAAAGGATGGGTCAATGCACCATTTCATTGATTATCGTGAGCTCAAAAAAATCATTTTAAAGAACAAGTATCCTATAACATGAATTTATTACTTGTTTAATAAGATATGTGGAGCACAATACAACTCCAAGGTAGATTTGTGGTCGAGATATTACCATGTAAGGGTGAAGAAGGAGGATATCTCCAAGACTGCTTTTCGTAGAATGTACGGGCACTATGAATTCATAGTAATTCCTTTCAGACTCACAAATGATACAGAAATTATCATGGACATGATAAATAGAGTCTTTAGAGATTACCTAGAATCATTTTTGGTAGTTTTTATAGACGATATTCTAATATACTAAAAAACTAAAGAGGTTCCTGAGGAGAATCTAACAACTATACTAGAGACCTTGCCAAAGGAGAAGCTCTATGTAAAGTAAAACAAGTGTTAGTTATGGTTTAAGGAGGTCTCATTGTTAGGTCATATCCTCACAAGAAATGGGATATATGTGGATCCATCCAAGATAGCTGCAATTGAGGGATGAATATGGCCTACATCGTTGATGTATATCCGTAGATTCTTAGGGTAAGCTGGATATTATCCCCAATTTGTGAGAAATTTCTCACGATTGTCAAACCCTCTTACCAAGCTAACTAGGAAGGGAGTAATGTTTTCATGGAGTGATGAATTTGAATAGAGCATCAAGGATTTGAAAAGGAGGCTTATCATCGCACCCATGCTCACTATACCCAAAAGTGTAGAACTTTTTATGGTATTCAATGATGCTTCGAAGAAGGGCCTGGACTGTGTGTTGATGCAAAACAAAAAAGTCATTGCCTATGCATCAAGGTAATTGAAATTTCAACAGAAAAAATATCCAACAAATGATCCGGAGTTGGATGTAGTAATCTTTACATTGAAAACCTGGTGACATTACCTCTATGGGGAGAAGTGTGAAATATATACGGACCACAAAAGCCTAAAGTATATATTCACAATGAAAGAGTTTAACATGTGCCAATGAAGATGGTTGGAGCTAACCAAGACTATAAATTCTCAATCTATTACCACTCTAGGAATGAGAAAAATGTGGAAGATGCTATAATTAGAAAGGACACAACAATTCTATAATTGATGAGAATTGAAAAGGTTCCAATCTTCTTAGATTTGATGAAGATGGACATGGGAATTGTAATGAAGGGAACATCATCAATCCTTTCATAAATGATTTCTGAACTCTCTCTTTTGGAAAAATTAAAGGGTGCTCAAAAGTATGATGTAATAATTGGTAAGAAAGTGGAAACTATCAGAAAAGGGAAATCCTCATAGTTCAATATTAATGATGAAGTAATTGTGAGATTTGGGATAAGACTATGTGATTCATGAAATCCAAAGCTAATGAAATAACTTTTGGATGATGCACATAGTTCAAATTTCTCCATTCACCCAGGAAACACAAAGATATATCAAGATCTCTAAGAGAATTATTGGTGGGATAACATAAATAATGAGATCGCTAAATATACATCAAAGTGCCTTGTATGTTAGCAAGTGAAGGCATAGAGTAAGAAGTCTAAGGGGATGATGAAACCATTACCCATACTAGAATAGAAATAAAAAAAAATCACCATGTACATTGTCACTGGACTTCTGAAGACATACATAGGAAATAATGCAATCTGGGTTGTTGTGGATTGTCTTAAAAAGACTGCACACTTCATTGAAATTCATGAGGATTTCTCATTGGATCAACTGGCACATATATACATCAAATATGTTGTAAGGCTGCATGGAGTACCACTATCAATTTTATCTCACCGAGATACCAGATTCACCTCTATGTTCTATAAGAGTCTTCAATGTGCTTTGAATACTAAGATGAACGTTTTTACAACTTATCATCCTTGAACTGATGGAAAATATAAGCAGAGTATCCAGACACTACATAATAGGCTGAGAGCATGCTCAATATACTTTAAAGGAGTCTTGGATCAACATATTCCTCTATTTGAGTTCTCTTACACTAACATTTTCAACTCAAACATCCAGAAGGATCCTTATGATTCCCTATATGGTGTGAGGTGCAGAACACCGACATGTTGGGATGAAGTTTGAAAAAAAAACTCCTAGGTCTAGAAATGGTCGAAGAAATGTTGGAGAAGTTGAAGACCATCTAGCAGCACATTAATGTTTCCTAGAGTTGAAAAAGAGCTATGCTAATAATCATCACCGAGACCTAGAGTTTGATGTTGGAGACATGGTATTTTTCCAAATATCACCATGGAAGATAGTTATGAGATTTGGGAAGAAGGGAAAGCTTATTCAAAGGTACATTAGTCCTTTTTTGATCTTTGATCGCATTAAAGCAGTGGTATATCGACCATCAGTCCCACCAAACCTATCTCAAGTACATGATGTATTCCATGTATCACTCTTAAGGAAGTACATAACTAAACCATCACATGTACTCAATCTAGAGGTGGTTCCACTACAGAATGACCTATCCTATAAATAGAAGCCGGTGAAGATCTTATATTGTAGAGAAATATTTCTAAAAAATTATACAATTCCCATCATCAAGGTGTTGTAGTGAAACCTCAAGTTTAAAGAACCAAGATGGGAGTCAGAATAAGAGATGAAGCAGAGTTACCCACATTTTTTTTACAACTGGAAATGGAAATTGTGACGGTGAAATTTCATAAGGGGGGAATATTGTAACAACGCAAAATTTTGTTGATGAAAATTCATCTTGATCTAATTAAATCTATCATTATGTAAAATGGTTATATAAAATATTAAATTCCTTGGATTTATGTTTTTGAATCTTAAAATACTGTATAATCTAGTGATTTTTCTAATATAAATATTGAAGATGGATAAATTGATCAGTATAAATACAGGGATTTAACAAATCCAATTTACTCAGACCAAGGAAGTGATGTCCTCATCCAGCAAAATTTCTCCATACGAAGTCCATTTGTCAGATCTTGGAAAGGAGGTGGAGTCATTGGGATTCTCCCTTGACGAAGACCAATCTCAGCTTCAACACATTAATCTCGAATAGATTCACCTACAGGAGAAGTGGAAGTTGATATATTTTACCACCCGAGCAATGTTATCTGAGCCACCCCAAGAGTCTGTCACCATCACACACCTTACCATTCAGTCGTATGTGGGTGTTATAAGGGGTTATTTAATGAGACCCAAGAACTATGATTCTATACATTATTTTTGTATAGATAATATATATTCATTTTATTTTTGTTACTTTATAAATATTTTTTAATGAAAAAATAGAATTTTTAGATATTTAAGAAATCTATTTTGATGAATTAATTGATTTTTGAAATAAATAATATTTTAATAAATATTATTATGAAATTAATTTTTATAAATTTAAATGATCGTATAATAATTATGAATACAATTGTAATTTTTATTAATGTTTGAAATCCATTTATTTCAAGAACCATGAATTTTCAATAAATTAAAGTTTTTGTTATAAAAGAATAAAAATTCACATATTTATAAAATTATTTAGAAAAAATGAATATTATTTTTGGAATCAGGATGTTGAAATTATCCAAAGGTTAATTTTTCATAATTTCCTGAGACAGTAGATTTTTTGGGTAAATAATTAAACACCGTTTAATTATATAATGTGTTTCATGAGATCATAATGAACAAATAGTGATTTAATAAAATACTATAAGTGGTATGTTCGGCTATTATATGTTTTACCATTAAAATAATGTTATTTTAGTTCTATTTTATTTATTTTACGAAGCCATAGTGGACCCTTAAAGGCTTCTAAAACATTTTATCTATTTAAAATTATTTCCTTGAGAGTGTGACTCAACTAAACATAAGAAAGCCTTATATTTTAAGAATTTCGGACATTGGCCTTATAAAATATATTTTTCACTCCACTTTGAAAAAAAAACATGTCCAGAAACCATGGGATAGTTTGAGCTTTTGATTAGTTTAATGTGTAGGGTCCAAATCCAAAATAATTATGAATTCCCTCTACTTTCCATATAAACCCTCCAAATATCCCTCTTCTTATTCACTAAAATACTTTGGAGCATGACCAAACCCTGACGGCCTCTCTCAATAATCCTCACAAGGTGCCCAAATCTCCCAATTAGCCTCTCTCAAGCCCCTCCCAATCATTTGGGATCACACATCCAAGTATTGAATTTCTTCCATTCCCATTTTTGTCCAAATTTTATTATGTTGTTATGACCTTTTATTTTCATTTAATAATGTTGGGGGTATGATTTCAAACCTCCACCATAATGATATCTTTATTCTTTAATTATAAGATACCCCTTTCTCTCTCATTAATTCCTCTCAATGTACACCCGTTACCATGCCGAAATTCCATAAGGAATTTCTCTCTCCTCATTTTCTTTCAATTTTTTTGTATTATGAATCTAAAATTCCATTACTTATGTTGGGACATATATCTATATGAACCACTAACTATCAATTTCATTTTAATATGATGAGACACCCCTTTCTCTCTCATAAACTATTATTATGAATTCTTTTGTCACGCCGTTATGCTGCTGAAATTACATTGTGATTTTTCAAAGCCAAAGTCATTGTGTTGTGAATACCACGCCCATACCTCTATTAAGGGTATTCACCTTTATGAACATTTACTTATTGATTAAATAGTTTCATTTATGAATTCCACATTCCTTTATATTGAAGCAAATGATGATCTCTAATGATTCAATGTTTTATGATCCATGTGGCACACTTATGCATGAAATGAAATGTTTAAGAAGGGTGCGCCATGATAGCACTCCAATGCATTGGGTAAAGATTAGTGTAATGTTACGTCAAGTGTAATGAGTTTTTACTCATACTAATTCAATTTCAATTATGGTTTACACATTTTCTATGTGAAATGATCCTTGGATCATGCTAATACCATTTTAAGGGTTGATTCCACATTTCCATGTTATGATAATCATGCTATGTCATGCCTTTATGTTCATGTTTATTTTATGCTCCATTGATATTCCTACTGCATGACATGTATTCTATTCTTCATGTTATTCCTTGTTTACTCCCTTTATGGGCTTTATAGATCACCCTTTTTTATGGATTTCCTCAAGTTATCCCATGAAATGTTAAGTACGAGGGGATGTAGTGGCCATGTAAAATATGTTTTTACTAAAGATATCATGTTTCACATTTTTAGTCACCTTGTAATGTTTATAATCCCCAATTACACAAGGCCTCTTGATCTTATATATTGTATCAAGTGATGGTTTTATGTAATACATTGTGTTTAAGTGTGTAATAAAAAAAATTTGGTTTTTATATATGTGGAAGAAGTGGTGAGGTTGACCAGGGTTCCCATTTAGATCATCTCTGATTATGGTTCAAGGAACACATCTAAACTCTAGAGAAGTCTCCAACATGCCTTGATTAATGAATTGAATTTCAGCATGACCTATCACCCCCAAATTGATTTCCAATCTAAAAGGACTATTCAGTTTCTGGAAGACATTATAAGATCATAGTCAATGGAATTATAAGGTGTATGAGATCATAAAATCCCATTGGTTGAGTTCTTATACAACAGAAACTTCCACTCAAGAATCTAGATGTCTCCATGTGAGTCTCATTATGGAAAGAGATGTAGAACTCCAACCTGTTGGGATAAGTTAGATGAAAAAAGCTACATAGACCGGATCTTGTTCAGGAGATGACAGAAAAGGTGCAATCCATCTACCAGCATATCCATGCTACTCAGAGTCAACAAAATAGTTTTGTTGACAACCATTGAAGATATATGGAGTTTGATGTTGGAGATAAAGCCTTTATTTATATTGGACCGTCTATGATATGGTAGTTTTCATAATCACAAATAATATCTAACTATAGATTCTAATCATTCATGCAATTTAATATATCTATGTAAATAAATTATATCATACTGAAAAATATACTTTAATAAGGCAGTAACTTATATTTGTAAATCCATATGATTAAAAGTGTTTTTTTCATGTATTTTTTGATGTCACCGAGTCATGTAATGTTTTGTGTAAGAAAAAATCTTCATAGGATTTTTAGATTTCATGTTCGACACACCAATGTTGGACACACCGATGTTGAACACACTGATGTTCAACACACCGATGTTGGCCACACCGATGTTCGACACATTAATGTTCGACACACCGATGTTCGACACATGGATGTTAGAAATACCAATTGTCGACACACCGATGTTTGATGCACCGATGTTTGAAACACTGATGCTCGACACACCGAATATGAAACAACAAATATGAAACACCAAAGATGACACACTAAATATGAAAAATCGATGCTCGACACAACGAAGATGACACACCAAAGACGAAACATCGAAGATGACACATCGTAGATGAAACACCGAAGATGAAACACTGAAGATCACACACTGAACATGTCACACCGAATATGACAGGCTGATGAAAATGATTCACTGATAGTCATAAATAACCATATCATTTTTATTATGTCAAATTTATTTATAACAGTCATATTTAGAAAAATTAATGTTTCTAACGTTATTTAATGTTTTATGTAGTACTATCCATAGACAGTACAAGGTACATGTGCATGCGAATATCTTCACGCCTAATGGACCTTGAAGTATAAATTTATTACAAGATCAACCTAAAATAGAGCTCACTCAACCCCCTAGTAAAACATAAAGGCTGGATATGTGAATATGAAAGATATTGCTAACAGAAGAAATTTAAGCTTAAGTATGAAAGAAGTTTAATATTACAAGCTTGATCCTGCTGAAGATCACTGAACATCCTGACATCAAAGTGATGAACCTCTACACACCTGGAAGATAGATTATAGAGACTATGATACTTTATTTTGGAGCCAACGTCCAGAAGAGGACTTGAATATCATTTTCTCTACATCCAATGAGTCAAAAGTTTTACTGCATGACACACAAAGATTTCTAAACTCTATTTTTTCTTTTATAACTCTTTTGTGTTCTTGTGTTTACCTTTAAAGTTCTGTGTTCATATATTTTTTTACACACACTGTCTCATGATATTAACTGAAAGATACTATAATATACTCACACTCAATCCCTTTCAACTCTTATATACCTTGTAGTAATGTGGAAGAGATCTTGTGTGATTTGTTTATTAGTTTTCCCACGAATAACTATGGTAGAAGTCAAGTGTGACCTGGAAAGCCCTGTGTGTTATTGTAAACCTTGATCCAGGGTGTGGATCAAATGTTTATTAATATAAAGAGCATGAGGGTAAGTGATCACCAAGTGAAGAGTACTAATTCTCAACTTGATACTAAACCTCTTGTTTTAACCGCTCTGCTGTTTGACTTATATTTTTATTTGTTACGTATTTTTTGCATTAAGATAAAATGATCGTTGATAGTTGGTTTAGAAAGAGTTTATTTCTGTTTTGAATCAGTAGATTAGTTTCAAAAGTTTTACTAATCTTTAGAATGGTAAAACTGAGAACTATCCAATCTTCAGAGAAACTAATTGAACTTTTAGGACTTATATAAATTCAATACAAACAGACTTTGATTTTATTTTAATAAGTGGATGCTATTTTAAAGAACCGATTTTTAACATAAATTTCTATAGATACTCAATTCAACCCCCTTTGGAGTGATCTACTCTGACCAACATTTGGTATCAGAGGCATTAAAAGTTTTTGTTAGTTTAAAATATTGTCAACTATGATTATAGTTGTTTTCCCAAGATCTCAAAAATTCTGGTATTTATAAATTTTCATCTCTTTGACATTATGATACAATCATTATCATGGAAAATATATTAGAAGGGGATGTTACCAATAGACGACCTTTCTTTAATGGAAAAAATTATGCTCAGTGGAAGCTTAAGATAAAAATACATCTAGAAAGAATGGGATTTGAAATACGGACTACTATTGAAAGTAAATTTAAAATTACTGAAACTGTTAGAAACACATGGGATGAACCTACCAAGACTGCATACAACAATAATTCTAAAGAAATGAATTCTTTTTACTATTCACTAGTATATGAAGAGTTTAACCGTATCTTTACTTGTAAAACTGCACATGAAATTTTGGACAATCTATCTATTTGTCATGAAAGAAAATCTAATGTTAAAGAAATGTGATTAAATACTTATAATATGAAATATGCCAACATCAGAATGAATCCTAATGAGTCAATTTCTGATATGTACCTTAGGTTCAATGAAATTGTGAATACAATAATTTCCATTAAAAGAGAAGTAACAACCAAAGAGAAGATCCTGCAAATTTTGCGATGCTTACCAGAATGATGGCATGGAACGTTTGTGTCTATTAGATAATTGTGTGATATTGATAAGATGCTAATGAAGGAATTTATTGGAAAATTAATGATGTTTGAAGAGTAATTGAAGGTAAATTATGAATAAGATGAACCAAAACGAAAATCTATAGCCTTCAAGACAATTGCATATAAAAGCAAAGACAAAGAGAATGTTCAAGAAGCTATTGAATGCTTAAGCAATGATGAAGTAGCTTTAGAAAATGATACCAAAATGGCCTAGTTGGCGAGATGATTCAATAAATTTAATAGGAAGAAGAAGTTTTTCAAAAATCCCAAATATAATGGAATGTATGATAACAAGGGTAATTAGAAAATAGGATTGGAAGAGAAATGATAAATCAGAAGAGATAATTTTCTACGAATTTAAAAGGAAAGGACATTTCAAGGCTGTCTGTCTAAAGATGAAATACAATAAAAAGTTTGAAAATAAGGATAGAAGGTATAAGAAAGAAATAAAGGCCACCTTGAGTGCCTCCAAAGAGAGCTCAAGTGAATCTGGCTCTTCTCAGAATGAGAAAGATGGTATGACTAATATGTGTTTTATGAAAAACACAATTGAGGTAACCTTAGACTCTCCTATAAATAATTATTATTATTCTAAAAGTGAGTCGTAGAATATGACAAATGTTGAGTTATTCGAATATTGAAATATGGTAGAATAAACATGTAATGTGTTTAAAGATAAGTATAAATCATTGAAGAAAAAACATAAATTTAGTGCGACTTCTAATTCCAAACTTATAACTAGAAAAGAAAAAAAATGCTCAACTACTCAAGGAAAACAGTGAGTTACAAATGTATAATGATAAATTTAAGAAAGACTTAGAAAAGTTTACTAATTGGAAAGATACTCTTACTCAATTTCATGGTAAAAAAATAGCTCCTAAGTATACTTCTGGGATAAGATATCAACGAAGAAATGAAATTTATCAAAATCGCATTTTGTACCCAAATCTATAGAATCATCTACCATTTTCTAAAACAAGAATTTTACAGCAAGTTCCAGTTCCACAAATTCTTTTACTACAACTATTTCATCAAAACCAAAAAATTTTACTTTTCAAACACTATATATTATGCATATAGAAAACCCATATGATAGTTGTGGGTACCTAACGTTTGTATTACTATTGTATGTGATCCCAGACAAATATGGGTACCAAATTTGTGTCTTGGTTAAACTGTTTTGTAGGTAAACTGCCTAAATAGATCCTATAAAAAGATGTGGTACTCAGACAGTGGGTGTTGAAGACATCTGATAAGTTACTATTCATGATTTATTGGTCTTATCAATATTGATGGAGGACATGTCACATTTGGTGAAAATGGTAAAGGAAAAATCATTGGCCTAGGACAAACTGGTAACCCTACCTCTATTTAAATTTCTAATGTACTATATGTTAATGGATTAACGTATAACTTACTTAGTGTATCTCAATTTTGTGATGATGGATTTAATGTTATATTCAAAAATAATTCATGAAATGTTTTTGATGACAAGAATATTTTAGTATTTACTACTTTTAGAAACGATAATGTATATGCTATAAATCTACACACAATAGCTACACCAAATTTCTCTTGCCTAAATGCCTTTCTTAAGGAATCTTGACTCTGGAACAGAACACTACGACATTTAAACATAAAATCTCTTAGGAATTTAAATAGAAAATTCTTAGTTAAAGACTTTCCCAAGGTAGAGTTTCCAAACATTAATTCTTGTAATACTTTCCAAAAAAGGAAAGAAATATGAAATCTATTTCAAACCAAAGAAAGAAGTAACTTCATATCAACCTCTCGAGTTGGTTCACATGGGCTTGTTTGGACCATCTAGAGTTTCGAGCCTCAATGGGAAGAACTATGTTTATATTCTTATAGACGATTTCTCTAGAAACACTTTGACCTTTTCATATCTCATAAAAGAGAACCTTGTTTAGACTTTTCCAAGTATGATTGGTATGTAGAAAATCTCAGTGGTTTTTAAATTAAATCCTTAAGAATTGATCATGGCCGTTAGTTTGAAAATCATGATTTTGAAGCATTTTTCTCAAAAAATGTCTATAATCATAAATTCTATACTCCTAGGAAACCTCAAAAGAATGGTGTGGTAGAAAGAAGAAATAGAACCTTATATGAAATTTCTCAGACTATGCTTAATGAATATGATCTAACCATTTATTTATAGGTTGTAGCTGTTACTACAACTTGTTACATAACAAATAGAGTATTAATCAGACCCACCCTTACGAAAACTTATTATGAGTTGTGGAATAATCGAAATCTCAGAGTAGGATATTTTAAAGTGTTTGGATGTAAATTTTATATTATGAACACTAAAAATAATTTAGATAAATTTTCCTCCACAGGTGATGAAGGAATAGTTTTTAGATATTCTACATCAAACAAAGCCTGCTGAGTATTTAATAAGAAAAAAAATGTGTGGAAGAATCTGTGCACATCTAGTTTGATGAAGAAGATCCACATGATCCCAAGACCTTACTAGAAAATATTTAAGAGGATATGTCCTATCAGGACATTAATGATAAAACATCAAATAATCTTGTGATGGAATCTATGAAAACTTCTTGTTCTAAAAATTCTCCAGATCCTACCATAGTGAACCAGATCAACCTGAAAAACCTGAAATATCAAGTCCTACCTTCTTTAGACCATCTAGGACCCTTAATAATCATCCCTTAGATGTTTTTGTTGGAGAATTAAATAAAATAACACAAATGAGATCTTACTTGAGAAACCAAGTGGAAAATCAAGATTTCTTGTCGCAACATGAACCAAAAAATATCAATGATGAAATCAATGATGAAATTTGGGTAATGGCCATGCAAGAAGAAGTTAATCAATTTTAATGAAATATTGTTTGGAAACATGTAAATAGACCAAGGGATACTTTGACCATAGGAACCAAATGGGTGTTTAGAAATAAGGTAGTTGAAGATGGAAAAAGAATTAGTAATAAAACTAGACTAGTTGCAAAAGGATATATTCAAGAAGAAGGAATTGATTATGAAGAGACAATTTCACCAGTTTCTATATTTGAGGAAATTAGAATCTTACTTGCCTATGTAGAACACTTGTATTTTAAACATTATAAAAGCATGTCAAATGTGCATTCTTAAATGGTTATATAATTGAGGATTTTTTTGTTGAAGAACCCCTAGGTTTAAAAAATACACTTTTCCCAAATCATGTGTTCAAATTATTGAAATATTTATATGGTTTGAAACCTTCTCCAAGAGCTTGGTATAAAAGGTTGAGTAATTTTCATATTTCTAATGGCTTTACAAAAGGACTCACAGACCCTACTTTATTTATAAAAATAATTTCAAAAGAAGTTTTAATATCCCAAATATATGTTGATGATATTATCTTTGGATCTTCTAAAAACTCTTTATATAATGATTTTTCAAACATAATGTAGAGTGATTTTGAAATGAGTTTAATGGGAGAACATAATTATTTTCTTGGATTTCAAATTTTTTAAAATATATAAAGTATTATTTTAAATGAAAGTAATAACACTAAAGATCATTTTAAAAGATATGGATTTGATAGCACTAAGAGTATTAAAAATACTATGAGTTCTAAATGTATGTTAGATCTTGATGAATATGAAAAATTAGATGATCAGACTGCCTATAGAGGAATGATTGGGACATTACTATACTTAATTACTATTAGTATAGATATTATGTTCACTGTGTGTATGTGTGCGAGATTTCATGTAAATCCTAAAGAGTCACATTTAAATTCTTTTAAAATTATTTTCAAATACCACAAATATACCTCTAAATTTGGATTATTCTATCCAAAAGGACAAACTTTTGATTTAATTAGCTATTCCGATTTTGACTTTGGTGGATGTAAGTTATATAGAAAGAGTAACTCTAAAACAAGTCACTTTTTGGGAAAGTCACTAATATCACAGTGTAGTAAAAAGAAAAATTCAATTGCATTATCAACTGTTGAACCAGAATACATTGCTGCTGGAAGCTATTGTGCACAAATATTGTGGATGAAACACACCTTATTAGACTATTGATTTTAATTTAGACATATCCCCATAAACTATGACAACAAAAGTGATATTAACATTTATAAGAATCCAATTTCTCATTCTAAAACAAAGAATATTTACGTAAGACATCACATTTTAAGAGATCGTTATCAAAAAGGTGATATAACTCTTGAGTTTATTGTGATTGAGCATCAACTGGTGGATATATTCACGAAAATATTAAACTCTAAGAGAATGAACTATATTAGACATGAACTAGGAATAATAAATCTCTAAGATCCTTGAAACCGATCTTGTCAAACCGATCCTTGAAACCTATCTTTTCAAACTGATCTTTGAAACTGATCTTGTCCAACCGATATTATCAAATAGATCTTCTAAAACCGATCTACTGAAACCAATCTTCTCAGACCAATCTCTTAAAACCGAACTTTTGAATCCAATCTTATTTAACTGTTCCTATAAAAACGATCTTATGAATTCGATCGTGTAAAACTGATTCACTGTCACTAATGCATTTAAGTTTTCTTAGTTTGTCTATTTTAAATAAAATGAAACTATTTCGATTCTTTTTCCACATTATTAATTTTATGCTCTATGATTTATAATTCTTAAATGATATATTAAGTGTAATCCTTCCTGACCATTCACCTTCCCACTACTGTAATGTTTTTTACCCTTTTTCACTCTACCTCTCGAACCTCATCCTCATCACTTTTGGAATCTGAAGCCTCGACATTGCAATGACCAAGCACGCTATGGAATATCCACTAAAATCAGCATATGCTAAGCGATAGAAAGCTTTGTCTAGTGGGACTAAAAAACCATGCTTAGAAAGCCGAGTGGTTACGACTGAAAAGGAAGTGTCTGTCGAGTGGATTCTATCCAGAAAGTCATTTTTATTAAAAGTACTGGAATCTCAAGGGTGGCTGATATAGTTTTCTAATAATGAAATACCTTTTTATCCCCTACTAGTGCATTAATTCTATTAACATTTGAAGATATCTCTAGATGAATCTAAGGATGAAAGGATGAAGTCAATGGTAACGGTAAAGGAATAAAATTTTTCATCTAAGGAATGGCCTAAGTTCTTAGAGATGCCTCATGAAGGTGTCTATAATTATTATCTGGGTAATATTATTCCCTTATATGATTTGTTTTCTTATGAAGATGCTATGAAGAAGCTAACTAGAAACATAGAATCTAGGAGGACTATTGTAAGTGAGTTTGAAGGAGAAAAACGATTACTGTTTATGTTTATACAACATAAAATCCACCCAAGGAAGGGAGATTTCTCTACTATGAAGTATCAGGATGAATTCTAGATCTCTCTGTTGAAACAAGGGATAAAAGTAAATTTTTGTAGGTGTCTAATGGTGCATGTATCTAATTTTATAAAACCATACAAGAAGGCAACATGTTTGTACTATCCAATGATGATCTCTGCCATGATAAAAAGGTAAGGCTATGTGGAAGATGGATATGAAATTATAAGTTCTTGTAGTGGTTTCAATCTTCAAAAAGACATTTGTAAAAGGATGAATATCTTCTGTAACCCTTGGAAGGAATGTTGGGTAGGTAATGAGGAAAGTATATATGAATATTTCAATCCAGTTGACCATCCTACTAGACCAAAGGATTAAGTTGATCCATGTCTCAAAACAGGAGAGGAATAGGTTTATTCTGATGAGAAAGTAGAGACTGAAGTTCCAAGGGAATAAGGATCTCCTTTTGATGACAAGAGTGATCTTAATATTTCTAAAATCCCCAAGAACATGTCTTTTGGACATGCTAGTCCACCTTTGGACTTGAAATATAATCCGTGTTAGGTGTTGAGGATGAAGAAGAGACTGTGGTTATTGATGTTGAAGGTTAAGTAAGAAAATCAAATGAGGAGTCTAATTATGATGATGATGATGATGATGATGATAAGGATGAAGGAGTAAATGATGAGAATGTAAGTGATTCTTTGAATGTGGGACAACAATTAGTTGAAAGATTGAGTGAGAAATCTGTACATGGAGCTTTTGATGGTGTTGATCCTGTTTTACAAGTGGCTTTTGATCCTTGAGATTCTAAAAATGAGGACATATCACCCCATCCTAATACAGAAAATCAAGAAATCATTCAGGAATTGAATGAACTTATGGATGGTGGCCCTGAGGAAGAATATGAGGATCAAGTGCCTCAAATTGAAGATGCGCTTGGAAAAATTGAAGTGGATAAAGATCATGTAGAACATGATGTTCGGTTGGTTCCTATACCCAGAAATGATGTTATGGTTGGAGGACTGAATGAAGAAGTTGATGATGATAATGTTCTTTCTGAGCCTCAAGGAAGAAGGATCAGGATTGATACTATTGAGCCAAGAGACTGGACATGTACTAGAGAGTGTAATAATGATCCAGGATAAATTCTATTTGGTTTGGTGTATGACTCAGATGAGGAGAGTGTACATCCTCCTTTTGTTCCACAAGTCCAAGCTGAACCAGAACCTGTTGCACCTATTACACCAGTTGCACTTGCAGTAGTAGAGATAGTAGCAGATACTGTGACCACTGACTATATCACTAAGTCTGATTTGGAAAAATTCAAAAATGATATATGTGAGTCAGTAAAATCCTCAGTTGGATCCATAAGTGAAGCCTCCACTTCAATATGTATTTTAAATAAATATGTAGTGAAGATTTCATTAATATTGATCTGGTAGAATCAACATAATAGCATTTCTATAGTAGAAACAATTATTTGGAACAATAATTTGCTAAGAGAGGAAGTAAGAAATATGAGAAATGAGTTAAATTCTCTCACCTATGACTTCAAGACCTCCTTTAGTGGTGTAATGGATATTCATCAGAACTCGTTGACTCATCTACTGAGTGTGGATCTGAAGAAGTTAAAAAAGGATCTTGGAAAAATGTTAACTGGACCATCCAGTTCTAGAAGTGGGAAAAGTGTTGTTGATGATTTGAAGTCTCTCAAAGCTGTGATGAGAGAGGAAGTCCAAAATCATTAGAGTATTTTAGACAAATAAATTCTTTTAAAGGTACACAGAAATACAGACGTTGTGTACAATATGGTTAGGTAGTGCACCAATGAAGCCTATGTTGCTTAGAAAGAGTTTAAAGAAAAGGTGGATAAGTACCTCACCAAGATCAATATAAGCATGACCTCATAAATAACTTCATGTTTCTTGTATATAATCTCAGAATACCTCCTGTCACGGAATCCTTTAAGAAGAAAGTTTCTCAGATGAAGAATTTTACCCCTTTGCTGAATAAATTCTTGGAGAGTAAGGAAGACTTAGAAAAAGGTATGGACTATAGTGGTGAAATCATTAATGATTTAATCAATCTCCTTAAGCCATATCTTCACTTCCATGATGAATCCATTGTGGTCCCTCCTGCAGCTTCCATTGGTATTACCTCTTGGCCTCCTGCTCCAATGACTGTCTCTCTGGCTCCTTCCCAGATTCGAATGGTCATTATAGAGAAATTTCCCTGCTGTTTGTTGTAAAAAAGAAGGCCTAATCTTGTAGAAAATGTACCTATAGGTGTTGTCCTGCCTGGTGTTATCTTTATGAAACTCTTCCCTCTTCCTCAACCAAAACATCTCATCCTATTCTGGATCTTTTAGATAAAAGAAAATCCCCACAATAGCCAAACCCCTAGTGCTGGATTTTATTTTTTGATAGGGATTTGATCTTTTTGTTTGAATGTACTTTTCTACACCTTCAAAGAAATCATTATGGTGTATTTATTTTATGATATTTCTTCTCTTATTTTCTTTTTTTTCTAATCACAAAAGGGGGAGAAATAAGTCACATACTTTATTAATCTAAGGGGGAGAAATTATGGTCGATGACACATGGAATATACTCATCATAATCCTTTTATTGTCGGGGGATTTGTTTTAAAAACTCAAACAAGGGAAGAATCTAGTTATATCTCATAATCTCCTTTAATGTTGTATGTTACACCTACTTATTTTTGATTTATTATATTTGTATGTATGTCATAATTAGTGATTATCAAAAAGGGGAGATTGTTGGACCCTCTATGATGTGGTAGTTATCATAATTACAAATAATGTCTAACTATAGATTCTACTATTTCATGCCATTTAATATCTCAATGTAGATCAATTATATCATACTGAAAAATATACTTTAATAAGGAAATAACTTATATTTGTAAATCCATATGTTTACCAGTGTTTGTTTTTACATGTATTTTTGGATGTCACTGATTTGTGTAATGTTTTGTGTAAGATAGAATCTTTATAGGATTTTTATATTTCATGTTCGACACAACAATGTTCGACACACCAATGTTCGACACACCGATGTTCGACACACCGATGTTTGACATGCCGATGTTCGGTATACTGATGTTCGCACGCTGATGTTTGACGCCCCGATGATCAACACCCTGATGTTTGACACACCCATGCTTGACAGACAGAAGATGACACACCAAAGATAACACAATGAATATGACACACCTAATATGACACACTGAAGATGAGACACCGAAGATGAGACACCGAAGATGAAACACCGAAGATATCACACCGAAGATGATAGACTGATGAAAATGACTCACAAATAGTCATAAATAACTATTTTATTGTTATTAAGTTAAAATTATTTATAATAGTAATATTTAGACAAATTAATGTTTCTGACATTAAATAATGTTGTATGTAGGACTATCTGTAGACAATACGAGGTATATGAACATGACAAGTTCTTCACGGCTACTGGACATTGAAGTATACAAGGATTACAAGATCAACCTATAAGAGAGCTCTATCAACCCTATAGAAAAACAAAAAGGATTGTTGTTCTAATAGGAATGATATTGTAGATATATGAACTTGAATCTTATATATGCAAGAAGTTTAATATTACAAGATGCATCCTGTGGAAGCTCGCTGAAAATTCTGACATAAAAGTGCTGAACCTCTATACAACTAGAATCCAGATTACAGAGACTATGATACTTTGTTTTTAAGGAAAAAATCTAGAAGAGGACTCAAATATCATTTTTTATACATCCAATGAGTCTAGAGCTTTACTGCATGACACATAGATATTTCTAAACTCTATTTTTACTTTTATAACTCTGTTGTGTTCTTGTGTTTACTTTTAGAGTTGTGTGTGCATCTATTTTTTTCACACACACTATCTCCTAAAGTTAACTGAAGGATACTAAAATATCCTCCCACTAAATCCATTTATACTCTTATATCCCACATAGAACTGTGGAAGAGATCTTGTGAGATTTGTTTATTAGTTTTTCCCATGAATAACTGTGGTAAAGGTCAAGTGTGACCAGGAAAGCCCTATGTGCTGTTGTGAACCCCGATACAGTGTGTGGATCAAAATTTTATTAATATAACCATCTTGGTGGCAGGTGATCCCCAAGTGAAGAGTACTAAGTCTTAGCTTGAGACTAAACCTCTGGTTTTAACCATTATGCTTTTTGTCTTATATTTTTATCTGTTATTTATTTTTTGCATTATGATAAACTAAACTTTGATAATTGGTTTATCAAGTGTTTATATCTGTTTTGAATGAGTAGATTAGTTTCAAATGTTTGAATAATCTTTATATTGGTAAATATTATAACTAATCAATATTCAAAGAAAATAATTGAACTTTTAAGACTTCTTTTAAATTCACTACAAATGGGTATTGATTTTATTTTAATAGGGGGATGCTATTTTAAGGAACCAGTTTTTAATATAAATTTTTGTAGATACTCAATTAACCACCCTCTTGGGTGATATAATCTGACCAACACTTTTAATACCATAGTGGAAAAGAGTCATGCATTTTGGAAATAAAGGGATTCTTATCCAAAGGTAAATAGGCCCATTTTATATCCTTGATCACATAGGACTTGTATCCTATTGGCTTGAACTTACACTAAGTACGGCTCAAATTTAGGACATATTCCATGTACCTATCCTAAGGAATTACATACTAGATCCATCAAATGTGCTGAAATCAGAGGTGGTAAACCTGGAAGATGATCTCTATTATGAGGAGAAACTGGTAAAGATTATGTACCTTAGAGACAACATTCAATGCAATAAGAAAACTGACATGTTCAAAGTATTTTATAGGAACCATAAGTATGAAGAAGCGACTTTGGAATTAGAGGAGACGATGAAGGAGAAGTACCCTAATATTTTTTTTAAAACAAAATTTCTAGGGTAAAATTTCTATAGGGGGAAGAATGTAATGAACCAAACTTTTATCAATAGATTTTTTCCCTTGTTACTATTTTTCCATATGGAATAAAAAACTTACCTGGAAAAGGAATCTCAACAAAAACATCATACTCATAATTAAAGAATGAAATAATTTATATTTGAAGAAATTAAGGAACCTATACTAAAGGAACAATAACATGTTGTTTGGAAAAGTAACATGACCCCTAAGAATTTTAATTTTGCCAATAAAACAATAACCCAACCTATGAAGGTATAAATAATTTTTTTGAATCTTATAAATGATCATATGATATAAATATATCATAGTACATGTAAATATATATTTTAAAATTTTTGAATCATGTGTGGGTATTTTTATAAATGATAAAGATTATTTATAATTTTTTAATTAACTCATTTATTTAAATGAAAATTTATTTTCATATAATATATTCAAAAATTAACATTTTTTATCCTTATGATGATAAGATAATTTTATGAGACCTTAATTAAGTTTTCAAGTGTCATAAAATCAGTTATAATTTTAAAATTGGTATTGTTTGAATAAATTATGATTTTATTTAAAAGTTAAAATTTTCATATATATATATATATATATATATATTTATTTTTATAAATTGGGGTTCATTTTTAAATTATACATATCAAAAAAAGTTTAGGGAGATTTTTTTAAATTCTTGAAATTTTTGGGTTTAGTAAAATACAGTAACTTATTGTATAAGATAAAAAAATAAAATTTTCAGTCATTCTTGAATAATTAATGATATATATGGCCACTAGTTAGAACTCACATACACTAGTTACAATACTTAGTCACAATAATTAACACTATTCATAGTCTTGACCCTAAATTATAAACCAATGACTAAAATAATGGGGAAAACCCCTCTCATTCCCTATAAATACCACCCCTCCCCCACCTCTTCTCCTCACACATATAATGAATTGATTCGTGTCACGAATCTAGTCAATACTATTCTCATCCCCTACCTAATGTTTAGGATCTCATGGATGTATTAAAATACAAAACTCTTTTCCCTAAGGAGGTTATCAATGTGGATAAATTCAAGGGGAAAATCCAATTTGTTTTCATTTTTAATTTCTTTACAATTTAATTATTTTTTTTTCTATCCCCAACTAACCTTATTCATGTAAAATTAAAACTCAATTATCTAATATATACATTAATTTTATGATTTAGATGGAATAATTCATCATCAAACTCCTTCCACTTTCCCTTTTATTCTAAAAATGAGAGCATTGTCTATAATGTGTCGATTTACACCCATCGTTGATGATGAATTTTCATTTTATTTTACCACATTCAAGGATGGTGATAAAACCATAATAATGGTTGAAATTTTTTGTAATGAGTATGTTATAATCTTTTCAATGTTATAAAACTAACATATATACATAGTGTTATTTAATGGAACAAAATTTGATTGCGATGATAAACCCCCCCAATTAATCTATATGATTATCATTAACTATTGATCTAAATTTTTATCCTCATATCATGTATCTAAATGATATATGAGATAATTTAATTTTATGGAAGTTAATTAATAACTTATAATCACAATTCTAG